>CM038672.1:632047385-632647385 GCA_021605145.1 Aegilops bicornis
ACATTATGTCCAGTTGGTTGCTTTGTGATATCTACATCCCCAGCTGGATTTGCATTTTCAACGGTAGAGTTAGAGTTTGTTGCAGTTGGCCCTAAAATATTACTAATCGGTGGAGTCTGTCTCTTCATGACCTATGCAATTCTAATATTAGTACAAAGCAATTTTCCAATTTGTAATTGATCTGACAAGTGACAAAATATATTAACTAGTAACAATTGATTAATTGATTTTGTGTAATCAAATTGACCGACAAGTGACAACTACAACTGTATAAAGCTGTACACAATAATACCTTCATCTGATAGTCTGATTCATGGGATCAAGTAGGAATTGGGTGGATGTACCGTCCGGCTGGTCATAGTCCGTAGATCCGTGAAAAGTCCATTCTGCACCCGAGCTCATATGCTCCCGCATGAACAGTAAAATAAAAAAAATAAAAAACAATTCAAAAAATTCCAAATTTTTTTGAGAGAAACATTGACAAAAATTCTAAATGCCTGCAAAAATTCATCATGAAATCACATTCCTGTAAGGCGTGGCAAAAAAACAAATTCAGTGCTTCAAAATGCGTTTGAAAGTAGCTTTTTCAGAGTATTATTTTTTTTGCCACGCCTTCTAGGAATGTGATTTCATGACGAATTTTTTGTCAATGTTTCTCTCAAAAAAATTTGGAATTTTTTAAATTTTTTTCGATTTTACTGTTCATGCAGGAGCATATAAGCTCGGGTGCAGATTAGCCGCGTCCGTAGATCCGTACAATCTCCATTACTTAGCTGACGCGCGGCAAGCAGCAGCCCGGCAGCTTTGCTGATCACCGTGACCCCTGGCGGCCGGCGAGAATGAAGACCTAGCGCGTCATGGAAGAAACAGTCCACGAAGTCCTCAACCGCCGGACCGCGTGCGTGTGAGTTGTTGATCGATTAGCGAGTACGTGCAGCTTAGCCATGTTGCAAATTCGTTTCGGCCTTTTGGGCTTGAACTAATTAGTTTAGCCCATATATTTGCTAATGGCCGGATAATCAAGCCTGCTAATTAGTACAGTCCCCGCTGCAATTCACTAGGGGGGCCGAACCATAGGGAAAATCCTACTTGCCGCTCGTTGCCGCAAGTTGTCGACGCTTCGCACAGGGAGGTGGGAGCAAGCGACCGAGTGGGCCGGCCCGCTTTAGCGTTACAGCAAACCTTCTTCTACGATGTTTCCAGCCGGTTTTGCTTCCGGTTTCGGGAACCTTCTAGAAGATTCCTGAACCGGCTTTTTTCTTTTTCAGTTTCTTTTTCGTTTTTTTTTCTATTTCTCTTCTTTTTTTTTCTGTTTTTTTTTCTGTTTCCTTTTTCTGTTTCTTTTTTTCTTTTAAAGTTTATTTTCAAAAAAAAATTCGAATTTCAATTTTTTCCTGTTTTTTAGATTTTGTTCACAAATTCAAAAAATGTTTCCATTTTAAAAAATTTGTTCACAAATTCAAAAAATATTTCTGCTTTCAAATTTTTGTTCTGAATTTTTAGAACATGTTTCTGTTTTTTTAAAAATTGTTTGAAATATTTTTGTTCATTTTTTGAGAAATTTGAAAGTAATGGCATGGATTTCAAAAAAATGCCTGTTTTCAAAAATTGTTCACAAATTTCCAAAAATGTTCCTATTTTTCAAATTTTTGTTCATGTATTAAAAAAAGTTCACATTTCAAATTTGTTTGGGATTTTCAAAATTGTTCTCCATTTTACAATTTGTTCTAAAAATTCAAAATTTGTTTGTTATTTTTGAAAACAAATATTCAGTTAAAAAAATATTTGAAATATGTGTTCTTATCTTCTTTTATTCCCATATGTGTTCTTATCTTCTTTGATTTTTATTTCCATATGTGTTCTTATCTTCTTTTAAAAAAATATTCAAAAAAACGTGTTTCCAGAAAATGTTCAGTTTTTGAAAAAATGTTCTCAAAATTAAAAAATTGTTCTTGGTACACAAAAAAGTTCAAAACTTTCGAAATTCAGAAAAAGTACCGGATTTCAACATTTTGTTCACGTATTCAAAAAGAATTCACGCAACCAAATTGTTGAGGATTTTTCAAAATTGTTCTTCATTTCCAAATTTGTTCTCAAGATTCAAAAAATGTTCGTGCTTTAAAAAATTGGTCGCGCTTCAAAATTTGTTTGCTGTTTCAAAATTTGTTCTCAACATTAAAAAAAAAGTTCATGCTTTAAAAAACTGCTCTTTCAAAAAAAAATTGGAAATCCAAAATTTGTTTGTTTTCAAAATTTTGTTTGTGTTTGCGAAATAAATCGTACGTTCAAAAAAACACACAAAATTTGCCTTTTAGACAGCTTAAAAAATTACTCAATCATTGTGTGTTTGAAAAAACGTTCGTGTTTCAAAAATTGTTCGAAGTTACAAAAATTGTGGGTGTTTCACAATAAAGTTCATGTTTTACAAAAATGTTCGGAGCTATAGAAAGATGCCTTCATTTTTATTTTTTTTGTTCACGTATACTGAAAAAATAGCATTTACAAATTGTTTTCCGTTTTGAAATTTTGTTCTGAATTTTCAAGAATTTTTCTGTTTTAAATATCTGTTCACCAATTAAAAAATATCACATTCTCAGAAAATGTTCTGGATTTCAAAATTTGTTCATATATTCAAGAAATGCTCCTCTTTTTAACTTTTGTTCGCAAGTTAAAAAATGATCGAGGAATTCAAAAACTTTTCATATTTATTAACTTTTGTTCACCAATTCAAAAAAAATGAGAATTTACAAAAAATGTTCCCGCTTTCCAAATTTTTTCACATCATCAAAAAAGGTCATGTTTTTCAAAATTTGACCCCAAATTCCAAAAATGTTCTGGGGAATTCAAAAAATTGTTGACGTCTTGAAAATTTTGTTCGTAATTTTGAAAAATGTTCGCTCTTTTCAGTTTTTTGTTCCTTTTTTCCAAAAAATGTTTTCATTTTCGAGAAATTCTTCTTGATTTCAGGAAACAATGTCGTTTTCATGTTGTTCCTTTATTATGATTTTTTTTAGATTCCCAAAAATGTTTGAAGTTTAATTTTTCTCTCTCTATGAAATATGAAAATGTTTTATTCGCAAAAAAAATATGAAAATGTTTGCACCTTATGTTCATATAAGTCGGACTGCCATTTTACGTATGAAATCCCAGGAATTATGGTGGCTATTAGCGTTGCTCACTTCGAGTAGGCTATTGTTCGATCCCTGCCGCTGCTGTATGTTTCTTTAAGTCTGGCGCTTCGATCTTAATGTGGGAAGTTTAATGTTGCAGTGGTTAGCACGGCGTGCTATTGACCATGAGGTCCCAGGATCGATCCGCAGCTCCTGCGCTGTCTGTTTTTGCGTTTTTCATATCGCGATCGTGCCAACGGAAATGGGCCGGCCCAGGTTAGCGGCGCCCTATGCGAAACGTCGGCACTTTGCCGCAACTAGCGGCAAATAGGAAGTCCTGAACCATAGGGGGGGTCTGGCCAGGCATACGTTGGCGTGGAAGGAAACCAAACACCCCTTATAGTCTCGATTCACGCGAGACAGAGCGCAGCCTCCCCGGAAGGCGATTCCCAGACTGGGCTGGCCAATGCATGTGGGAGGCCACAACCTCATTTTTCTGCTTTCCCACATTTTTTAATTTTGTTTTTTGCTTCAGTTTTTTACTTTTCTTTATAATTTAAAATAACAAGTATATGTATCAAAAAATGTACATAAAACATTTGAAAAATGTTAATCAAGCATTTAAAATGTTATATGAGTACATAAAACATTTAAAATGCCAATCAAGTATTTGAAAATGTTAATCAAGCACTTTGAAATTTTAAATGAGTAAAGAAAAATGTTTCCCATGTATACGAAAAAAGCATACAAAAAATATACAATGTGTATGAACCAAATGTTGATAATGTATGTTCTTAAATGTGTATATAAATTTTGATCATGTATTTAAAAATTGTTAATGTGTATAATCAAACATTGATCATGTGTTGACATTTTTTATGGCACTAAACTTTTTTTCAGACACAATGTACATTTCGTATACATGAGGAACATTTTTGTATACATGTTTAATATTTGTTAAATACATAATTAACTTTTAATTCTTATTGTGTCTACTTTTATTTGATTTATGTTGTACATTTTTATGTATAGGTTTAACAAGATCAATTTTTTTTCATATGAACAAAAGAAAAACAAAGAGAACCACGAAAACCAAAAAAGAAACAAAGGAAATAAACTAAAGAATTGAAAGAAAAAGGCTAGAGAAAACCATTGGAAAAAGCATGGAAAGCAGCGAAAACCGAAAAGAAACAAAGAAAACCGATGAATACAAGAAAGATAAAAAAACAAAACACCAGTCAAAACCAAGAAAGAAACATAAATAAATCAAAGGAAAAACAAAGGAAGCCCGATAAAGAAACTAAGAAAACTGGTGAAAAACAAGAAAAAACAAAGAAACCCGACAAAGGAACAAAGAAACCGAAAAAAGGAAAAAAAAATAAACCCACATTCGAACCAACGAAGTGATCATGAGCAAGCGAGCAACAAAAAAGGGAGAACACGGCCCTGTTCCTATGTGAAAGAGCTATTCCTTCTGGCGAGAGAAGCTGCCGGCTCACGTGAAACGAAAAATAGCTCTCGTGTTCCTCGTCGATGTTCTTCTTCTCTGCTTGACCGCTACCGTAGAGGGTTAGGAGTGGGTTGTACCCCAGGCCAAAAAAATCTGATGGGTTGGTTAATTTTCCCCAAGCCATTGTCTTGGCTGCCTACACCCCAGCTTCGCCTTTGTGTCGTCGTGGCACTAGCCAATTGGAAAAAGGAGGGTGAGGTGGACCCACATTCTGAAATTCAAGGGGGTAAGAGCAGGTTTAGTAAGTTGGAAGGGGCCCGTCGGACCCCTCTAATCAAGCATAGGTCTAGTACTCCCTCTTTTCCGGTTTATAGGGCTTATATCAAAATCTTAGTTTTTCCATTTTATAAGGCTCAATTTGGTTGTTCCCCATCACAAGTTCAGATTCCAAGGTGCATTAAATTGTTGCATGCAAGTATTAAGAGAAAATTGACCAATGCATGTACTTTATGCATGCATGCATTGCAATTAATACAATGGTAGACATAATTTTTGAAGGAAAACAAGAGCATTAATTGGGTGCTTTTGCAAATTACGAAAAGTATTCCACCACTCACCATGTACCTTGGTTGGTGAGATTTTTGAATTGAGCCCTATAAACCGGAAAGGAGGGAGTATATTTGATCCGCGGCCCCTATGGTTATTTCGGTAGTTGTATGTGTCCGGTGTCACACTCCCCTATGAATCAGATCGGCAGGCCCACCACACCCGCGCCGGCGGTGCACCCGATCTTTCACCCCAGCAGCCTCCTCGGTTTGGATCCGACTTGCCTGCTCCGTTTTCATGCTCCCATCCGTGCTCCCACCTCATCCAACGGCTGTCTTTTTTCCTTTTTCCTTTCTAATCTAGAGGGTGCTTGGAACCAAGGGACTATTTTTAGTCTGACTAAAAATAGTCTCTTTTAGAGGCTAAAGTTCCAAGCACCCCTGACTAAAGAGAGGCTAGGACTAGTCTTGAGGCTAAATTTTTTTAGTCATAGGAAACCTACTAAAATATTTATTAGCCCTCTCTCTCTCTCTCCTCATTTAATTCCTCTCTTTTAACACATACGAGTTCCGAATTGGAGGGTTTGGAGGATAATAAATGCTCAATAACTTGATTTTAGTCTCTTTAGTATTTGGATCCAAGCATGGGTGAGGCTAGCAAGTTTTAGTCCCACTACTTTTAGTCATGGGACTAAAACGTATCCAAGCACCCTCCTAATCATCTCCCCCCTGATTTTAAGGGGGTGGGGCCGGGCCTTATTTTGTTCCAATCAAATCAAGCCACGTATGCGGGAGCACGGATGGGCACACGGGAGGGGAGCAGGCAGGTCTCGTCCCCTCGGTGTAGGACCTTGAAGTATGTCTAGAGGGGGGGTGATTAGACTACTTGACCAATAAAAACTTAACCTTTTCCTAATTTTAGACTTTGGCAGATTTTAGCTATCTTTGCACAAGTCAAGCAATCTTCACATAATTCAAGCAAGCATGCAAAGAGTATATGAGCAGCGGAATTTAAAGCATGCAACTTGCAAGAATGTAAAGGGAAGGGTTTGGATGATTCAAACGCAATTGGAGACACGGATGTTTTTGTCGTGGTTCCGATAGGTGGTGCTATCGTACATCCACGTTGATGGAGACTTCAACCCACGAAGGGTAACGGTTTTGCGAGTCCACGGAGGGCTCCACCCACAAAGGGTCCACGAAGAAGCAACCTTGTCTATCCCACCATGGCCGGCGCCCACGAAGGACTTGCCTCACTAGCGATAGATCTTCATGAAGTAGGCGATCTCCTTGCCCTTACAAACTCCTTGGTTCAACTCCACAATCTTGTCGGAGGCTCCCAAGTGACACCTAGCCAATCTAGGAGACACTACTCTCCAAGAAGTAAAAAATGGTGTGTTGATGATGAACTCCTTGCTCTTGTGCTTCAAATGATAGTCTCCCCAACACTCAACTCTCTCTCATAGGATTTGGATCTGGTGGAAAGAAGATTTGAGTGGAAAGCAACTTGGGGAAGGCTAGAGATCAAGATTCATATGGTAGGAATGGAATATCTTGGCCTCAACACATGAGTAGGTGGTTCTCTCTTAGAACCGTAAGTTGGAAGTGTAGGTTTGTTCGATGGCTCTCTCCACGAATGAAGAGGAGGTGGAGGTATATATAGCCTCCACACAAAATCTAACCGTTACACACAATTTACCAAACTCGGTAGGACCGAATCAACAAACTCGGTCGGACCGATTCAAGAAACCTAGTGATCGTTAGTGATTTGATTGGGACGGACATGCAACTCGGTAGGACTGATATGGTTAGGGTTAGGGCATAACGTAATCTCGGTGAGACCGACATACACAAACTTCGGTGAGACCGATTTTGGTAATTAGCTAACCAGAGAGTTGGTCAGGTAAACTCGGTGGGACCGATTCGCTCTTTTCGGTGAGACCGAAATGTTACGAAAGGGAAACAGAGAGTTTACATTGTAATCTCGGTGGGACCGATCGCTCACTTCGGTTAGACCAAAACATTATCGGTGAGACCGAGATCCCTATCGGTGAGACCGATTTGCCTAGGGTTTGTGGCAGTGGCTATGACATTTGAACTCGGTGACGCCGGATAGAAAGAATCGGTAGGACCGATTTTGACTTTGGGTTTAGGTCATATGTGGATGTGAGAAAGTAGTTGAGGGTTATTGGAGCAGATCACTAAGCACTTGAAGCAAGAGGCTCATTAAGCAACACCTCATCCCTCCTTGATAGTATTGGCTTTTCCTATAGACTCAATGTGATCTTGGATCACTAAAATGTAAAATGTAGAGTCTTGAGCTTTTGAGCTTGAGCCAATCCTTTGTCCTTAATATTTTGAGGGATCCACTTTCATCATCCATGCCATGCCATTCACTGAGCTTTCCTGAAATATTTGTCTTGGAATAGCATTAGCTCAATGAGCTATATGTTGTTATGAATTACCAAAACCATCTAGGGATAGTTGCACTTTTAATCTCCCCCTTTTTGGTAATTGATGACAATATATAGATCAAAGCTTTGACAAATGATAATAAGATTGAAAAACATCGTCGCTTTGAGAAGTATGTGATAAGCAAGAGCTCCCCCTAAATTTGTGCATAGTTTAAGATTTGCTTTGGACTGCAAATGCACAAGGAATTAGGCTCATGGGTTACTCTTCCATGTCACATACATCTTGGTGGAGCGCTCAAAATAATAAAGATTGAATACATGCACTCATCACCAAGCAAAGTGAATGACCATATAAGGATAAGTAAGATAATATCATCTAACAAGCATAAGTGTAGCTTATGATCAAACACATGATCATCAATGTCTCATAGATAATAGCATAGTATCTCAAGCAATCAAAAGCAAACAAAGTTCAACCAAGAAGACAAGAGAGAACAAAAGCAAACTCTCTCTCTCTCGAAGCCTATGATATATACATTTTTCTCCCCCTTTGGCAACAAGTTACCAAAAAGTTCCTAGAAAATGCATAGTAATATATCGTCTTTCAGGCTTGGTCTTCAGTTGGTGGAGTAGAGATGGCTCCTTGGACGAAGACTTCACTTGATGTGGATGGAGCTGAAGGAGTTGGTGCTGGAGTTGGTTGCACTGGAGCTGTAGCTGGTGCAGATGAAGTGACTCTGGTGTCATCACTTTGGCTCTGCGGTGATCTCTCGAGCTCGAGGCACTCGCAAATGCATCGATGGTTGTCCCGCCTTCCTCTCCTGCATGTCATCCTGTAGCTGCTCCACAACCCGATCAATCTTAGTTACTTTGACATCTAGATCATAGAATTTTTGTTCCATGATTCTTTCCAGGCTCTCCTGGTTTTGAGTTAGGTGGCCAACCCCTTCTCAATCCTCGAGTTGATGCTATCAAGTAACCAAGCTGGTCCCGCTTGCTGTTCAAAAGTACTCAGATGCCTCCTCTTGAGTTGGCATCTTGGAAGCCTTCTCTTTCTTTGCTTTCTCCTTCTTCTCTTGAGCTTGTACCGATGATGGTTCATTCTCAGTCATGACAACTTGATTGTCCTCAAAGTCAGGATAGAGAACAAAGTGTTCCTTATCCAACAGATACTTTCCTGTGCCCATCTTTGAGTTAATCAACTCCTCAATTTGTGGGGCATATCCACAACTTCTCTTTTGGTCTGCTGTCGTCCTCTTGATAGTTTCAACCATGAGGCTCATGACCTTGAATTTCTGTGGCACATCAAATATGTGTAGCAAATTAATTGCATGCCCTCTGATCATGTTGTGGTCACCTTACTTGGGCAAAAGAGTGTGCCTTAGGATCCAGTTGATCGTTGGCAGCCCTGACAGAAGAAAATGAACTGACCCAAACTTGAAAGTCTCAAGAGCTTTGTCTGGGATCTCCTTGCACATATGTGACATAGAATTGTGATCCATCTTTTTCTTGGCATAGACGTCCAAGTCATCTTCACTCTCCTTTGGGGCATTGATCAGATTGGCCCATTCCTCAATAGTTGATTGGTATCTCGTACCTTCAGACATCCAAACTATCCTGCCATCTGGATAGAAATGTGATGTGGAGTAGAATTGCATAATGAGCTCATCATTCCAGTTTGTGAGCTTCTGCCAACAAAGTCTGCAACTTCACACGCACTGGAGCTGTCATACACTCCAGGATAATGTTCTTCATTCTCCTTATGTAGGTCCAGTCGACCCACCTCATATCACACACTATAGGCTTCTTGTCCAACAAGATTGTCTCATAGAAATCCTGTTGTTCCTTTGCGTGGAACCTGTAATCAACAGCAGTCCTTCTCCTGGTGGCATATGGATCTGACTCTCTCCATAGCCTCAACCTGAGTCTCTCCTGATCTTCATGTTCTCAGCCACAGGATGAGCATCATTGTGGTGTGGAATCTTGGGTTTGAGCTTCCTCAGGACTTGTCCTTCATCATCTTCCTCCGCAGCAACTTCAGGCACTGGGGCCTTGTTCTTCTCAACAGCAGATATGTTCCCGTATTCCTCTTAGGTGCGATCTTGGGCTTGGAGGCAGCTTTGGGTGCTTCTTTGGGCTTTGATGTTGCAGCCGTGACTTTATAGCATCACCCATCAGCTTCAGACCTTGGGTGCTGGTGCAGCAACCTCTTCTTCTTCTTCTTCTTCTTCCATCATGGAAGGCTTTCCAATCACTCGCCATGGTCTTCTTGACCCTTTCCTTCCTTTTCTTTCCTTCTGCAGTGAGGCTCTTTGGGTTGGGATTCCAAAGATGCTTGAGTGGAGGCTCTGGCTTTAGACATGGGTTGTCTTCCTGCTGGCCTTTTGATCTTCAACCCTGGCTTAACTGCAGCTGAGCTATACTTCTTCTTGAGCACTTTCTTCTTTGAAATGGCCTCATCTTCTACTGCCACATAATCCTCAGATTCTGAGGTTCTCTTCTTCCTTGTCCTGGTGGCAGCTTTGGGCAAATTGCTGGGAGTGCTTCTGCTTCCTTCATCTGAGCTGCTAGAGGGACTAGTGCCCTCACTCATCTGAATCTGCTCCTCTGACTTGTTCTGGCTGTCACTCTGGTCAGACATGCTGCAAACACTGAATGACCACATGAATAGTTATAGATGAGATAGAGTGGATGAGCATCACAAAATGCAGAGATTTTTGCAAAAGAATGATTCAAAAACTTAGTTTTAGTTTTCCACAGAAAGCATTTCAGATAAACCGATTTTCAAACTCGGTGATATCGAAGCAGTTTTGGAACCTAAACTAGTGAACTCGGTCAGACCGAGTCACAGTTTGGTGGCACCGAGTCTACTAGGGTTTCACAAAGTTCTAAAATCGGTCACACCGATTAGCAATTCTCGATCAGACCGAGAGTTACTAGTGCAATGGCGTTAGCCGAATCGGTGGGACCGAGTTTTCCAACTCGGTGGGTTCGAGATGGTTTCGGCGGAAACCTAACCCTAAATTTTCAAATCGCATCTATTATAAGGATTGTTTTGACTGGATAGAGGTGTTTCAATCGTGGCAAGAATCATAATGAACACAATGTGCTGAGAATCAGACGAGGATAGCACTGTGATCGAGTTCATACCCTAGTTCGGCGATGAAATCGCTACACGGGCAACGACGGAGATGAAATCCGTTGAAGGCGGCGGAGACCAGCCGAGGAGGCGGCCAAGCAAGTCAACGATCCGGAGACCTAGAAGGCAGAGCGAGCTATGCGCGGGCGAAGAGGTTTGGAGAAAGTTCTCCAAAATTTTGCCCGTGTGAATATATAGCCCGATACTGTCGGTGTGACCGAGTGGAACAACTCGGTGGTACTGAGATGCATAACTGTTGACATTTACAGCAACTCGGTGTGACCGAAAAGTTCAAATCGGTTGCACCGAGATTGAAAACCTAGATCGACTTAGTAATCTCGGTATGACCGAAATGGAGGAATCGGTCAGACCGAAAAGCACAAAGAAGTTTTGGAAGTTTAAGTCTATGACGAATCGGGGACTCCGAGTGCTCCTCACACATAGTGGTTCGAATCTGACTTGATCAAATTTTGTGATGTAGCATGAATAGAGTTTGAGACGAGGAAATCATAGATAGCTAGAGAAGGTTCTTAGGCATTCTTATCCATCCACTTGGCCAAAGAAAAATAAACCAATCAATCAAAGCAACAAGTGGATGTCCTCGAATGAGTAAAATATGCAACCAACATGCTCACACAATAAAATGACAAATGAAATATGTGAAAAAGCATGCACAACCAATTCTAGCATCTATCAAACAATTGGCGATGACTAGGTCATCTATATATGAGTATATTGACTTAGGAGTCAAATGAGAACATTTGATCATAGGTCATACTCATCGGATATGCTCAAGTGGGGTTACCACATTTACATAATGCATTGATGTGTTCACATCATTAGATTTGCTTTGACTCAATTCTTAGAGTTAAGCTCCCCTAGATGTGAGATCCCCCTTAGAGGGATGAACTAACCTTGGGTTTTGTCGATGATGAGTTCATGTAGGTGTTGAAGATGTGGATGCTCAATGTTGATGTAGATCATTTGGAGCAATCCTTTGGAGTGAGTTGCACTTTCAATACCTACATGGGTTAGTCCCACAAGGAACAAACAAGAATATCCATAGACATAGAGTGATGCACACACAAGATGATGTCCATGAAAACATTAGGTTACCTTGTCCCTTGCCTTACCAACATGAGGGTTTTGTGACTCCTTGAACTAGTGCAAGATATGGAAGTTGATTGCACTTGTCCTTGCCATAATGATATGAGTGAAGAATGTTGGCGGAGTCACCCTCAAGAACACTCTAGTTCTTTTTCTTCGGGATCCACATCATCTTGATGGGAATCCTTGGAGTTGTAGTTGTACTTGATGAAATAGAACTTGACGTAGTCTTGGGAACCCACTTAACCAAGGCCTTAGGTGCTTCTTCAAATGCATCAATCTCCTCTTGAAGCTTGTCCTTGCCTTTGTTCTTGTGGTCTTGTGGTGGAAGATCATCTTGTGCTTGTGTTCCCTTGAAGGAAGTAGGATCATACTTCTCTTGTTGAGGAACAAACTTCGTCTTGGGGTATTGATATTCTTCCCACTCAACTCCATTGGCATTGAACTTTCGTTAAAACCAACACCTTGATTCTTCCGGTGCCTTCCTTGCTTGCGTACAATTTCCTCAATTGCTTACTCCCGCAAGGCTCTTGTATACACCTTTCTCTATAATTCCCTTCAATAAGTTGTTTTCTTGCTCAAGTGTAACTTGGCTAAGAGAATCATTAGTGGAATCAAGAGAACTACTAGAAGCAACAATATTGGATTTAGCATTATTATGGTTACTACTAGAGGAAGAATCTTTCTTGTTCTTGTTACTAGACTTGACTTGAGGCATGTAAGTAGATAAGAGTAAACTCTTGGTAATGTAAGAAGAACTTTTCTTACGGAGATCATCGTTGATTGCCTTTAAGAACTCATGCTCTTGCTCAAGATTGAGCTTTTCAAAGCGTAACTTCTCATGAGCCCTTAAAAGTTCTCGATGATCTTCGAAGATAGTTTCATGAGCTAACTTAAGAGTATTTAGTTCTTTAGTTAGAAGCTCAATCTTCTCCTTATCATTGTCATTCGTTTTATCTTGATTAGCATGATTAATTGACGTTTCATCATAGTATTCATCACTAGAGTTGTCAATAAGTAAATCATCATCACCTAACAAGTCGTCTTCATCACTATTAAAATCAACATACTCGGGGTGTGTTACCTTAGGACCTTTGGCCATGAAGCATATTCCAATTCCTTCATTTGATGAATCAAATATGTCGTAGGAGTTGGTTGACACAAGTGCTAGACCGGCAGCACCTTCATCTTGAGTATATTTGGAGTCGGAGTGATAGCTTCTCTCGGAGTGATTGTCGGAGTCAGAGCCGGATACCCATTCACCAACATGAGCTTGATGTCTTCGTTTTGTGTAGCTCTTTGATGACTTGTCCTTCCTTTCTGAATCCTTGCTTCTCCGTGAGGGTCTTCATTCATAACGATCATCTCTACTCCTTCTCTCTCTTGTGGTGATTCTTCTCTTCTACTTCTTCTTTTTGGAGAATCTTATCTTCTTTCGTAGGGTGCCGTACACTCATTGGAATAGTGTCCGGGTCTCCCACAATTGTAGCAATTTCGCTCTCGACTAGAAGATCTTTTGTCATTGTAGGACCTTGACTTAGAGCTTCTTTCTTTGCTTCTACTCTTGTAGAATTTGTTGAAGTTCTTCATCATTAAGCTCAATTCCTCATTGAAGGTTTGTTTCTCACTTGATGATGTGGGGGCTTCACATGAGGCTTTGTCAGCACCACTTGACTTGTTGTGCAGTTCCTCCTTATCCTTGAGTGACATCTCATGAGCAACAATTCTTCCAATGACTTCCGTTGGCTTGAGATCTTTGTAATTTGGCATCATTCGGATCAATGTGCACACGGTATCATATTTTCCATCCAATGCTCTTAGGATCTTCTTGATGATGAATCTGTCGGTCATCTCTTCACTTCCTAAGCCGGCAATCTCATTTGTGATAAGAGCAAGCCTAGAGTACATTTCAGCGACACCTTCACAATCCTTGCTGACTTTGGAGCACATCCAACTTGGATTCCTTGACGGAGTCGGTACCTTCATGCATATCAATCAAAGTATCCCAAATTTCCTTTGCATTCTCAAGACGACTGATTTTGTTGAATTCTTCGGGGCGCAAGCCATTGAAAAGGATATCACAAGCTTGAGCGTTGTATTGCAGCATCTTCAATTCATCCGCACTAGCTTCATGGTTCGGTTCTCTCCCATCAAAGAATTCACCTTGCAAGCCAATACACACAATAGCCCAAACGGGCGGGTTATGTCCAAGAATATGCATTTTCATCTTATGCTTCCAACTAGCAAAATTAGTGTCATCAAAGTAAGGACCTCTACGGTGATAATTTCCCTCGCTAGACGCCATACTCTCCTAGGTTGTGAAACCAAGGCTATTGTGACGCCCCCGATTCAATCGTACACTAATCATGCACGCAAATGTGTACGATCAAGATCAGGGACTCACGGGAAGATATCACAACACAAATCTAAAAACATAAATAAGTCATACAAGCATCATAATACAAGCCAGGAGCCTCGAGGGCTCGAATACAAGTGCTCGATCATAGACGAGTCAGCGGAAGCAACAATATCTGAGTATAGACATACGTTAAACAAGTTTGCCTTAAGAAGGCTAGCACAAACTGAGATACAGATCGAAAGAGGCGCCGGCCTCCTGCCTGGGATCCTCCTAACTACTCCCCGGTCGCCGGCCGGGCAAAGACGTAGTAGTAGGCACCTCCGGTGTAGTAGGAGTCGTCGTCGACGATGGCGTCTGGCTCCTGGGCTCCGACATCTGGTTGTGACAACCAGGTAGAAGGGAAAGGGAAAAGGGGAAGAAAAGCAACCGTGAGTACTCATCCAGAGTACTCGCAAGCAAGGAGCTACACTACATATGCATGGGTATATCTGTAAAGAGGCAATATCGGTGGACTGAACTACAGAATGCCAAAATAAGGGGGGATAGCTAGTCTTATCGAAGACAACGCTTCTGGCAGCCTCCGTCTTGCAGCATGTAGAAGAGAGTAGATTGAAGTCCTCCAAATAGCATCGCATAGCATAATCCTACCCGACAATCCCCTCCTCGTCGCCCTGTTAGAGAGCGATCACCGGGTTGTATCTGGCACTTGGAAGGGTGTGTTTTATTAAGTATTCGGTTCTAGTTGTCATAAGGTCAAGGTACAACTCCAAGTCGTCCTGCACCAAGATCACGGATATTCGAATAGATAAACTTCCTGCAGGGTGCACCACATAACCCAACACGCTTGATCCCATTTGGCCGGACACACTTTTACGGGTCATGCCCGCCGCGGAAGATCAACACGTCACAGCCCCACCTAGGCCAGCAGAGAGGTCAAGACCGCGGTCTAAACCTAAGCGCCACAGTGCAGGCCCATCGCCCTTAGCACACATGCACGTCGCGTCTGCGGCCGGAAGCAGAACCTAGCCTATCAGCGCATACCGGTCCAATCCGCACGCAGCGCCGCCGACGTCCACGAAGGCTTCGGTGATACCACGGCGTCGAGTGCCCATAAGCTGTTCCAGCGTCGTTAGTGCCTATAGACCAAATGGCCGGACTCGGATCAAATACCAAGATCTCGTTAAGCGTGTTAATGATGTAACCGTGGACACCGACCGCAGCCGAGGCCCACCTCTCACCTAGGCGGTCTCAACTCGCCTGTCGCCGCCCGCCACAAAGATCCACTCGCGGGTGCTCCTCTGAGCCGACCCGTCTTTAGTCACCATGTATCATGCATAGTATATAAGTATATACCCGTGATCACCTCCCGAGTGATCACGGCCCGATAGTATAGCAAGGCGTACGGACAAGAATGTAGGGCCACAGATGGAATACTAGCATCCTATACTAAGCGGTAGGATTGCAGGTAAAGGTATCAACAGTAGTAGCAAGGACAGGCTATGCATCAGGATAGGAATAACGGAAAGCAGTAACATGCTACACTACTCTAATGCAAGCAGTAGAGAGTAGAATAGGCGATATCTGGTGATCAAGGGGGGGGGGGGGCTTGCCTGGTTGCTCTGGCAAGAAGGAGGGGTCGTCAACTCCGTAGTCAAACTGGGGGTCGCCGGCAGTCTCGGAGTCAATCGGAAAGAAGTAACGGAGGGGGAACACAATAAACAACAGAGCAATCAAAGTATCACAAAGCATAACATGGCAACACGCTGTGCTAGAGGTGACCTAACGTAGTAGTAGGTGATACCCGTGAAGTGGGGAAACATCCGAGAAAGTATTCCCAGTGTTTCGCGTATTTGGACAGACAGGCCAGAAGGGGATTGTTGCACATTCGCTATGCTAGGGACGCGTGGAGAATGAACGGACTGCGTATTCGAATTCGTCTCATTGTTCTGAGCAACTTTCATGTACAAAGTATTTTCATCCGAATTACGGTTTATTTTATATTATTTTTCAAAGTTTTAAATATTTTTCTAATTTTTTAGAATTAATTAAATTCGAAAATAAATTAGTATTTAATTGCTAAGTGTACGCAGAGAAGTGTACACATCAGTGGGTTTTAGAGGCTGATAGGTGGGGCCAGCCTGTTGAGTCAGCAGGTCAACTGCTGACCGGTTGACTGGTCAACAGGTCAACATGGGGCCCACCTGCCATTGACTGGGACTAGCCCAGTCAGCAGGTTGACTGGTCAACTGCATAGAGGTGTGGCCCACATGTAATTGACTCAAGGTTAATTGACCCAATAACTAATAAACTAACTAATTCAGGGGCTTACATGTCGTTGGGCCACCATGCTAATTAACCACTAATTGTCCTAATTAGATGGGCCGGCTCACTGGACAGTAGCGGATATGCACGCATGGTGCGTACAAGCACCACGGCCGAGCACAAAGGCTCGCCAGGATTCGTTTGCGGGAGCTGGTGGCTGCGCGCAGGTGTTGGAGCGCACACGAGCGGCACGCATGGCCGGCTGTACACGCACGGACATCGTTTCGGTCATGGCGGCAGCGCGGACGGCCGGAGCAGCGAGCGCGCTGTCCTGGGGCGGTGGGCGAGCAGGCGACTGCAACGGCGCTAGCAGCGGGTAGCGGGAGAACGCCGGCGGCCGAGTCAGCTGGTGCAGGTATCGGCGGCTGCGGGGCGCGGCGGCAGAAGCAGCAGTCAGCGCAGGCAGCAGCTAACGGCAGTAACGAACGATCATGGCTGCGGCGTGCGTACGCGGATGCAGAGCTACAGTTGGGACTATGGCGAGCACAAGGCGAAGGCTACGGCTACAGATCAAAGGGGGAAATGAGGGGAATCGCCTAAGGAGCTCACCGCTAAGCTCGTGGACGTACTCAGGTGGTCGGGGCGGCCCGGAGCAGCAGCAACCGGCGACGAGATGCGGCGGCCGTGGCGGGGAAGACGGCTCGATCCATGCGTACGGTGCGGCTCCGGTTGAACGGATGCACGAGGATGACGGAGTCGACGACGAGGAAGCCCCTGGACGACCTCCCGGACGCCGGGGAGGCCAGTGGCCATGGGGACGTCGACGGCGACAGCTCGGACACGAGGTTCAGAGGAGAAGCGCGAGTGGGAGAGGGGAATTTCGGGGCTAGGGTTAGATCCAGGGGGCTCGGGGTCGATCTTATCTAGCCAGAGGAGCCGCGGGATGGCCGACAACGCGTCCACAGCATGGACGGCGTGCGAGCACTGCTAGCTCCCTGTTCTGTTCAAGTGGTAGGACAAAAGCTCACTGGTGGGCTGGGCCTTCTGCAATACTAGGCTTTTAGGTGAGCAGTGTTAGGCTTTAACTTTACTTCTCTTTTATTAAATTTTTTTCTATTTAGTTTTTCTACACTGCTTTGCAATAAGTAGAGCCACCAATACATTTTGTAAAGTAAGAACTTGACAGATCAAAAACTAGGCACTATTTAGAATTTCCACAAAAAGGTTTGGTGAGCATTTGCATTCATTTGGATTTTGGATAAATGAAAAATGGATTAATGGAGCTGTTTTGGTCACTGTTTTAATTGTTTTAGGGCAATTAAATATTTTATTGAATGTTGAATACTGTTAGCTAAATAGTTAGTGAATATTTGTAACCTTTTGAGCATTTTTATTTTATTGTTTGAAAACTTCTGTTGTTTGTTTTTATTTTAAAATTTGAATCTGAATTGGCTTCGAACTAGCGCGGGATTAGCAATAGTAACCAAGGTGACGTGGCGACATTAACGTGGGATTTCTGTAGCCTAATTATCCGGGCGTCACAATTCTCCTCCACTACAAGAAATCTCGTCCCGAGATTTAAGAGGTAGTGAAAGGGGGGAAGGTTTGGTAACGAATCGAGCGGGTCTTCCCATTCTGGCTTGCTCTTCTTGAAGAGGCCGGTCCAATACATTGATGTCTTCATTTCTCTGCATCAGGTCATCATGATGAAGTCGGCGTCCTTTCTTCAGGAACTCCATCGTACTTACGAAAGAATAAAGAGTGGGCATTCCGGGAGAACAGACCTCTGCAAGGTCGACTATCTGGTCGATAACATCGGGGAGGGTGGCGGATAGCAACTCTCGAATTGAAACTTAAGAAAATATCGTGAGCAAAGTAAGAAGGTGCAAAGTAGAAGTTTCAAGCGCATAGGCAATCGTTTGTTGCCTGCAACAAAGTGTGAAAGGGGTTCAGAGCAATGGGAATAAGTATTGCGTCTGATAGCAGAACTGATGATCTCTCGGAAGGTGGCCCGTAAATTACTTACGAGGCCACGCGCGAGGAACAACCTTGGCAACAAGGGGTTTACCGGAGAGTCAGGTTTTGATCCTGTGGAACGGTGGGTTATGGGCCCATCATGTGGGTTAAAGTAAGAAGGGCATTGACATCTTGCACGGTCATATAGCAAGACATGTCAGAGGGTAGGCTATCAGTTATGTTGGCAATAATGTCGGTACCAAGGGCGAGGGACGAAGAGAACCATTTTCCTGCTCGTTGAACGAGGCGGACCATTAGGCAAAGTTCTCGTCCATCGGTGGCTACCAGAATGTCATCAATAATAGTGTCTTGCTGACAGAATTGTACACCGAGGTGTTTACATAAGCAGGAGAATATTACTACTTAGATTATATAGATCACAAGAAACGTTAAACCAACCAATGGAAAGAAAAATAAGATTATCATATTAAACAGAACAATGGAAAGGAAAATGTGTTTAAACACATATTTCAAGGGTATATCCTTCCCAAGGACAAGCAGAGCATGATATCCATGTCAGGATATAATGTAGAAAACTCTTTAGGTAGGGGAGAGAAATTTTCATGACATTACCCATACAACAGTGTTTGGATAATTGAGCAAGAAACAATTAGCATTGGGATAAGTGTTCTTGTTGAAAATTGGAGTACCATAGACATGCTTCGAGATAGCATTGACATGGTCATCAAGTGAAGATCAAACTTTGGAAACACAATGGATCCATCAGGAACAACTTATAGAATAAGTCTTACAAATTCCTCCAGGAAGAATGGTTATCCTTGCAAAATAAGTTATAATGATAGGTCCTCCAGCCAAGGGTGCTAGGCATGACATCATATTACCGGGTCATCAAAGGACCAACATCATAACTCCTGGAAAGTTGTCCCAACCATCATATCTGACCTAGATTCAGATCCGATTGGTGTCTTGATACCTCAGACTTAGGATGTCCGAGAAGAAAAGGTGCAACACAAATCGATGAAATGACATTACAAGATTCTTGGGAAATGAACTATGGGAGCGGGTTCCTGAAACAATAGTTCACCATTAAACCAAGGAGAGGAGGAGGTGGTGGCTGATGGGTTCAGCGACAATTCATCAAGAATTCCAAACGGATGGATTTCCACAATAATGTGAACAAGAAGATGACACTTGTCAATTCAAATAATATAATGTTGTAAGCTCGAGAAAAACATACACAATTAAACATTGGTTGAAAAGGTGCACCCAAAATATGGGCCTATGTAGCATGATCAATGCTTAGAATGGTGATTCGATAACCAATGGTCTAAGAATGAAATGTAGACCATTAACTTCAAAGCAATAGGGTCGCTAGAAGTTTAGAATTAGCATCCAAGTTCAATTGTCGGTTTTTTAGGTTGGAAACAACACGGGACCAAGAAGGAATGGTGATGGTGAGAAGTATTACTATATCAAGAATTCTTAAGAGGTGGTGAAATTCTCACCACATTTTTGACATAAAAGATGGTAATACTCCAAGGTAGAACATAACATAAGTTGGATAGCAAGGAACTCAAGGTACAACACAAAACAGGAACAAGTTTTGTGTTGGAGGAATCTTGATAATGTTGTCGATGTTAACCCAATTCATCGAGGGGCAAGCATGGAATTTCTCATCAGGAACTCAATGTACGTCTCGGAAGAAGTTAAAATGTTGACGATGATCATGACACATTTATCGAGAGGTTTCAAGAAGATGTAATCGATCGTCGAAGACATCACATCAAGGGAATGGTGAAGTAAAAGGTTACTATAACCACATATAAGATGCCATCTTAGAATTCGGAGTTGTCTCTCAAGACAAACAATATGATGCGGAAAGTTTGATGTAAGCTTAGAGCACTGTCGGGATTGTGTCCCGGGGATGAAGGACATAGGTAGAATGGTCAAGCAGTCAGCCTGACGATGATGATGTAGTCAATCCATTGGGAACGACATGATCAAGTGCAAACTTGTAAGCAATGAAGATTAATAAAAGTTGTCGAATCGCAGTGCGGACTCGGTCCACTATTCGGTGTTCTCGGTTGACGACAACCCAGAACTCGTGGAGTGACTATGACAGGGAAAGGTATTACTCCATTACAATTTCATAAGATGTAGTGCAATGGCATGATATCCTCGAGATACCAGGTGGATAATACTCGAAGGCATATCAAATTAAAGTTTGAAGTGGGGTGTATTGATCTATAGAAGACATGCGCTTTAACTTATCTGAGAAATGGAATCAAAGGAAGAAATTATGGTCGGAACCACAATCATAAATGATCAAACCACGGATACAAGATGAACTCATAACAAGGGGGTAATTATTTTCACGAGCAACTTCCATGATAAGTTCTACATCGTGTCCATGGGCATGAACGCAAAGTTCAAGGTCGACTCCCACTTCTCCAATGCATAGCCTTTCATTCACTCCTCAAAATAAAAATGATTACAGTGTGAAAACCTACCTGGTGAATTACCAGAGGAGTATGACCCGTGAAAACTTTCGGGTTCACACAGGCTATGGAAAGCATAGGGTCAACCCATCAGGGCAACTTGGAACATATAACATGAACTTTAGGGTCAATTAACACGTTCTCGAAGCAGAGCATGGTTGACAAGGCATAGGATATAACTTGCCAAAGGCAGAAGACATAATTTACCAAAGGCATTATGTGTCAGGGGAGAAACTCTCAAGGTTATTGGAAGTGAAGGACACGGTCGGATAATAACCAAGCAAATGGTCTGGCGGACCACAAGGAACCTGATGTGAGTATCGGTACTCAACCAGAAGAAGAAAGCATGCAAGGAGATCAGATGATAGAAACAACTGACTACTTCAAAGCTCAATTGTGAAAGAATTATGAATTCCAGGACAAGGGATCAGAAGCAATGCTCCGATTACGTACGGATAAGTTGAATAGCCTTAGGGGTACAATCGATGGCAGTTTGATTGGTCGAGATCCAGCTCATGTTTAAAATGATGTCTGAGCCGGAAAGATAATTTAAAAGGATCAACTGATGATTGCGTGCATTCGCACTCATGTTGAATCAATAAGATCAAAATGACGGTGCCTAAGGATACTAACGAATATTGTCGGACATAGGAAAGCATCCATAATGCAAGCGGACAAGTATTGCGAGCAATAAGCTACTAAGGATTTTTGGAGGATCGAATAGTATTTCGAAGACCATTGTGAAACACATGAACAACTGGGGATGAACGGATACTCGATAAGGGCGAGAAATTATCCATAGGGGTATTCAGGTGGCAAGGAACTGCAAGGCAGTGAGCACAAAATATTCTCGAAACAATAGAAAGGATTTCAAGGTATCTTGTAATAACAAGATCAACTGGGAATAGAAGTAAGAAAGGCAAGTGTATGTATTTATCCCTAAGGATGTCTCAGTGGTAGTGAATTTACAAAGGCGGTGGGCATAAGTGTCTCGGTAAAACATCGAATAGCATCTTCGGAAACTTCTGGTGCAGCAGGCGATCATCTGTAATAAGGGGCTCTCCAGAAGAAAGTATTATCGAGAACCTAGAGTCAGAGTTAGTAAAATCGTTTAACCCGAGTAGAAGATAGATAAGAGTCCCAGAGTATAGACGAGGAATAAAAGATCCTAATGCCACCCAATGGCGACGTGGGCCCGTAAGCCACACAACCATATGAGTAAAAGTTTTGCAGTGTCTAGACTCGACTTCGGCCAAGGAGTGTGGAAGGGGGATTCCTGAGGCGATCGGCTCGATACCAACTTGTGACGCCCCGATTCAACCGTACACTAATTATGCACGCAAATGTGTACGATCAAGATCAGGGACTCACGGGAAGATATCACAACACAACTCTAAAAACATAAATAAGTCATACAAGCATCATAATACAAGCCAGGGGCCTCGAGGGCTCGAATACAAGTGCTCGATCATAGACGAAGTCGGCCGGAAGCAACCATATCTGAAGTACGACATACGTTAAACAAGTTTGCCTTAAGAAGGCTAGCACAAACCGGGATAGAGATCGAAGAGGCGCAGGCCTCCGCCTGGGATCCTCCTAACTACTCTGGTCATCGTCGGTGAGCGTACGTATTAGTAGGCACCTCCGGTGTAGTAGGAGTAAATAAATCGACGATGGCGTCACAGCTCTCTGAGCTCCGACATCCGTTACGACAACCAGGTAGAAGGGAAAGGGAAAAGGGGGAGAAAAGCAACCGTGAGTACTCATCCAAAGTACTCGCAAGCAAGGAGCTACACTACATATGCATGGGTATATGTGTAAAGAGGCAATATCGGTGGACTGAACTGCAGAATACCAGAATAAGCTAGGGATAGCTAGTCTTATCGAAGACTACGCTTCTGGCATCCTCCGTCTTGCAGCATGTAGAAGAGAGTAGATTGAAGTCCTCCAAGTAGCATCGCATAGCATAATCCTACCCGGCAATCCCCTCCTCGTCGCCCTGTTAGAGAGCGATCGCCGGGTTGTATCTGGCACTTGGAAGGGTGTGTTTTATTAAGTATCCGGTTCTAGTTGTCATAAGGTCAAGGTACAACTCCAAGTCGCCCTGTTATCAAGATCACGGCTATTCGAATAGATAAACTTCCTGAGGGTGCACCACATAACCCAACACGCTTGATCCCATTTGGCGGACACACTTTTACGGGTCATGCCCGACCGCGGAAGATCAACACGTCGCAGCCCCACTTAGGCCAGCAGAGGTCGCACGCCGGTCTAAACCTAAGCGCCACAGGGTCTTGGCCCATCGCCCCTTAGCACACACCGCACGCTATGACGCTGCCGGAAGCGCAGACCTAGCCTATAAGGCGTTCGAGTCCAATCTGGCGCGCACCGCTCAGTCGCTGACGTCGCGAAGGCTTCGGCTGATACCACGACGTCAAGTGCCCATCACTGTTCCCGCGTAGCTGGTTAGTGCGTATAGACCAAATGGCCAGACTCAGATCAAATAGCAAGATCTCGTTAAGCGTGTTAATAATGTAACCGCGGACTCCGACCAGGGCCAGGCCCACCTCTCGCCTAGGCGGTCTCAACCTGCCCTGTCGCTCCGCCATAAAGATCCACTCGCGGGTGCTCCTACGAGCCGACCCGTCTTTAGTCACCACTATTATCATGCATAGTATATAAGTATATACCCGTGATCACCTCCCGAGTGATCATGGCCAGATAGTATAGCAAGGCAGACGGACAAGAATGTAGGGCCACAGATGGAATACTAGCATCCTATACTAAGCAGGTAGGATTGCAGATAAAGGTATCAACAATAGTAGCAAGGACAGGCTATGCATCAGGATAGGAATAACGGAAAACAGTAACATGCTACACTACTCTAATGCAAGCAGTAGAGAGTAGAATAGGCGATATCTGGTGATCAAGGAGGGGGGGCTTGCCTGGTTGCTCTGGCAAGAAGGAGGGGTCGTCAACTCCGTAGTCAAACTGCGGGTCGCCGGCAGTCTCGGAGTCAACCAGAAAGAAGTAACGGAGGGGGAACACAATAAATAACAGAGCAATCAAAGTATCACAAAGCATAACATGGCGACACGCGGTGCTAGAGGTGACCTAACGTAGTAGTAGGTGATACCCGTGAAGTGGGGAAACATCCGAGAAAGTATTCCCAGTGTTTCGCGTATTTGGACAGACAGACCAGAGGGGGATTGTTGCACATTCGCTATGCTAGAATGAACAGACTGCGTATTTGAATTCGTCTCGTCGTTCTGAGCAACTTTCATGTACAAAGTATTTTCATCTGAATTACGGTTTATTTTATATTATTTCTCAAAGTTTTAAATGATTTTTTAATTTTCCAGAAATAATTAAATTCGAAAATAAATTAGTATTTAATTGCTAAGTGTACACAGAGAAGTGTACACATCAGTGGGTTTTAGAGGCTGATAGGTGGGGCCAGCCTGCTGAGTCAGCAGGTCAACTGTTGACCAGTTGACTGGTCAACAGGTCAACATGGGCCCACCTGCCATTGACTGGGACTAGCCCAGTCAGCAGGTTGACTGGTCAACTGGATAGAGGTGTGGCCCACATGTAATTGACTCAAGGTTAGTTGACCCAATAACTAATAAACTAACTAATTCAGGGACTTGCATGTCGTTGGGCCACCATGCTAATTAACCACTAATTATCCTAATTAGATGGGCCGGCTCACTGGACAGTAGCGGATATGCACGCATGGTGCGTACAAGCACCACGGCCGAGCACAAAGGCTCGCAAGGATTCGTTTGCGGGAGCTGGTGGCAGCGCGCAGGTGTCGGAGCGCACACGAGCGGCACGCATGGCCGGCTGTACACGCACGGACATCGCTTCGGTCATGGCGGCAGCGCGGACGGCCGGAGCAGTGAGCGCGCTGTCCTGGGGCAGTGGGCGAGCAGGCGACTGCAACGGCGCTAGCAGCGGGTAGCGGGAGAACGCCGGCGGCCGAGTCAGCTGGTGCAGGTATCGGCGGCTGCGGGGCGCGGCGGCAGAAGCAGCAGTCAGCGCAGGCAGCAGCGGCGGCAGAGCATGAGTAGCAGCAGCAAGTAAGCAGCGACAGGAGTAGCAGCTAGCGGCAGTAACGAACGGTCGTGGCTGCGGCGTGCGTACGCGGATGCAGAGCTACAGTTGGGACTATGGCGAGTACAAGGCGAAGGCTACGGCTACAGATCAAAGGGGGAAATGAGGGGAATCGCCTAAGGAGCTCACCGCTAAGCTCGTGGACGTACTCAGGTGGTCGGGGCGGCCCGGAGCAGCAGCAACCGGCGACGAGATGCGGCGGCCGTGGCGGGGAAGACGACTCGATCCATGCGTATGGTGCAGCTCCGGTTGAACGGATGCACGGGGATAACGGAGTTGACGACGAGGAAGCCCCTGGACGACCTCCCGGTCGCCGGGGAGGCCAGTGGCCACGGGGACGTCGACGGCGACAGCTCGGACACGAGGTTCAGAGGAGAAGCGCGAGTGGGAGAGGGGAATTTCGGGGCTAGGGTTAGATCCAGGGGGCTCGGGGTCGATCTTATCCAGCCAGAGGAGCCGCGGGATGGCCGACAGCGCGATATCCACAACATGGACGACATGCGAGCACTGCGAGCGCCATGGCCTCCCTGTTCTGTTCAAGTGGTAGGAGAAAAGCCCACTGGTGGGCTGGGCCTTCTGTAGTACTAGGCTTTTAGGTGAGCAGTGTTAGGCTTTAAATTTACTTCTGTTTTATTAATTTTTTTTCTGTTTAGTTTTTCTACACTGCTTTGCAATAAGTAGAGCCACCAATACATTTTGTAAAATAAGAACTTGACAGATCAAAAACTAAGCATTATTTAGAATTGCCACAAAAAGGTTTGGTGAGCATTTGCATTCATTTGGATTTTGCATAAATGAAAAATTGGATTAATGGAGCTGTTTTGGTCACTGTTGTAATTATTTTAGGGCAATTAAATATTTTATTAAATGTTGAATACTATTAGTTAACTAGTTAGTGAATATTTGTAACCTTTTGAGCATTTTTATTTTATTGTTTGAAAACTTCTGTTGTTTGTTTTTATTTTAAAATTTGAATATGAATTGGCTTCGAACTAGCGCGAGATTAGCAATAGTAACCAAGGTAACGTGGCGACATTAACGTGGGATTTCTGTAGCCTAATTATCCGGGCGTCTCAATTCTCCTCCACTACAAGAAATCTCGTCCCGAGATTTAAGAGGTAGTGAAAGGGGGGAAGGTTTGGTAACGAATCGAGCGGGTCTTCCCATTCTGGCTTGCTCTTCTTGAAGAGGCCGGTCCAATACATTGATGTCTTTATTTCTCTGCATCAGGTCATCATGATGAAGTCGGCGTCCTTTCTTCAGGAACTCCATCGTACTTACGAAAGAATAAAGAGTGGGCATTCCGGGAGAACAGACCTCTGCAAGGTCGACTATCTGGTCGATAACATCGGGGAGGGTGGCGCATAGGCAATCGTTCGTTGCCTGCAACAAAGTGTGAAAGGGGTTCAGAGCAATGAGAATAAGTATTGCGTCAGATAGCAGAACTGATGATCTCTCGGAAGGTGGCTCGTAAATTACTTACGAGGCCACGCGCGAGGAACAACCTTGGCAACAGGGGGTTTACCGGAGAGTCAGGTTTTGATCCTGTGGAACGGTGGGTTATGGGCCCATCATGTGGGTTAAAGTAAGAAGGGCGTTGACATATTGCACGGTCATGATAGCAAGACATGTCAGAGGGTAGGCTATCAGTTCTGTTGGCAACAATGTCGGTACCAAGGGCGAGGGACGAAGAGAACCATTTTCCTGCTCGTTGAACGAGGCGGACCATTAGGCAAAGTTCTCGTCCATCGGTGGCTACGAGAATGTCATCAATAATAGTAATAGGGTCTTGCTGACAGAATTGTACACCGAGGTGTTTACATAAGCATGAGAATATTACTACTTAGATTATATAGATCACAAGAAACGTTAAACCAACCAATGGAAAGGAAAATATGGTTATCATATTAAACAGAACAATGGAAAGGAAAATGTGTTTAAACACATATTTCAAGGGTATATCCTTCCCAAGGACAAGCAGAGCATGATATCCATGTCAGGATATAATGTAGAAAACTCTTTAGGTAGGGGAGAGAAATTTTCATGACATTACCCATACAACGGTGTTTGGATAATTGAGCAAGAAACAATTAGCATTGGGATAAGTGTTCTTGTTGAAAATCGGAGTACCATAGACATGCTTCGAGATAGCATTGACATGGTCATCAGGTGAAGATCAAACTTTGGAAACACAATGGATCCATCAGGAACAACTTATAGAATAAGTCTTACAATTTCCTCCAGGAAGAATGGTTATCCTTGCAAAAGAAGTTATAATGATAGGTCCTCCAGCCAAGGGTGCTAGGCATGACATCATATTACCGGGTCATCAAAGGACCAACATCATAACTCCTGGAAAGTTGTCCCAACCATCATATCGACCTTGATTCAGATCCAATTGGTGTCTTGATACCTCAGACTTAGGATGTCCGAGAAGAAAAGGTGCAACACAAATCGATGAAATGACATTACAAGATTCTCGGGAAATGAACTATGGGAGCGGGTTCCTGAAACAATAGTTCATCATTAAACCAAGGAGAGGAGGAGGTGGTGGCTGATGGGCTCAACGACAATTCATCGAGAATTCCAAACGGATGGATTTCCACAATAATGTGAACAAGAAGATGACACTTGTCAATTCAAATAATATAATGTTGTATGCTTGAGGAAAACATACACAATTAAACATTGGTTGAAAAGGTGCACCCAAAATATGGGCCTATGTAGCATGATCAATGCTTAGAATGGTGATTCGATAACAAATGGTCTAAGAATGAAATGTAGACCATTAACTTCAAAGCAATAGGGTCGCTAGAAGTTTAGAATTGGCACATCCAAGTTCAATTGTCGGTTTTTCGGTTGGAAACAACACGGGGACCAAGAAGGAATGGTGATGGTGAGAAATATTACTATATCAAGAATTCTTAAGAGGTGGTGAAATTCTCACCACATTTTTGACATAAAAGATGGTAATACTCCAAGGTAGAACATAACATAAGTTGGATAGCAAGGAACTCAAGGTACAACACAAAACAGGAACAAGTTTTGTGTTGGAGGGAATGCAATAATGTTGTCGATGTTAACCCAATTCATCGAGGGGGCAAGCATGGAATTTCTCATCAGGAACTCAATGTACGTCTCGGAAGAAGTTAAAATGTTGACGATGATCATGACACATTTATCGAGAGGTTTCAAGAAGATGTAATCGATCGGCGAAGACATCACATCAAGGGAATGGTGAAGTAAAAGGTTACTATAACCATAGATAAGATGCCATCTTAGAATTCGGAGTTGTCTCTCAAGACAAACAATATGATGCGGAAAGTTCGATGTAAGCTTAGAGCACTGTCGGGATTGTGTCCCGGGGATGAAGGACATAGGTAGAATGGTCAAGCAGTCAGCCTGACGATGATGATGTAGTCAATCCATTGGGAACGACATGATCAAGTGCAAACTTGTAAGCAATGAAGATTAATAAAAGTTGTCGAATCGCAGTGCGGACTAGGTCCACTATTCGGTGTTCAACCCAGAACTCGTGGAGTGACTATGACAGGGAAAGGTATTACTCCATTACAATTTCATAAGATGTAGTGCAATGGCATGATATCCTCGAGATACCAGGTGGATAATACTCGAAGGCATATCAAATTAAAGGTTGAAGTGGGGTGTATTGATCTATAGAAGACAAGCGCTTTAACTTGTCTGAGAAATGGAATCAAAGGAAGAAATTATGGTCGGAACCACAATCATAAATGATCAAAGCACGGATACAAGATGAACTCATAACAAGGGGGTAATTACTTTCACGAGCAGCTTCCATGATAAGTTCTACATCGTGTCCATGGGAATGAACGCAAAGTTCAAGGTCGACTCCCACTTCTCCAATGCATAGCCTTTCATTCACTCCTCAAAATAAAAATGATTACAGTGTGAAAACCTACCTGGTGAATTACCAGAGGAGTATGACCCGTGAAAACTTTCGGGTTCACACAGGTTATGGAAAGCATAGGGTCAACCCATCGGGGCAACTTGGAACATATAACATGAACTTTAGGGTCAATTAACACGTGCTCGAAGCAGAGCATGGTTGACAAGGCATAGGATATAACTTGCCAAAGGCAGAAGACATAATTTACCAAAGGCATTATGTGTCAGGGGAGAAACTCTCAAGGTTATTGGAAATGAAGGACACGGTCGGATAATAACCAAGCAAATGGTCTCGTGGACCACAAGGAACCTGATGTGAGTATCGATACTCAACCAGAAGAAGAAAGCATGCAAGGAGATCAGATGATAGAAACAACTGACTACTTCAAAGCTCAATTGCAAAGGAATTATGAATTCCAAGACAAGGGATCAGAAGCAATGCTCCGATTACGGACGGATAAATTGGATAGCCTTAGGGTACAATCGATGGCAATTTGATTGGTCGAGATCCAGCTCATGTTTAAAATGATGTCTGAGCCGGAAAGATAATTTAAAAGGATCAACTGATGATTGCGTGCATTCGCACTCATGTTGAATCAATAGGATCAAAATGAGGGTGCCTAAGGATACTAACGAATATTGTCAGACATAGGGAAAGCATCCATAATGCAAGCAGAAAAGTATTGCAGAGCAATAAGCTACTAAGGATTTTTGGAGGATCGAATAGTATTTCGAAGACCATTGTGAAACACATGAACAACTGGGGATGAACGGATAATCGATAAGGGCGAGAAAATATCCGTAGGGGTATTCAGGTGGCAAGGAACTGCAAGGCAGGAAGCAAAAAATATTCTCGAAACAATAGAAAGGATTTCAAGGTATCTTGTAATAACAAGATCATCTGGGAATAGAAGTAAGAACGGCAAGTGTATGTATTTATCCCTAAGGATATCTCGGTGGTAGTGAATTTACAAAGGCGGTGGGCACAAGTGTCTCGGTAAAACATCGAATAGCATCTTCGGAAACTTCTGGTGCAGCAGGCGATCATCTGTAATAAGGGGCTCTCCGGAAGAAAGTATTATCGAGAACCTAGAGCCAGAGTTAGTAAAATCATTTAACCCAAGTAGAAGAGAGATAAGAGTCCCAGAGTATAGACGAGGAATAAAAGATCCTAATGCCATCCAATGGCGACGTGGGCCCGTAAGCCACACACCCATGTCAGTAAAAGTTTTGCAGTGTCTAGACTCAACTTCGGCCAAGGAGTGTGGAAGGGGGATTCCTACAGGAAGTCGCCTCTGATACCAACTTGTGACGCCCCCGATTCAACCGTACACTAATCATGCACGCAAATGTGTACGATCAAGATCAGGGACTCACGGGAAGATATCACAACACAACTCTAAAAACATAAATAAGTCATACAAGCATCATAATACGAGCCAGGGGCCTCGAGGGCTCGAATACAAGTGCTCGATCATAGACGAAGTCGTGAAGCAACAATATCTGAGTACGTACATATGTTAAACAAGTTTGCCTTAAGAAGGCTAGCACAAAGCTGGGATACTGGTCGAAAGAGGTGCGGGCCTCCTGCTCGGGATCCTCCTAACTACTCTTAGTGGTCGTCATTGAGCGTACGTAGTAGTAGGCACCTCCGGTGTAGTAGGAGTCGCCGTCGGCGATGGCGTCTCGCTCTTGGCTCAAGCATCCGTTGCGACAACCAGGTAGAAGGGGAAGGGAAAAGGGGGAGAAAAGCAACCGTGAGTACTCATCCAAAGTACTCGCAAGCAAGGAGCTACACTACATATGCATGGGTATATGTGTAAGGAGGCAATATCGGTGGACTGAACTGCAGAATGCCAGAATAAGAGGGGGATAGCTAGTCTTATCGAAGACTACGCTTCTGGCAGCCTCCGCCTTGCGGCATGTAGAAGAGAGTAGATTGAAGTCCTCCAAGTAGCATCGCATAGCATAATCCTACCGGCAATCCCTCCTCGTCGCCTGTTAGAGAGCGTATCACCGGTTGTATCTCGGCACTTGGAAGGGTGTGTTTTATTAAGTATTCGGTTCTAGTTGTCATAAGGTCAAGGTACAACTCCAAGTCGTCCTGCTATCAAGATCACGGCTATTCGAATAGATAAACTTCCCTGCAGGGGTGCACCACATAACCCAACACGCTTGATCCCATTTGGCCGGACACACTTTTCTGGGTCATGCCCGGCCGCGGAAGATCAACACGTCGCAGCCCCACCTAGGCCAATAGAGAGGTCAGCACACCGGTCTAAACCTAAGCGCACAGGGGTCTTGGCCCATCGCCCTTAGCACACCTGCATGTTGCGTACGCGGCCGGAAGAAGACCTAGCCTATCATGCGTTCGAGTCCAATCCAGGGCCCGCTGCTCAGTCGCTGACGTCGCGAAGGCTTCGGCTGATACCACGACGTCGAGTGCCCATAACTATTCTCGTGTAGCTGGTTAGTGCGTATAGGCCAAATGGCCAGACTCAGATCAAATACCAAGATCTCGTTAAGCGTGTTAATGATGTAACCGCGGACACCGACCAGGGCCAGGCCCACCTCTCACCTAGGCGGTCTCAACCTGCCCTGTCGCTCCGCCACAAAGATCCACTCGCGGGTGCTCCTACGAGCCGACCCGTCTTTAGTCACCACAGGTATCATGCATAGTATATAAGTATATACCCGTGATCACCTCCCGAGTGATCACGGCCCGATAGTATAGCAAGGCAGACGGACAAGAATGTAGGGCCACAGATGGAATACTAGCATCCTATACTAAGCAGGTAGAATTGTAGGTAAAGGTATCAACAGTTGTAGCAAGGACAGGCTATGCATCAGGATAGGAATAACGGAAAGCAGTAACATGCTACACTACTTTAATGCAAGTAGTAGAGATACAATAGGCGATATCTGGTGCTCAGGGGGGGGGGGGCTTGCCTTGTTGCTCTGGCAAGAAGGAGGGGTCGTCAACTCCGTAGTCAAACTGGGGGTCGCCGCAGTCTCGGAGTCAACCGGAAAGAAGTAACGGAGCGGGAACACAATAAATAACAGAGCAATCAAAGTATCACAAAGCATAACATGGCAACACGCGGTGCTAGAGGTGACCTAACGTAGTAGTAGGTGATACCCGTGAAGTGGGGAAACATTCGAGAAAGTATTCCCAGTGTTTCGCGTATTTGGACAGACAGACCAGAGGGGGATTGTTGCACATTCGCTGTGCTAGAATGAACGGACTGCGTATTTGAATTCGTCTCGTCGTTCTAAGCAACTTTCATGTACAAAGTATTTTCATCTGAATTATGATTTATTTTATATTATTTCTCAAAGTTTTAAATGATTTTTTTAATTTTTTAGAAATAATTAAATTCGAAAATAAATTAGTATTTAATTGCTAAATGTACACAGAGAAGTGTACACATTAGTGGGTTTTAGAGGCTGATAGGTGGGGCCAGTCTGCTGAGTCAGTAGGTCAACTGTTGACCGGTTGACTGGTCAACAGGTCAACATGGGGCCCACCTGCCATTCACTGGGACTAGCCCAGTCAGCAGGTTGGCTGGTCAACTGGATAGAGGTGTGGCCCACATATAATTGACTCAAGGTTAATTGACCCAATAACTAATAAACTAACTAATTCAGGGGCTTACATGTCGTTGGGCCACCATGCTAATTAACCACTAATTATCCTAATTAGATGGGCCGGCTCACTGGACAGTAGCGGATATGACGGATATGCTCGCCAGGATTCGTTTGCGGGAGCTGGTGGCAGCGCGCAGGTGTCGGAGCGCACACGAGCGGCACGCATGGCCGGCTGTACACGCACGGACATCGCTTCGGTCATGGCGGCAGCGCGGACGGCCGGAGCAAAGGAGCGCTACCGTCTGGGCAAGTGCAGCAAAGCGATCGCAACGGCGCTTAGCAGCTGGTAGCGGAGAACGCCGCGGCCGAGTCACCGGTGTGTATCGGCGGCCGAGTCACCGGTGCAGTATCGGCGGTCATGGGCGTGGCGGTATAGCCAGCAGTAGCAGCGGCGGCAGAGCATGAGTAGCAGCAAGCAAGTAAGCAGCGACAGGAGTAGCAAGCTAAGCGGCGAATTTAACGGTCGTGGCTGCGGCGTCTTGACGCGATGCAGAGCTGATTGGGACTATGGCGAGCATAAGGCGAAGGCTACGGCTACTGCATCAAAGGGGAAATGAGGGAATCGCCTAAGGAGCTCACCGCTAAGCTCGTGGGCGTACTCGAGTGGTCGGGCGGCCGGAGCAGCAACAGCCGGCGAGATCACGGCGGCCGTGGCTGAAGACGGCTCGATCCATGCGTGCGGTGCGGCTCCGGTTGAACGGATGCACGGGATGACGGAGTCGGACGACGAGGAAGCCTCGACGACCTCCGGTCGCCGGGAGGCCAGTGTACACGGGACGCCGACGGCGACAGCTCGGACACGAGGTTCAGAGGAGAAGCGCGAGTGGGAGAGGGGAATTTCGGGGCTAGGGTTAGATCCAGGGGGCTCGGGGTCGATCTTATCCAGCCAGAGGAGCCGCGGGATGGCCGACGGCGCGATATCCACAGCATGGACGGCGTGCGAGCACTGCGAGCGCCATGGCCTCTTTGTTATGTTCAAGTGGTAGGAGAAAAGCCCATTGGTGGGCTGGGCCTTCTGTAGTACTAGGCTATTAGGTGAGCACTGTTAGGCTTTAAATTTACTTCTCTTTTATTAATTTTTTTTTCTGTTTAGTTTTTCTACACTATTTGCAATAAGTAGAGCCACCAATACATTTTGTAAAATAAGAACTTGACAGATCAAAAACTAGGCATTATTTAGAATTGCCACAAAAAGGTTTGGTGAGCATTTGCATTCATTTGTAATTTGCATAAATGAAAAATGGATTAATGGAGCTGTTTTGGTCACTGTTTTAATTGTTTTAGGGCAATTAAATATTTTATTAAATGTTGAATACTATGAGCTAAATAGTTAGTGAATATTTGTAACCTTTTGAGAATTTTTATTTTATTGTTTGAAAACTTCTGTTGTTTGTTTTTATTTTAAAATTTGAATATGAATTGGCTTCGAACTAGCGCGAGATTAGCAATAGTAACCAAGGTGACGTGGCGACATTAACGTGGGATTTCTGTAGCCTAATTATCCGGGCGTCACAGCTATGACCACCAAAAGTTATGGAAATCAAAGCAAATGGAGACCAAAGCTCCGATACCACTTGTAGGACCTTGAAGTATGTCTAGAGGGGGGTGATTAGACTACTTGACCAATAAAAACTTAACGTTTTCCCAATTTTAGACTTTGGCAAATTTTAACTATCTTTGCGCAAGTCAAGCAATCTTCACACAATTCAAGCAATGATGCAAAGAGTATACGAGCAGCGGAATTTAAAGCATGCAACTTGCAAGAATGTAAAGGGAAGGGTTTGGAGGATTCAAACGTAATTGGAGACACGGATGTTTTTGTCGTGGTTCCGATAGGTGGTGCGATCGTACATCCACGTTGATGGAGACTTCAACCCGCGAAGGGTAACGGTTGCGCGAGTCCACGGAGGGCTGTTGGAAATATGCCCTAGAGGCAATAATAAAACGATTATTATTATATTTCCTTGCATTCATGCTATAATTGTATTATCCGGAAATCGTAATACACGTGTGAATACATAGACCACAATATGTCCCTAGTGAGCCTCTAGTTGACTAGCTCGTTGATCAATAGATAGTCATGGTTTCCTGACTATGGACATTGGATGTCATTGATAACGGGATCACATCATTAGGAGAATGATGTGATGGACAAGACCATATCCTAAGCATAGCACAAGATCGTGTAGTTCGTTTGCTAGAGCTATTCCAATGTCAAGTATCCTTTCCTTAGACCATGAGATCGTGTAACTCCCGGATACCGTAGGAGTTCTTTGGGTGTACCAAACGTCACAACGAATCGGATGACTATAAAGGTGCACTACAGGTATCTCCGAAAGTGTCATTGGGTTGTCACGGATCGAGACTGGGATTTGTCACTCCGTATTACGGAGAGGTATCACTGGGCCCACTCGGTAATGCATCATCATAATGAGCTCAATGTGACCAAGTGTTTGGTCACGGGATCATGCATTACGGTACGAGTAAAGTGACTTGCCGGTAACGAGATTGAACGAGGTATTGGGATACCGATGATCGAATCTCGGGCAAGCAACATACCAATTGACAAAGGGAATTGTATACGGGGTTGCTTGAATCCTCGACATCGTGGTTCATCCGATGAGATCATCGAGGAGCATGTGGGAGCCAACATGGGTATCCAGATTCATTGTTGGTTATTGACCGGAGAGCAGTCTCGGTCATGTTCCGCTGTCTCCCGAACCCGTAGGGTCTACACACTTAAGGTTCGGTGACGCTAGGGTTGTAGAGATATGAGTATGCAGCAAACCGGAAGTTGTTCGGAGTCCCGGATGAGATCCCGGACGTCACGAGGAGTTCCGAAATGGTCCGGAGGTGAAGAATTGTATATGGGAAGTCGAGTTTCGGCCATCGGGAAAGTTTCGGGGTCCACCGGTATTGTACCGGGACCACCGGAAGGGTCCCGGGGGTCCACCGGGTGGGGCCACCTATCCCGGAGGGGCCCATGGGCTGAAGTGGGAGGGGAACCAGCCCCTGGTGGGCTGGTGCACCCCCCTGGCCCCCCCTCTGCGCCTAGGGTTGGGAACCCTAGTGGAGGGGGCGCCTCCACTTGGCTTGGGGGGCACTCCACCCCCCTTGGCCGCCGCCCCCCCCTAGGAGATCCCATCTCCTAGGGCCGCCGCCCCCCTTGGGTCCCTATATAAAGAGGGGGGTGGGAGGGCAGCCGCACCCAACACCTGGCGCCTCCCTCCCCTCTGTGCTACACCTCTCCCTCTCGGAGAAGCTCGGCAAAGCTCTACCGGAACCCTGCTGCATCCACCACCACGCCGTCGTGTTGCTGGATATTCTTCAACCTCTCCCTCCTCCTTGCTGGATCAAGGTGCAGGAGACGTCATCCGCTCTGTACGTGTGTTGAACGCGGAGGTGTTGTCCGTTCGGCACTTGGTCATCGGTGATTTGGATCACGACAAGTACGACTCCCTCAACCCCGTTCTCTTGAACGCGTCCGCTCGCGATCTACAAAGGTATGTAGATGCACTCCTATCACTCGTTGCTAGATGAACTCATAGATGGATCTTGGTGAAACCGTAGGAATTTTTTTATTTTCTGCAACGTTCCCCAACAGTGGCATCATGAGCTAGGTCTATGCGTAGTTCTCTATTGCACGAGTAGAACACAAATCTTTTGTGGGCGTAGATGTTGTCAACTTTGTTGCCGCTACTAGTCTTATTTTGCTTCAGCGGTATTGTGGGATGAAGCGGCCCGGACCGACCTTACACGTACGCTTACGTGAGACAGGTTCCACCGACGAACATGCACTAGTTGCATAAGGTGGCTAGCGGGTGTCTGTTTCCCCCACTTTAGTTGGAGCGGATTCGATGAAAAGGGTCCTTATGAAGGGTAAATAGAAGTTGACAAATCACGTTGTGGCTTTTTTCAGAGGTAAGAAAACGTTCTTGCTAGAACCCTATTGCAGCCATCGTAAAAGATGCAACAACAATTAGAGGACGCCTAACTTGTTTTTGCAGCAATTGCCTTGTGATGTGATATGGCCAAAAGTTGTGATGAATGATGAATGATATATTGTGATGTATGAGATCATGTTCTTGTAATAGGAATCACGACTTGCATGTCGATGAGTCTCGACAACCGCAGGAGCCATAGGAGTTGTCTTAATTATTGTATGACCCTGCGTGTCATTGATTCAACGCCATGTAATTACTTTGCTTTATTGCTAAACCGTTAGCTATAGTAGTAGAAGTAATAGTTAGCGAGCAACTTCATGGAGACACGATGATGGAGATCATGATGATGGAGATCATGGTGTCATGCCGGTGACAAGATGATCATGGAGCCCCAAGATGGAGAACAAAGGAGCTATATGATATTGGCCATATCATGTCACTACTATTTAATTGCATGTGATGTTTATTATGTTTATGCATCTTGTTTACTTAGAACGACGGTAGTAAATAAGATGATCCCTCATAATAATTTCAAGAAGGTGTTCCCCTAACTGCAAGGCCGTTGCTAAAGTTCGTCGCTTCAAGCACCACGTGATGATCGGGTGTGATAGATTCCTACGTTCACATACAACGGGTGTAAGACAGTTTTACACGTGCAAAACACTTAGGTTAACTTGACGAGCCTAGCATGTACAGACATGGCCTCGGAACACAAGAGACCGAAAGGTCGAACATGAGTCGTATGGAAGATACGATCAACATGGAGATGTTCACCGATGATGACTAGTCCGTCTCACGTGATGATCGGACACGGCCTAGTCGACTCGGATCATGTAACACTTAGATGACTAGAGGATGTCAAATCTGAGTGGGAGTTCATTAAATAATTTGATTAGATGAACTTAATTATCATGAACATTAGTCTAAAATCTTTGCAAAAATGTCTTGTAGATCAAATGGCCAACGCTCATGTCAACATGAACTTCAATGCGTTCCTAGAGAAAACCAAGCTGAAAGATGATGGCAGCAACTATTCGGATCGGGTTCGAACCCGAGGATCATCCTCATAGCTGCCAAGAAACAATATGTCCTAGAAGCACCGCTTAGGTGAAGCACCCATCCGAGAGAACCAAGACGTTATGAACGCTAAGTCTCGCGGTCGATGATTACTCCCTCAGACAAAGGCAAAGCATGCTTTACAGCTTAGAACCGGGCTCCAAAAGCGTTTTGAGCAACACGGAGCATATGAGATGTTCGAGGAGCTAAAATGGTTTTCCAAGCTCATGCCCGGTCGAGAGATATGAAGTCTCGACAAGTTCTATAGTTGTAAGATGGAGGAAAATAGTTCTCACAAGTGAGCACATACTCAAAATGTCCGGGTTGCACAACCGCCTGTCCCAAATTGGACATTAACCTCCTGGACGAGGCGGTCATTGACAGAATCCTTCATCGCCCCACCGAGCTACAAGAGCTTTGTGATGAACTACAATATGCAGGGATGGTGAAAACTATTCTGAAGTATTTTCAATGCTGAAGTCAGCAGAGGTAGAAATCAAGAAAGAACATCAAGTGTTGATGGTCAATAAAACCACTAAGTTCAAGAAGGACGGCAAGGATGTTGCCGCGCCCGGTAAGCCATTTGCCGGGAAGAAGTCAAGGAATGGACCCAAGCCTGAGGCTGAGTGCTTTTATTGCAAAGGGAAGGGTCACTGGAAGCGGAACTGCCCCGAATACTTAGCAGACAAGAAGGCCGGCAACACTAAAGGTATATTTGATATACATGTAATTGATGTGTACCTTACCAGTACTCATAGTAACTCACAGGTATTTGATACCGGTGCCGTTGCTCATATTTGTAACTCAATCCAGGAGCTGCGGAATAAGCGGAGACTGGCGAAGGACGAGGTGACGATGTGCGTCGGGAATGGTTCCAAGGTCGATGTGATCACCGTCGGCACGCTACCTCTACATTTACCTACGGGATTAGTTTTAAACCTCAATAATTGTTATTTAGTGCCAAGTTTGAGCATGAACATTGTATCGTGATCTCGCTTAATACGAGATGGCTACTCATTTAAATCCGAGAATAATGGTTGTTCTATTTATATGAGAGATATGTTTTATGGTCATGCTCCGATGGTCAATGGTTTATTCTTAATGAATCTCGAACGTAATATTACACATATTCATAGTGTGAATACCAAAAGATGTAAAGTTGATAACGATAGTCCCTCATACTTGTGGCACTGCCGCCTTGGTCACATTGGTGTCAAGCGCATGAAGAAGCTCCATGCCGATGGACTTTTAGAGTCTCGATTATGAATCATTTGACACATGTGAACCATGCCTCATGGGCAAAATGACCAAGACTCGCTTCTCGGAACAATGGAGCGAGCAACCAACTTATTGGAAATCATACATACCGATGTATGCGGTCCAATGAGCGTTGAGGCTCATGGAGGATATCGTTATGTTCTCACTCTCACCGATGACTTGAGTAGATATGGGTATGTCTACTTGATGAAACACAAGTCTGAGACCTTTGAAAAGTTCAAGGAATTTCAGAATGAGGTAGAGAATCAACGTGACCGAAAAATAAAGTTCTTACGATCAGATCGTGGAGGAGAATATTTAAGTCACGAATTTTGTACACACTTAAGGAAATGTGGAATCGTTTCACAACTCACGCCGCCTGGAACACCTCAGCGTAACGGTGTGTCCGAACGTCGTAATCGCACTCTATTGGATATGGTGCGATCTATGATGTCCCTTACTGATTTACCGCTATCATTTTGGGGATACGCTTTAGAGACAACTACATTCACTTTAAATAGGGCACCGTCTAAATCCATTGAGACGACACCATATGAATTATGGTTTGGAAAGAAACCTAAGCTGTCGTTTCTAAAAGTTTGGGGATGCAATGCTTATGTCAAGAAACTTCAACCTGAAAAGCTCGAACCCAAGTCGGAAAAATGCGTCTTCATAGGATACCCCAAGGAAACCATTGGGTATACCTTCTACCTTAGATCCAAAGACAAGATCTTTGTTGCCAAGAACGGATCCTTTCTGGAAAAAGAGTTTCTCTCGAAAGGAGTAAGTGGGAGGAAAGTAGAACTCGATGAAGTACTACCTCTTGAACCGGAAAGTAGTGCAGCTCAAGAAAATGTCCTTGTGGTGCCTACACCGACTGGAGAGGAAATTAATGATGATGATCAAGGTACTTCGGATCAAGTTGCTCTTGAACTTCGTAGGTCCACAAGGACACGTTCCACACCAGAGTGGGACGGCAACCCTGTCCTGGAAATCATGTTGTTAGACAACGGTGAACCTTCGAACTATGAAGAGGCGATGGCGGGCCCAGATTCCAACAAATGGCTTCAAGCCATGCAATCCGAGATAGGATCCATGTATGAAAACAAAGTATGGACTTTGACAGACTTGCCCGATGATCGGCGAGCGGTAGAAAACAAATGGATCTTTAAGAAGAAGACGGACGCGGATGGTAATGTTACTATCTATAAAGCTCGACTTGTCGCTAAGGGTTATCAGCAAGTTCAAGGGGTTGACTACGATGAGACTTTCTCTCTCGTAGCGAAGCTGAAGTCCGTCCGAATCATGTTAGCAATTGTCGCATACTTTGATTATGAGATATGGCAAATGGACGTCAAAACGGCATTCCTTAACGGCTATCTTAAGGAAGAACTGTATATGATGCAGCCGGAAGGTTTTGTCGACCCTAAGAATGCTAACAAGGTATGCAAGCTCCAAATGATCCATTTATGGGCTGGTGCAAACATCTCGGAGTTGGAACATTCGCTTTGATGAGATGATCAAAGCGTTTGGGTTTATCTTGAGACTTATGGAGAAGCATGCGTTTACAAGAAAGTGAGTGGGAGCTCAGAGCATTTCTCATATTATATGTAGATGACATACTTTTGATGGGCAATGATATAGAACTTCTGGACAGCATTAAGGCCTACTTGAATAAGAGTTTTTCAATGAAGGACCTTGGAGAAGCTGCTTATATATTAGGCATCAAGATCTATAGAGATAGATCGAGATGCCTCATAGGTCTTTCACAAAGCACATACCTTGATAAGATATTGAAGAAGTTCAAAATGGATCAGCCCAAGAAAGGGTTCTTGCCTGTATTATAAGGTGTGAAATTGAGCTCGGCTCAATGTCCGACCACGCAGAAGATATAGAAGAGATGAGTGTCATCCCCTATGCATCGGTAGTAGGGTCTATTATGTATGCCATGTCAGTGTACCGCACCTGATGTAAACCTTGCCGTAAATTTGGTAGGAAGATATCAAAGTAATCCCGGCAAGGAACACAGGACAGCCGTCAAGAATATCCTGAAGTACACGAAAGGACTAAGGACATGTTTCTCGTTTATGGAGGTGACGAAGAGCTCGTCAGAAGGGTTACGTCGACGCTTAGCTTCGACCAGAACTGGATGATTCTAAGTCACAAACCGGATACGTGTATATGTTGAATGGTGGAAGCGATGGTGGTGCAGCCGCAAACAGAGCGTCGTGGCGGGATCTACATGTGAAGCGGAGTACACGGCAGCCTCGTGAGGCAGCGCATGAAGCAATTTGGGTGAAGGAGTTCATCACCGACCTAGGAGTCATACCCAATGCGTCGGGGCCGATCAAACTCTTCAGTGACAACACCGAGCTATTGCACTTGCCAAGGAGCCCGTGTTTCACAAAAAGACCAGGCACATCAAGCGTCGCTTCAACTCCATTCGTGAAAATGTTCAAGATGGAGACATAGAAATTTGCAAAGTGCATACGGATCTGAATGTCGCAGATCCGTTGACTAAACCTCTCCATGAGCAAAACATGATCAACACCAGAACTCTATGGGTGTTCGATTCATCACAATGTAACTAGATTATTGACTCTAGTGCAAGTGGAAGACTGTTGAAAATATGCCCTAAAGGCAATAATAAAAGGATTATTATTATATTTCCTTGTTCGTGATAATTGTGTTGTATTCATGCTATAATTGTATTATCCGGAAATCGTAATACACGTGTGAATACATAGACCACAATATGTCCCTAGTGAGCCTCTAGTTGACTAGCTCGTTGATCAATAGATAGTCATGGTTTCCTGACTATGGACATTGGATGTCATTGATAACGGGATCACATCATTAGGAGAATGATGTGATGGACAAGACCCAATCCTAAGCATAGCACAAGATCGTGTAGTTCATTTGCTAGAGCTATTCCAATGTCAAGTATCCTTTCCTTAGACCATGAGATCGTGTAACTCCCGGATACCGTAGGAGTGCTTTGGGTGTACCAAACGTCACAACGTAACTGGGTGACTATAAAGGTGCACTACAGGTATCTCCGAAAGTGTTTGTTGGGTTGTCACGGATCGAGACCGGATTTGTCACTCTGTACACGGAGAGGTATCACCGGGCCCACTCGGTAATGCATCATCATAATGAGCTCAAAGTTACCAAGTGTTTGGTCACGGGATCATGCATTACGGATGCAGTAAAGTGACTTGCCGGTAACGAGATTGAACGAGGTATTGGGATACCGACGATCGAATCTCGGGCAAGTAACATACCGATTGACAAAGGGAATTGTATACGGGGTTGCTTGAATCCTCGACATCGTGGTTCATCCGATGAGATCATCGAGGAGCATGTGGGAGCCAACATGGGTATCCAGATCCCGCTGTTGGTTATTGACCGGAGAGCAGTCTCGGTCATGTCTGCCTGTCTCCCGAACCCGTAGGGTCTACACACTTAAGGTTCGGTGATGCTAGGGTTGTAGAGATATGAGTATGCAGCAAACCGAAAGTTGTTCGGAGTCCCGGATGAGATCCCGGACGTCACGAGGAGTTCCGGAATGGTCCGGAGGTAAAGAATTATATATGGGAAGTCGAGTTTCGGCCATCGGGAAAGTTTCGAGGTCCACCGGTATTGTACCGAGACCACCGGAAGGGTCCCAGGGGTCCACCGGGTGGGGCCACCTATCCCGGAGGGGCCCATGGGCTGAAGTGGGAGGGGAACCAGCCCCTGGTGGGCTGGTGCGCCCCCCCTGGGCCCCCTCTGCGCCTAGGGTTGGGAACCCTAGGGAGGCGCCCACTTGGCTTGGGGGCACTCCACCCCTCGCCCTCCCCTAGGAGATCCCATCTCCTAGGGCTGGCGCCCCCCCTGGGGTCCCTATATAAAGAGGGGGGGGGGAGGGCAGCCGCACCCAACACCTGGCGCCTCCCTCCCCTCCGTGCTACACCTCTCCCTCTCGTAGAAGATCGGCAAAGCTCTGCCGGAACCCTGCTGCATCCACCACCACGCCGTCATGCTGCTGGATCTTCTTCAACCTCTCCCTCCTCCTTGCTGGATCAAGGTGCGGGAGACGTCATCCGCTCCGTACGTGTGTTGAACGCGGAGGTGCTGTCCGTTCGGCACTTGGTCATCGGTGATTTGGATCACGACGAGTACGACTCCCTCAACCCCGTTCTCTTAAACACTTCCGCTCGCGATCTACAAAGGTATGTAGATGCACTCCTATCACTCGTTGCTAGATGAACTCATAGATGGATCTTGGTGAAACCGTAGGAAAAATTTTATTTTCTGCAACGTTCCCCAACAAGGGCTCCACCCACGAAGGCTCCACGAAGAAGCAACCTTGTCTATCCCACCATGGCCGTCGCCCACGAAGGACTTGCCTCACTAGCGGTAGATCTTCACGAAGTAGGCGATCTCCTTGCCCTTACAAACTCCTTGGTTCAACTCCACAATCTTGTCGGAGGCTCCCAAAGCCAATCTAGGAGACACCACTCTCCAAGAAGTAACAAATGGTGTGTTGATGATGAACTCCTTGCTCTTGTGCTTCAAATGATATTCTCCCCAACACTCAACTCTCTCTCATAGGATTTGGATCTGGTGGAAAGACGATTTGAGTGGAAAGCAACTTGGGGAAGACTAGAGATCAAGATTCATATGGTAGGAATGGAATATCTTGGCCTCAACACATGAGTAGGTGGTTCTCTCTCAGAACTGGTAAGTTGGAAGTGTAGGTTTGTTCTGATGGCTCTCTCCATGAATGAAGAGGAGGTGGAGGGGTATATATAGCCTCCACACAAAATCTAACTGTTACACACAATTTACCAAACTCGGTAGGACCGAATCAACAAACTCGGTCGGACCGATTCAGTAAACCTAGTGACCGTTAGTGATTTCCGTGGGACCGATATGGTTAGGGTTAGGGCATAACGTAATCTCAGTGAGACCGATTACACAAACTCGGTGAGACCGATTTTGGTAATTAGCTAACCAGAGAGTTGGTCAGGTAAACTAAGTGGGACCGATTCGCTCTTTTCGATGAGACCAAAATGTTACGAAAGGGAAACAGAGAGTTTACATTGCAATCTCGGTGGGACCGATCGCTCACTTTGGTTAGACCAAAACGTTACGAAGGGAAACAGAGAGATTACAATCCCATCTCGGTGAGACCGAGATCCCTATCGGTGAGACCGATTTGCCTAGTGTTTGTGGCAGTGACTATGACATCTGAACTCGGTGGCGCCGGATAGAAAGAATCGGTAGGACCGATTTTGACTTTGGGTTTAGGTCATATGTGGATGTGAGAAAGTAGTTGAGGGTTTTTGGAGCATATCACTAAGCACTTGAAGCAAGAGGCTCATTAAGCAACACCTCATCCCTCCTTAATAGTATTGACTTTTCCTATAGACTCAATGTGATCTTGGATCACTAAAATGTAAAATATAGAGTCTTAAGCTTTTGAGCTTGAGTCAATCCTTTGTCCTTAATATTTTGAGGGATCCACTTTCATCATCCATGCCATGCCATTCATTGAGCTTTCCTGAAATATTTGTCTTGAAATAACATTAGCTTAATGAGCTATATGTTGTTATGAATTACCAAGACCACTTAGAGATAGTTGCACTTTCATTGGAGTTTACATCTATGGACATAATATACAGAGTGTGCATTATTTTTATTGTATGTACTCTTTTTTAGCAATGTTTAAACGGTTTTAGGTGATGCATGTGCACTCGTGCTGACTTTTGATGGTGGCATATATAATTCAGGCGGATGATAACTTATCAAAGCGCTCAATTTACTAGTTACCTTGTTGCACTACTTAACGTTGTCAAGATCTTGAAGACCATGGCACCAAGCCGCTAAAGCAGGAATACCATGACAGCGCGGCGTCCCCGTTGATTAATGTATATCGACAACTCTTTTTTTGCGAAAAGTATATCGACAACTCTACCAAAAAGGAAATTAGGTCGAATTAGGAGCTGCATTTTCTTGAGGTTGTAGATCAAAACATTGATGTGTGTATACAATTTTTTTTAAGAATGTTTGAACATTTTTCTTTCAAAAAAATCAATCTCATTCATCTCACCTAATATAAGATCTCACACAAGTCTTCCCTTTTTGTGCTGACTCCTGAGCGCTTTGACACACTACCCTAAGCTAGGACTACGCCGAGTGCCGAGTGGAGAGAGCTCCTCTGACGTACGGCGCCTGTCGTTGGGCCACTGACAGGTGGGCCAAATTTTAGTCAGGCCCACGAGTCAGTGACGGAACGGCACCCTGCCGCACAGCAGGGGATCCTCGCCTGTGCCGAGTGCCCGCATGCACGCAATGGAGAGAAATACTACTCCCTTCGTTTCTAAATATTTGTCTTTCTAGAGGTTTTAAATGATGACTATATACGGAGCAAAATGAGTGAATCTACACTTTAAATATTGTCTATATACATCCGTATGTGGTGACCATTTGAAATCTTTAAAAAGACAAATATTTAGAAACGGAGGGAGTACTGCCTCACGTGAATGCCTCGTCTCATGCAGATTCCTATGGCGTGGGCAGAGAACAAGGCGCCGCATCGCTCAACCAGTAGATGCCGCTGCATGGTATTCCATGAGTCTGATCATGCCTAGTCTGTACGCCCCTGGTCTAGCGAAGGTGTGATCATGACTTTGCGTTGGGACTCTAATTTCTGTCACGGCCGGTGTAGCAGCATGCATGCTATGCAGGGGTCTTACTTCCTTTATGCAAAGCAAAATCCCTATAAATACCCTCAAGCCTTCTTCTTATCGACACCAACAAGCAGTTCTCTCTTGCACACACATCAATCGATCACAAGTTCACCACACACAGCCAGAGCTCCATCCATCACCTCGAGTCGTCCACGGCCATGGCGCAAGGACAAGCAGCACGGGCCACGAGGGAGGCCGTGCCTCCGGTGTCCCGTGTGGCCATCATCGGCAGCGGGATCAGCGGGCTCGCGGCCGCCAAGCAGATGGCGGCCTACGACCCCGTGGTGTTCGAGGCGACGCCGTCCGTGGCGGGGGTGTGGAAGCACTGCGTGTACCGCACCACGCGGCTCCAGACGCCACGCGCCAACTACGAGTTCTCCGACTACTCATGGCGCAACCGTGACGACCCGGCGTTCCCGACCCACACCGAGGTCGTCGACTACCTCGAGGGCTACGCCGACGAGTTCGATCTCTGGCGCTACATCTCGTTCGGGTCCAAGGTGGTGGACATCAAGTTCCTCGGCGGCGCCGAGGCCGGGTTCACCGAGCAGTGGAGCGGCACCGGCAAGGCTCCGCTCCGAGGCAAGCCCACGTGGGAGGTCGGCGTCGCCACCGGCGGCTCCGACACTGTTCAGGTACCATATATACTTTGTGTGCTTGCTTTTACATACTGTGCACCGTGTTCTGATAAATTCAATCGACCTCACGCGCGTATTTTGCCACGGGAATGTGCAGTATTACAAGTTCGAGTTCGTGGTGATGTGCACGGGGAAGTACGGCGACGTGCCGCGGATGCCGGTGTTCCCGCCGGGGAACGGGCCGGAGGTGTTCAAGGGGACAGTGATGCACTCGCTGGACTACTGCAAGCTGAGCAAGGAGGAGACCGTTGAGCTGATGAGAGGAAAGAAGGTTGTGGTGGTTGGGTACAAGAAGAGCGCTATCGATCTAGCCAATGAATGTGTTCAGGCAAACCAAGGTGCGTAAAGCATATACTCCATAGACCATAGTTAGCTAACTACTGTATGCATAGTTAGCTGAAATTTTGTCCAAATTCTCCCAAGAGTGAAGGGCCTTTTTTTATCCCTCAACTTATGACAATTGTGGCTTTTGTCTCTGAGCCTTTTTCCAGTGTGCAACCTCCATCCCTCAACTCTGAATGCCTGGTAGATTTAGTCTGACAACAGTAGTCATCGCCGAACTCGGTTTTTGACTTGACATGGCACTGTCTTGGCGACATCGTCACCTTAAGGTGGAATAGGCCCATGTGTCATTGAGAGAATCTATGCCCCTCATCCTATGGTGGCATAGGCCCACTTGTCATTGAGGAATTCTCTACAAATGCCATGTGAGCCGATGCCCCCTTTTAGTGATAGTGTGGCCACAACTGTGCCACATCAAGTCAAACCCAGGTTTTGGTCGAGGGATAATGTTGTCAGGGGCTAAATCTATCCGATATTAAGAGTTGAGAGGTTGCGCTAAAAGAATTCAGGGACGATAACCACACCTCTCGATAATTTGAGGGGTGAAAATGCACTTTACTCATCTCCTAATGCATGGATTGGTCGATTCACCGATTGTGTTTGCTTTGTTTGTTTGAAGGCGAGGGAGGGCAGGCGTGCACGATGCTGGTGCGGACCCTGCATTGGATGGTGCCGTCATACTCCATCTGGGGCTTGCCATTCTTCCTGTTTTACTCGACACGCTTCTCCCAACTCTTCTACGAGCGGCCCAACCAGGGCTTCTTCAGATCCCTCCTCTGCCGCCTCACGAGCCCACTGGTATGTATGTGTACGTCATAATTCGCAGCCGTGAAGAACATTACTTATTGCACAAACTATGCATGCACAACTTTGTCATGACAGCACCAACCATACATGCATGCATGCATGAATTTTGGTGGTGCAGCGGGCAGGGGTGTCGAAGTTCATCGAGTCGTACCTTTCGTGGAAGCTGCCGCTGGGAAAGTACGGTCTGACGCCGGATCACCCCTTCGTCGAGGACTACGCCAGCTGCCAACTGGCCTTCCTCCCGGAGGGCTTCTTCGACATGGCGGACCGCGGCCTGGTGCGCTTCAAGAGGGCCCCCAACGGGTGGTGGCTCTCGGAGAACGGCGTCGTCCTCGAGGACGGCACGGAGGTGGAGGCCGACCTCGTCTTCCTCGCCACCGGCTTCGAGGGCACGGACAAGCTCCGCGAGGTCCTCCCCAAGCCCTTCCGCGGCCTCCTCGTCAACAAGTCCTCCATGATACCGCTCTACCAGTACGTGTACAGTACAAGTATGTCGTCTAGCTACACGTGCATGTACCCAGTGGCCACTGGCTGATGACTGATGTGTTTGTGCAGCGGCACGATCCACCCGCTGATCCCGAACATGGCGTTCGTGGGGTTCGTGGAGAGCGCGTCGAACCTGCGCACATCCGAGCTGCGATGCCGATGGCTGGCGGGGCTGCTGGAGGGGCGGTTCGAGCTGCCCACGGTGAAGGCCATGATGGGGCACGTCGCCAGCGAGGCCGACGCCATGCGTCGCACCACGCGGTTCTACCGCCGCCACTGCATCTCCACCTACAGCATCCACGACAGCGACGGCATGTGCGCCGACCTGAGCTCCGCCACGCACCGCAAGGCCAACTGGATCGCCGAGCTCTTCGCGCCAAAAAACAAGCGGGACTACTAGGAACAGTGACTACATTTACTCGACCGCATCAACAGACGAGCGGTCGAGTACGTACGCGATTCTTGGTTATTCTTGTACTATAAGTGTTAATGTACTGGTACACTTACTCGACCGCATCTATAGCTAATAATATCGCTTTCAGTTTAGCTAGATTTGAGTCAGCTAACTTTTACCTTTGTGGTCAGTCAATTTTCTAGCCGTTGAATTGTGCTTTAAAATTTGTGTAGTTTTTTTTTCTGTCAAGTTTTGCTGCTGGTCATACTGGGCCTGTTTGGATTTGACTGACCCCTAATTTCCTTCTTGGGCTGGATTTTGGTGTGATCATGCTTTTCTTCATGGGTTTGCTTTTGTTTTCTGCATGTGTACGCTTTTATTTTTGTTTTTTCAGTTGTTTTTTCTTTACGTGTATTTCTTATTGTTGAGTGTGTGTTAATGTATACATGCAAGTACTACATGTACAAATTACATTAGAGTACGGAACTACACTCTTATACATTTATTCTACATATTATAAAAAGTGCATCTTTGTGCTAATTTTGTGAATTGTTTATATTTTCATTCTTTTAAGGGTAATACCAATGTTAATTGTTTTTTACTAATTTTTTTGCTAATTAAATTCATTTTTCTATTATTTTGTGTATATATGCATGAAAGTACTAAACAATATGTGTGCAAATTATACTACACAGCTAAAGTTGCATTGTTATATGTGTGTTCGCTATGTATTTATAAAAAGTGCAATTTCACTCTCGAGTTGTGTGCAAGTTTTCGTTTATTTTCTTTCTTCTTAAGAGTAATACCAATGTGACTAATTTATTCTCTCTTAGAAAACTTTATTTGTTTTATTATGTTTAGTAAGTATACACGGAAGTTTGATACACCATGTGTGTAAAGTTTTATAGTAGAGAGCAAAAATTGCACTATACATAATTATTTTTTGCATATTTACAAAAGTGAAAAATTAGGGCATACTTGTGTGCTAGTTACTTTCTTCTTAAAGGACTTCATTTTCCCGTAGAAAACTTCATTATTTTGTTTTAGTTTTAGTTTTTATATTTTCTTTCTTCTTAAAGTGTTTCATTCTTACATGGAAAACTTAATTATTTTGTTTTAGTTTTAGTTTTTGTATTTTTTTTCTTACAGGGTTTCATTCTTCCATAGAAAACCTCATTATTTTGTTTTTGTTTTTATTTTTCTTTTCTTTCTTCTTAAAGGGTTCATTTTCCCTGGAAAATTTCATTGTTTTTATTATTATTTTCTTTCTTCTTAAAAGGTTTCAATCTTCCCTAGAAAATTTCATTATATATTTTTTTATTTTTATTTTATTTCTTCTTAAAGGGTTTTATTATTCCCAAGAAAAATCATTATTTTGATTTCACTTTACTTTTTATTTTATTTCATTTTATTTTTTTAAGTTGTACCAATATTGTTCCACTATAATATTGTTATTCTTTCATATTATAAAAAGCGTAATTTTTGTGTAAAATCTGTGCAAATTTTTCATTTTATTATTATTATTATTTTCATCGTGTTCATCTTAAGGTAATACGAACACTAATAATGCATTCATTCTTAGACAACTTCATTTTTTATGCGAAAGTTCCACTATTATACGTTTATTCTTGCATATTAGAAAAGATCGCAATTCATTTGTAAATTGTGTGCAAATTTTGTCCCTATTTAGTTTATCTTCATTTTCTATCTTTTTAAAGGGTAATAGTTTTTTTTGCGGGGGACTTAAAGGGTAATACTAACACTACCAATTCATTATTCCTTAGAAAACTTCATATTTTGATTTTGTTTGATTTTTTTATTTCATTTTCTTCTTCTTGATGGACAATACCAATGATCTTAATTCATTCCTTCTTATAAAAAAAGTCTTGCAAAACTACACTACTATATGCTTATTATTGCATATTATTAAAAACACAATTTATTTGTAAATTATGTGCAATTTCTTTCTTTATTTTTTATTTTATTTTCTTACCATTCCTTTTAATTTATTCCTATTGAGAAAGACTTTTTATTTTAATTTTATTTTAGTACAATAGTATAGGACAGCCGAAACCTGGTGCGTGGCCTTCTGTCCAAGGACCGACTTTGTTCTGATCCAAAAGGAGTAATCTATCATGAGATCAAAACTTTCAATACACTAAAATTCAGTGATTTATGTTGCCTTTTTTACTATCATAGGAAGGGACTGTAGTAAATAGCCCATGAACGTGCAACCTTTGGTGCTGATCGCACTAGGCACTGGAAGGTTTGCCGGCTGCTGTACGCATGAGTTTGGGGCTTTGGGCAGCACGTTTGGACGTTTGATGACCTTGAAAGTTAACAAAAAATGTTTTTTCTGGCCTAAGAAAAATTGACTGACCACATTATAATTTCAGTCGACTGAGTGTTAGCCGCTCCCTATCGCTTTCCCGCAAAAAGAAATATCGCTAATAAGAATTTCTATAGACGCACTTAATACTCTATGCTGAACTACTGCACTTATTTCGACCTCCGTGATGCGGGTGGGATGGGGCTGTGTGGAGCCTGACCAGGAGTAATCCATGGCTGGCCGCGTCGGCGGCGCGCTCAGCCTCCCTCCACCCACCATCATCTAGCCTCCCGGGTGAAAGCCCTAACCTTGGTGGGCGGCGGCGGTGCTCTCAGTGTCGTTTTCCTTTTTGAAGGCGTCGTCTTTGAGAGTTGTTTGGTTAGTGAGCGTTGTTGAGGTGTGTCTGGTGGCGGCCATGGTGTGTCCTCTTTGTCCAAGCATGATGCTATCCCTCTTCTGCGGCCGAGCCGTGGGCAATTCTGCTTGAGGGAAGTTTTGGCGGCTCGTCGGTTTTGCGTGGATCCTCTCTATGTGGCCATCTTCCGGCTGCAACCATTGATGTTCTAGGTGAAACATCTCCATCTTTCGACAGTGCGGCGCTTATCGAGCCAGGCGAGGCCACGAGGAGGTTGTGTCTTCTGTGCCGAGTTCCATAGTTGTTTGGTGATCACATTCCCTGTTGATGTCGGCCATCCCTTCTCCTATGTGCCAGCATGGTCCTAGTTCCCTGGTTCTTCGTTCTTGGAGGAGGTCCTCAATGTCTTCAACTACGTGCTTCTCTGATTTATCCTTCTAGTTTGTAGCGTTTGAGATTATATTAGCTGATTTCTAATGCATATGTATCTAACCGGGTTGTATTTCCTTTCTTTGGTTCCGTGTGATCTGTAATTCTAGCCGGTTGATTGCTTTGTTAATTCAAATCGGACTAGGCTCGATTCCCATTTTGGGTTGGCTGATGCATTTTTTCTAAAAACGTACGTAATATGCTTCATCGGTATTGTACCGTTCTGCAAGTTGTTATATTCTGAGAAAAGTTTTCGTCCTGCTTTATAAATAAAGCTACTAGCAAGTTGTTACGTTGCGAGGTGGTGGCCTTCTGCGCATGCGGGGGCCGACTGCTGGTGCTACGGCCCACGTCTTGGTGGTGATGATTCAGATTTGATCGCGCAGAAGGTGGTGACAGTAAACTGTACTGTAGCGACTTCCTACGGCTCCACGACGGCGGTGGTCATCGAGAGGTTTACGGGAGGATTCATCTCTCTTGGTCCGGTGGTTGACTTAGACTGTGAGATACAAATTATGGACGACGGCTTGACGAAAAGGGGTGGTGTCGCATCGTGAATAGTTGTTGGGATCGCAAAAAATGGCGGCGACAACACATGAGTGACCACGATGGTGGTGCTATCAAGCACTCGGTCTCGAGTTCCAGGACGAAAGTGATGGCGATGGTTTCCTTACTTAGTTAGTCGTTATCTTGTTGAAGGCATTGCTCAGACAGATTCTTGAGGGTGAAAACTTAGATTATGGCCTTGTGGTTGGATCCGGTGATGGCGGCGTTTGAGTGTCGCTTCGTTCTTGAAAGCGTTGTTGTTGAAAAACCTCATCTTTCATGTGGTGTTATGAGATGGTTGGTGCGTATATGGTCATTATTGTAGTTTGCCGATTGCATATCTGATTGTTTTTTTGGGGAATCCCCACGCCTACGCGTAGCACTGATCTTATATAACGCTAGTTGTCGTTAGTTTTCGCGTTTGTGAGTGTGTGTTGGTTGTGTATATCCCACCTATGCAGAGGCACAGTATGTGCTTATCATATTATATACACAACCAATAAAATCGACAAAAATAGACGAGATGGTGAATAATAATCAAGTAGTACCAGGTCATGCATAACCACTATATCGAGTCAAGTGTCGTCTGTGAACCAAGGAAGCATTCGGTTAAGGTCGATCGATCTCAGAGGAATATTTCAGCTGGATCGGGACAATGTGGATGGTGGAGCACGTAGACTATTGTAGGTCGTTGCGTTATACTCCACTGTATGATTCATCCTGTACAGTGTTTCTTTGGTCCATGTAAACTGTAGTGGTTTTATGAGCATGCAATGAAATTCATCATATCGTTTAATGTTCAGCAGCAACTTACACTCCGGTTGACGATTGTTTGCTTGCTGCATGGGGGAGGGGTCGTTAAGTCCAACATATTGAAAATTGGCCACTTCTCTGAAATGAGCTTTTACTTGTTAAAAATATACTAAAAATTCATCATCCGAAAAACAAGTCGGAGTTTTCAAATTGGAAGCCTAAATGTTGACCAGACCAAGTCAAACTCGTCAAGAATAGTCGATATTTGGGACTTCTTCCATGTCAAAATATAAGACATTTTTTATATAAAGGTGATACAGAGGTAGTGCCAAGTAAGTACAAACATCTACAAACGGACCCCTCATCTTCGCCCCAAACGCCCGGGCAGGTTGCCCGGTCTGTGTCCGAACGAGAAATAGCCACCCAACTGGCTCCCCACACCTAGCCTGATGCCCGGGCTGTCCGCTAAACCCCATATCCAGTCCATATATGGGGCAGCTATGGGGACACCGCCGCCATGTCGAACCGGCCCGCTATGGCCCACATGGGAGAGGTTGCAGTTGTCTGTCGGCATGATCAAAGGAAATTCTTAGGATCTTCGTCGATCACTTGGTTGGGGCTTTCAAACCTGACAACTTTGGAAGCATTGGCCATTGGGGAAGCATTGGTTCTAGCAGAGGCTCACGATTTTGGCATCTTCTGATTATATTTCTCTCTCGGATTTTTGTTGTATGCAACCGATTTTTTGTTTTTCGGTTTTGTTTCTTCTTTTGCATTTTCATTTTCTTTTCTTTTCCATATTATTTTTCCTTTATTTTTTCAACCCTTTTCTTTATATAATTCATGATATTTTTGTTTGGTCAATATATTTCAATTCATGAACATTTTTTAAATTTTGTTACTCCCTTCGTTCCAAAATACTATTGTGGCTTTAGTTCAACCATTCCAAAATATTGGTGTGGTTTTACAAAAAGTATTTTGGAATGGTTGAACTAAAGCCACAACAGTATTTTGGAACGGAGGGAGTGTTTTTTTTAAAGTTCATGATTTTTTTTAATTCATGGTATTTTCAAATTCTTGAAGACTTTTGTAAGTTCATGAAAATTATAACATTTTTATAGTTCATGAATAATTTTCAAATTCTTGAACACCTATTGAAATTCATGAACACTATTCAAATCAAGGGTATGATCAAATTTGTGAATAATTTCCAATTGTGAACATTTTATAAATTTGCGAGCATCTTTCTTATTCACGAACATGTTTAGAACTTGCGAATATTTATTCCCATTAATGAAAATTTTCTGAATTTGTGAACTTTTTAAATTCATGAGCGCTTTTCAAATTCAGTAAAAAATAAAAAAATCATGAATATCTTTTAAAAATGAACTTTATCCAAATTCACGAACATCTTTCATATTTGATTTTTTGTGTTTTATCATTTGTGCCATTGTGTCCTACTACTCAATTTTGCCATTAGAAGTTACAACTGCTCAAAAATGCCATTGTTTTGTGACATGCTTGCTCAAAAATGCCATTAGATATCTCAAAAAATGCCATCATTCCATTAAATGTTTGCTCAGAAATGCCATTAGACATTGTTATTGTCAGGTCAAACCCGTTAACCATGTCATATGGCAAAAATACTCCTAGACCCACATGTCGGTTTTCTCTATCTCATAATGACAAGTGTGGGCCCCGCTTGTCAGGAGTAAGCAAGTGGATAATTTTACAGGAAAATAAAAACGATGTTGGGATCAAGTGTGACCCGCACTTTATTGTAGTGATATATAGGGAGAGCTGACATGTTGGTCCATAGGTATTTATGTCCCTATAACATAGCAAACAAGATTTGAGCTGATAGTAATGGTATCCAGTGGCATTTTCAGCATGTGTGTAACAAAACGATGACATTTTTGAGTAGTTGAAATTTCGAATTGCAAAACTGAATAGTGGAACACAACTAGTGACATAAATGATGAAAACCCTAAAAGGAAAGAAGAAAATGAAAACATTATAGAACCATGCAAAGAATGGAAACCGAGAAAACCGGGAAATAAACGAAGGAAAATGGAAAAAAGAAACAAAAGCAAAAAAATAGCGCAAATCGAGAAAGAAACAAAGAAAAGAGAAATCAGTGAAAACCATGATAGAAATGAATAAAATAGATGAAAAAATAGAAAGCCAATGAAAACAGGTGAAGAACTTGAGAAAACCAAAAGAAAAAACAAAACGAACGAGCGAAGCCAACCCAACCAAGACACCTATCGCGAGCGAGCGAAAACCGCACGAAAATGGGTCGGGCTGTTATTACTGCAGCAAGCACAGCAAAGCTTTAGGGGAGACGGTAGCTAGTATAGTTCGCGGGGACCTCCTATATGCCGCTTATTGCGGCACACAGTCGACAGTTCGCACAGGGGAAAGCTTATGTGGGCCGGCCCATTTGCGGTTGCGCACGTTGCAAAAACAACAGAAAGCACATGAGGTTGGAATCGAACCCACGACGTGCAGCAGCCAAGCTACAGCTCCTAGCCAATGCAACATGGTTCCTTTGGAAGTTTGACAGCAGGACACTTAAAGAAACAAACAGCAGCGGAACACTTAAATAACAGCTCGCAAAAAATGTGCGCGAGTAGGATCAATAAACTGTAGTACAATAATTTTGTGGTCTAAATTTGGCAGTTCAGTTTGTACAAATTGTATGCAACGAATGATTTAATATTTTTTAAAACTTTGACATAATTTTTCTTTTTAACAAAAGAAAAACTTTTGAAAACCAAATAAAATTTGTAAACACTCGAACATTTTTTGGGAATCTCAAAAAAACGAAAAACACGAACAAAAATGAAAACGAGTACATTTTTTGAAACAACAAACAATTATTTGAAAACGGGAATATTTTCCCAAAAATTTGAAAACACAAACATTTTTCAAAATTATGAACAAGTTGTTCAAAATGCGAACATTTTATGAAATTCCCTGAACATTTTTTAAATTCTTGATCAAATTATGGAACATGAACATATTTGAATTTGTGAACAAATTTAGAAAACAGGAACATTTTTCGGAAAACATGAACTTTTTTATATTCCCCAAAACATTTTCAAATCAGCGAACATATTTTGAAATCATAATTGTTTTTGAATTTGTGAACTAAATTTAAAAATAGGAACATTTTCTACAATTCATGAACATTTTTCAAATTTGCAATGGAAAATAATTGAATATTTTGGAATATTCTATTTTTTTGGAATTTTCGAACATTATTTAAATAACTAAATAAGTGAACAAATTTGGGAATACTATTTTTTTAAATTTCCGAACAAAATTTGAAAAAAAACATTTTTTGGAAAAATGAATAGTTTTTGGATATTGCAAACGTTTTGGAAATTTCAGGACATTTCTTGAAAAAAATAAAAAAATCGAAAAATAAAAATGATAAAATAAAGAAATTATAAAAGGAAAAATCTGAAACCAGAAAATAAAAAAGGAGATAAAGGAACAGTAAAAATTACAAAAAACAAAGAGAGAAAACAAAACAGGGAAAAACGGCTTGGGAACATCCTAGAAAGTTCCAAAACCGGAAAAACTAACTGGGAATAACCTTGAAGGTTCCCAAAACTGTAAATCGCTCAAACCTTTAACGGTCCAGCCCATCGTGAAGGATCCTGGATCTCCCTATGGGTCGCCCTGATAACTTGCCGCAGCAAGCGGCAAATAGGGATTTCCTAGTTCTCGTGTCATGTCGTTAATCACACCTAACCAGCGCACTAATCTAATTGGGCTGATGACCTAGTACCTGTCGGTCTCGTTTCTACACAACATTTTTTTGTTGCTTTGTCTTTTGGTTTATTATCGTTTATGTCACTAGTTGTATTCCACTACTCAGGTTTGCCACTAGAAGTTACAACTACTCAATAATACCACCGTTCTGTGTGATTCTTGCCCAAAAGTGCCATTAGATACTTAAAAATGTCATATTTTCATTAGAAGTTTGCTCAAAAATACCATCAAACGCCGTTACTATCTGGTCAAATTCGTTCACCGTGTTATGTGACCAAAATACCCTTCAACCCACATGTTAGCTCTCTTTATCTCACAATGATAAGTGTGGGCCTCACTTGTCAAGAGTAAGCTAGCAGATAATCTAGAAGAAAATCCGAACTTTGTTGGGGATCGAGTGGGACCCATACCTTATTGTAGTGAGATAGAGGGGGAGCTGACATGTCAATCCATGGGTATTTTGGTCATTTTTAGTAATGGTGTCTAGTGGCATTTCTAACCATGCACTGAGCGGAGAGATGTCATTTTTTTGTAGTGAAATTTCTAGTGGCAAAACTAAGTAATAGGACACAACTAGTGGCACAAATGATTAAAACCCTTTCTTTTATTTCCTTTTTATTTTGGATTTCTTTGTTTCTTTGTAGATTTTCATTGGTTTGTTCTTATTGAACATGTCAACCTTTTACGTTACATCAGAAACATATATTATGGACATGCTTAACATTTTGTCATATATGATTAAGATTTTTTGAAAAACAATATTTTTGTGCCTACTTTTCTCATACATACTGTACATTTTTGGTATATATCTATTACATTATTTAATACAAGTTTAACATTTTTTAATACATGGTCAATATTTTTCAATACACGATGGTGGGCATTTTTCTAGTGGCAATAAAAAAATCAAACACAACGAACATTTTTCATATACATCAGGAACATTTAAATATACATGGTTAACAACTTTTAAATACATAATCAACTTTTCAAAATATATGTTTTTTTATGTCCCCTTAATTAATGTTGGTTGTACATTTTCGCGTACAATAGGAACAATTTGTTCAATATTTTCCATGCAAATTGTATTTTTTATACATGATAAACATTTTTTATGTACACATTTGGCATTTCACGATTGCTTGATTAACATTTTTAATACATAATAAAAAATTATTAAACACATTTTATATTTTTGTATGCATTTTCCGTAGAGAAACATTTTCACTTTATAAATTGAACATTTTCCATATGCTTGATTATAAAAAAAATCAGATATTCTATGTAAAAATGTTTTTTAATATATTTAGACCATTAATTTTAAAGGGAAAAACAGAAGAACAAACGTGCAAAAAACAAAGAAACAAAAACAAGACAATGGACTGTGACCTCTCGCGCATTGGTCCCTCCAATTTTAGGGAGGTGCATGAAGTGACCGTACCCTACGTGTCTCGCTATAAGCGAGATATAGGCGCGTCCCGTATTTGTTGGTCGCTGCGGCAAACAGTCGGGCTTTTGCTCAGGGAAGTCGTCAACTGGGCCAACACAGCATAGCTGAAGCAAAAAGGTATAATGCGTGTAATCCAATACTTACAAGCGCTCACGAGGGTCGTGAGGTTGAGTAAGCCAAACTATGGTAATAAAGCTTTGTTCAACGCTGGTGGGTCGGGCGTCGTATCCATAACGTTTCGGCGGAAATAGGGTTGGGCGATCGCAAGGGCGACCTTCCTAGGGTTTCGGCCGCCGCCGCCGGCTGCGGCGTGGGCGGCAACAAATCCAGCGCTGGTGTAGGCGTCGTCTGCTGTTCTTCTCCTGCTCCTCTGCTGGGCCTGGTAGTCCATGAAAAGTGCGGGTGTAAAAGGCATGTGTGCTAACTAGATTGGGTGGTGATCTTGGCTACGGTCTCACCGGAGTTGTTCAGCCCAAAGACGCCACGATGTGGTGCTGGTTTGTTTGTCCCGGCGCGGATCTCTATTGTGAGGTTCTGTGATCGGTTTTTCGTCTCTTGCTTTGTCAAGATTTTTGTCTTTACTACGTGAAGTTCAACAGCTTTCGTCGGCACCTGTCGAGTGGAAGCTGGAGGATCGCCGGGAGCAATGAAAACCATAGCATGGAATTGCCGTGGAATGCTTTCGCCCACAGCATTTAGAGAGCTCTTGGATCTCCAAGGGCGGCTGAAACCGGATGTGGTCTTTCTGTCGGGATCACATCTGAGCAAAGATAAGGCAGAAGTTTTAAGAGTTAAGTTAGGATTTGATGAGCTTCACTTAGTGGCCAGAGATGGTCGTGCTGGTGGACTTGTACTCTACTACAACTTAGCAAATGAAGTGGTTTTGAATTATTCCTCAGATAATTTTATTGATGACATAGTGATGGATGGCAAGAACCCTTGACTTGGCGAATTACGTGATTCTATGGAGAACCGAGTTGGGAGAGGAAACACCTCTCTTGGGCGTGCTTGCGAGACATCCACGCAAATAATTTCGGGCCATGGATGATCATTGGTGACTTCAACGAAAGTACCAACATGAGTGAAAAGGAAGCTGGTAATATCCGACCTGATCACTGCATGCGGGATTTCAGAGATTGCATCGAGGACTGCGGGTTACAAGAAGTGATGATGATTGGTGATACTTTCACATGGAGCCGAGGGCTGTCAGAGAGCGGCTTGACAGGGCTCTGTGCAACGAGATGTGGGCAGAAAAATTTCCTTATGCGGCCTTAGTGCATGTACATCATATCCACTCGGACCACAGGCCTATTTTGCTTGACACTGAGTATTTCAAAGGGCTCATGGGGCAACAGCAGAATCGGAAACGAATGTTTGAAGCCCGCTGGTTGGACGAAGGGACAGTGAACGAGATTATCAATTCGGTTTGGGTGCGTGCCAAGTTAGCTGGATTAGGTCCCTCCTAGCGGACCGCACAAAGGTCAGGCTTGAATGATTTGCACGAGTGGGATCGTGAGACCCTCAAGAGTCCCAAGAAGAGAATAAATAAGTTAAAGAAAGACTTGGAAAAGGTCAGGAGGGGGCCGAACACTGCTGAGAGCCGGCAGAAAATGAAAGCTATCCAGGTTTTGATTGAAAACCTGCTGGATCAAGAAGAACTTATCTGGCTCCAACGTTGTAGAGCAAATTGGCTGTTGCATGGAGACTGTGTTGGGGAACGTAGCAGAAATTCAAAATTTTCCTACAAGTCACCAAGATCTATCTATGGAGAGACTAGCAACGAGAGAAGGAGAGTGCATCTACATACCCTTTTAGATCCCTAAGCGGAAGCGTTCAAGAGAACGGGGTTGAAGGATTTGTACTCGTCGTGATCCAAATCACCGGAGATCCTAGTGCCGAACGGACGGCACCTCCGCGTTCAACACACGTGCAGCCGGTGGCGCCTCCCATGCCTTGATCCAGCAAGGAGAGATGGAGAGGTTGAGGAAGACTCCATCCAGCAGCAAAGACAACGGCGTGGTGGTGATGGAGGAGCGTGGTAATCCAGCAGGGCTTCGCCAAGCACCGCGAGAGACGAGGATAAAGAGAGGTAGGGCTGCGCCAGGGAGAGGTGGAAACTCTTGTGTTGGCAGCCCCAAAGACCTCAACTATATATAGGGGAGAGGGAGGGGGCTGCGCCCCCTTTAGGGTTCCCACCCCAAGGGGTGCGGCAGCCCCAAAACCCATCTAGGGTGGCGGCCAAGGGGGGAGAGGGGGAAACTTACCCCCCAAGCAAGGTGGGACGCCCCCTCCCCAAACCCTAGGCACCTTGGGCCCTGGTGGGGGGGGGGCACCAGCCCACCTGGGGCTGGTCCCCTCCCACACTTGGCCCATGCAGCCCTCTGGGGCCGGTGGCCCCACTTGGTGGACCCCCGAGACCCTCCCGGTGGTCCCGGTACGTTACCGATAACACCCGAAACTTTTCCGGTGACCAAAACAGGACTTCCCATATATAAATCTTTACCTCCGGACCATTTCGGAACTCCTCGTGATGTCCGGGATCTCATCCGGGACTCCGAACAACATTCGGTAACCATGTATATCTATTCCCTATAACCCTAGCGTCATCGAACCTTAAGTGTGTAGACCCTACGGGTTCGGGAACCATGCAGACATGACCGAGACGTTCTCCGGTCAATAACCAACAGCGGGATCTGGATACCCATGTTGGCTCCCCGTGATGTTCCACGATGATCTCATCGGATGAACCACGATGTCGAGGATTCGATCAATCCCGTATACAATTCCCTTTGTCTAGCGGTATTGTACTTGCCCGAGATTCGATCGTCGTTATCCCGATACCTTGTTCAATCTTGTTACTAGCAAGTCTCTTTACGCGTTCCGTAACACATCATCCCATGATCAACCCCTTGGTCACATTGTGCACATTATGATGATGTCCTATCGAGTGGGCCCAGAGATACCTCTCCGTCACACGGAGTGACAAATCCAGCCTCGATTCGTACAACCCAACAGACACTTTCGGAGATACCCGTAGTGCACCTTTATAGCCACCTAGTTAGGTTGTGACGTTTGGTACACCCAAAGCATTCCTACGGTATCCGGGAGTTGCACAATCTCATGGTCTAAGGAAATGATACTTGACATTAGAAAAGCTTTAGCATACGAACTACGCGATCTTTGTGCTAGGCTTAGGATTGGGTCTTGTCCATCACATCATTCTCCTAATGATGTGATCCCGTTATCAACGACATCCAATGTCCATGGTCAGAAACCGTAACCATCTATTGATCAACGAGCTAGTCAACTAGAGGCTTACTAGGGACATGGTGTTGTCTATGTACCCACACATGTATCTGAAGTTTCCTATCAATACAATTATAGCATGGATAATAAACGATTATCATGAACAAGGAAATATAATAATAATAACCAATTTATTATTGCCTCTAGGGCATATTTCCAACAGTCTCCCACTTGCACTAGAGTCAATAATCTAGTTCACATCGCCATGTGATTAACACTCACAGGTCACATCGCCATGTGACCAATATCCAAAGAGTTTACTAGTGTCACTAAACTAGTTCACATCATCATGTGATTAAGACTCAATGAGTTCTTGGGGTTTGATCATGTTTTGCTTGTGAGAGAGGTTTTAGTCAACGGGTCTGCAACATTCAGATCCGTATGTACTTCGCAAATCTCTAGGTCATATTGTAAATGATGCTTCCACGCTCCACTTGGAGCTATTCCAAATGGTCGCTCCACTATACGTATCCGGTTTGCTAATCAGAGTCATTCGGATAGGTGTTAAAGCTTGCATCGACATAACCCTTTACGCTGAACTCCTTATCACCTCCATAATCGAGAAACATTTCCTTATTCCTCTAAGGATAATTTTGACCGCTATCTAGTGATCCACTCCTGGATCACCTTTGTACCCTCTTGCCAGACATGTGGCAAGGCACACATCAGGTGCGGTACTCAGCATGGCATACCGTATAGAGCCTATGACAAAAGCATAGGGGACGACCTTTGTCCTTCCTCTTTCTTCTGCCGTGGTCGAGCTTTAACTCTTAACTTCATACCTTACAACTCAGGCAAGAACTCCTTCTTTGACCGATCCATCTTGAACACCTTCAAGATCATGTCAAGGTACGTGCTCATTTGAAAGTACCATTTAGCATTTTTGATCTATCCTCATAGATCTTGATGCTCAATGTTCAAGCAGCTTAATCCAGGTTTTCTATTGAAAAACACTTATCAAATAACCCTATATGCTTTACAGAAATTCTACATCATTTCTGATCAACAATATGTCTACGACATATACTCATCAGAAATTCTATAGTGCTCCCACTCACTTCTGTGGAAATACAAGTTTCTCATAAACTTTGTATAAACCCAAAATCTTTGATCATCTCATCAAAGCATATATTCCAACTCCGAGATGCTTACTCCAGTCCTTAGAAGGATTGCTGGAGCTTTGCACACTTGTTAGCATCTTTCAGGATTGACAAAACCTTCTGGTTGTATCACATACAACCTTTCCTCAAGGATATCGTCGAGGAAACAATGTTTTCACATCCTATCTGCAAGATTTCATAAATCATGCAAGAATTGCTAATATAATTCCAACAGACTCTTAGCATCGCTACGAGTGAGAAAGTCTCATCGTAGTCAACTCCTTGAACTTGTCGGAAAACATCTTAACGACAATTCGAGCTTTCTTAATGGTGATACTTACCACCATTGTCCGTCTTCCTTTTAAAATCCATCTGTACCCAACAGCCTTACGACCATCAAGTATTTCTTCCAAAGTCTACACTTTGTTTTCATACATGGATCCTCTCTCGGATTTTATGGCCTCGAGCCATTTGTCAGAATCCGGGCCCACCATCGCTTCTCCATAGCTCGTAGGTTCATTGTTTTCTAGCAACATGACCTCCAAGACAGGATCACCGTACAACTCAAGCAAGACTGTCCTTGTCGCCCCACGAGGTTTGGTAGTGACTTGATCCAAGTTTCATGATCACTATCATCAACTTCCACTTCAATTGGTGTAGGTGCCACAGAACAACTTCATGTGCCCTGCTCCACACTGGTTGAAGTGATGGTTCAATAACTTTATCAAGTCTCCACCATCCTCCCACTCAATTCTTTCGAGAGAAACTTTTCCTCGAGAAAGGACCCGTTTAAGAAACAATCTCTTTTGCTTCTAGATCTGAAATAGGAGGTATACCCAACTGTTTTGGGTGACCTATGAAGATGTATTTATCCGCTTTGGGTTCGAGCTTATCAGGATTTTTAAACTTTTCCACATAAGCGTCGCAGCCCCAAACTTTCAAGAAATGACAGCTTAGGTTTCTCTAAACCATAGTTCATACGGTGTCATCTCAACGGAATTACTTGCTGCCCTATTTAAAGTGAATGCGGTTGTCTCTAATGCCTAACCCATGAACGATAGTGGTAATTCGATAAGAGACATCATGGTACGCACCATATCCAATAGGGTGCAACTATGATGTTCGGACACATCATCACACTATGGTGTTCCAGGCGGTATTAATTGTGAAACAATTTCCACAATGTCTTAATTATGCGTACAAAGCTCGTAACTCAGAAACTCATCTCTATGATCATATCATAGACATTTTATCCTCTTGTCACGATGATCTTCAACTTCACTCTGAAATTACTTGAACCATTCAATAATTCAGATTTGTGTTTCATCAAGTAAATATACTCAGTATCTACTCAAATCATCCGTGAAGTAAGAACATAACGATATCCACTGCATGCCTCAACACTCATTGGACTGCACACATCAAAATGTATTACTTCCAACAAGTTGCTTTCTTGTTCCATTTTACTGAAAACGAGGCTTTCAGCCATCTTGCCCATGTGGTATGATTTGCATGTCTCAAGTGATTCAAAATCAAGTGAGTCCAAACGGTCCATTTGCATGGAGTTTCTTCATGCATATACACCAATAGACATGGTTCGCATGTCTCAAACTTTTCAAAACGAGTGAGTCCAAAGATCCATCAACATGGAGCTTCTTCATGTGTTTTATACCAATATGGCTTACATGGCAGTGCCACAAGTAAGTGGTACTATCATTACTATATTATATCTTTTGGCATGAAAGTGTGTATCACTACGATCGAGATTCAGTAAACCATTCTTTTAGGTGCAAGACCATTGAAGGTTTTATTCAAAACCATTATTCTCCTTAAATGAATAACCGTATTGCGATAGACATAATCCAATCATGTCTATGCTCAACGCGAACACCAAATAACAATTATTTAGGTTTAACACCAATCTCGATGGTAGAGGGAGCAGGCGATGCTTGATCACATCAACCTTTGGAAACACTTCCAACACACATCGTCATCTCACCTTTAGCTAGTCTCCATTTATTCTGTAGCTCTTTTATTTCGATTTACTAACACTTAGCAACCGAACCGGTATCTAATACCCTGGTGCTACTAGGAGTACTAGTAAAGTACACATTAACATAATGTATTTCCAATATACTTCTATCGACCTTGCCAGCCTTCTCATCTACCAAGTATCTAGGGTAATTCTGCTCAAGTGGCTGTTCCCCTTATTACAGAAGCACTTAGTCTCGGGTTTGGGTTCAACCTTGGGTTTCTTCACTAGAGCAGCAGGTGATTTTCCGTTTCATGAAGCATCCCTTCTTGCCCTTGCCCTTCTTGAAACTAGTGGTTTCACTAACCATCAACAATTGATGCTCCTTCTTGATTTCTACTTCCGCGGTGTCAAACATCGCGAATATCTCAAGGATCATCATATCTATCCCTGATATGTTATAGTTCATCACGAAGCTCTAGCAGCTTGGTGGTAATGACTTTGGAGAAACATCACTATCTCATCTGGAAGATCAACTCCCACTCGATTCAAGTGATTGTTGTACTCACACAATCTGAGCACAAGCTCAACGATTGAGATTTTCTCCCTTGGTTTGCAGGCTAAGAAAATCGTCGGAGGTCTTATACCTCTTGACGTGGGCACGAGCCTGAAATCCCAATTTCAGCCCTCGAAACATCTCATATGTTCTGCGACGTTTCGAAATCGTCTTTGGTGCCTCAACTCTAAACCGTTTAACTAAACTATCACGTAGTTATCAAAACATGTATGTCAGATGTTCGCAACATCCACGCATTTACGTTCGAGGTTCAAAGACACCGAGCGGTGCATTAATGACATAAGCCTTCTACGGCAACGAGGACAATCCTCGGTTCTGAGACCCAGTCCGCATAACTGCTACTATCAACTTTCAACTAAATTTTCTCTAGGAACATATCTAAAACAAGAGAACTAAAGCGCGAGCTATGACATAATTTGCAAAAACCTTTTGACTATGTTCGGGATAATTAAGTTCATCTTATGAACTCCCACTCGAGATAGACATCCCTCTAGTCATCTAAGTGATTACATGATCCGAGTCAACTAGGCCGTGTCCGATCATCACGTGAGACGGACTAGTCATCATCGGTGAACATCTTCATGTTGACCGTATCTACCATACGACTCATGCTCGACCTTTCGGTCTCTTGTGTTTCGAGGCCATGTCTGTACATGCTAGGCTCGTCAAGTCAACCTAAGTGTTTCAAGGTGTAAATCTGGCTTACACCCGTTGTATGTGAACGTTAGAATCTATCACACCCGATCATCACGTGGTGCTTCAAAACAACGAACTTTCGCAACGGTGCACAGTTAGGGGGAACACTTTCTTGAAATTTTGATAAGGGACCATCTTATTTACTACCGTCGTTCTAAGCAAATAAGATGCATAAACATGATAAACATCACATGCAATCAAATAGTGACATGATATGGCCAATATCATTTTGCTCCTTTTGATCTCCATCTTCGGGGCTCCATGATCATCATCGTCGCCGGCATGACACCATGATCTCCATCATCATGATCTCCATCATCGTGTCTCCATGAAGTTGTCTCGCCAACTTATTACTTCTACTACTACGGCTAATGGTTAGCAATAAAGTAAAGTAATTACATGGCGTTGTTCAATGACACGCAGGTCATACAATAAATAAAGACAACTCCTATGGCTCCTGCCGGTTGTCATACTCATCGACATGCAAGTCGTGATTCCTATTACAAGAACGTGATCAATCTCATACATCACATATCATTCATCACATTCTTTTGGCCATATCACATCACAAAGCATACCCTGCAAAAACAAGTTAGACGTCCTCTAATTGTTGTTTGCATGTTTTACGTGGCCGCTGTGGGTTTCTAGCAAGAACGTTTCTTACCTACGCAAAAGCCACAACGTGATATGCCAATTGCTATTTACCCTTCATAAGGACCCTTTTCATCGAATCCGATCTGAATGTCACCCGCTAGCCACCTTATGCAACAAGTGCATGTCAGTCGGTGGAACCTGTCTCATGTAAGAGTACGTGTAAGGTCAGTCCGGGCCGCTTCATCCCACAATGCCGCCGAATCAAGATAAGACTAGTAACGGTAAGCAAATTGAACACAATCATCGCCCATAACTACTTTGTGTTCTACTGGTGCAAAGAATCTACGCATAGACCTAGCTCTGATACCACTGTTGGGGAACGTAGCAGAAATTCAAAATTTTCCTACGAGTCACCAAGATCTATCTATGGAGAGACTAGCAACGAGATAAGGATAGTGCATCTACATACCCTTTTAGATCGCTAAGCGGAAGCGTTCAAGAGAACGGGGTTGAAGGAGTCGTACTCGTCGTGATCCAAATCACCGGAGATCCTAGTGCCGAACGGACGGCACCTCCGCGTTCAACACACGTGCAGCCCGATGACGTCTCCCATGCCTTGATCCAGCAAGGAGAGAGGGAGAGGTTGAGGAAGACTCCATCCAGCAGCAGCACAACGGCGTGGTGGTGATGGAGGAGCGTGGTAATCCAGCAGGGCTTCGCCAAGCACCGCGAGAGATGAGGATAAAGAGAGGTAGGGCTGCGCCAGGGAAAGGTGGAAACTCTTGTGTTGGTAGCCCCAAAGACCTCAACTATATATAGGGAAGAGGGAGGGGGTTGCGCCCCCTTTAGGGTTCCCACACCAAGGGGTGCGGCAGCCCCAAAACCCGTCTAGGGTGGCGGCCAAGGGGGGGAGAGGGGGAAACTTGCCCCCCAAGTAAGGTGGGACGCCCCCTCCCCAAACCCTAGGCGCCTTGGGCCCTGGTGGGGGGGCGCACCAGCCCACCTGGGGCTGGTCCCCTCCCACACTTGGCACATGCAGCCCTCTGGGGCCGGTGGCCCCACTTGGTGGACCCCCGGGACCCTCCCGGTGGTCCCGGTACGTTACTGATAACACCCGAAAATTTTCCGGTGACCAAAACATGAGTTCCCATATATAAATCTTTACCTCCTGACCATTCCGGAACTCCTCGTGACGTCCGGGATCTCATACGGGACTCCGACCAACATTCGGTAACCACGTATATCTATTCCCTATAACCCTAGCGTCATCGAACCTTAAGTGTGTAGACCCTACGGGTTCGGGAACCATGCAGACATGACCGAGATGTTCTCCGGTCAATAACCAACAGCGGGATCTGGATACCCATGTTGGCTCCCACATGTTCCATGATGATCTCATCGGATGAACCACGACGTCGAGGATTCGATCAATCCCGTATACAATTCCTTTTGTCTAGCGGTATTGTACTTGCCCGAGATTCGATCGTCGGTATCCCGATACCTTGTTCAATCTCGTTCAAGCAAGTCTCTTTACTGCTCCGTAACACATCATCCCGTGATCAACCCCTTGGTCACATTGTGCACATTATGATGATATCCTATCGAGTGGGCCCAGAGACACCTCTCCGTCACACGGAGTGACAAATCCAGCCTCGATTCGTACAACCCAACAGACACTTTCGGAGATACCCGTAGTGCACCTTTATAGCCACCCGATTCGTTGTGACGTTTGGTACACCCAAAGCATTCCTACGGTATCCGGGAGTTGCACAATCTCATGGTCTAAGGAAATGGTACTTGACATTAGAAAAGCTTTAGCATACGAACTACACGATCTTTGTGCTAGGCTTAGGATTGGGTCTTGTCCATCACATCATTCTCCTAATGATGTGATCCCGTTATCAACAACATCCAATGTCCATGGTCAGGAAACCGTAACCTATTGATCAACGAGCTAGTCAACTAGAGGCTTACTAGGGACATGGTGTTGTCTATGTACCCACACATGTATCTGAGTTTCCTATCAATACAATTATAGCATGGATAATAAACGATTATCATGAACAAAGAAATATAATAATAATAACCAATTTATTATTGCCTCTAGGGCATATTTCCAACAGACTGTAACACATCTTACTTTCATAAAGCAGCTTCGACACGTAAGAAGAGGAATTGCATTAAGAAGTTACTTGATGAGACCGGAGTGTTGAAGGAAACTGAGGAGGACATTAATACCATTATTTCATATTACTTTTCTGTTCTATTCACAGCACAGGTGCAGTGATACGTCTCCAACGTATCTATAATTTTTGATTGTTCGATGCTATTATATTATCCATCTTGGATGTTTATGGGCTTTATTTTACACTTATATATTACTTTTGGGACTAACCTATTGACCCAGAGCCCAGTGCCAGTTTCTGTGTTTTCCCTTGTTTCAGTGTTTCGAAGAAAAGGAATATCAAACGGAGTCTAAACGGAATGAAATCTTCTAGAGAAGTTATTTTTGGAAGGAAAGCAACCGGGGAGATTTGGAGTCCACGTCAAAGAAGCAACAAGGAAGCCACGAGGTAGGGGGTGTGCCCACCCCCCTAGGGCGCGCCCTCCACCCTTGTGGGCCCCTCGTGGCTCCCCTGACGTACTTCTTCCTCCTATATACCCATATACCCTAAAAACTTTGGGGAACAAAATAGATCAGGAGTTCCGCCGCCGCAAGCCTCTGTAGCCACCAAAAGTCAATTGGGACCTTGTTCCGGCACCCTGCCGGAGGGGGGAACCCTCACCGGTGGCCATCTTCATCATCCCAGCGCTCTTCGTGATGAGGAGGGAGTAGTTCACCCTCGGGGCTGAGGGTATGTACCAGTAGCTATGTGTTTGATCTCTCTCTCTCTCTCTCTCTCTCGTGTTCTTGATTTGGCACGATCTTGATGTATCGTGAGCTTTGCTATTATAGTTGGATCTTATGTTGCTTCTCCCCCTCTACTCTCTTGTAATGGATTGAGTTTTCCCTTTGAAGTAATCTTATCGGATTGAGTCTTTAATGATTTGAGAACACTTGATGTATGTCTTGCCGTGCGTATCTGTGCTGACAATGGGATATCATGTGATTCGCTTCATGTATGTTTTGGTGATCAACTTGCGGGTTCCGCCCATGAACTTATGCATAGGGATTGGCACAGTTTTTCGTCTTGATTCTTCGGTAGAAACTTTGGGGCACTCTTTGAGGTTCTATGTGTTGGTTGAATAGATGAATCTGAGATTGTGTGATGCATATCATATAATATTACCCACGGATACTTGAGGTGACATTGGAGTATCTAGGTGACATTAGGGTTTTGGTTGATTTGTGTCTTAAGGTGTTATTCTAGTACAAACTCTAGGGCTGTTTGTGACACCTATAGGAATAGCCCAACGGATTGATTGGAAAGAATAATTTTGAGGTGGGTTCGTACCCTACCATAATCTCTTCGTTTGTTCTCCGGTATTAGTGACTTTGGAGTGACTCTTTGTTGCATGTTGAGGGATAGTTATATGATCCAATTATGTTATTATTGTTGAGAGAACTTGCACTAGTGAAAGTATGAACCCTAGGCCTTGTTTCCTAGCATTGCAATACCGCCACGCTCACTTTTACCACTTGTTACCTTGCTGTTTTTATATTTTCAGATTACAAAAACCTATATCTACCATCTTTATTGCACTTGTATCACCATCTCTTCGCCGAACTATTGCACCTATACAATTTACCATTGTATTGGGTGTGTTGGGGACACAAGAGACTCTTTGTTATTTGGTTGCAGGGTTGCTTGAGAGAGACCATCTTCATCCTACGCCTCCCACGGATTGATAAACCTTAGGTCATCCACTTGAGGGAAGTTTGCTAATGTCCTACAAACCTCTGCACTTGGAGGCCCAACAACGTCTACAAGAAGAAGGTTGTGTAGTACTCTGTTGGAAAAGGCAGTGCCTAGGAGGCGCTTAGGCACGCCTAGGCACTAGGCAATGGCCAAACGCCTCGCCTAGGGCATAAATGGAGGTCTAGGCAGGGCAAGCAAGGAATTGCCTACCCAAGCGGGAAATCATGCCACATACCACACTGATATGCCAAACGGGTTATATTCCAATGGCAGTAGACGGTTATTTAACTTATTTATATGCCCTAAACTAATATCAACACCCATATAATAATCGCAAATACACTATGAGTAAAAACTATATTACCGCCTAGGCGTGCCTAGGGCGGCAAACACCGCCTAGGCACTAGGCGAAGGCCAACCGCCTCGCTTACGCCTACCGCTTTTTCCAACCTTGGTGTAGTAGACATCATGCAGCAGCCGGACCTGAATGTGTTGCCCAAGGTACAACGTCGTGTAACAGAGGACATGAATATTGCTCTTATGGCTCCCTACACGGCAGAGGAGGTTCAGAAAGCTTTGTTCTCGATTGGTGACCTCAAAGCTCCCGGGCCGGATGGATTGCATGTAGTTTTTTATAAAAGGTTTTGGCCAATGCTAGGGGAAGATCTTGTGATGGAAGTTCTTACTGCAGTTAACTCACAGGTGATGCCACCAGGATGGAATGACACAACTATTGTTATGATCCCCAAGGTAAACACACCTGAGAAAGTTACACAGTTCAGACCTATTAGCTTGTGCAATGTGGTCTACAAAACTATTTCAAAGATGATTGCTGCAAGACTGAAAATTTTGCTCCCAGAAATCATTAGTCCCACACAGAGTGCCTTTGTTCCAGGGAGGCTCATCACTGACAATGTCTTAATAGCCTATGAGAGTCTCCATGCAATTAAACAGAAGAAAAAAGGTAAAGAGGGATGGTGTGCGGTAAAATTGGATATGCATAAAGTCTATGATCGTGTTGAGTGGGTTTTCTTGGAGGCAATGCTATTAAAACTAGGATTCAGGGCTGATTGGGTTAATATGACCATGGTTTGTGTATCATCCGTGGAGTACAGAGTAAGGTACAATTCGGTTGAAACAGATACTATCAAACCTTCGCGTGGCCTTCGCCAGGGTGACCCATTATCACCCTACTTATTTTTCTTTGATTCTTGAGGGGACGGCACTCTTGAACCATGCTTGAGCAATCAGGTGAGATTGTGGGGATTAAGGTTTGTCGAGATGCACCCTCTGTTAGAAATCTCTTGTTTGCTGATGACTCCTTAATTCTGATGAAAGCTAATGTGTCGAATGCAATAAGTTCGAAATCTGTTCTGGATTCTTCTTGTGGTGCTTCTGGACAGTTGGTGAGTGTGGATAAATCCAGTTTTTTTCCAGCCCTAGTACGTATGCAAACATCAAGTCTCAAGTCTGCGCTATTTTTAATATCATGACGGAGGCTCTGAATGACAAATATTTGGGCTTGCCCACAACCCTAGGACTGGACAAAACTGAGAGTTTTCAATACTTGATTGATCGATTGATCTTGAAACTGTCAAGGTGGAAGGAAAAATGTTTGTCTTCTGGAGGTAAGGAAGTGCTTATCAAAGCTGTTGCACAAGCCATACCAACGTACGCGATGTCGGTGTTTAAAATTCCTAAGAAAATCTGCAAAGGAATTACAGATGCGATCTCGCGTTACTGGTGGGGTGATGATGTGTCACACAAGAGAATGCACTGGTTTACTTGGTGGAAGATGTGCATCCCAAAGAGCAGAGGAGGAATGGAGTTTCGAGACATCCATTGTTTTAATTTGGCGCTATTGGCTAAACGAGCATGGCGGCTTATTGATGACCCTGAATCTCTCTGTGCAAAGATTCTTAAAGCAAAATATTATCCTAATGATGACCTTATGAATGCTAGGTTGAAGAAGTAGGCTTCTTATACGCGGCAAAGCATAATGGCATGAGTGAAAACTTTGAAACATGGACACATTTGGAGGCTGGGTGATGGTCAAAAAATTAAGATATGGGAGGATAGTTGGATCCCACAATCACCATCCAGGAAAGTTATATCTAGTAGAGGAAATCATCTCCTCTCGCGGGTGTCAGAACTTATTGATCCGATGTCGGTGGTAGGATTCGCTGCTTGTGAACCAAACTATTTGTAGTGTTGATGCTCAGAGAATTCTTGCAATCCCACTTCCAGTACATGAAATGACAGATTTTGTAGCATGGAGCTTCACTAAAACAGGAGTGTTCACGGTGAAATCAGCATATCATACCGTGTGGGAAGCAAAATTTGGCCACAATCTGCAGGACATGGAGTGCTCATCCGCGCCAACACCTACTTGGGATTTGGTGTGGAATCTGAGTTGCCCATCAAAGATTAATTTTTTTGTCTAGAGAGTACTTCTTAGTGCTATTCCATGTCGTTCCATTCTTGCTGATAGACATATCTGTTGGGGAACGTAGTAATTTCAAAAAAATTCCTACGCACACACAAGATCATGGTGATGCATAGCAACGAGAGGGGAGAGTGTTGTCCACGTACCCTCGTAGACCGTAAGCGGAAGCGTTATGACAACGCGGTTGATGTAGTCGTACGTCTTCACGATCCGACCGATCCAAGTACCGAACGTACGGCACCTCCGAGTTCAAGACACGCTCAGCTCGATGGCGATCCCGGACTCCGATCCAAAGCAGGTGTCGGGGATGAGTTCCACAAGATGACTGTGTGGTGACGATGATGATGTTCTACCGACGCAGGCTTCGCCTAAGCACCGCAACGATATGACCGAGGTGGAATATGGTGGAGGGGGCACCGCTGACGGCTAAGAAAGCGATCACAAAGATCAACTTGTGTGTTCTAGGGTGCCCCCGCCTCGTATATAAAGGAGCAAGGGGAGGCCGGCCGCCCTTGGGGCGCGCCAAGGAGGAGTCCTCCTCCTAGTAGGAGTAGGAATCCCTCTTTCCTACTCCTACTAGTATGGGGAAAGGAAGGGGGAGAGGGAGAGGGAAAGAGGGTGGCGCCGCCCCCCCTCTCCTAGTCCAATTCGGACCAGAGGGGAGGGTGTGCGGCCCATCCTGGCTGCCCTCTCTCTCTCCACTAAAGCCCATAAGGCCCATTACTTCTCCCGGGTTCCGGTAACCCTCCGGCACTCCGATTTTCTCGAAATCACCGGAACACTTCCTGTGTCCAAATATAGTCGTCCAATATATCAATCTTTATGTCTCGACCATTTCGAGACTCCTCGTCATGTCCGTGATCATATCCGGGACTCTGAACAACCTTCGGTACATCAAAACTTATAAACTCATAATAAAATTGTCATCGTAACGTTAAGCGTGCGGACCCTACGGGTTCGAGAACTATGTAGACATGACCTAGAACTGTTTCCGGTCAATAACCAATAGAAGAACCTGGATGCTCATATTGGCTCCTACATATTCTACGAAGATCTTTATCGGTCAAACCGCATAACAACATACGTTGTTCCCTTTGTCATAGGTATGTTACTTGCCCGAGATTCGATCGTCGGTATCCAATACCTAGTTCAATCTCATTACCGGCAAGTCTCTTTACTCGTTCCGTAATGCATCATTCCGTAACCAACTCATTGGCCACATTGCTTGCAAGGCTTATAGTGATGTACATTACCGAGAGGGCCCAGAGATACCTCTCCGACAATCGGAGTGACAAAACCTAATCTTGAAATACGCCAACCCAACATGTACCTTCGGAGACACCTGTAGAGCACCTTTATAATCACCCGATTCGTTGTGACGTTTGGTAGCACACAAAGTGTTCCTCCGTAAACGGAGTTGCATAATCTCATAGTTGTAGGAACTTTGTATAAGTCATGAAGAAAGCAATAACAACATACTAAATGATCAAGTGCTAGGCTAACAGAATGGGTCAAGTCAATCACATCATTCTCCTAATGATGTGATCCTGTTAATCAAATGACAACTCATGTCTATGGCTAGGAAACATTACCATCTTTGATCAACGAGCTAGTCAAGTAGAGGCATACTAGTGACACTCTGTTTGTCTATGTATTCACACAAGTATTATGTTTCCGGCTAAAACAATTCTAGCATGAATAATAAACATTTATCATGATATAAGGAAATAAATAGTAACTTTATTATTGCCTCTAGGGCATATTTCCTTCAGTCTCCCACTTGCACTAGAGTCAATAATCTAGTTCACATCGCCATGTGATTTAACACCAATATTCACATCTGTATGTGATTAATACCCATAGTTCACATTGTCATGTGGTCAACACCCAAAGGGTTTACTAGAGTCGATAATCTAGTTCACATCGCTATGTGATTAACACCCAAAGAGTACTAAGGTATGATCATGTTTTTCTTGTGAGAGAAGTTTAGTCAACGGGTCTGTCACATTCAGAGCCGTGTGTATTTTGCAAATATTCTATGTCTACAATGCTCTGCACGGAGCTACTCTAGCTAATTGCTCCCATTTTCAATATGTATCCAGATTGATACTTAGATTCATCTGGATCGGTGTAAAAGCTTGCATCGATGTAACTCTTTACGACGAACTCTTTTATCACCTCCATAATCGAGAAACATCTCCTTAGTCCTCACTAAGGATATTCTTGACCGCCGTCTAGTGATCTACTCTTAGATAAAAATTGTATTCCTTTGCCAAACTCAGAGCAAGGTATACAATAGGTCTGGTACACAGCATAGCATACTATATAGAACCTATGACTGATGCATAGGGAATGACTTTCATTCTCTTTCTGTTTTCTGCCGTGGTCGGGATTTGAGTCTTACTCAATTTCATACCTTTTCAACACAGGAAAGAACTCTTTCTTTGACTGTTCCATTTTGAACTACTTCAAAATCTTGTCAAGGTATGTACTCATTGAAAAAATCTTATCAAACGTCTTGATCTATCTCTATAGATCTTGATGCTCAATGTGTAAGCAGCTTCACCGAGGTCTTTCATTGAAAAACTTTTATTCAAGTATCCTTTTATGCTATCCAGAAATTCTATATCATTTCCAATCAACAATATGTCGTCCACATATAATATCAGAAATGCTACAGAGCTCCCACTCACTTTCTTGTAAATCAAAGCTTCTCCAAAAGTCTCAGATAAAACCATATGCTTTGATCACACTATCAAAGCGTTTATTCCAACTCCGAGAGGCTTGCACCGGACCATAAATGGATCGCTGGAGCTTGCACACTTTGTTAGCTCCCTTAGGATCGACAAAACCTTCCGGTTGCATCATATACAACTCTTCTTCCAGAAATCCATTCAGGAATGCAGTTTTGACATCCATCTGCCATATTTCATAATCATAAAATGCCGCAATCGCAAACATGATTCGGACAAACTTAAGCATCGCTACGGGTGAGAAGGTCTCATCGTAGTCAACCCCTTGAACTTGTCGAAAACCTTTTGCAACAAGTCGAGCTTTGTAAACAGTAACATTACCGTCAGCGTTAGTCTTCTTCTTGAAGATCCATTTAATCTCTATTGCTTGCCGATCATTGGGCAAGTCAACCAAAGTCCACACTTTGTTCTCATACATGGATCCCATCTCAGATTTCATGGCTTCAAGCCATTTTATGCGAATCTGGGCTCACCATCGCTTCTTCATAGTTTGTAGGTTCACCATGATCTAGTAGCATGACTTCCGTAATAGGATTACCGTACCACCACTGCAGTGCGGATCTTACTCTGGTTGATCTACGAAGTTAAGTAACAACTTGATCTGAAGTTTCATGATCATCATCATTAACTTCCTCACTAATTGGTGTAGGTGTCACAGGAACCGATCTCTGTGATGAACTACTTTCCGATAAGGGAGCTGGTACTGTTACCTCATCAAGTTCTACTTTCCTCCTACTCACTTCTTTCGAGAGAAACTCCTTCTCTAGAAAGGATCCATTCTTAGCAACGAATGTCTTGCATTCGGATCTATGATAGAAGGTGTAACCAACTGTCTCCTTTGGGTATCCTATGAAGACACATTTTTCTGATTTGGGTTCGAGCTTATCAGGTTGAAGCTTTTTCACATAAGCATCGCAGCCCCAAACTTTCGTAAGCGACAACTTTGGTTTCTTGCCAAACCATAGTTCATAAGGAGTCGTCTCAACGGATTTTGATGGTACCCTATTTAACGTGAATGTGGCCGTCTCTAAAGCATAACCCCAAAACGATAGTGGTAAACCGACAAGAGACATCATAGATCGCACCACATCTAGTAAAGTATGATTACGACGTTCGGACACACCATTACATTGTGGTGTTCCAGGTGGCGTGAGTTGCGAAACTATTTCACATTGTTTCAAATGTAGACAAAACTCGTAACTCAAATATTCTCCTCCACGATCAGATCGTAAAACTTTATTTTCTTGTTATGATGATTTTCAACTTCACTCTGAAATTCTTTGAACTTTTCAAATGTTTCAGATTTATGCTTCATTAAGTAGATATACCCATATCTGCTCAAATTATCTGTGAAGGTCAGAAAATAACGATACACGCCGCGAGCCTTAACACTCATCAGATCGCATACATCGACATGTATTATTACCAATAAGTCAGTACCTCGTTCCATTGTTCCGGAGAACGGAGTTTTAGTCATCTTGCCCAAAAGGCACGGTTCGCATGTTGGGGAACGTTGCATAAAATAAAAAATTGCCTACGTTCACCAAGATCCATCTATGAGTTCATCTAGCAACGAGTGTGAGAGATGCATCTACATACCCTTTGTAGATCGCGTGCGGAAGCGTTCAAGAGAACGGGGTTGAGGGAGTCGTTCGTCGTGATCCAAATCACCGGAGATCCTAGCGCGAGCGGACGGCACCTCCGCGTTCAACACACGTCACGGTCAGCGTGGCGTCTCCTCCGTCTTGATCCAGCAAGGGGAAGGAGAGGTTGATGAAGATCCAGCAGACGACGGCGTAGTGGTGGATGCAGCCACCGCACTGTGGCTTCGCCGAGCCTGCGAGAGGAGAGGTGTAGCAGGGGAGAGGAGGCGCCAAGATGCAGTGGTGCGGCTGCCTCCCACCCCCCCTTTATATAGGCCCCTGTGGGGGGCGCCCCTCTAGAACCCATCTAGATGGGGGCGGTGGCCAAGGGGAGGCTTGCCCCCAAGGCAAGTGGGCGCCCACCCTAGGGTTTCCAACCCTAGGCGCAGGGGGCCAAGTGGGGCGCACCAGCCCACCAGGCTGGTTCCTCCCACTTCAGCCCACGGGCCCTCCGGGACAGGTGGCCCCACCCGGTGGACCAGCTGGGACCCTTCCGGTGGTCCCAGACAATACCGTAACCCCAAAATTCCCCCGATGGCCGAAATAGCACTTCCTATATATAATTCTTTACCTCCGGACCATTCCGAAACTCCTCGTGACGTCCGGGATCACATCCGGGACTCCGAACAACATTCGGTTTGCTTCATACTCATATTCATACAACCCTAGCGTCACCGAACCTTAAGTGTGTAGACCCTACGAGTTCGGGAGACACGTAGACATGACCGAGACGGCTCTCCGGTCAATAACCAACAGCGGGATCTGGATACCCATGTTGGCTCCCACATGCTCCTCGATGATCTCATCGGATGAACCACGATGTCGAGGATTCAAGCAACCCCGTATACAATTGTCGGTATCCCAATACCTCGTTCAATCTCGTTACCGGCAAGTCACTTTACTCGTACCGTAATGCATGATCCGTGACCAGACACTTGGTCACTTTGAGCTCATTATGATGATGCACTACCAAGTGGGCCCAGTGATACCTCTCCGTGTCACGGAGTGACAAATCCAGTCTTGATCCGTGTCAACCCAATGTACACTTTCGGAGATACCGTAGTGCACCTTTATAGTCACCCAGTTATGTTGTGACGTTTGGTACACCCAAAGCACTCCTCCGTGATCCGGGAGTTACACGATCTCATGGTCTAAGGAAGAGATACTTGACATTGGAAAAGCTCTAGCAAAACGAACTACACGATCTTGCGCTATGCTTAGGATTGGGTCTTGTCCATCACATCATTCTCCTAATGATGTGATCCCGTTATCAACGACATCCAATGTCCATAGTCAGAAACCATGACTATCTGTTGATCAACGAGCTAGTCAACTAGAGGCTCACTAGGGACATGTTGTGGTCTAAGTATTCACACGTGTATTACGATTTCCGGATAATACAATTATAGCATGAATAAAAGACAATTATCACGAACAAGGAAATATAATAATAATCCTTCTATTATTGCCTCTAGGGCATATTTCCAACAGTCTCCCACTTGCACTAGAGTCAATAATCTAGTTACATTGTGATGAATCGAACACCCATAGAGTTCTGGTGTTGATCATGTTTTGCTCGCGGAAGAGGTTTAGTCAACGGATCTGCGACATTCAGATCCGTATGCACTTTGCAAATTTCTATGTCTCCATCTTGAACATTTTCACGAATGGAGTTGAAGCGGCAACTTGATGTGCTGGTCTTCTTGTGAAACCTGGGCTCCTTGGCAAGTGGAATAGCTCCAGTGTTGTCACAGAAGAGTTTGATCGGCCCCGACGCATTGGGTATGACTCCTAGGTCGGTGATGAACTCCTTCACCCAAATTGCTTCATGCGCTGCCTCCGAGGCTGCCATGTACTCCGCTTCACACATAGATCCCGCCACGACGCTCTGCTTGCACCGCACTACCATCGCTCCACCATTCAACATCTACACGTATCCGGTTTGTGACTTTGAGTCATCCTGATATGTGTCGAAGATAGCGTCGACGTAACCCTTTACGACGAGCTCTTCGTCACCTCCATAAACGAAACATGTCCTTAGTCCTTTTCGTGTACTTCAGGATATTCTTGACTGCTGTCCGGTGTTCCTTGCCGGGATTACTTTGGTACCTTCCTACCAAACTTACGGCAAGGTTTACATCAGTCCGGTACACAGCATGGCATACATAATAGACCCTATGGCTGATGCATAGGGGATGACACTCATCTCTTCTATATCTTCTGCCGTGGTGGGACATTGAGCCGAGCTCAATTTCACACCTTGTAATACGCAAGAACCCTTTCTTGGACTAATCCATTTTGAACTTCTTCAATATCTTATCAAGGTATGTGCTTTGTGAAAGACCTATGAGGTGTCTCGATCTATCTCTATAGATCTTGATGCCTAATATATAAGCAGCTTCTCCAAGGTCCTTCATTGAAAAACTTTTATTCAAGTAGGCCTTAATGTTGTCCAAGAGTTCTATATCATTTCCCATCAAAAGTATGTCATCTACATATAATATGAGAAATGCTACAGAGCTCCCACTCACTTTCTTGTAAACGCAGGCTTCTCCATAAGTCTCAAGATAAACCCAAACGCTTTGATCATCTCATCAAAGCGAATGTTCCAACTCCGAGATGCTTGCACCAGCCCATAAATGGATCGCTGGAGCTTGCACACCTTGTTAGCGTTCTTAGGGTCGACAAAACCTTCCGGCTGCGTCATATGCAGTTCTTCCTTAAGATAGCCGTTAAGGAATGCCGTTTTGACGTCCATTTGCCATATCTCATAATCATAGTATGCGGCAATTGCTAACATGATTCGGACAGACTTCAGCTTCGCTACGGGAGAGAAAGTCTCATCGTAGTCAATCCCTTGAACTTGCCAATAACCTTTAGCGACAAGTCGAGCTTTATAGATGGTAAAATTACCATCCGCGTCCGTCTTCTTCTTAAAGATCCATTTGTTTTCTATCGCTCGCCGATCATCGGGCAAGTCTGTCAAAGTCCATACTTTGTTTTCATACATGGATCCTATCTCGGATTGCATGGCTTCAAGCCATTTGTTGGAATCTGGGCCCGCCATTGCTTCTTCATAGTTCAAGGTTCACCGTTGTCTAACAACATTATTTCCGTGACAGGGTTGCCATACCATTCTGGTGTGGAACGTGTCCTTGTGGACCCACGGGTTCAAGAGCAACTTGATCCGAAGTACCTTGATCATCATCATTAATTTCCTCTCCAGATAGTGTAGGCACCACAGGAACATTTTCCTGAGCTGCACTACTTTCCGGTTCAAGAGGTAGTACTTCATCGAGTTCTACTTTCCTCCCACTTACTCCTTTCGAGAGAAACTCTTTTTCAAGAAAGGATCCGTTCTTGGCAACAAAGATCTTGCCCTCGGATCTAAGGTAGAAGGTATACCCAATGGTTTCCTTAGGGTATCCTATGAAGACACATTTTTCCGACTTGGGTTCGAGCTTTTCGGTTGAAGTTTCTTGACATAAGCATCGCATCCCCAAACTTTTAGAAACGACAGCTTAGGTTTCTTCCCAAACCATAATTCATACGGTGTCTTCTCAATGGATTTAGACGGTGCCCTATTTAAAGTGAATGTAGCTGTCTCTAGAGCGTATCCCCAAAATGATAGCGGTAAATCAGTAAGAGACATCATAGATCGCACCATATCCAATAGAGTGCGATTACGACGCTCGGACACACCATTACGCTTAGGTGTTCCAGGCGGCTTGAGTTGTGAAACGATTCCACATTTCCTTAGGTGTGTACCAAATTTGTGACTTAAATATTCTCCTCCACGATCTGATCGTAAGAACTTTATTTTTCGGTCACGTTGATTCTCTACCTCATTCTGAAATTCCTTGAACTTTTCAAAGGTCTCAGACTTGTGTTTCATCAAGTAGACATACCCATATCTACTCAAGTCATCGGTGAGAGTGAGAACATAACGATATCCTCCGCGAGCCTCAACGCTCATTGGACCGCACACATCGGTATGTATGATTTCCAATAAGTTGGTTGCTCGCTCCATTGTTCCGGAGAAAGGAGTCTTGGTCATTTTGCCCATGAGGCATGGTTCGCATGTGTCAAATGGTTCATAATCAAGAGACTCTAAAAGTCCATCGGAATGGAGCTTCTTCATGCGCTTGACACCAATGTGACCAAGGCGGCGATTACACAAGTATGTGGGACTATCGTTATCAACTTTACATCTTTTGGTATTCACACTATGAATATGTGTAATATTACGTTCGAGATTCATTAAGAATAAACCATTGACCATCGGAGCATGACCATAAAACATATCTCTCATATAATAGAACAACCATTATTCTCGGATTTAAATGAGTAGCCATCTCGCATTAAACGAGATCCTGATACAATGTTCATGCTCAAACTTGGCACTAAATAACAATTATTGAGGTTTAAAACTAACCCCGTAGGTAAATGTAGAGGTAGCGTGCCGGCCGATCACATCGACCTTGGAACCATTCCCGACGCGCATCGTCACCTCGCCCTTCGCCAGCCTCCGTTTATTCCACAGCTCTGCTGTGAGTTACAAATGTGAGCAACGACACGGTATCAAATATCCAGGAGTTACTACGAGTAATCGGTAAGGTACACATCAATTACATGCATATCAAATATACCTTTAGTGTTGCGGGCCTTCTTGTTCCGCTAAGTATTTGGGGCAGTTCCGCTTCCAAAGGACCCTTCCCTTTGCAATAAAAGCACTCGGTCTCGTGCTTGGGTCCATTCTTTGACTTCTTCCCAAAGAATCGGCTTATCGGGCGGCAACATCTTTGCCGTCCTTCTTGAAGTTCTTCTTACCCATGCCCTTCTTGAACTTAGTGGTTTTATTAACCATCAACACTTGATGTTCTTTCTTGATTTCAACCTCTCACGACTTCAAAGATTGAGAATACTTCAGAATAGTTTTCACCATCCCCGCATATTGTAGTTCATCACAAAGCTCTTGTAGCTCGGTGGGAGCGATTGAAGGATTCTCACAATGACTGCCTCGTCCAGGAGGTTAATGTCCACTGGGACAAAGCGGTTGTGCAACCTGGACATTTTGAGTATGTGCTCACCGACGTAACTATTTTCCTCCATCTTACAACTATAGAACTTGTCGGAGACTTCATATCTCTCGACCCGGCGTGAGCTTGGAAAACCATTTTCAGCTCCTCGAACATCTCATATGCTCCGTGTTGCTCAAAACGCTTTTGGAGCCCCGGTTCTAAGCTGTAAAGCATGCCGCATCGAACGAGGGAGTAATCATCAAGACGAGACTGCCAAGCATTCATAATGTCTTGGTTCTCTCGATGGGTGCTTCCCCTAAGCGGAGCTTCTAGGACATATTGTTTCTTGGCTGCTATGAGGATGATCCTCGTGTTAGGAGCCGATCCAATAGTTGCGCCATCATCTTTCAGCTTGGTTTTCTCTAGGAACGCGTTGAAGTTCATGGTGACATGAGCGTTGGCCATTTGATCTACAAGACATTTTGCAAAGATTTTAGACTAATGTTCATGATAATTAAGTTCATCAAATTATTTAATGAACTCCCACTCAGATTTGACATCCCTCTAGTCATCTAAGTGTTACATGATCCGAGTCGACTAGGCCGTGTCCGATCATCACGTGAGATGACTAGTCATCGTAGGTGAACATCTCCATGTTGATCGTATCTTCCATACGACTCATGTTTGACCTTTCGGTCTCTTGTGTTCCGAGGCCATGTCTGTACATGCTAGGCTCGTCAAGTTAACCCTAAGTGTTTTGCATGTGTAAAACTGTCTTACACCCGTTGTATGTGAACATAAGGATCTATCACACCCGATCATCACGTGGTGCTTCGAAACGACGAACTTTAGCAACGGTGCACAGTTAGGGGGAACAGTTTCTTGAAATTATTATAAGGGATCATCTTATTTACTACAGCCGTTCTAAGTAAACAAGATGCATAAAACATAATAAACATCACATGCAATTATATAAAGTAGTGACATGATATGGCCAATATCATATAGCTCCTTTGATCTTCATCTTCGGGGCTCCATGATCATCTTGTCACCGGCATGTCACCATGATCTCCATCATCGTGTCTCCATGAAGTTGCTCGCCAACTATTACTTCTACTACTATGGCTAACACGTTTAGCAATAAAGTAAAGTAATTTACATGGCGTTGAATCAATGACACGCAGGTCATACAATAATTAAGACAACTCCTATGGCTCCTGCCGTTGTCATACTCATCGACATGCAAGTCGTGATTCCTATTACAAGAACATGATCTCATACATCACAATATATCATTCATCATTCATCACAACTTACGGCCATATCACATCACATGTCAATTGCTGCAAAAACAAGTTAGACGTCCTCTAATTGTTGTTGCATCTTTTACGTGGCTGCAATTGGGTTCTAGCAAGAACGTTTTCTTACCTACGAATAACCACAACGTGATTTGTCAACTTCTATTTACCCTTCATAAGGACCCTTTTCGTCGAATCCGCTCCAACTAAAGTGGGAGAGACAGACACCCGCTAGCCACCTTATGCAACTAGTGCATGTCACCGGTAGAACCTGTCTCACGTAAGCGTGCACGTAAGGTCGGTCCGGGCCGCTTCATCCCACAATACCGCTGAAGCAAAATAAGACTAGTAGCAGCAAGAAAGTTGACAACATCTACGCCCACAACAAATTGTGTTCTACTCGTGCAAAAGAGAACTACGCATAGACCTAGCTCTGATACCACTGCTGGGGAACGTTGCATAAAATAAAAATTTTCCTACGTTCACCAAGATCCATATATGAGTTCATCTAGCAACGAGTGTGAGAGATGCATCTACATACCCTTTGTAGATGCGGAAGCGTTCAAGAGAACGGGGTTGAGGGAGTCGTTCTCGTCGTGATCCAAATCACCGGAGATCCTAGCGCCGAACGGACGGCACCTCCGCGTTCAACACACGTACGGTCAGCGTGACGTCTCCTCCTTCTTGATCCAGCAAGGGGGAAGGAGAGGTTGATGAAGATCCAGCAACACGACGGCGTGGTGGTGGATGCAGCAGTCACCGCAGCAGGGCTTCGCCGAGCTTCTGCGAGAGGTAGAGTGTAGCGAGGAGGGAGGCGCCAAGATGCAGTGCGGCTGCCCTCACTCCCCCCTTTATATAGGCCCCTGGGTGGGGGCGCCGACCCCTCTAGAACCCATCTATATGGGGGGCAGCGGCCAAGGGGCGTGCTTGCCCCCAAGGCAAGTGGGGTTTCACCCTAGGGTTTCCAACCCTAGGCGCAGGGGCCCAAGTGGGCGCACCTGCCCACCAGGGCTGGTTCCTCCCACTTCAGCCCACGGGCCCTCCGGATAGGTGGCCCCACCGGTGGACCAGCGGGACCCTTCCGGTGGTCCCAGACAATACCGTAACTCCCCGAAATTCCCCGATGGCGAAATAGCACTTCCTATATATAATTCTTTACCTCCGGACCATTCCGGAACTCCTCGTGACGTCCGGGATCTCATCCGGACTCGAACAACATTCGGTTTGCTGCGTACTCATATTCATACAACCCTAGCGTCACCAAACCTTAAGTGTGTAGACCCTACGGGTTCGGGAGACATGTAGACATGACCGAGACGGCTCTCCGGTCAATAACCAACAGCGGGATCTGGATACCCATGTTGGCTCCCACATGCTCCTCGATGATCTCATCGGATGAACCATGATATCGAGGATTCAAGCAACCCCGTAACAATTCCCTTTGTCAATCGGTATGTTACTTGCCCGGGATTTGATCGTTGGTATCCCAATACCTCGTTCAATCTCGTTACCGGCAAGTCACTTTACTCGTACCGTAATGCATGATCCCGTGACCAGACACATGGTCACTTTGAGCTCATTATGATGATGCACTACCGAGTGGGCCCAGGGATACCTCTCCGTAATACGGAGTGACAAATCCCAGTCTCGATCCGTGTCAACCCAACAGACACTTTCGGAGATACCTGTAGTGCACCTTTATAGTCACCCAGTTACGTTGTGACGTTTGGTACACCCAAAGCACTCCTCCGGTATCCGGGAGTTACACGATCTCATGGTCTAAGGAAGAGATACTTGACATTGGAAAAGCTCTAGCAAAACGAACTACACGATCTTGTGCTATGCTTAGGATTGGGTCTTGTCCATCACATCATTCTCCTAATGATGTGATCCCGTTATCAACGACATCCAATGTCCATAGTCGAAACCATGACTATCTGTTGATCAACGAGCTAGTCAACTAGAGGCTCACTAGGGACATGTTGTGGTCTAAGTATTCACACGTGTATTACGATTTCCGGATAATACAATTATAGCATGAATAAAAGACAATTATCACGAACAAGGAAATATAATAATAATCCTTTTATTATTGCCTCTAGGGCATATTTCCAACATCGCAAGCATCAAATGATTCATAACCAAGTGATTCCAAAAATCCATCTTTATGGAGTTTTTGCGTGCGCTTTACACCGATATGACCCAAACGGCAGTGCCACAAATAAGTTGCACTATCATTATTAACTTTGCATCTTTTGGCATCAATATTATGAATATGTGCATCACTACGATCGAGATCCAACAAACTATTTTCATTGGGTGTATGACCATCGAAGGTTTTATTCATGTAAACAAAACAACAATTATTCTCTGATTTTAAATGAATAACCGTATCGCAATAAACATGATCAAACATATTCATGTTCAACGCAAACGCCAAATAACATTTATTTAGGTTTAACACTAATCCCGAAAGTATAGGGAGTGTGCGATGATGATCATATCAATCTTGGAACCACTTCCAATACACATCGTCACTTCACCCTCAACTAGTCTCTGTTTGATACGTAACTCCTGTTTCGAGTCACTAATTTTTAGCAACCGAATAAGTATCAAATACTCAGGGGCTACTATAAACACTAGTAAGGTACACATCAATAACCTGTATATTAAATATACCCTTGTTCACTTTGCCATCCTTCTTATCCACCAAATATTCAGGGCATTTCCGCTTCCAGTGACCATTTCCTTTGCAGTAGAAGCACTTAGTTTCAGGCTTTGGTCCCACTTTGGGCTTCTTCACGGGAGTGACAACTTGCTTGCCATTCTACTTGAAGTTTCCCTTTCTTTCCCTTTGCCCTTTTCTTGAAACTAGTAATCTTGTCAATCATCAACACTTGATGTTCTTTTTTGATTTCTACCATCGTTGATTTCAGCATCACGAAGAGCTCGGGAATCGTTTTCGTCATCCCTCGCATACTATAGTTCATCATGAAGTTCTACTAACTTGGTGATGGTGACTAGAGAACTCTGTCAATCACTATATTATCTGGAAGATTAACTCCCACTTGATTGAAGCGATTGTAGTACCCAGACAATCTGAGCACATGCTCACTAGTTGAGCGATTCTCCTCCATATATAGAACTTGTTGGAGACTTCATATCTCTCAACTCGGGTATTTTCTTGAAATATTAACTTCAACTCCTGGAACATCTCATATGGTCCATGACGTTCAAAACGTCTTTGAAGTCCCAATTCTAAGCCGTTAAGCATGGTGCACTAAACTATCAAGTAGTCATCATATTGAGCTAGCCAAACGTTCACAACATTTGCATATGCTCCTGCAATAGGTCCGTCACCTAGCGGTGCATCAAGGACATAATTTTTCTATGCAGCCATGAGGATAAACCTCAGATCACGGATCCAATCCGCATCATTGCTACTAACATCTTTTAATACAGTTTACTCTAGGAACATATCAAAATTAACATATGAAAACAACAACGCGAGCTATTGATCTACAACATAATTTGCAAAATACTACCAGGACTAAGTTCATGATAAATTTAAGTTCAATTAATCATATTACGTAAGAACTCCCACTTAGACAGACATCTCTCTAGTCATCTAAGTGATCACGTGATCCAAATCAACTAAACCATAACCGATCATCACGTGAGATGGAGTAGTTTTCAATGGTGAACATCACTATGTTGATCATATCTACTATATGATTCACTCTCGACCTTTCGGTCTCCGTGTTCCGAGGCCATATCTGCATATGCTAGGCTCGTCAAGTTTAACCTGAGTATTCTGCGTGTGCAAAACAGGCTAGCACCCGATGTAGATGGACGTGAAGCTTATCACACCCGATCATCACGTGGTGTCCGGGCACGACGAACTTTGGCAACGGTGCATACTCGTGGAGAACACTTCTTGATAATTAGTGAGAGATCATCTTAAAATGCTACCGTCAATCAAAGCAAGATAAGATGCATAAAGGATAAACATCACATGCAATCAATATAAGTGACATGATATGGCCATCATCATCTTGTGCTTGTGATCTCCATCTCCAGAGCACCGTCATGATCACCATCGTCACCGCGCCGACACCTTGATCTCCATCGTAGCATCGTTGTCGTCTCGCCAACTATTGCTTCTACGACTATCGCTACCGCTTAGTGATAAAGTAAAGCAATTACGTATGCGTTGCATTTCATACAATAAAGCGACAACCATATGGCTCCTGCCAGTTGCCGATAACTCGGTTACAAAACATGATCATCTCGTACAATAAAATATAGCATAACATGCCCTGCAAAAACAAGTTAGACGTCCTCTACTTTGTTGTTGCAAGTTTTACGTGGCTGCTACGGGCGGAGCAAGAACCGTTCTTACCTATGCATCAAAACCACAACGATAGTTCGTCAAGTTAGTGTTGTTTTAACCTTCGCAAGGACCGGGCGTAGCTACGCCGGTTCAACTAAAGTTGGAGAAACTGACACCCGCCAGCCACCTATGTGCAAAGCACGTCGGTAGAACCAGTCTCGCGTAAGCGTACGCGTAGTGTCGGTCCGTGCCGCTTCATCCAACAATACCGCCGAACCAAAGTATGACATGCTGGTAAGTAGTATGACTTGTATCACCCACAACTCACTTGTGTTCTACTCGTGCATATAACATCAATGCATAACACGAGGCTCTGATGCGACTGTTGGGGAACGTATTATTTTCATAATTTTCCTTCGCACACGCAAGATCATGGTGATGCATAGCAACGAGAGGGGAGAGTGTTGTCCACGCACTCGTGAGACCGTAAGAGGAAGCGTTATGACAACGCGGTTGATGTAGTCGTCGTCTTCACGATCCGACCGATCCAAGTACCGAACGTACGGCACCTCCGAGTTCAGCACACATTCAGCTCGATGACGATCCCCGGACTCCGATCCAGCAGGGTGTCGGGGATGAGTTCCGTCAGCACGACGGTGTGGTGACGATGATGATGTTCTACCAACGCAGGGCTTCGCGTAAGCACCGCAACGATATGACCGAGGTGGAATATGGTGGAGGGGGGCACCTCACACGGCTAAGAAACGATCACGAAGATCAACTTGTGTGTTCTAGGGTGCCCACTTGCCCCCGTATATAAAGGAGCAAGGGGGAAGGCCGGCCGGCCCTTGGGGGCGCGCCAAGGAGGAGGAGTCCTACTCCTAGTAGGAGTAGGACTCCCTCTTTCCTACTCCTACTAGGAGGGGGAAAGGAAGGGAGAGGAGAGGGAAAGAGGCGCCGCCCCCTCTCCTAGTCAATTCGGACCAGAGGGGGGAGGCGCGGCCCATCCTGGCTGCCCTCTCTCTCTCCACTAAAGCCCATAAGGCCCATTACTTCTCCCGGGAGGTTCCGTAACCCTCGGCACTCCGGTTTTCTCGAAATCACCCTAACACTTCCGGTGTCCGAATATAGTCGTCAATATATCAATCTTTATGTCTCGACCATTTCGAGACTCCTCGTCATGTCCGTGATCATATCCGGGACTCCGAACAACCTTTGGTACATCAAAACTTATAAACTCATAATAAAACTGTCATCGTAACGTTAAGCGTGCGGACCCTACGAGTTCGAGAACTATGTAGACATGACCTAGAAATGTTTCCGCTCAATAACCAATAGCGGAACCTGGATGCTCATATTGGCTCCTACATATTCTATGAAGATCTTTATCGGTCAAACCGCATAACAACATACGTTGTTCCCTTTGTCATCGGTATGTTACTTGCCCGAGATTCGATCGTCGGTATCCAATACCTGGTTCAATCTCGTTATCGGCAAGTCTCTTTACTCGTTCCGTAATGCATCATTCCGTAACCAACTCATTGGCCACATTGCTTGCAAGGCTTATAGTGATGTACATTACCGAGAGGGCCCAGAGATACCTCTCCGACAATCGGAGTGACAAAACCTAATCTTGAAATACGCCAACCCAACATGTACCTTCGGAGACACCTCAGAGAACCTTTATAATCACCCGATTCGTTGTGACGTTTGGTAGCACACAAAGTGTTCCTCCGGTAAACGGGAGTTGCATAATCTCATAGTTGTAGGAACTTTGTATAAGTCATGAAGAAAGCAATAGCAACATACTAAATGATCAAGTGCTAGGCTAACGGAATGGGTCAAGTCAATCACATCATTCTCCTAATGATGTGATCCCGTTAATCAAATGACAACTCATGTCTATGGCTAGGAAACATTATCATCTTTGATCAACGAGCTAGTCAAGTAGAGGCATACTAGTGACATTCTGTTTGTCTATGTATTCACACAAGTATTATGTTTCCGGTTAATACAATTCTAGCATGAATAATAAACATTTATCATGATATACGGAAATAAATAGTAACTTTATTATTGCCTCTAAGGCATATTTCCTTCAATATCAAGATCAAGCCACACTGCCCAGTATGCAATCAAGGACCAGAGAGCATCCGCCACCTTCCTTTTGAATGCCCTGTTGCGGTGCGGTATGGAAACTCACAGGAGTGCTGGATTTGATAAAGAATGGACTACAGATTAGTGTGTCCGGCGAGGTAGTGTTGGAATTTCTTCTCAGCTTACCAGACGATCATGTCCATGTGCTAGGTCTACCAAAACTGAGAGAAACTATTGCTATATGCTGTTGGTTTTGTGGTGGGCAAGGAGGAAGATTACACATGGAGATGTTCCACAATCTGCGGCACAGATCAACCTTGTTGTTCGAGCCTTGGCGGCAAACTTTACTGTTGCGTGTTCCTCAAAGCTAAAAATTCGCGTGGGTGGCTGGACAAGACCAAGGACGGATTACATCAAACTAAACGTGGATGCGGGATTTGATCCCGATTCACTTGAAGGTTCTGTTGGTGCTGTCATCAGAGTCTATAATGGTAAATTCATAGCTGCCGTGAATGAAAAACTGGAAATATGCTATGATGCTTTCATTGCAGAGGCCATTGCAGTTAGGTTTGGACTCAACCTCGCCCGTACAGTTGGGTGCAGCAAAATTGAAGTAAATTCAGACAGCGTGGAGGTTATTTCAGCACTCAAAGAGGGATACTCATCTTCGGTGGCCAGCGCGATCTTTGATGATTGTTTTTTCATTTCCTTAGATTTTAATAATATTGTTTTTGAACGTTGTTATAGAAAGAACAATAAAGTAGCCCACGAATTAGCTAGACTAGCTAGATTCACTCCTCCTGATGTGTGGATGGAAGCAGCCCCGATGGCTGTTGTTCCTCTTCTGGTTTCTGATGCTACAATTGTAGTCAATTAATAAAGGAGGTGTTGAATGTAAAAAAAAAGCTTTGTTCAACGCTAAAAAAAAGAACAAGCACTCACGAGCTTCATAAGCTTTAAACGAACAGAAGTCAATCATTTCTTTTTACTCACTAAGCTTAGTGAGTTAAACCTTAACAAGCATGAACTTTTCTTGTGAAAAACTTTTGACCTATTCATCTCCAATCATGACAATACAAAGAACAACAAAAATAATAAAGATTACATCCAAATTCATAGACCACTAGCGACCGACTACAATAACTGAAGCGAGCTAAAGGCGCGCCGCCAGCATCGCCCCTTCCTCGTCGGAGCCAGCCAAAACTTGTAGTAGACAGACGAAAAGTCATCATGCTAAGGCCCCATAGGACCAGTTCACCAGAACAGCAACCGTCGTCGATGAAGAGTAGCATAGATCGGAAAGATCCAACCTGAAGACACAAGAACGTAGACAAACGACGAACAGATGCGAGCAGATCCACCAAAGATTGATCCGGAGACACATCTTCACACGACCACGACGGTGCTAGACGCACCACTGGAACGGGGGCTAGGCGGGGAGAACCTTATTCCATCTTCAGTGAGCTGTCGCCGTCTCGTCTTCCTAAAAATGACACAAACCCTAACAAAACATAAAGTAACTATAAAAACAAAGTCCGCCACCGGCAAGGGCCGGGATCCACCACGCCTCGACATAGGAAAAAATCCTAAGGATTTTAGAATTCCTATAAATTTTTTTTGAATCAAAGGAGCCCTAAGTTTTGGACCATGAGGCTAACAAGCATGAACCCCTTTTTTTTTGAGGAAAAGCATGAACTTAACTCTTTTTTTTTTTGCGGAGTAACTTTTCAATCCACCCTACGCGCGAGCTCTCGCGCCGCGCCTCACCCCAAAAAGGTATATTACGAGCTTAATCAGCTTTAAACGAACATAGTCAATCATTTCTTTTTACACGTTAAGCTTAATGAGTCGAACCTTAACGAGCACAAGTTTAACGAGCCGAGTAACTTTTTAATCCACCCCTGCGTGCCACCTCTCGCGCTTCGCCCCAAAACGACTGATCCGTCCGTCCGGGCGACTGCAACCGCACCCTAAAGTGACAGCTCCTTTGTTCATCGTTATCCTCCTTTTCGGTCGATCTCCCCAAAGCTGTCACACTGGATGGATAATAACCAGGCGTGCTGACTCGTCCTGAGGTGAGGTCCGATCTTCTTGAGGTAAGCGAAACCCGGACGTGACCGGCGCCGGGCACAACCGGACAGGCGGCCGCCGCGACTCCCGGCGGGCGGAACCCCTCTCCTGCACTGTCACGTCGGTGAGTGAGGCCGCACGCTCTTGATATGATCACGTCTATACGTACGTCCAAATGTTTTATGCGACGTAGGAGTAAGATAAGACGCCTCGCTCGTCCACGTGAACAGTCAAAATCCCGATCGATCGACCTATCGACGGTAAATTCCACGCATCATGTGGAGTATACGTCGTTAGATTTTTAGCTGCATGGGAGGCAGTAATGACGATGCTTATCGGATCATTTACTGCAGACCCGCCGTCCCTCTCGTAGATATTATCTCCAGATCTCATGATGCTACTATATGTGTTTCCGGCGAATGTAACTTTTTTTCCTTTTCGAGTGCGTACGGCATTGCTTTTTTAACACAGTACAGACGCAAGCGTTCATATACACGTGTATACATTCATCCCTATAAACGCGCACACACATCCTATCCCTATGAGCACCTCCGAAAGACTAAGCCGGCATATCATCTTGAAATTTACGAAGTCACCGTAGGGCACCTCGTCATCGATGGGAACATCTCCTCCCACTGAATGCGCATCACCAGAAATCCTGAAATAAATGCGAGCACCGGGACTTGAACCCTGGTGAGCTGGGGATACCACAGTCCCTCTAACCATCCAATCACAGGTTGGTTTGCGCGTACGGCATTGTTAGAATTTAAATCCTCCACTCTACATTCCCTCGAAAATATCTTTCCATTCCACATCAACTCGGCCCCGTGTATCTGCTGTTGTAATATACAGAGCGGCGTAAGCTAAATAAATTTGAGATGGTGTAAGGACCGAGTTAAGGGCATCTCTAAAGCGGACCCTCAACCTTCCCGCATGCGTTCGGATCAAGCTGTATATCCGTTTTACCATAAACTGAAACCAAACTGAAGAGCTTTGCGAAGGTCTGGACATCCGTTTGGCCAATCAAATGGCACCATGTATCTCTTCGTCTGTGCAGAATGGCGGAAGGACGCTGGCGGATGGAGAGCAATTAGCCGCTGGCAGCTGCCATGCTATTAGCTGTCAACTATTTGGCGCAAAGCTTGCTAGGTGACTGCTGCTATTCGACGGAAGGCTTGCGTTGTCATCTTCTAAAGTTTTTCTTTAAGTTAAACAAAGAGGCATTTGAGGTACAACAGTGGATGCCCTGTTCCCGCATCACTGTCTGTGGCCTGATTCTTACCGGTCCGTAGACGGATACTGCGTCTGATTTGTTGGTTTGAGAGTCGGCGCCGAAGACGCAAGGACAGTGCTGATAGACATGCATTTGGGACACATGCTTCCGCACGCACTCCACGTCTGTTCTTTTTGCTCTTTTTTCTAGAACCCGTGCATAACTCATGCTAGTAGAATATGATTACTTGGCTCTCTGGCAGGCGGCAGCTAATGACAACTGTAAGCAACACGATCTTGGAGATAAGTTCCGTACGTGCAAAAACAATCCCGGGAGAGCTAGCATCGCATTCGCACCCATGGGAAACGGTCGTCTAAGTAATAATCTAATCTAAACATCTAATCGTATTACGTGATCAATCAAGCGCATGTGGGCACGTACTCGCCGTCAACTTGATCGCCACGATCCAGCGCGGCCCCTCTGGCGCCTCCCAATTGGCCCGCCCGCCCACGCCAAGTCAGCATTCCATCTCTCCAGCCTCCAGAGAGAACCCGTCGTCCCCACCGCCGGTTGGAGTGCTGAAGAGAACTGGCCGGTGCGCGTCGTCGTCGCGTCCTCTAACTGGCCGCGCGCCATTATTCTATGTGACTGGCTGACTCACCCATCGGACGGGACAAACGCGGGGCCGATTAGGTTAAGCGCTAAACCGGTGGTGATCAGGCCTGATCCCCGGCGGCCTGGGGAACCTGATGCATGCTGATGACGGAGCGACGCACTGCCAGTGCCACGCGGGTTGCGTCCAAGAAACGGCCAACTCCGACGTGGAATTTTGGTGGGGTACCGATCGCCACAGCCGTGTGGATCTCCCACGGGTTCGGCGAGGCGACGGCCGGACGGAAGGGGCAATCGCATCGGCCGGTCGTCGTCGTGCCAGCTCGGTTGGCCGTTGCCAGCGCGCTGGATGTGCGTTGCTTCAGTGGGATATTCTCTCGAATGCATGTGACCTGATCAAACTAAATCTTTCTTGGCAAAGGTAGATAGCTGGAGAAGAGATGTTCCAGGAAATCTCAACATGTGTTTGCACCACGCCAAATTCTCATCACGTGGCTTCGATGTTAGCCTAAAGTAATTATGTTGAGGCAGAGGGTTGATAGTGATGCAGTTTTTCAGGCCCTGCATATGTATGTCCCTTGTGGAGTGGTATGTTCCAAAAAGAAAAAAAAAGAAAAAAAATCACACCCATTGAACGGAACATATTTGTATCTAACCTGACAGGCATTTAGATACAGCTGCCACATTGCATAAGATGGTATAAATCAGCGAACCGAGCGTAGCTCAAATGGTTACATTCCTTATGGTGGAACCAACCTAACACGGCTCAAGTAATAGACTTTGGTGGTCATATTTTTTTGGATTTATTTGAGGGCTTCGGGCAATGTGCATTTAGTGTAAGGAGACATTTCTGTCGACTACGAAGACGTCGGTGATGACTTCGTAAATCTCAAGGTGGTGTGTCGGCTCAGTCTCTTAGAGGTGCTCCATAGGTGTAGGATGTGTGTGCATTTATAGGAATGAGTATGTGCGTATGCATGACCATCTGCATCTGTACTGTGTTAAAAAAAGGTATAAATCGTACGCAATTGGCTGCTTGAAAACGCACATGGATGAACCAATGAAATGTATCTTTATTTTTCGAATGGTCAATCGAATGTATGTAAAAAGAGTTCCACACCTTTCTTCCCCCCTCGCAAGATGATTAGGACAAAGCCTTCCTCCCTTTGATCTTCGTCGCCGAGCCCATGGAGAGGCCCCCCCTCTGCTTGCCACTTCGGTGCTGATGATGGGGAGGAGAATCTTATAAATAATATGTTATAGCTATACATCTTCTCGCAAAAAAGCTATACATCTATTAAAACCCTATTTTTGAATTACTTCGGGCTTTTGAGAGCTTCTAATTCAGGCCAAATCTGGAACCCGAGCCCATTCCGACCATCGTTCTTTGGGTTCGGGCCGTCGAGCCGGGCTGGCCATGCCCAACCCTACTTAACCCCATTGAAAAGGGTCTCCTCTTTTACAGCATCATACTACTACCCTGGGTCAATCTCTTTTAGAGCACCATCCATAACTCCATACGCCGGAATAATGCAAATGTTGCTTCCCTCGTTCCTCGATCGATTTACATTTGTTTATCGAGGTTTGATGGGAATATGCACTTAGGCTAGTCATAGTGGGAGTAACTTAGCTAGTAACATAGCGCACTATAAAAAATGTTTGCTTATGTGGCAAGTAGTTAATGAGAGGTGGTAACATAAAATGTTACTGTAACATACCACTTTCCAAGACAAGATGAGTCTACAAGCTAATAAATAAAGTCATCTACTACATCAGTTCTAGTTTATTAGCCACCCTCGCATTTTGGGTCATATTTTGACCATGATTTTAACTAATAAAATATAAGTTGTATATAGCAAAATTGATATTGTTGGAAACTACATTCAAATATGAATCTAACAATATAATTTTTGCTGACATGCATTAACATTTTGCTAGTTAAATATGTGGTTAAACTTCGACCCAAACTACGAGGGGACTAGTAAACTAGGACGGAGGTACTGTGATACTATTATTATATTACTTTGCATTACAGAGGTAGTAATTTAGACTAGTGTCATGACACTAGTCTAACTTACTTCCCACTATGACCAGCCTTACGCATTATCATACCCCCTCCGTCCGATGAAGATTGTATGTTTGGTTTTAAAATTTGTCCGCAAAAAAGTGTACTTCTATCTTCTCAATGCACTTTAAAGTAAAAAAATGCTTCCCTCTCATCACACGGTAATTAAGACCAATAACATTCTACACATGGTCTTCTTAATTTCTACATTCACTTAGCTTATTGGGGGTTGGATAATTAAAAAGGAGAGAGATGGTGGCTTGCGCCTTTCAAATACATCTTTTACTCTACTCCATAATTTATTCTGAAATTTCTATATGTATATTTTTCACCGGATGGGGAGAACCGAGAGAAAACAAAAGTTATTGCTGAAAGAGAAGAGGATATGAAGTAGTAGGTTTTTTATATTTGGGGAGTAGTTTGTTGGTAGCACGCACCTCACGTTTACATATGGAACTGCCAACTGTGCAGAACAAAATGGCTCTGTTTTTTACTCCCTCCGTTCGAAACTACTTGTCTCGAAAATAGATGTATCTAAAACTAAAATACATCTAGATACATTAATTTTCGCGACAAGTAATTCCGAACGGGGGGAGTACAAGACATTCCCTGCACCTACTAGATTCTTCTTCGTCTAAACGCCTGCCGTGGTTAGCGCAAACCTAACCAGCAGAACAGTAAAATCAACACGGGTTAGGCTGCCGTGGTTGACCCGTGCATGCATGGAGCCCGACATGGACGTAAGCACGAAATTAGCGCAAGTGACGGCGACGGCTGGACGCAGGTGTCAAGTTCCCATTGTCGCTCCACGCAAAAAATATTGGAAGGAAAAGAGCTGTGGTTGTTGAGCGCTTGAGCTACTATCACTCACTGGCGTGGCAGCGATCCTGTTAGGTGAAATGAAACAAGAGAGTGCGCTAGAATGAAAACGATCTACCGTACGTCGTGCATTGCATTGCTGTATATTTCTTTCATGTCAAATCTGAACAAGAGAGGCTCCAATCGGCGACTTTTATTAAGGCTTCGAGGCTACTACTGATCAGTAGAGCTTGGTTAGCCATCCATGTCCATCGGCGGCTGTCTACCAGGTCCACCACGTGGGAATCATGTGGCTATGATACTTAAGAATTAAGAATATGACTTTGTGGCCGCAGTTTCAGCACAGCCATTACGCTAACTGCCCATAATCTTGGGTGGTATGTTCACAACGAAACCATTGAAAACTTGTGGGGAGTAGTACTCCTCTAACAGTAAAGAGAGCCATGCACGACAAGCAACTGCTTTATGCATTCATTACCAGCTGTAAAAGAATGTCAGGATCAGGCCCGGCTTGTCAACTATGAATGGCTCTTTCATTTCCCCGGTCAGGGCATCTCCAACTCAATCCCTTAAAACGGACATCCCAAATGTTCGTGGACGCGCCAGCTAGTAGCGGTCACATTTTACATTGATTTAGTGGCATCCATCAAATATGTGTGACTCAGTATGTACTAATCCATGGATTAGTAGCTTCGGCCAAATACTTGAAGAAAGGCTTCCGCCAAAACATGCGCGACTCAATATGATACTAATGCATGGGTTATACGTATGTAGTTTCCACGAAACACTTGAAGGAAAAAAAAATAAAGTGGCTTCCACCGAAACATACTAGGGGCTTTCAAAGCCTTCCGCCGAAACATGTGTGACTCACTATGATACTAATGCAAGGATTAAGTAGCTTCCGCCCAACACTTGAAGAAAAAAATGAAACAAAATGGCCTCCGTCAAAACATGCTAGAGGCTTTCGAAGCCTTCCGCCAAATACTTGAAAAAAAGGCTTCCGCCAAAACATGCATGACTCAGTATGATACTAATGCATGGATTAAGTAGTTTACGCGAAAACACTTGAAGAAAAAAGAAGAAGCAAAGTGGCTTCCATCAAAACATGCTAGGGGCTTTCAAAGCTTTCCGCCAAAACATGTGTGACTCAGTATGATACTAATGCATGGATTAAGTGGCTTTCGCCAAACACTTGAAGGAAAAAAAAAGAAACAAAGTGGCTTCCGCCAAAACATGCTAGAGGCTTTCTAAGCCTACTTGAAGAAAGGCTTCCGCCAAAACATACATGACTCAGTATGATACTAATGCATGGATTAAGTAGTTTCCGCGAAACACTTGAAGAAAAAAGAAGAAGCAAAGTGGCTTCCACCAAAACATGCTAGGGGCTTTCAAAGCCTTCTGCCAAAACATGTGTGACTCAGTATGATACTAATGCATGGACTAAGTAGCTTCCGCCAAACACTTGAAGAAGAAAAAAAGAAACAAAGTGGCTTCCGCCAACATAAGCTAGGAGCTTTCAAAGCCTCCCGCCAAAACGCCAAGCATGCCTTCCACTAAACAGTAAAAAAAAGCCAGCAACTATCTTCGGCCATCCGGCCGGAAAGAAGAAAGAGGTACGTGGTGGCTTTTGATTGACCAGACAAATGTCTAGACTCCCGTAAATCTTCCCATATTTGCTTTTGGTTTGCAGGAATTCGGATATGTAGACTGATCCCACGGACATTTGCGGCATCGCGTTAGATGTAAAAAACGTCCGAACGCCTCGATCCTGATGTTTGCAGACGATTTGAGGGATGACGTTGTAGATGCCCTCGTTCTGTTGATGTTGTTCTTGGACGCCATCATGACACAAACAAACTTGAAATCAAACTGATGAACATGTGGACGCACTGTTAACTTCCTAGTTGGCTACTCCTTTCTTGAGCACTAGTGTCATGTCACACCTAGTTTGGTTTGCAAAGCCAAAACTTTCCCCGGCATGTGCCTACGCAGCCCAGCATCTAGCTTGCAAATCCAAGACAACACAAGTTCACATGAAAGTAGAAAGGCTCTCCCCATCAACCCATCAAGAGCACTACAACGACCATACCCCAAATACAGACATAGAAAAAAGAATAATTGCGGATTTGCTCGTACCAGAAGCACCTACCCAAAAGGGACACAAAGGCCGGTAGTGTTGGGCATCGACCCATGCATGGACGATGCCTTCCATCGCCGTATCACCGGTGGACCAAGACCGTCTCCTACCTGGCCACGCCCCCGGCCACTTGTTCGTCCCCGTCCGAATCAAAATCCATGTGGACGAGCCGCCATCACACACCTAACACTCAACTCCACAGTGCTAGCCAGAGACAACATTAAAAACCACCACGAAAAGGAGGTCAAGGTCACACACTGTGCGCAGATGGGAGCAGAGGAAAAGCACTGTGCTAGATTGACCGCCCGTGACTCCGGCGAGCCCCAGAGGTTCTCCGCACGCCGCCTGTCCAAGGTCCACCTGAGATGAAGAAGAAGATGCTACTAAAAAGTTAAAAAGTAAAAGTAGAATCCGATTAGCTCATGTGCTAATCTGGTGGCGATGATAAGTGCGGTGCTGGGCTGAAAAGGCGAGATAAAAGTGAGGGCTGGCCTTGTGCTTATCATGTGTCCTAAGGGTGAGCGGATAAGGATGTTTTATCAGAAGAAAAAAAATCAAAAAATATCTAAAATGTTACTCTCCGTCCGTTTCAGTATAAAAAAAAACGTTCTTATATTATGAGACAGAGGGACTAGTACTAAAAGAGTTACTCATTGGGAAGGTTAATTGGTGGTTCCTGAATTTTGGTAGACTGATCTAGATGGTCGTTTGGTTGAACGCCATGCAATGCAATCTTGTGGAGCTGGGTGAGGATGCAATGGTTTTCAGCAGTGGTCCTGGAGAATAGACCGGTGCCCGCTGGTGACTCCACACATCTAAATTCAGGGAGGCAAGGCTTGGTGTGTAATCCAGGTGGTTAGATGATCGATTGTTAATTCTACCAGCAATCATAATTAACTTAGTGCATGATTGAATCACTGTCTTTTCAGAGATTTTTTTTTTTTGCTAAAAACAAAGACAGCTGCATGATAGCACTCCTCCCAGTTGCATGTAAAAGGTTGCTTGCGGGTTAGCAGGTCATCGTACCGGGTACCGTTATTTGCTAGTATAAGTTTTAGTTTCATTCAGAGCGTAGAATAAACAACTTGGTTTTGTATACAAACTCTCATGTTTTCTTGCCATTGGTGATGTGGGATTCAAGGAAATGATGCAACTTCTATTATTGGAAATAGCCATGAGATGTTGAAATTTCGTAGTATGCGGTTTGTCTTATTGTAATACAGTTCAACAGATATAAAAAACAAAAATAATTCCAGAAGATGGGACCATGACTGGTTGTAGATCGCAGATCGCAGTGAAGCATCCACAATGGTCACATGGGCATGAATTAGCATAAACGTGGCCTCTGATTGTTGCTCATTAGGATGTCATGGGGCTACTCCCCACACTAGCTCGGGTGCGGAGCTACAATACTCAATGTGCTGTCAATTGGAACCAAAATTCTCTGTTCCCAACGATATGAATTTTGACCAAGCTAGCAATTAAATACAAATTGGAAGGGCCAATCTAGCTACAAGACATCTTCATCGGCAACAATAAGAGGCCATGTTTAGTAGTTGTAGTATTATCTTTTTCGCATTTGCTATTCACCCATCGACTGAAATTTGGATTTGTGTCAGTCTATATGGCGACGGGGACGCCACGACAAGTGTCAGCGAGGCACGGGGACGCGGGCGATGCCGATCTAGGAGGGACCCGGAGCAGGAGACGGCGTGACAAACAGTGTAGCTGGTGGATGGGAGTTAGAGGCCGACATGTTCGGTTGTGAGAGGGAGGAGGGTGCGCTGCGGGGAGGTCTTTGGCGATGAAATCATGGTGAGATCTAGATGGTGTGGCGGCAGCGCCAGCAACAACTTGAGCAAAGCGGCTAAGCAGGCATGACAATGAGCGAGAGCGACCGTCGATACGAAAAGGAGGTTGTGAGGGAAAAGAACTGGTCGGAGGAGGAAGGAGCACTTCCAGCCGTTCTGTTAAGTCGGATGGTTTTAAATTATTTTCAGCCAAATGATGGATAGGTGGCCCTTATCTTTTGAAATGGGAGCGGATATTTGGAGCCTAACCTGCCTATTTGGGTGCCTGGTTAAACATGTTCATGCATTTTTCTTTTGTTTACTTATCCTTTTGTTTAATGAAAAATTACATAAGGCAATTGACCTATTGCCTCTCCAAAAAAAATTATGGATAATTTTCTGGAATTTAGTAGAAAGTATAGGTAAACAAGTAATATACCCATTTGCAACTTGTGCATGAATCATTATTACAATAGTCTACGGTATAAATTTCAGAACTTACTATGTAAATGATATCTTGTGGTTTTCGTGCAACTTGGAATAATCTTATTTTTCTCGCTACTTAAAATGTGTGGATTCCCAAGGTTTTTAAAAAGCAGGTGTCATATATGAGCTATTCTTATTGTCCTAGATCCACCTTCTATCTTACCGGCTCTGTTTCTCCTACTATCTTTTTGAAGTAGAGAGCCATACAGACCAACCTTTCTGAATTTTGGTGAAATGTATAAATTATACAAAATACAAAAAGAAAACATACATGTAGATAAAAGAATAATTTCCCTAAGTAATTTTTTGGGAAAAGAATATGCCCATTTGTGAGTCGCGCACAAATCACAAAATGAGATGTTTTTTAAACATTGAACGCATGCACGCGTACCCTACCCTATATGAGCATTTCCGAGATAGTGACCCAACACAACATGTTAATTGGACGAAGTCAAGTGTCACGTAGTCGACAGGAACATCTCCTTCCATTGAATGAACATTGCTGAAAAGGTTGAAATAAATGTAAGAAAATACGAGCACTAGTGCAAATCTAGGACTTGAACCCTGGCGGGCTGGTTTCACCATATGGAGAATCTACCCATCTGAGCTACGCTCAGTTCACCAAGACAAAATGTTATAGAGGCAATTGTCTACGGTACAAACTGCATAACTTATTACGAAAGAAGTAATCTTGTGATTTATGCACAGCTGGCAATTAATCGACCTTTTCTCGATACCCCAAAATGCGAGTTTTCTATGTTTTGAAAAGCAGAACCACACACAAACTCTTGTTCAGATGAGCATATCTCCCCTCTCAACCCCCTTGATCCCTTCCTAGTAGAGAAAGTCGCACCTTGCATAACAAGATTGGTGAATAAGCACGGCATTAAGTATTCCATGTGGGAAGCTTGCACTAGGGCCTAAACTATTCCTATGCGCCAGGTAGCTGCCATTGACATTGATCATGGAATACCTAATCAACGTTTTATCGTTTCAGCTCCACTACTTTTCTTTTGAGAATGTTGTTATCATCTTCCCCTGAATGAACCACACATTGTTAAACAAACACACACACACATCAAAAAGCCCATCTTAATGGCTCCCTAAATTGCCCTCCACCAATTTATTATCAGCCACTGTAAATAAAATTCGTCTTGCTCCTACCAAAAAGAGGCCATTTACCAGCTTCCTCTTGGACAAGCCAAAACCAAACCCAAAGTTTCTTCTTCTCTGGTAAAAGCATCTTTTTTTTCTCTCTCTTTCTGAAAAGAGCACAACAAATCCGGCCAAAAAAGATGCCGCTGCCGCAATGATTAGTCCGGTGGTATTTGCGGCTTGCCACTCTCGCGTGGCGTTGCGTTTGCGTGGTGTTTTTGTGGACGACGGCGTCGTCGTCGCCAGCCAGCCTCGTCCACCTCCTCCTTGTGGCTCTCGTCTTCCTCCCCCCGCGTTGCCCTCGGAAAAAATCCATCCTTTCTGCTCCGGAAATTTAGTCCCCTCCTATTTATGACCCGCCCATCTCTCCCGCGGAGGCGGCCCTGAAAATCCCCCCTTTGCTCCCCTGAATCGGCTTCTTGGTTGCCCCGTCGATTTCCTCTCCCCTCTCCCGCCTTCTTGATCCGAAGGTGCGTGTGTTTTCTGGGCAATTTCCGGCATCAGATTGTCAATTGGATCCATTTCGATCCGTCCGGTCGTCGCCGGTCCGTTCTTGATCCCAGGGGCGGGCTCCTTGATTGGTTTCCGTATGACCCTGGAGCATTCTCGCGCGAGACCAAGATGCTCTACTTGAAGCAGCCCAAGAGGAGCTAGCTGAACCACGCGGAGTCTCCGTTTGTTTGTTCTGAATTTCTCAGGCTCGGATTCACTCTGGCCCTCTTGTCTGCCTGCGTGTTGATCTGAATTTCTGATCCGATGGAGGCCATGAGAGGTGGCAAATTTCTTCAGAAGTTCAGGCTCTACGAAACCAGATCGGTAAGCACCTCTTGCAAATTCTGTTTACCTAGTCCCTTGATTTGGTTTGGATTGTATTCGTAGGTTCATTAGACATGGCAATCTTTGTGTCAGTTAACCTCGTGTGTGTCTGTTATGATGGGGGCCTGTGTTTGTTTGTTTGTTTGTTTGTTCATGGGTTGATTGGATTACTGGGTGATTTAATGCTTGCACTGTGGGGCGGATCTAGTTTATGATTGGTTCGGTCCGATTTGATTATACTAGGAGAGAGTAAAAGGCTGCAAAAAGGTGAGGGGCGATCCTTCTTTTTGTTTCTTTTGCAGGGGAGGGAAAACGCTGTTCCTTTTTGCTGCTCCCTGCAATTGTGTCATGCAGATTAAATATGTGCTGGACGATCTTGTTTAATGATGATGTAATGTTGTGGTGTTTGCCTTCTGCTTGGCTATTGCCCTGCTGATGCAGAAAATTAAGCTTTCTGGCTTTCAGCTGACCTTGCGTATATGCGTAATGATTCTCAGATATTCATAATTCAGAAGCTAAGATTTAGCTATTGGTCGTTAGGACAGAACAATAGGAGTTATGTAATTGTCGTCCTCCGAGTACCGTTTCTTTGGTTTACTAGAAGTGAGGCTTGATGTCAAAAGTTCTCATGCGTTCTAGCTCAAATTCTGTCTTGCTAAATATCTGTGCGATATTTTGGTGCAGAAATTTTATCTTGTCGGAAGAGACAAGAGCCGGACTCTTTGGAGGGTGCTAAAGATTGACCGTTGGAGTCTACTGATTTGGGTATCCAGGAGGATCCTACTAGTTACACTGAGAATGAATGCCAAGAACTACTATGGCGGATTCATGAGGGAAATAGGTTGACGGCGGGCTGAAATTTGTCACAAAATGCTACGGAATAATTGGTATTTCAACATGAACTGAGATTCATAGAGTATATCAATCAAAATGTTGTAGCTGTTCAAATTATAACATTTACCACTTCTGTGCTTCTTCAGGTTTTATGAAGTTTCTTGGTCCTTACTACATGGTTATAATTACCAGGAGAAGAAAAGTTGGCACAATCTGTGGCCATGATATTTATTCAATTGGCAAGAGCGAAATGATCGCAATTCCATGTCCTATAGTCTGCCCCAATGTGGCTAATTCTAGGGATGAGAACAGGTCTTTCATTGTTTCATTATGTAAATATTGTGTATTGCCTGTTGTAATTCCATCGCTGGTTCTTAACAATGTCAAAATCACCAGCTTACTTCCTTTTGTGTTTGGAGTCTTGGATATTGATTTGCTATTCATTTATGTTACTTTAGGCCCCTTTCTTTTCCAAATATTCCAGTTCATTTTGGTGCTACATTGTGATAAGACAATGTGCATTGTTGGTGGTGGCATCTATTTCATTTTATTCTACTGTTTTATGCTGCATTATTTTCAGATAAGTTTTCTGTTGTGTATTCATATTCGTAGTTGAACATGGGCAGTTCCACTTGGTCCCGCAACGGTGTAATATTTCTTTTGGCGCATTTAATGTTATTTTGTCTATAAGTATAAAATCTGCTTGTTGATAACAATATGCATCCAGCTTATATGGTTGGTACATCATGACCATTCTTGCAGTACTGAGATTTGTGTATGGATGGTCAGAGGTATATAGAATTGTTTTGAATTTCTTTGCTCCCATAGTATTATACTTATTCTATTATGTTATACTATTATAAATGCACTTTAAATATATTTTTGCTAATTTTCTTTTGATTTTTATTGTCTGCACATATTAATGTTTTTATTGCCCACTTTTTGTAGATATAAACGACTCCTTTGCTCGGTTGATCTTACGAAGGACTTCTTCTTCAGCTACTCTTACAACATCATGCGCAGTCTTCAGAAGAACATAAATGACAAAAATACTGGACATGTTGTTTATGAAACAATGTTTGTGTGGAATGAATTTTTGACACGAGCAATGCGGAACCATCTCAAGAATACCGATTGGACCGTGGCCTTGGTCCATGGATTTTTTAAACAGGTATATTCTTCTGTGACACACAAAGTCTTTTGGCGCTATGTTATTTTTTATTTCCAGCATCATCTTCAATTATTGATCTTACCGGTATCATCTATTCATCACAGAAGACCACAAGGGCTCCCGCTAACTCAATACCATCGTACTAACTTGCGCGTTTTACTGCACATTTAGTGACCTGACATGTAGTGAATGCTTGAAATAAAGGGTTTGCAAACGCATGGCTTTGTATAACCTGCTGACATTTTTCAGTTTGAGCTGCTTGCGGCTTTCGCGAGTCGAAACATTTGCTTGTAAGTGTCAGCAGACTGTTCCTGCTTTTTTCAGTTTCCATCTTTTGTATGTTCCTGGTGCATAGTAGTATTGTACAGTCATCATTGAATTGCTATTTATACCTTAATGTCTATTAGCAAGCATTGAGCACAATCCCTTGTTCCTTGTGCAAAACCACATTATGCCAGCATTTATGATATTTATGGGTGTAATTAAGAACTAATAGTAATATCTTATTGTTGCTATTCGGGTTGAAATGCCTTTATGCTAGTAGTGTTTTTGTATTTCCAAGGCTTATATACTAGTAGTGTGTTTCGTCTGTTCATGTACTATGCGGAGAGAAGCTAATAGATATATATTTGTGTTCAGTCGAAGCTGTCAGTATCTGGGAAGGATTTCTGGTTGACACTTATAGCAAGACGCTCGCGTCATTTTGCTGGAACAAGGTTCGCGTTACAAGCATTTGAGCTTTTCTGTAGTCAAGGCTCACCTTTATATTATCTCACAAATGTATTTGTTTTTATGATTTTGAAATATAGATTCATGAAACGAGGTGTTAATGAAAAGGGTAGGGTTGCCAATGATGTTGAGACTGAACAGATTGTTTTCGCAGACACACCTGATGACATCCCAAGTCAAATATCTTCTGTTGTACAACATAGAGGATCAATACCTCTTGTCTGGTTTCAGGAAACTTCAAGACTTAATATTAGGCCAGAAATCACATGTAAGTTCTGTACCGTTAGTCTGATATGAATTTGCAGATCTGTAGACTTGTCTGATAATCCTGGCTACCTGCAGTAAAATCAGATGTGGATTACAAGGCCACCCGCCTTCATTTTGAAAACCTTGTTCTTAGATATGGGAACCCTATAGTCATCTTAAACTTAATCAAGGTGAGTGTAATTGTTTAACGTAATTTACATCTATTGATTTAATGGTCAGCTTGATAGCTTTTTGGTATCCTTTCTGAATACTCCCTTTTGGATTGCTTGTATATCTCTCAGACTCGTGAGAAGAAGCCTCGTGAATCTTTGCTCCGTGCAGAATTTGCAAAGGCTATCCATTACATAAATAAGGGGTTACCGGATGACAAACGTCTTAAGTTTTTACACATGGATCTGAGTAAGCTTTCTCGAAGGTATAGTATTACAAGAGGATATTCTATCTGAGCTTGCCCCTGTAAGAACCTGTTGGTTATGCGTGAAGTACGTACTGATGATATTAATCTACATGCCATCTGCAGGAAAGGCACCAATGTGCTTGGACTGTTAAACAAGGTAGCTTCAGATGTGTTGGAACTAACGGACCTCCTCCATTGCAAGATAACTATATCATCAAAACCTTTGGATGCTTCAAGGTAATTTGTATACCTATTTAGGAACTTACAATTGCTTAAGAACCGATAAGTTCGATTTAGCAAATCCATGAAATGAGCCCATGAAATGTGCCCTCCAGCAAATAAACTACAATATTTTCTTAATGTTTGACCATATATCTACATTGCTGTATACATTTCACACAGAAGAAATCATACCGATGGTATTTGTATTAAAATAGTCTTTCATAGTATATATGTGGTCAGTTTTAGTTCACAACATGGGTAAACATCCGTATGAGAGGAGAACATGACCATGTGAAAGGAGAGCACTGATCTGCAGAGGAACAGATGTATAACAGCTGGCCAAATAAGAGATGATTGGCAGGGACTTGCTTACTAGAAGACTTTGCTATTCCATTGCTTAAACTCAAAGATAGCTGCCACACCCTTCCTATCGGAATTGATTTTTACATGCATATCTAAAACAAATATGTACTCTAGTGCAGATAAAATGGAAACTACCAACCCAAAGGAAACAAGTCAACCTAATATGCAAGCAATGGACTTCCTGCTGGCTTGCTGGCAGTACTAATGGTTATCTTTTACATGTTTTGCAGTGGACAAGGGTCATGTGACATCAAAATCAATGATGATTTCTGTGCAGCTACGATGGTACCTCTTTTGCTACAGAAGGGTGTCCTCAGGACAAACTGCATAGACTGCTTAGACCGCACAAATGTCGCACAGTTTGCATACGGATTAGCTGCTTTAGGGCGTCAACTTCATGTGTTGAAGCTCACTGAAGAACCTAAAATTGATCTGCATGATCCTTTGGCCGATGATCTGATGGATTTCTATGAAAGGATGGGTGATACATTAGCCATCCAGTACGGTGGTTCTGCTGCTCACAACAAGGTTAGCATCTTGTTATATCTGTGACTCCTGAGGAACATAATCTGCAATTCTGCATAACACGACTCTTGAAATGGTGCTTTATAGAACTAAAATTTAGTATGCATACTCTGAAAGGTGTGCAGTTGTGTACTACTGTTTTAATGTATTCTTTACCACCTCTGGAGTACTTCTAATTTCCCCGAGTAGTTCTAAGTTGTACTAAGGTTGAGACACTTATTTTGGGACGGAGGGAGTAATTGTCACACCACTCTTCCCTTTTTCTGTCATTTGATTTATACATTTATTTTCCTTGCCCTGTTGTGTTTGGCTATTTGGCCACATGTTTAAGTCAAATAAACATTAAGCACACCTGTCACCTGAAAATAGGACTCTGAAAGAGCAGTTGCTAGCTACTATCATGGGTCAGTCTGTCATGCTTGTCCTTTTAGCAAAGGTCACGCGCACCAGGACAGTTGATACCTAATATGAAACGTTTGCTCTCACAGGTCTTCCTATGATTAAATGAACTTCCTAAATCAATTGGTACACGCGGCTTTGCCCTTTTGGAAACAAGTTTAGCAGTAGAGGTCGTTAATAGGGCGAGGACATCTGTCACCCAAGCATGTTGAGTGTATTTATGAAAATTTATCTCGAGTGTTTGCATCTGAAACTTTTGTGACTAAAATAACAGGCATTTCTTACTGATTATAGTTTTTGAGAAAAACCCTATAGTTGATTCTCAGTGTTTGCTGTTGTAATCTTGATTTCTTGAACATCTTTATTTCAGAATGATTTGAGTCTTGTTGGTAGGCAGTGTTCAGTAGTCAACATAAATCCAACTTTGGTTTTGAATGATCAGTCTAACTTTTCCATTGTAACATGCCACAGATCTTCTGTGAGCAAAGAGGGCAGTGGAAGGCAGCAACCCAATCCCAGGAGTTCCTTCGAACCCTTCAGCGTTACTACAATAATGCTTACACAGACCCTGAGAAGCAGGATGCTATAAATGTGTAAGCTTCTTCATGTCTGCAAAAATATTACTCTGACAAAACCAATGGAAAATGCCGACATTGGTCTAATATTATTTCACACAAGATTTATATGTTGTGTTTTTTTGTTTGAAATGCAGATTCTTGGGCCATTTCCAGCCTCAACAAGGCAAACCTCCTCTGTGGAAGTTGGACTCAGATCAGCATTACAATATCGGCCGGCAAGGAACTTTAAGTGAAGAAACTGGAAGGTACTGATATAAACTCTTCCATTAACAACAGCATTGCTTGATGAGCTGGCCTCCATCATATTCTGTACACCATTAGCTTTTACTTGGACACTTTTCTTGACTTTAATCAGGCGGTATATCAAAGTAGAAATTGTTACATATAGTAACTTGATCCATTCCCTCATTCCATAGGCTCAAGGCCAATATGATACATTACAAGTATCTCAACAAAAATGTCTTGTTGTTCTCACTTGTTGGTCACGTAATACGTATGAAAAAGTTTTCACCAATCAAGAAATACCTCTGATACCCTGGAGTAACAAGACTTAGGTGTTTTTACATGTATCTTTCCTACGTTTAGATGTTCCAACACAGAGTAAATTCTGGTTCCTTTTAATAAAATATGATATATTGATTAGCACAAGCAAGAACCCTACTTGATGTTCAGCTCTTACATATTGATGGCTTGTTGAAACAATCCTGACTTAAGTAGTTTATTGTTTTTCCATAATCAAGTTTACATGCATAAATTAGTAAATGGGACATTTCATATCAGCAGATTCATAAAGAGGTCGCTCTCGGATGGAAATATTCTATGTGAAAACAGCGCACCTGTATCTGACCGTAATGTCGGTGAAAACAACACCGCGTCAGAATTACTCCCCTCGCAACAGCTGGATGATATTAGAGAGCCTACTGATTCTGCACCAGAGATCTATATGTGTGAAACAAACCCATGCCCCAGGTTTGTTAGTCCTTGTTCAATCTTTTTTACTTTTTGTGGAGAAATCCTTGTTAAAATTAGCCCCTGGAGAACTTCAGCTTGTCCATGAGTGCAATACGACTAACTTCTTTTTTGTTATGTGTTTAGTACAAAATATAGCACGATGCCTGGAAGACACTCCATTTCGGAGGAACGACAGAGTTACTTAAAAAGATTAGGTTATCCGGAGTTGCATTCTTCAAATTTTCTCGATCTTGATTTGTTATCGTCTTCAGGAAATTCTTGTGATGAAGAAGCTTTTGAGAGGTACTATATACTGTTGCCTGTTTACATTTTGTCACATTCATTACGTTCACATCTCCTTGATCTCTTATTAAGGCTGATAATGTGATACTACTACAACCATTGTGATGGCTAAAACTAAGAAGGTTCTTCAAACTACCATGTACAGGTCATCGATCATACATTCACCTTTGGATGGTATCAGTGTTGGATCTACTACTACTTACAGTGAGCCAGGACACAATGATGAGGTCAGCTTGTCTTGCTAACCTTTTTTCGCTGTGAAAAGCTTAGTTAGTTCCATTAGGATCTATGATATGATAGTACACCCCACCCGACTTAACCTTGAGATGGGTTTCCCTGATCCGAATTTTATACGGTTCAAATTTTGATCTATATATTCATCAGTGTTAGAACTTGTCTCCCTTGTTAACAGGGAAGGGATGACACCGACCTGTCGCGCTCAAGCAGCCAGCTCTCAGACTCACGCGACTATTCTGACCGCTTTGCTCAGTGGGTGGCTAATGGAGGCATGCTTTGCTACTAAGTGCTAAAGAATTTGTCCTGGTGGCATCTCCATATAATTTTCAAGGCAGCACGAAAGCTCCACAGCTAGAACAAAGGTAAAAAAGCTCAAGAAGAAGCTGCAGCCTGTGTGCACGTGCTGGCATTTCGTCGAGGCTGAACCAACAGAAGAAGAATCGGCGCGATTCGCTCGGTGGATCGAAGCTCTAACGCGGTGACTCAGTTGAAGAATGAATGCAGATGATGATGGCGTGTGGTTTGGTTTGGTTTGGACAGGACTGGAGAGCTATGGAGAAGAATTGACCATAGTGAAGGGAAGGCAATGAATGATAGGCAAAAGCAAACATATCTATCTGATTCTTTTCAAGGGTTAGCTTAGCTAGACAGCTTATGTTTTTTGCCGCCTTTAGAGAAAAATACAAAAAAAACATATGAAAAAAAAGACTTCTCTTGTAAATATATATGGTACAGATATACATGTTGCTCACATATGTTTTGGACGGTGGTTTACGTGTATATGTTTGTAACACAGGATCTCGCAGAAAACAGGTTCGGAAGAAAATTTCTGTGCTTCAATTGGAGTCTCTACTAGGTATGCTCTCTTTTTTGAACATAAAAACAGCAACAACGAGGTATGCTCTCTACTGGTCTCGGAGTTGCATATGTCCACGGCACACATCTAGATGTTGGGTTCTACTATAGGGTGCTGTTGATTGCAAAGCACACATCTAGATGTTGGGTTCTACTATAGGGTGCTGTTGATTGCAAATTAAAATTTTCTTACGTGCAGAATAACCAAGAACATCCTATGGGAGATGGATCACAGATCGTTACCACTAGATGCGCAGTGCCGTGCAGCGGAAGAAGAGTTGGGGAACCGCGTCCGCGTGGATCGTCTTCTCCTCGTCCGATCTTCCTCGAACAGCCGGTCGTCGGTTCCCACATACAGGTTTGCCGGAGCGGCGCAAGTGCACCGCCTCTAACGGTATCCGCGCGTGCAGGAGAAACACCGTGCGGCGGACTGTCACGTCCGATCACATAGTCGGCGACGAGTGAAGGTGGCTATTCGCAACACATGCAAATCCTAGTGACAGCGCCGAAGCGATCAAGTGAATGAGTGTGCCATACCTCCACTTTATATAGGTGTCCGTCGCGGGCTTAACAGTTGGGCCTCGCACGGATCCTAAAGCCCAAAAATCTGTTCGGCCCGGATCCGAGTCCGAGTAGGATGATATCTGACTCGTGGAGTCCGATCCGGCCTCACAGGTTCCTTCCCTTAAGCGCGCGGCCCCTTAGATTCAAGTCGGCTTGGTCACAGTTCGGATCACATCCGAACTGGATGGTTGGTAGCGGCCTCTAGCAAGGCATGCCGACCACCAAGCACACTATGAAGCCGGTTGGCGAACATGTACATCACACTTCTGTTTCTTTTGCCACACGATATATGTTGTCGGACTCAAGGCGAGTCTGTCATCCTTGTGCTAGCCCGACCTCTTTCTCGTTCCAGTGATGCCGACCATAAACCAGATTATCTCATAATCCCTGTCGCATGGCCATGCTTATCCTGGTCGGATCACACGAGGGGCCCAGAGTATATCTCTCCTGATCGGAGGGGCAAATACCATCTTGCTCGACCATGTCTCGCAGCACGGGTCTGGACAAGCCTGAAACCTATCTTTGTAACTACCCAGTCACGGAGTAGCATTTGGTCGGCCCAAAGTAGGTCTGTCACCATCTCAAGTACATGCGCTAGCTCAGGTCTTAGGACATAGAACATATGTTGTACTAGAGACTCATAAATGACATATCGCTGCGTCCCGTAGTTGGGTCTGTCCGACTCGGATCCGACTATGTCGAATCTGACCAGATCCTTCCAAGTCCATATTATCCGGTTAGCATCCAATACTCCATGGCTAGTGAGACCAAGCCATCGACCGTGTCATATGCTAGTCTAGTCAGTTGCGCATCCACACAACCCTTTCGACTGGGGACCTCTTAGGACAATAATCATACAATGCATAGTCTCATAAACAAGTCACGTACTTGCTGATATACATCATTGATAATATCCAAGGATTATCTTTATTCATAAACACATAAGAAATATCATCATACATGATTGCCTCTAGGGCATATCTACAACAATCTCCCACTTGCACTAGAGTCAATCAAATAGACATCGAATGCCCATAGCTCTAACGTGCCCCTCATGCTTGGGTTGTGGAAGCGGCTTAGTCAACGGATCTGTAATATTTGCATCTGTGTGAATTTTGCATAACTCTACATCACCATTCTTTACGATCTTTCGTATCAGGTGATATTTTCGATCTGTGTCTGATCTTGTGGTGATTCCTGAGCTCCTTGGCTTGTGCGATGGCACCAGAATTATCACAATAAAGATCCAACGATTTTATCGAGGCCGGGAAAATACCAAGATCATCCAGAAAGTTCTGAATCCAAACACCTTCCTTTGCAGCTTCACAAGACGTGTTGTATCCGGCTTCTGTGGTAGAATCGGCCACCGTATCTTGCTTGGAACTCATCCAACTCACTGCTTCTCCGTTCATGACGTACACGAATCCGGACTGTGATCAACAATCATCTCTGTCGGTTTGGAATCTAGCATCGGCGTAACCCCTTACGACGAGCTCTTCCTCACCTCCATAAACTAGGAACTTCTCTTTAATCCTTTTCAGGTACTTCAATACTCTCACCTGGGTTGGCCTGGTATCTGCTTGTTAGGCTTATTGCAAAAGCAACACCAGGCCTTGTACATATCATGGCATACATGATGGATCTGATTGCCGAGGCATACGGAATCCTACTCATCCTGCTTCGCTCATCATATGTCGAAGGACTCCGAGTCTCGCTTAGCCTTATACCATGTGAGAGTGGCAAGAACCCTTTTTTTTGCCTCACTCATGTTGAACCGCTTCAACACTTTATCTATGTATGTGCTCTGGCTTAAGCCGAGCAGCCTACTCGATCTATCTCTATAGGTCTTAATGCCTAAAATATACACTACCTCACCAAGGTCCTTCATCGAAAACTTGCCATTCAATGACTTCTTGACCGAGTTCAGCATCGAAACATCGTTTCGATCAACAATATGTCATCTACATACAAGATCAAAAATAATATCGAGCTCCCACTTAACTTCTTGTATAAACAAGCGTCCTCTTCGCTTTTGATGAAACCGAGACCAGTGACGACCTCATCAAAATGAATATTCCAGCTCCGAGATGCTTGCCTCAACCCATAAATGGATCTCTTGAGCTTCCATACCTTACTAGCGCTAGTCGGATCGACAAAACCATCGGGTTGTATCATATACACGTCCTCGGTTAAATTTCCGTGAAGGAAAGCCGTCTTGACGTCCATCTACCGTATCTCATAATCGAAATATGCAGCTATAGCTAGTACGATCCTCACCGACTTCAGCATCGCTACCGGTGAGTAAGTATCGTCGTAGTCAATTCCTTGAACTTGTCCATAATCCTTAGCGACAAGCCGAGCTTTGTGGATCTGCACATTTCCATCCACATCGGTTTTCTTCTTAAAGACCCATTTGCAACCAATGGCTGTTACGCCAGGCGGCGGATCAACCAAGTCCCAGACTTGATTCTCATCCATGGCCTTTAACTCGGATCTCATGGCCTCTAGCCATGCCTCGGAATCTGGGCTCACCATCGCTTCCGCATATGTGGACGGCTCATCGCTTTCTAACAACAATACATCATCGCGCACTCTACGCAATCTTTCCGCAATCTTTCCGACCTCCGTGGTTCCGGTACCGCTTCCACTACGGGTTCCCTGACTGACTCCGGTATGATCTCATCACCAGACGAGCCGTCCCCGAGTGGTCTTTGAATTTCTTCGAGTCGGACCGTCCTCCCACTGGCCTCCCAACTAAGAAAGTCTTTCTCAAGGAAAACCCCGTTCTGAGCAACAAACACTTTGTTCTCCTCCCGGTTGTAGAAGCTATATCCCAAGGTTTCCCTCGGATATCCCACGAACATGCATTTATCCGACTTGGGTGTAAGCTTGTCTGACATAAGTCGCTTGACAAATACTTCACAACCCCAAATCTTTAGAAAAGACAAACTGGGACTCTTCCCGGTCCACATCTCATGTGGTGTCTTGTCTACGGATTTTGGTGGTACCCAGTTAAGTGTTAAAGCTGCAGTTTCTAGAGCGTATCCCCAGAATGACAAGGGCAAATCTGATTTCCTCATCATAGACCAGACCATGTCCAACAAGGTCCTATTCCTCCGTTCCAACATGTCGTTTCTCTGTGGTGTACCCGAAGGTGTGAGCTGAGGTACTATACCTCGGCTTTTCAGATGATCATCAAACTTCTGGCTCATGTACTCACCTCCACGATCAGATCGTAGAAACTTTATCGTCTTGCAGAGCTGATTCTCAACATCGTTCTGAAACTCTTTGAACTTTTCAAATGTTTCCGACTTGTGCCTCATCAAATAGATATATCCATATCTACTCAAGTCGTCGGTAAAAGTCACGAAGTACTGATAGCCACCTCTAGCGGCTGTGCTCATTGGAGCGTAAATTGCATCTATGGTCCTTGTACTAGTTGGCATGTAACACAACGGTCCTGCAACTCGTGAAATGCTCCAATACGGTCCTTGAAGATGGAAATACGTCACACGTACGGTCCTGCCTACGTCTCCTGATATGCACAATACCACATGAATATGCAGTACAGATACATAACCCACATGTCAGCATGCGAAAGAGGAATAAGTTGGAAAAATAAATTGCAAGCTGGGATTAGAACTCGACACCTCCTGCCAAATTGACAACACAAGCTAGCCAAATGACCAAGCTGAGCTACCCGCGTAATGAAAATAGCTCCTTTTTTAGACAAGCATAGCGAATAGCTAGAACGCTACTATTGTGCTGATGCATTTTCTTACGATTTCTTTTTTATATTCTCCTAGGTTTGTGTCCATTTTCCCCATATAAAAAATAATAATTATTATTAATATACAATGAGCTGTATATTTAAATCTTTACTACTCCATCTGTTCCTAAATATAAGTCTTTATACAGATTCCATTATGAAACACATACGAATGTATATAGATGCATTTTAGAGTGTAGATTCACTCATTTTGCTCCGTATGTAGTCCATGGTGCAATCTCTTTTAGGAACGGAGGGAGTATATCTTAAATATTGTGTTTCATGAACTTTTTCTAAAGTTTGTACGAATATAAAAAAGAAATGAAAGAAAAATATATATTTATCTTCATTCAGGACCACAAGCATGCACAAATATTATGTATCCTCACTGTATTTTAAAATTACATAATTATATGAAAAATACAACATGTATTTTGAATAATGTTCAACATGATTTTATAAAATGGTTATCTTTTGCCCTATTATTTGCCCAACAACCGTTTTTGTTTCGTCCAAGTTTGTGTTTATTTGCGATCTTAAATTAGGTAGACAAGCTCGAACAATTGTTGTGTCTTCAATGTATTTTTCTAAAAATGAAAAATTATTTAAAAATTTGACAACATGTTGAGCAATAGTTAACGTGTTTTGAAAATTATTGTGTAATATTAATAATTTCTAGAAATGTATTTAAAATGTTTAACTTGTATGTGTTTCCTCATATGTAAGACTAATTTTACACTATTGTTTTAATGCACGTGAAATAGTGCATGACGAACATTTTTCAAAAACATGTCGACAATTTTAACACACCTCCAACATTTTCCAAAAACTATTGTTGAACATTTTTTTCTCATATGCACAAGCATTTCTCTTAATTTTCATGACGAATGCAATTTTTCCTTACATTTATTTTTTTTCAAATGGGAAACATAAAAATGAACTTGAGCTTGAATTATTATTTTTGAAAAGAAACTGGTAGAAAACGGACGCCATGATAATTCCTTGAAGAGTCTATTAAATAGTGGCAAGTGATTTTCCCTTCAAAAGAAAAACCCAGAGCCAGACCTCCCGTGCTAACATGTGGAGCCCACACATGTGGTGTAAGCTGATGTGGCATTGGTCGGATAACCGCGCCTATAGAAAGCGTAGCCAGGACCCTACATGTGACGCATTCTCGTCTTCAAGGATTGTATTGGAGCATTCCACAAGTTTCAGGACCATCTTGTTACACGCCAACTAGTATGAGGACCGTAGATGTAATTTACTCGCTCATTGGACCACACGCATCATTGTGTATAAGCTCTAACAGCTCGGACGCCCTCTCGCAACTCTTTGCGAGAGGAGACTTAGTCATCTTGCCGAGCAAGCATGATTCACATGTCTCGAACGACCCGAAGTCGGACGAAGTTAGGAGCCCATCATCGTGGAACTTCTTCATGCATTTCATACTAATGTTCCAAACCGGCAATGCCAGAAGTATGTCGGATTTATCTCATTAGGCTTATACCTCTTGACATTCACGTTATAGACCGGTTCCTGTTTCAGATTTAATATAAATAGCCCATCAACAATGGGTGCATAGCCGTGGAACATACCATTCAAATAAAATGAATAACCATTGTCCTTTAAATTGAATTCATAACCCTGACTTATCAAACATGAGGCAGAAATAATGTTCCGACTAAGTGCAGGAATGTAATAACATTTATTCAATTCCAAAATAAATCCAGAAGGAAACTGGAGCTGCATTGTTCCGACCTCCAACGCAGCAACTCTTGCTTTGTTGCCGACCCTGATGTCAATCTCCCCTTGTGCCACACGCCTAGTTCTTACCAGCCCCTGCATCGAGTTGCAAATATGAACAAACGATCCGGTATCAAATACCCAAGAGCTACTAGGTATGTCACCAAGGTAAATGTCTATAACATATGTAACAAGTGTACCTTTGCCTGAAGCAGCATTTTCAGCCTTCTTGCCATGCTCAGCAAGCCAATTGCTACAGTTCCTCTTCCAATGACCAGTTTCCTTGCAATGATAGCAAATGGCCTTCGAGTCCGGTCCTGACTTTGGCGCAGCGGTGGAGGTTACCATCTCCGTGCCCTTTGCCTTAGCCTTCTTCTTGGATCAACTCATCTTGAACTTGCCTGAGTTCTGCACCATCAAAACTTGATGCGTGCCTTTCTTGATATCCTGCTCTGCCACCTTAAGCATCCCATGCAATTCAGTGAGCTTCTTATCCATGCCGTGCATATGATAGTTTGAGATGAATGTCCCATAGCTAGGCGGAAGAGAACCCAGAACTACATCAGTAGCCAGCTCATCCAAGAGCGGGAAGCCCAACCAATCCGAAGCTTGCACGTATCCAATCATCTTGATCACATGCCGGGCTCAGTGGGTCACCTTCCTTCAGCTTACAATCCATCAAGGATCGCCAGACGTTGAACCTTTCGGTCCTAACCCGCACCTGAAACATGCTCTTGAGACTCTCGATCATATCAAAAGCCCCAACATCTTCGAAATGCTGCTGCAAATCGGGCTCCATACAAGCCATCATGAGGCAGCTTATCTCGTTTGATTCATCAACGAGTTTCTGGTAGGCATTACTGGTTGTGGTATTAGCATTATCGACAGGTTCCTCTGGAAGTGGATCCTCTAGAACATGTTCCTTTTTATCATGCTTGGGAACAATTCTCAAATTTCTATACCAGGTGGTAAAGTCTGTTCCATTCAGTTTATCCTTTTTCAGAATTGATTTCAATGCAAAGTTGGGTTGAGCAGGTGGTGCCATTGATCTACAACAGAGAATATGCAATCACTAAGCAATGTGTTTATGTAGAGTAATTCCAGCCTGAACAGAAATACTCCCACTGAAGCCAAGATCCCTCCTCATAAACTCTCGGTGATTCAGGATCCGACTAGTGCATGCGACTAGTGAGCTTTAGCATCACTACTAGCCAACATACCTATCCGGTAAGCAACTCCTTGCTAATCGTATCTCTATATGACTCATGTCGGTCGGGAAGGTATCTCATACCCCGGCTCTCAACCTTCTTTGCCACAAGGCCCAAAACCGATTTGATAGCCTTGTCAAGACAACCTGATGCAGTGCATGCATTTCCATGTCCGACACGAACCCTTCAGTTCAAGGACACCTAGTAGCACCCCAATTTTATGAGACCACCACTAGACGTACTTGACGTGCGAAGGTGCAACATCGGGGATGGCAATTCGCTTGATATTAACGAGGGATATTTCTACCAGTTTAACATGCATAGAAATAAATAAGCATAACAATCACAAATAAACATATATTGTGAAATAGTATGGCTCCTTCATGGAAGTTCTTCCAGGTTGGCTCCAACTCCGATGACCATCTAGGAACTCCATCTTGTTTGTCACGCCGAGACACCAATCTGATCTCTATTATCCAACTACTACAACTAGTAATGAACTTTACATAGAGTCACAAGTCGACACGCATGTCGTTATACATCATAATGACAACACTGTGGCTCCTGCCGGCTGACAAACATGACACGCAGGCCATGTATAAATTATACACATGCATCACATACACATGAGCCATACTATTCACAACAAACCTGCAAAACAAAGTTACGCATAGAATCACATTCTACTGGTTTGGTCGATCGTGTACGAAATACAAGGCGCTACGCACACGGCGGTCCCCTCGCGGGTGCGGGCAGCGCCCGACGTTTTCAGAAATCACAGATCACATCTGAACTCCGATCACGCCGAATTTTCCGATCTGACCGATCTCATCGATCATCGTGAGTCCGATTCGGATTTATCTTTCACTGTTAACCCCGATGGCAGATACCGACCGGTAGGGGTAGGTTGTGTCACGACCTCATCGATTCGGATTGACAGAAAAACATTGCCACATCGATCCCCATGTGCAGTTGATATCATCAACCGTGCATACAGCCGATCTCATAAACGACGACAGATCTCATCTGCTGCCTCCACATATCTAATATGCATACGATCTGAATCCCAATCCTATAGCAGAGGCTCTCATACCACTGTTGGGTTCTACGGTAGGGTGCATCGACTGCAAATTAATATTTTCGCACGCGCAAAACAACCAAGGACATGCTACGGGAGATGGATCACAGATCATTACCACTAGACGCGCAGAGCCGTGCAGCGAAAGAAGAGTTGGGGCAGCGCGTCCGCATGCATGGATCGTCTCCTCCTCGTCCGATCTCCCTCGAACAGCCGGTCGTCGGTTCCCACGTACAGGTTCGCCAGAGCGGCGCAAGTGCACCGCCTCTAACGGTATCTGCGCTTGTAGGAGGAACACCGTGCGGCGGACTGCTAGGTCCGATCACACAGTCGGCGACGAGTGAAGGTGGCTATTCGCAATACATGCAAACCCTAGTGACAGTGCTGAAGTGATCAATCGAATGAGTGTGCCACACCTCCACTTTATATAGGCGTCCGTCGCGGGCTCAACACTTGGGCCTCGCACGTACCCTAAAGCCCAAAAAGCTGTTCGGCCGGGATCCGAGTCCGAGTATATCTGACTCGTGGAGTCCAATCCGGCCTCACAGGTTCCTTCCCTTAATCGCGCGACCACTTAGGTTCAAGTCGGCTTGGTCACAGTTCAGATCACCTCCGAACTGCACGGTTGGTAGCGGCCTCTAGCAAGGCATGCCGACCACCAAGCACACTATGAAGCCGGTTGGCGAACCTGTACATCACACTTCTGTTCCTTTTGCCACACGATATATGTTGTCGGGCTCAAGACGAGTCTGTCATCCTTGTGCTAGCCCAACCTCTTTCTCGTTCCAGTGATGCAGACCACAAACACTAGTAGAAAAAGGGGCTATCGTTGATGCCTGTTTTGCCCATTAGTCCCGGTTCAATCCAGAACCGGGACTAATGCGAGCATTTATCCCGGTTCGTGAGCCCAGGGGGCCGGGCCACGTGGGCCATTGGTCCCGGTTCGTCCGGACCTTTTGGTCCCGGTTGGTGGGACGAACCGGGACCAATGGTCTGACTCTGCCCACCACTATTGGTCCCGGTTGGTGGCATGAACGGGACCAAAGGCTTCCCTTTAGTCGGCTCATGCCACCAACCGGGCTAATGGTGCTGCCTATATATAGCCCCTCGCGCAAGAAGCGAGCACCTTTGCTCTGTTTTTTACAGCCGAGGGAGGGGGCTTTGTGGTGCTCTAGCTCACCTCCTATGCACACAAGGTGTTCGATGGAATGCCCGAGCCACACTACTTAAGCTTTCTCCTCTCCAAGCTCGACCTCTAACCTCCATTTTCCTCAATATTTGTCTAGGTTTAGCGGTCCGTCACGCCCGTCCCCGTCTTCACCGCCGTCGATCACCCGCGGCGATCTCATCGCCAGCACCACCGTGGTGAGCCTCTTGTTCTTATCTTCTTTACGAAGGAAAAATATTCTTACTTGTATTATTTTCTTACTTTTATTATTGCATCTTATATAGTGCGATGGTTTTGGTATCCGCCTCCGTCGGCCCTCGTCACTGCCTATGATTGGGATGTGGTATATATTATCTTTTCATAACTATTGGTTCATTTATTGTTTATGAAAATTAAGCCGACCAACGTGACATAGATTTTATTTATCTAGGAGGTTGTTGAACCGGAAATTCCAACCGACCCTATTGTCGAGAGGTTAAATTTAGTTGAAGAAGAAAACAATTTCTTGAAGGAAAAAATAAAAACTTGAGGAGGAGAAGATGATATTGGAGTTGCATGTTGCGGATGTAAATGCGATGATCACAAGATGAAGATGGATGCAATGCGCTTGAAGATGAGAAAGATTAGAAAATATGCCATTCATACCGAGGCTTGGTATCATTATGCCGTTGGATCAGTTGTTACCTTGGTTGCGATTATGATCGTATTTGTTTTCACATTGAAATGTTTTTCATAGTTTCAATGTATGGTTTAATTAATTTAGATGCTCTGCAGAGCTTTATGTTGTTAGATGAGAACTATGTATGTACTTTGGTTTTTATGTGATGATGAACTTCTATTAATTTGGTCATTTAATTATCTATTCATGATGTTACGTAATGATTTTTGACACACTTAATTATATATAATGCACGCAGATGAACCCGGCAATGGATGTACGGTGATGCAGACACACCTCAAAGTACATTAAGGTCGTGCATGCTTTTCTCAAGTGGCTGAGGCAAACAAGCGAGAATGGTTTTATGTGTTGTCCATGCCCTATATGTAGAATACTGAAGTCTTACTCGACGGAAAATCCTTCACACCCACCTGCTTTACAAGGGTTTCATGCCACACTATAATGTTTGGACGAGGCACGGAGAAATAGTACGGAATGACAACAGTGGATCTGAAAAATCTTGGGTACACTGACGAACCGTTCGTCCTAGCCAATGATGTGGCACAGTTATCTATGTGAAGGACATGTCTACCAGACCGAGGAAAAGAAAAGATAAGGAAGCGAATATATCATACAATGAGCCAAAGCGCCACATAGTTCTTTCAGGAAAAAGGGACATCCACAGGAGTGGAGGGCAAGATGACATGTCTCAAGAGTATGAAAAGTTTCATGAAATTCCCCCTTCAAAGTCAAGACTGACCCAAGCATCCTGATAAATGATGAAGATTATCCATGGTTACGGCGCAATAAGCAAAGCGACACAAGCGAAGAAAAAGTGAAGACTTTCTCCCGCAACTATTATGATGATACCATGCCAACTTTGTAACACACAGTATGATACCATTGTCCGTTTTGTTCATGAACATACTATGCCAACTTTGAGAACCTCGCCAACGAAGGGCGCTCACACCGTTTATAAGCCCGTCCCTCTACGCCTTGTTGAGCTCACAAACTTGTGATTCACACAAATTTCAAAGAATTCAAATTTTATAAAACTAATGGCACAAACAGAAAGTTTATAATTGTTCTAAAACAAATGGCACTAACAGAAAGTTTATAATTTTGCTGACCTAAAAGCAAAAATAATTAAAAAATAAAGCAAAAACCAAAAGAAAATAAATAATGCAGGAAACAAAACAAAAAACTTGAAAATAATAATAATAATAGCAACAAGAAGCATTTTGTTGTAAGTAGAAACAAAATAAAATAAATAAAGCAACAAAGAAAACAAAAAAAATGTTTTTGAATTTTAAAACTAATGGCACAAACAGAAAGTTTGTATTTTTTCTAAAACTAAAAGCACTAACAGAAAGTTTATAATTTTGCTGACCTAAAAGCAAAAAGAATTAAAAAATAAAGCAAAAACCAAAAGAAAATAAATAATGCAGAAAACAAAACAAAAAACTTGAAAAAATAAAAATAGCAACAATAAGTATTTTGTTGTAAGTAGAAACAAAATAAAATAAATAAAGCAACAAAGAAAACAAAAAAGTGTTTTCAAATTTTAAAACTAATGGCACTAATAGAAAGTTTATATTTTTCTAAAACTAAAAGCAAAAAGAAATAAAATATAAAGCAAAAAAACTACCACCTACTAGGCCCCACGGCACGAATACGACTAGAAACCCTACATGGGCGAGATTCAGGCCCGCAGAGGCCCAATAGGCCCACAGCAAGAGTATGATTAGGCCCGAAAGCCTGCATTTGAGAGGAGCTCGAAGGGGCCGACACCAGCTTATAAACCAAAGGTGCGGCGCCCTTCAACTAGCGAGGTGGGACTAAACATTTGGCGAGGCAGCACATGCCTTTGGTCGGTTGGTGGCACCAACCGAGACTAAAAGGTGGGTTTAGTCGGTTAGTAGCACGACCGGGACTAATGCCCCTAGTCCCGGTTGGTGCCACCAACCGGGACCAAACACGCTTCCCGCCCTTTGGGCTGCTGAAATTTGGCCTTTGGTCCGGTTGGTGGCACCAACCGACTAAAGGGGCATTAGTCCCGGTCGTGCCACGAACCGGGACCAATGCTCTTTCTATATAAGCAAGACTTGTGAAATTTTCACATCTCCTCGCCTCCCTAGCCGGTTGCCCCCGCCGCCAGCTACCCAAATCGCGCTCTCCTGGTCGCCGTCGCCGCCGCCAGCCATCCCCGTCTCCCGTGCCCCCGCCCGAGCCCACGCCGCCGCCCGTGCCCTGCCCGTCCCGAAAGCACGCACGGCGCGCCCTGCGCCCCCACGGCAACCGCCGCCCGTGCCTGCCCGTCCCGAAAGCACGCACGGCGCGCCCTGCGCTTCACGCCGCCGCCGCCCGTGCCCATGCCCGTCCACGAGCACGCACGGCAGCGCCCTGCGCCCCACGCCGCCGCCGCCTGCCCTGCGCCCTGCCCGCCCCACCTCGTCGTGCCGCCGCCCGCCCCACCGCCGCCTCGACGCCGCCCCTCCTCCCCGTTCGGTCCGGCTCCGGCGACCCCCCCTTTCCTCCCTGTCCCCTCGTCCTCTTCATAAAAAAAAATTTCATATAATTTTTTTAGGCAGATTTATGTTCATGTATATATGTTCATTATATGAACATAATATGGATGATGTATGCATGCTTTTTATATGTTCATTATATATGTTCATTATATGGATGGATGGATGGATGGATAATTTTTAGGCAGATTTTTAGATTTTTAGGCAGATTTTAGAATTTTTTGTGTATGTATGTTATGTTTATATGTATGTATGTTTATATGCAAAACATATGCAAAGAAAATGTATGAATGGTCATATGCAAAGAAAAATGTATGTATGGTCATATACAAAGAAAATGTATGTATGTATGTTCATATGAAAGAAAAATGTATGTATGTATGTTCATATGCATATGCAAAGAAAATGTATGTTCATATATATGATGATATGTTCATATAAAAAGGAAAATAAGAAGAGGAAGAAAGGAGAAGAAGAGGAGAGGAAGAAGAGGAGAAATAAATAAGAAGAGGAAAAAAGAAGAAAAAGAAGAGGAGAAGAAGAAAGGAATAGAAGAGAAGAAGAAAAAATAGAAAAATTCTATTTTTTCTTCTTCTCTTCTATTCCTTTCTTCTTCTCTTCTATTCCTTTCTTCTTCTCCTCTTCTCTTCTATTCCTTTCTTCTATTTTCTTCTTTTTTTCTTCTTCTTCTTCCTTCTTCCTATAGTGTCAAAGTATTGAAGAAATCCATCGCTTCATCATTAGCGGAAGTAACCATGGCATGATGGTGCAGAAGTCCTCCAAAGTTGTTGGAATGGAGTCCCGGATAGGATAATTTGCCTTTTGCTGAACTTTGTACCAAAAGCGAATTATCCTATCTGAACTCCGTTCAAAACAACTTTGAGAGCTTCACCATCATGCACCTGCATTTTCACCTAATGATGAAGACATGGTTTTGTTGAATCCTTTGACACTAGGCAACCTCCCGACCCCTCGGCGATCTTGACCCCTTGACCCTCGACCGCTCGGCGATCCACGACCCTCTACCCTACTTGTGGGACATAGATGTCTTGTTCAACGCCCGACCCCTCCCGATAGCTTCAACACGTCGGGGGGGGGTCGAAATTACGTACCCCCTCCAACCTAGAAGCGTTCTCGAGTCCACCCCCTAACCCTAGAATCGATGTCGAAGCCACCCCAAACCCTAGAGAAGCAAATACGAGGCCACTAATATGATTCCTTATTGTGATTAGCTAGCTAGTTCTCGTTGGCACTAATATATCCATATCTGTCATGTTTGAATAATAATTGCCATGTTGTAAATATTTGTAGAAACTATGGACACCCCCCGAGACGAAGCACAAGAAGCGTTGTTGAGGGACATAATCGCACACGGAAGTGATGCCGTCTCCTCGATGATGTTTCTCAACGTCGATAACGATGGTCCGGAAGGAGAGGGTGAAGAAGCAGCTGGCTATGATTTACATGGCTCCGATGACCCAATGCGGTGCAAGAAGTAGACCGTGAGGACGGCTCCGGTGATCACCAAACCGAGTCCGGCCAGGTATATATATTAGTTAAGCCTGTCTTTGACTAGCTCTCGCCTTTGTTTTGGTATATATATACACATATTAATTAACTCTCGTCTTTGTTCTTTTTCTAGCCCTCCGGATCGAGCACAACTTCGGTAAAGAGACGAGGCCGAAGAAAAAGTTGAGCTCGGATGAGAAGTTTGAGATCATACAAATCGCAATGACGGCCAACCGATTGAACCCTACCGGACAAAGAAGGCATTTGTTGCTCGGTCACGGGGTTACGGTTAGGGACAAGATCCCGATCAGCATCCACCAATGGTATAAGCCTAAGAACGAAGACCCCGAGGTGTCTTATGTCAATGATATGCGTAAAATGATCTTTGGGTGAGCTGAAGTCAAATTTTACCCTACCGCCAGAGGATGATCCGGAGAAGCCAGTAATAGAGCCATTAATCAAGTCTTTTGCTCTTAAGAAGATGGCAGAACTATTCAGGAATTGGAAGAAAGACCTCAATACGTATGTCGAAAAAAATGAGACACCAGAATTCACGGGCAAATATGAGAAGATCGAGATGATCGCCCGCATTTGTGGCCTACAAGACATCGGAAAAGAGTAAAAAGATGTCAGCGACAAACAAGAGAAATGCTGCGAAGAAGAAGCTTCATCATCGCAGGGGTCAGTGGCTACCTCATAGCCCGGCCTAAGTGGTCCAAGGCTGAGAATGATCTCGCTTGATAAAGGGATCGAACCGAGACAAAAGGAGCATGACCTCCTTGGAATTGAACTGCTGCCTATTCCATTTGAGGAGTTCTATCAGTTTTCAATCAATTGGCCATCGATAAAGCAACGGTCACCTGCTACTGTCTGTAAGTAGTACTACTTACATCATTAAGTATCTCTATATAACTCAGCTCTTTCATTGCATGTATTTATAAATATCCTCACTATATTATGCAGATTGAAGATCGCAGAAATGAAGAAAAAACAAGTGGGTGATATTGGGTTCATTAACACATATCTCATCGATGCAAATGAGGTTAAATATCGTGCCAAGGAAACCGAGGCCAACTTACTACGATCGTTGGAAATAAATGAACACAAAATACAATACTCTTTCCTTACAACTACACGTGAGTGTTCTTGTCTTGTGGCATATTCGGTTTCCCTTATTTAGTCCAGGTTATAGAAATGTAATATTGATGAGTTATGCATGCGTGCGCAGGTTTCACTATATTCTCCTAGAGATTAAGCTTGAGCAGGAGTAGTAACTGTCTTAGACTCGAGACGAAAAGATCCCAAGGAGTATGCGGAAATGACTGAAATGCTCGAGAAGTAAGTTAAATCGATCATTATCCACCATATCAGCAACTTTGTTCATTTCTGATATCAAGTAATTGTTTTCTTTGTATGGCAGGGCTTGGGGAAAATTCACCAAAAAAGCTCCGGACTACCGAAGAAGCTGCAATTTAGACACCCGAAAGTAAGTACTATATAGTAGCATATTCCACGCGCATCTCCTAGTGATTCAAACGCTAGTTTCATCAATACCATTTAGCATGTGCTTGCTATATATAATTATCAGTTTGATTGACCTTTGTTTCTTGTAAAGTGGTTGTGGCAGGAACAAGGGAATGATTTACGTGGATACTACGTTTGCGAGTCCATCCGCCACACGACACTGTGAGAGGGCTACTCCGACAAACAATTTGAAGTGCGTAAATAAAAATATTCACAATTTTATTTTATTGCCATCATTTGTGTTGAGTTTCATTCATTCATATATATATATATATATATATATATATATATATATGTATTGACCCCTTTCTTAAAATTAGATGTTTCGGCAGCGGGATGAACTCCTAGCACCAGATCGCATGCGAGCAATTCAAGAGGAATTGGCGGCATTCTTTCTTGACTATGTGATCGCTGAAGGCAGAATACCATGTGGACCACGCGTCCGTATTTTAAAAGATAATTATTGTATATATGTAGCCGGTAGCGTCGGATAGATATACGAGAACTTGTTGTTCGACCAATCTCTCGGAGAAGGAGAGGTGGTCGATATCACTTCTCTGTATGCATATATATGTTCATGACGATCTTACATTTGCTTAATTACTAGCTAGCTAGCATGTCTAGTTAGTCCTCTCTATCGTATGTATAGTACGTAAGCGTCGACCAAGCACGGACAAAAGAAAGGACACTTTTCTCTATTAATTAGCTAGCTATAGCACAATATATGAAACACCTAAATTAACCCCCAAACCCCCCAAACCCCCTCTTTAAAAAAAACAAAAACCAGAGCCAAAGAAATCTTGTGGCGTGGATGCCTATTGGTCCTGGTTGGTGCCACCAACCGGGACCAAAGGCCCTCTACTGAGCTCGGCCGGACAGGCCACGTGGAGGCCCATCTGTCCCGGTTCTGGATAGAACCGGGACTAAAGGGTGAGGGTATTAGTACCGACCCTTTAGTCCCGGTTCACGAACCGGGACTAAAGGCCTTTATGAACCGGGACTATAGGCCCTTTTTCTACTAGTGAAACCGGATTATCTCATAATCCCTGTCGCATGGCCATGCTTATCCTGGTTGGATCACATGGGGGGCCCAAAGTATATCTCTCCTGGCCGGAGGGGCAAATCCTATCTTGCTCGACCATGTCTCGCAGCATTGGTCTGGACAAGCCTGAAACCTACCTTTGTAACTACCAAGTCACGGAGTAGCGTTTGGTCGGCCCAAAGCTGGCCTGTCACCATTCCGAGTACATGTTCCAGCTCAGGTCATAGGACATAGAACGTATGCTGTACTAGAGACTCACAGATGACATATTGCTGCGTCTCATAGTTGGATCTGTCCAACTCGGACCTTATCTCGACTCGGATCCGACTATGTCGAATCCGACGAGATCCTTCCAAGTTCATATTATCCGGTTAGCATCCAATGCTCCATGGCTAGTGAGACCAAGCCATCGACCGTGTCATATGCTAGTCTAGTCGGCTGCGTGTCCACACAACCCTTTAGACTAGGGACCTCTTAGGACAGTAATCATACAATGCATAGTCCCACAAACAAGTCACGTACTTGCTGATATACATCATTAATAATGTTCAAGGACTACTTTATTCATAAACACATAGAAAATATCATCATACATGATTGCCTCTAGGGCATATCTCCAACACTAGATGTGTCATAGTTATTGCACATCTAAGTAACTCAATCAAGCATAAAAAAAACCACACGAATCTTCACGTATAATAAATGACATAGGATTTGCTTGTGTAATTTTTGTGGCACATCTAGATGTGCTTTAACAAAATTGATTCTACCGGTTACAAGTTGCACTGGCCGTGTGGCACAACACGGGGCGGATTTGTTCATGATTTGCATCATGCACACCGCCTCTGCTCGCTGTAGAGTGGATTTGCTACCAGACCGGGTGCCTACCTGCCTTGTGCCGTGTGTTGCCGTGATCCATACTGGCATGGGATACGTGATTCAGTCAGACTAATTGGTCCCAAGCAAGATCTAAGATATGGGATGTGCTATTGTTGGCCGTTGGGTCACAAGCTGTATGATCTATGATGCTCAGCGTGCGATTGTATCGTGTGTTCATGTTCCGTGTTTCTCGCATTGCAACAAGAGTCTTATTGCACTTGCAACAGGGCCTTTGTCGCAGAAGCATCTCTGGCTCACTGTCAACTCCATCATTGCAACAAGAGCCTTATTGCAATTGCAATAGAACCCTTGATGCAATTGCATCCCGTCTCATGGTCGTATTCACCGTCATTGCGACCCTTACTGCAATTGTCACTTGATCTTTGTTGCAAAAAGTATCTCCGCTCGTGGATTTGAAACTGGGAGGCAGTTGCCGTTGGGGACCTGTGTCGTCGTCATCACTGCCAACCGCAAGTCCATCCACCCTGAGCTCCCGTTCCGAGCGCTGCCAACCTTCGCCGCCGACCGACGAGCTCGCTGGAGCAGCACGTCGTCGCGCCCTTCTCCTTCCTCCCATGCTTCTTCTCCCCTCTTCTCCTCTCTCACCTTCCTCTCTCCTCTGCGGATTACTGAAGCCACCTGAGCTTGGCTCGTTACCGCGCCTAGCCATGGCGCCGCCACACGCTGGCAACAGCCCTACCCTTCCTTGGTCGGTCTGCAACAAATCTTTTGTTGCACTCGAAGGGATTGCACAAGGGCCACATTGAAAAAGCTATCCATGGTGGGTAGTTGCGAGCTGTCCGATGAAAGGCAGGTCTAATGGTCACAAAGACAGCGGGTGGTGCGACAAAGTTGGTTGGTTGAGCGAAAGCGTTTCCCATAAGATATTGAGACATCCTATTTGTAACTTGCCTTAAAAAACACGTTAGTCGATTTTTTTTCCTGTTGTTGGATTAAAATCTAACGGCTACCGTTTGTCTTCCTCCTCATCTCGTCCCCTTCCTCCAGCCGCCCCCGCTGCCCCAAGCCGCCACCTCTACTAGCCTGCCGCCGGCCATCCCTTAAGACCCCCCTCCCAACACCTCTTACAGGCGCGGTAGCCCGCCCATAACCCAAACCGTCAATCTCATACCCCCCCCCCCACCCCCACCCCACTGGCGACGCCACTGTGTGTCGCCCCCAACTTCGGGTCGCTCCTGGCGACCTCGTCTCCGGCCAGAAATCGACTCATGCGAGTTGCAAATTCAAGCAACATGCCAATAGCAAACATGGAACATAATACATGATTCACATGGAACATAATACATGATTCAACAGGGGGATGTTTTGAAACAACACAAATTTAAATGACAGAGATTACACTGAAAACCATCCATATATGATTTACTACCCACACCTTAGTGCTGGCCGTTGGTTGGGCGATCGGACGGCGATGTCCCGTCGGTCCTGGCAGCGGTGGTGGCCATGACGACCGAGTACAAGAGCTGCCCTGCCTGCCTCTCCACCTCTTCCCTCACCATCTGCCGCATCGCCGCCATCAGCCGCACTTTATCGTCCCCCACGCCCACCGGCGGTGGTGTCTTTTCCTTTGCCTTCTCCGACGCCCTGTCTGCGGCCATCTGGGGCAGGCCCAGGCTCAGCGTCAGCGACGGCATTGGCAGCGGGTCATCGACGGCAGCAGTACCCGCTCCATGCGCGGCGGCCGGAGGCGTCCCGTTCATCACCACGACCTGTTCCTGCTGTTGCGTCTTGGCTCTCGCGGCCGATCCGGACGAGGAGGAGGAGGAGGCGGCGGCACGCGCGGCGGCAGCGGCGGCCATGGCCTTGGCGCGGCGCTGGCACCTGCGGAGGTTGGAGTTCCAGTGGTTCTTGACGGAGTTGTCGGTGCGGCCGGGGAGGAGGCGCGCGATGTCGGCCCACTTGTTGCCGTAGCGCGCCTGCGCGGCGATGATGAGCGCGTCCTCCTGCGCCGTGAAAGGACGGTGCTGCACGGCCGGGCTGAGCTGGTTGCACCACCGCAGCCGGCACGACTTGCCCGTGCGCCCGGGGACGCCGGCGCTGATCACGCTCCACCGCCGCGCGCCATGCTGCCGGATGAGGGCCACCAGCAGCGCGTCCTCCTCAGGGCTCCACGACCCCGTCTTGATCGGCGCCGGCACCTCCATCGTGCGGTCGTCTCCGACGCAAGCAACGGCTTCTGTCAGACCGAGGAGTGGTGGTGACTGGTGAGGAGCGGCGCGGCGCCGAGCTGGCTATATAGCGCGCGCGTGCGTGGTCACTGGTGTAAGTGTGTGTTGTGTTGCGTGGTCTGTTGCAGGCATTGTTGTCTGCATTGCAGGTGGCTAAGGCGTCGACGTGGATGGCTAGAAAGAAAAGAAGGCATCCGTTTCTTTCGTCGCGCCGCGACAAGCAATAGATGCACGCCAGGGTGCAGTAAGGGTGTTACTGCAAGCGAAAGCGGACATATAAGGTTGCAACGGGCGGACGTGCATGCCAACCCGGCAGCAGAGCATATGATCCATCTATATAATCTAATGTAGTAATACTTTAGATTGGAGCAGGGATGCAAGCGGCGGCCTGCTTATCCCGTGTGAAACTCCTCTAGCTCACCACTAGCTGTAAAATTAACACTAAGCTTGTATTTTGGAATTGTTAGTGAGCCCGTCCCACTAGCATCATTGAATTGGAGGCTCATATGTAGAAGAAGGAGCCCTCTGCCACACACTATCTTATTGTTTCCTTCTATTTTAGTGTTGATAGATCATGAACCGTGACGAGAATCGTATTTCCAACAGGATGATTATATGGTTGTAAAAAACCATGTTGATTATATGGAAATGCAACAAGGTTACAGAGCGTTAGGAGCAACTTCAACCTACTAAAAAAAGTGCTCAGATGTATTAATTAACCAAGCAAACATTTTAAAAGTAAACATGATCCGTGAGTGTGTGTTGTGTTGCGTGGTGTGTTGCGGTCGTTGTTGTCTGCATTGCTGGTGGCTGGGGCGCCGACGTGGATGGCTAGAAAGAAAGGGAGGCATCCGTTTCTTTTGTCGCGCCGCGACAAGCAACAGATGCACGCTAGGGTGCAGTAAGGGTGTCACTGCAATCGAAAATGGACATATAAGGTTGAAACGGATGGACGTGCATGCCAACCCAGCAGCAGAGCATATGATCCATCTATATAATCTAATGTAGTAATGCTTCAAGTTGGAGCAGGGATGCAAGCGGCGGCCTGCTTTTCCCGTGTGAAACTCCTCTTGTTCACCATTAGCTGTAAAATTAACACTAAGCTTGTATTTTGAAATTGTTCGTGAGCCCGTCCCACTTGCATCATTGATTTGGAGGCCCATATGTAGAAGAGTGAGCCCTCTGCCACACACTATCATATTGTTTCCTTCTATTTTAGTGTTGATAGATTATGAACCATGGCGAGAATCGTATTCCCAACAGGTTGATTATATGGTTGTAAAAAAGACATGTTAATTATACGGAAATGCAACAAGGTTACAGAGCGTTAGGAGCAACTTCAAGCTACTCAACAAAAAAAAGTGCTTAGATGTATTAATTAACCAAACCAACATTTTAAAAAGTAAATTTGATCCCTGAGTGTGTGTTGTGTTGCGTGGTCTGTTGTGGTCGTTGTTGTCTGCATTGCAGGTGGCTGGGGTGCTGACGTGGATGGCTAGAGAGAAAGAAAAGTGTCTATTTCTTTTGTCGTGCCGCGACAAGCAACATATGCACGCCAAGGTGTAGTGAAAGCATCCATCCGAGCGAAAAATGAATGTACAAGATCGAAACGGATGGACGTGCATGCCAACCCAACAGCAGAGCATATGATCCATCTATCTAATCTAATGTAGCAATGCTTCAGTTGTAGCAGCGATGCAAGCGGCGGCCTGCTTATCCCGTGTGAAACTCCTCTTGTTCACCACTAGCTGTAAAATTAACACTAAGGTTGTATTTTGGAATTGTCCGTGAGCCCGTCCCACTTGCATCCTTGATTTGGAGGCCCGTATGTAGAAGAATGAGCCCTCTGCCACACACTATCTTATTGTTCCCTTCTATTTTAGTGTTGATAGATCATGAGCCGTGGCGAGATCGTATTCCCAACAGGTTGATTATATGGTTCTAAAAAACATGTTGATTATATGGAAATGCAACAAGGTTACAAAGCATTAGGAACAACTCCAACCTACTCAACAAAAAATATAACAAAAAAGTGCTCAGATGTATTAATTAACCAAGCCACATTTTGAAAGTAAACGTGATCCGTGAGTGTGTGTTGTGTTCCGTGGTCTGTTGCGGCTATTGTTGTCTGCATTGCAGGTGGCTGGGGCGCCGACGTGGATGGCTAGAGAGAAAGAAAGGTGTCTGTTTCTTTCATCGCGCCACAACAAGCATAAGATGCACACCAAGGTGTAGCGAACGCATCCCTGCAAGCGGAAACAGACGTACAAGATCGAAACGGATGGACGTGCATGCCAGCCCAGCAGAGCATATGATCCATCTATCTAATCTAACATAGCAATGCTTTAATTTAATTTTGAGTAGGGATGCAAGCGGCGGCCCGCTTATCCCGTGTGAAACTCGCCCTTTACTTCACCACTAGCTATAAAATTAACACTAAGCTTGTATTGTGGAATTGTCGGCAAGCCCGTCCCACTTGCATCCTTGATTTGGGGGCCCATATGTAAAAGAATGAGCCATCTTCCGCCCACTATCTTATTGTTTCCTATTATTTTGGTGTTAGTACATCATAAAGCGTGGCGAGATTCATATTTCCAACATGTTTTGATGTTGATTATATGGTTCTAAAAAACATGTTGAATATACGGAGATGCAACAAAGGTTACAAAATGTAGGAGCAACTTCAACCCACTCCACAAATAAATAACAAAAAGTGCTTAGATGCATTAGCCAAACTAACAGTAAAAGTAAATGTGATCCATGAGTGTGTTGTGTTGTGTGGTTTGCTGCGTACGTTGTTGTCTACATTGTACATGGCTGGGGCCCCGACGTGGATGGCCAAAGAGAAAGGAAGGCACCCGTGCGACAAGCTACATATGCACGCCAGGGTGCAGTGATGTCGTCACTGCGAGCGAAAACAGACGTACAAGATTGAAAATAACGGACGTGCATGAAAACCCAGCAACAGATTATATGATCCATCTATCAAGTCTAATGTAGCAATGCTTTAATTTAATTTGGAGTAGGGATGCAAGCCGCGGCTCACTTATCCCTTGTGAAACTCCTCCTTTAGTTCACCACCAACTTTAGAAGGAACACTAAGCTTGTATCGCGGAATTGTCCGCGAGCCCGTCCCGCTTGCTTCCTTGATTTGGGCGCTGTATGTAGAAGAATGAGCCCTCCGCCGCCCACTATAAACTTTGTTTTTGCCAGTATAGCTTTTAACCACTTTGCTTATGCCACTCTAGAAGTTGACATCTCACTTTTGCCACTCTTAATTTTTGAAAATACATCACAAATTCCATTGTGGCAAAAGCAAAAATTTCAGAATGGCAATTATGATATATTATTAAAATCTAAGAGTGGTAAAAGTAAAAAATATTGCTATTGCCACAGAATGGCATTCGTGATGTGTTATAAAAAACTAAGAGGGGCAAAAGTGATATGTCAAATTCTACAGTGGCATAACCAAAGTGGGCAAACTAGATTGGTAAAAACAAAGTTTTCCCCCATCTTATTATTTTCTTTTATTTTGGTGTTATAGTATATCATGAACCACGACCAGAATCGTATTCCCAACATATTGATTATATGGTTCTAAAAACATGTTGATTATATGGAGGTGCAACAAGGTTACAAAATGTAGGGGCGCCTTCTACCCACTTAGCAATTTTTTTAACAAAAAGGTACTCAAATGTATTAACCAAACCAACGGTAAAAGAAAACATACATTAAAGTCCCTAAGGCCAGTCATCTTGTTCCTTCAAACAGGTTGATTGTCTGCCGTGCAAACCGCTTCGACACCAGAGCCATCCTAATATTGTTAATTACGGACGAAAAGTCATCAAGACCAAAATCCTACCGAACCCATCGCCTTAGAGAAGAAGTCATCAAAATCGAAAGAGACGCATATCCAAGGACTCATTGCGCATTACAGGGTGCACCGACGAGATGGAGTTGAGGCCGGAGGTCCCAATCGTGAAGGTAAGATGATACGGGGCTAGCCATGTAGCTGGCCTGATCTTCACGATTGGAAGTGGATTTGAGGGAAATCACGAAGAACACAAGGAAACAAACACAAGAGAAATCAATCAAGACAAGATCCACACCAAGATACACATATTAGAAGGACAAAGTAATACATCTCAAGAATTCAGCAACAACAAAGGTAAAAGTAGCTAGGGCAAAGTTCGTCCCCAAATCCAAGAGGAAATGGAGGCCTTGAGAGGTAGTCTTCTCAAATCTCAGGGAGAGATGTGGTCTTGATAATCCTAGGGATTCTTCTCCACTTGTGGAAGTTTTGATCCTATAGGAGAAGGTAAGATGAGCAAATCCCTCTCAGGATCTTAGTTCTAACTTTGTTAACCCTAAAACTAGGGAGAGGTACGAGATATTGTTGGAAATATGCTCTAGAGGCAATAATAAATTATTTATTATTATTATATTTCCTTGTTCATGATAATTTTTTATTATCCATGCTATAATTGTATTGATAGGAAACTCAGATACATGTGTGGGTACATAGACAACACCATGTCCCTAGTAAGCCTCTAGTTGACTAGCTCGTTGATCAATAGATGGTTACGGTTTCACGACCACCGGACATTGGATGTCGTTGATAACGGGATCACATCATTAGGAGAATTATGTGATGGACAAGACCCAATCCTAAGCCTAGCACAAAGATCGTGTAGTTCAGTATGCTAAAGCTTTTCTAATGTCAAGTATCATTTCCTTAGACCGTGAGATTGTGCAACTCCACGGATACCGTAGGAATGCTTTGGGTGTACCAAAGCGTCCACGATGGCGGGTGGCTATAAAGGTGCACTACGGGTATCTCCGAAAGTGTCTGCATTGGGTTGTACGAATCAAGACTGGATTTGTCACTCCGTGTGACGGAGAGGTATCTCTGGGCCCACTCGGTAGGACATCATCATAATGTGCACAATGTGACCAAGGAGTTGATCACGGGATGATGTGTTACGGAATGAGTAAAGAGACTTGCCGGTAGCGAGATTGAACAAGGTATCGGGATACCGACGATCGAATCTCGGGCAAGTACTATACCGGTAGACAAAGGGAATTGAATACGGGATTGATTGAATCCTCGACATCGTGGTTCATCCGATGAGATCATCGTGGAACATGTGGGAGCCAACATGGGTATCCAACGCTGTTGGTTATTGGCCGGAGAGTTGTCTCGGTCATGTCTGCATGGTTCCCGAACCCGTTGGGTCTAAACACTTAAGGTTCGGTGACGTTAGGGTTGTAGAGATATTAGTATGCGGTAACCCGAAAGTTGTTCGGAGTCCCGGATGAGATCCCGGATGTCACGAGGAGTTCCGAAATGGTCCGGAGGTAAAGATTTATATATAGGAAGTCCAGTTTCGGCCATCGGGAAAGTTTCGGGGGTCATCGGTATTGTACCGGGACCACCGGAAGGGTCCCGGGGGTCCACTGGAAGGGTCCCGGGGGTCCACTGGGTGGGGCCACCTGTTTGAAATATGCCCTAGAGGGAATAATAAAATGGTTATTATTATATTTCTTTGTTCATGATAATTGTCTATTGTTCATGTTATAATTGTGTTATCCGGAAAACGTAATACATGTGTGAATACATAGACCACAACACGTCCCTAGTGAGCCTCTAGTTGACTAGCTTGTTGATCAACAGATAGTCATGGTTTCCTGACTATGGACATTAGATGTCATTGATAATGGGATCACATCATTAGGAGAATTATGTGATGGACAAGACCCAATCCTAAGCATAGCACAAGATCGTGTAGTTCGTTTGCTAGAGCTTTTCCAAATGTCAAGTATCATTTCCTTAGACCATGAGATTGTGCAACTCCCGGATACCGTAGGAGTGCTTTGGGTGTGCCAAAGCGTCACAGCGTAACTAGGTGGCTATAAAGGTGCACTACGGGTATCTCCGAAAGTGTCTGTTGGGTTGGCACGAATCGAGACTGGGATTTGTCACTCCGTATGACGGAGAGGTATCTCTGGGCCCACTCGGTAATGCATCATCATAATGAGCTCAATGTGACCAAGTGGTTGATCACATGATCATGCATTATGGTACGAGTAAAGTGACTTGCCAGTAACAAGATTGAACGAGGTATTGGGATACCGACGATCGAGTCTCGGGCAAGTAACGTGCCGATTGACAAAGGGAATTGATTGATTGAATCCTCGACATCATGGTTCATCCGATGAGATCATCGAGGAGCATGTGGGAGCCAACATTGGTATCCAGATCCCGCTGTTGGTTATTGACCGGAGAGTCGTCTCGGTCATGTCTGCATGTCTCCCGAACCCGTATGGTCTACACACTTAAGGTTCGGTGACGCTAGGGTTGTAGAGATATTTGTATGCGGTAACCTGAAAGTTGTTCGGAGTCCCGGATGAGATCCCGGACGTCACGAGGAGTTCCGGAATGGTCCGGAGATGAAGAATTATATATAGGAAGTCCAGTTTCGCCCATCGGGAAAGTTTCGGGGGTTGCCGGTATTGTACCGGGACCACCGGAAGGGTCCCGGGAGTTCCACCGGGTGGGGCCACCTATCCCGTAGGGCCCCATGGGCTGAAGTGGGAGGGGAACCAGCCACTGGTGGGCTGGTGCGCCCCCCTTTGGGCCCCGCTGCGCTTAGGGCTGGAAACCCTAGGGGTGGGGGGCGCCCCACTTGGCTTGGGGGGCAAGCCACCCCCCTTGGCCGCCCCCCCTCTAGATGGGATCTAGAGGGGCCAACGCCCCCCTGGACCCCTATATAAAGAGGGGGGGAGGGAGGGCTGCGCACCCTAGCCCCTGGCGCCTCCCTCTCCCTCTCCAACACCTCCTCCTCCTCCGTAGAACTTGGCGAAGCCCTGCCGAGATCCCCGCTGCATCCACCACCACGCCGTTGTGCTGCTGGATCTCCATCAACCTCTCCCTCCCCCTTGCTGGATCAAGAAGGAGGAGACATCTTCCCCAACCGTACATGTGTTGAACGCGGAGGTGCCGTCCGTTCGGCACTTCGTCATCGGTGATTTGGATCACGACGAGTACGAATCCATCAACCCCGTTCACTTGAACGCTTCCGGTCGCGATCTATAAGGGTATGTAGATGCAATCCTATCCCTCTCGTTGCTAGAACACTCCATAGATTGATCTTGGTGATGTTTAGAAAATTTTAAATTTCTGCAACGATCCCCAACAGTGGCATCATGAGCTAGGTCTATGCGTAGTTTCTATGCACGAGTGGAACACAAACTTGTTGTGGGCGTAGATGTTGTCAATTTTCTTGTTGCTACTAGTCTTATCTTGCTTCGGCGGCATTGTGGGATGAAGCGGCCCGGACCGACCTTACACGTACGCTTACGTGAGACAGGTTCCACCGGTGACATGCACTAGTTGCATAAGGTGGCTAGCGGGTGTCTGTCTCTCCCACTTTAGTTGGAGCGGATTCGATGAAAAGGGTCCTTATGAAGGGTAAATAGAAATTGGCATATCACATTGTGGTTTTGGCGTACGTAAGAAATGTTCTTGCTAAGAAACCTATAGCAGCCACGTAAAAATTTGCAATAACAATTAAAGGACGTCTAACTTGTTTTTGCAGCATGTGCCGTGTGATGTGATATGGTCAAAAGGATGTGATGAATGATATATGTGATGTATGAGATTGATCATGTTCTTGTAATAGGAATCACGACTTGCATGTCGATGAGTATGACAACCGGCAAGAGCCATAGGAGTTGTCTTAATTTATTTATGACCTGCGTGTCAACGTATAACGTCATGTAATTGCTTTACTTTATTGCTAAACCGTTAGCCATAATAGTAGAAGTAATAGATGACGAGACAACTTCATGAAGACACGATGATGGAGATCATGGTGTCATGCCGGTGACGACGATGATCATGGCGCCCCGAAGATGGAGATCAAAGGAGCAAAATGATATTGGCCATATCATGTCACTATTTGATTGCATGTGATGTTTATCATGTTTTACATCTTATTTGCTTAGAACGATGGTAGCTTAAATAAGATGATCCTCGCAATAATTTCAAGAAAGTGTTCCCCTAAGCGTGCACCGTTGCGAAGGTTCGTTGTTTCGAAGCACCACGTGATGATCGGGTGTGATAGATTCTAACGTTCAAATACAACGGGTGTAAGCCAGATTTACACACGCAATACACTTAGGTTGACTTGACGAGCCTAGCATGTACAGACATGGCCTCGGAACACGGAAGACCGAAAGGTCGATCATGAGTCGTATAGAAGATACGATCAACATGAAGATGTTCACCGATGTTGACTAGTCAGTCTCACGTGATGATCGGACACGGCCTAGTTGACTTTCGGATCATGTTTCACTTAGATGACTAGAGGATGTCTATCGAGTGGGAGTTCATTGAATAATTTGATTAGATGAACTTAATTATCATGAACTTAGTCTAAAATCTTTACAATATGTCTTGTAGATCAAATGGCCCACGCTAATGTTGCCCTCAACTTCAACGCGTTCCTAGAGAAAACCAAGCTGAAAGATGATGGCAGCAACTATACGGATTGGGTCCGGAACCTGAGGATCATCCTCATAGCTGCCAAGAAAGATTATGTCCTAGAAGCACCGCTAGGTGAAGCACCCATCCTGAAGAACCAAGGCGTTATGAATGCTTGGCAGTCACGTCTTTGATGATTACTCCCTCGTTGATGCGGCATGCTTTACAACTTAGAACCGGGCTCCAAAAGCGTTTTGAGCAACATGGAGCATATGAGATGTTCGAAGAGCTGAAAATGGTTTTCCAAGCTCATGCCCGGGTCGAGAGATATGAAGTCTCCGACAAGTTCTTCAGTTGTAAGATGGAGGAAAATAGTTTTGTCAGTGAGCACATACTCAAAATATCTGGGTTGCACAACCGCTTGACTCAATTGGAGTTAATCTCCGGATGACCTTGATCATTGACAGGATCCTTGATTTGCTTCCACCGAGCTACAAGAGCTTTGTGATGAACTTCAATATGCGAGGATGGAAAAGACCATTCTGAGGTATATTCAATGCTGAAATCAGCGGAGGTGGAGATCAAAAGGAACATCAAGTGTTGATGGTAAATAAAACCACTAAGTTTAAGAAAGGCAAGGGTAAGAAGAACTTCAAGAAGGACGGCAAAGGGAGTTGCCGCGCGCTGGTAAGCCGATTCTTAGGGAAGAAGCCAAAGAATGGACCCAAGCCCGAGACCGAGTGCTTTTATTGCAAGGGAAGTGGTCACCGAAGCGGAACTGCCCCAAATACTTAGCGGACAAGAAGGCCGGCAACACTAAAGGTATATGTGATATACATGTAATTGATGTGTACCTTACGATTACTCGTAGTAGCTCACAGGTATTTGATACCGTGCGGTTGCTCATATTTGTAACTCAAAGCGAGGCTGCGGAATAAGCGGAGACTGGCAAAGGACGAGGTGACGATGCGCGTCGGGAATGGTTCCAAGGTCGATGTGATCGCCGTCGGCACGCTACCTCTACATTTACCTACAGATTAGTTTTAAACCTCAATAATTGTTATTTAGTGCCAGCTTTGAGCATGAACATTGTATCTGGATCTCGTTTAATGCGAGATGGCTACTCATTTAAATCCGAGAATAATGGTTGTTCTATTTATATGAGAGATATGTTTTATGGTCATGCCCCACTGGTCAATGGTTTATTCTTAATAAATCTCGAACATGATGTTACACATATTCATAGTGTGAATACCAAAAGATGTAAAGTTGATAACGATAGTCCCACATACTTGCGGCACTGCCGCCTTGGTCACATTGGTGTCAAGCGCATGAAGAAGCTCCACTCTGATGGACTTTTAGAGTCTCTCGATTATGAATCATTTGACACATGCGAACCATGCCTCATGGGAAAAATGACCAAGACTCCGTTCTCCGGAACAATGGAGCGAGCAACCAACTTATTGGAAATCATACATACTGATGTGTGCGGTCCAATGAGCGTTGAGGCTCGCGGAGGATATCGTTATGTTCTCACTCTCACTGATGACTTGAGTAGATATGGGTATGTGTACTTAATGAAGCACAAGTCTGAGACCTTTGAAAAGTTCAAGGAATTTTAGAGTGAGGTTGAGAATCAACGTGACAGGAAAATATAGTTCTTACGATCAGATTGTGGAGGGGAATATTTGAGTCACGAATTTGGCACACACTTAAGGAAATTTGGAATCGTTTCACAACTCATGCCGCCTGGAACACCTCAGCGAAATGGTGTGTCCGAACGTCGTAATCGCACTCTATTAGATATGGTGCGATCTATGATGTCTCTTACCGATCTACCGCTCTCATTTTGGGGCTATGCTTTAGAGACTGCCGCATTCACTTTAAATAGGGCTCCGTCAAAATCTGTTGAGGCGACACCGTATGAATTATGGTTTGGGAAGAAACCTAAGTTGTCGTTTCTAAAAGTTTGGGGATGCGATGCTTATGTCAAGAAACTGCAACCTGAAAAGCTCGAACCCAAGTCGGAAAAATGCGTCTTCATAGGATACCCTAAGGAAACCATTGGGTATACCTTCTACCTCAGATCTGAAGGCAAGATCTTTGTTTCCAAGAACGGGTCCTTTCTGGAGAAAGAGTTTCTCTCGAAAGAAGTAAGTGGGAGGAAAGTGGAACTTGATGAAGTACTACCTCTTGAAAGTAGTGCAGCTCAGGAAGATGTTCCTGTGGTGCCTGCACCGACTAGAGAGGAGGTTAATGATGATGATCAAGGTATCATGGATCAAGCTCCTCTTGAACCCAGAGGGTCCACAAGGACACGTTCGCACTGCAGTGGTACGGCAATCCTGTCTTGGAAATCATGTTGTTAGACAACGGTGAACCTTCGAACTATGAAGAAGCGATGGCGGGCCCAGATTTCGACAAATGGCTAGAAGCCATGAAATCTGAGATAGGATCCATGTATGAAAACGAAGTATGGACTTTGACTGACTTGCCCGATGATCGGCGAGCCATAGAAAATAAATGGATCTTTAAGAAGAAGACAGACGCGGATGGTAATGTGACCATCTATAAAGCTCGACTTGTCGCTAAGGGTTATTGAAAAATTCAAGGGGTTGACTACGATGAGACTTTCTCTCCCGTAGCGAAGCTGAAGTCCGTCCGAATCATGTTAGCAATTGCCGCATACTATGATTATGAGATATGGCAAATGGACGTCAAAAAGGAATTCCTTAACGGCTTTCTTAAGGAAGAATTGTATATGATGCAGCCGGAAGGTTTTGTCGATCCTGAGAATGCTAACAAGGTGTGCAAGCTCCAACGCTCAATCTATGGGCTGGTGCAAGCATCTCGGAGTTGGAACATTCGATTTGATGAGATGATCAAAGCGTTTGGGTTTACACAGACTTATAGAGAAGCCTGTGTTTACAAGAAAGTGAGTGGGAGCTCCATAGCATTTCTCATATTATATGTGGATGACATCGTTGATGGGAAATGATATAGAATTCCTGAAAGCATAAAGGCCTACTTGAACAAGTGTTTTTCAATGAAGGACCTTGGAGAAGCTGCTTATATATTAGGCATCAAGATCTATAGAGATAGATCGAGACGCCTCATTGGTCTTTCACAAAGTACATACCTTGACAAGATATTGAAGAAGTTCAATATGGATCAGTCCAAGAAGGGGTTCTTGCTCAGATTGCAAGGTGTGCAATTGAGCACAGCCTCAATGCCCGACCACGCAGAAGATAGAGAAAAGATGAGCGTCGTCCCCTATGCCTCAGCCATGGGGTCTATTATGTATGCCATGTTGTGTACCAGACCTGATGTAAACCTTGCCATAAGTTTGGTAGGAAGGTACCAAAGTAATCCCGGCATGGAACACTGGACAACGGTCAAGAATATCCTGAAGTACCTGAAGAGGACTAAGGATATGTTTCTCGTTTATGGAGGTGACGAAGAGCTCGTCGTAAAGGGTTACATCGATGCTAGCTTTGACACAGATCTGGATGACTCTAAGTCACAAACCGGATACGTGTATATTTTGAATGGTGGGAGCGTTGTGGCAGGATCTACATGTGAAGCGGAGTACATGGCAGCCTCGGAGGCAGCACAAGAAGCAATCTGGGTGAAGGAGTTCATTACCGACCTAGGAGTTATTCCCAATGCATTGGGCCCGATGACTCTCTTCTGTGACAACACTGGAGCTATTGCCCTTGCCAAGGAGCCTGTGTTTCACAGAAGACCGAACATATCAAGCGTCGGTTCAACTCCATTCGTGAAAGTGTTCAAAATGGAGACATAGATATTTGTAAAGTACATACGGACCTGAATGTAGCAGATCCGTTGACTAAACCTCTCCCTAGAGCAAAACATGATCAACACCAGAACTCTATGGGTGTTCGATTCATCACAATGTGTCACAGCCCCAGATCAGCCCTTGTTTGTTTTTGCTTTAGCATCCATGCATCATGTTTAATTTTCATGAAATTTGAAATAGGGATTGCCTAAACCCTAGCATTAAAGGAATTCAAATAGGCTCAACCATAAATATTTTTCAGTGATTTCAAATGGACTTCAAAAATGTTCACCATTTTTGGAAAAATCTTTGAAACAAGAACTGAGAGATGTTGCACATTTCTCCATGACATTTGGATCCTTGAATTAAATCATAAGTATTTGAGTTTGGGCATTTAAAATTATATAAAATATTTCAAATGCCCAAATATTCCCAAACTAAAATGTTTCATGTTGGAAATATTCCAACATTGGACCAGGAGCAGTTTGGTGATTTTTGGAGCTGTTCTAGTATTTTAAATAACTCCACAAAGTTACAGAATAATAGAAAACTGAAATGAAACAGAAATAAGAGAGAGAGAGAAACCCACCTGGCACTTACCTCTCCAGCCCACTCACAGCAGCCCACCTACCCGGCCCACCACCACCGCCTCCTCCGTCGTCTACCTCCCCGCCAAGAGGAGCAGGGCGCGTGGTCGCCCAGCGTGCCTCGCCAGCTCACTGCTTGCCGCCGAGGGCCCTGGGCGCCTCCACGAGTGCCACGCCACCTCCCGACCCCTCTCACTTCGCCCTCGCTCTCTGGTTCCCTCTCCCTTCCCAGCTCTCTCCCGAACACGCCGTCGCCGCTCGCCACCACCGTAGCCACAGGCCCTCCCTCGCCCATCCAACATGCCCTAGAGACCCGCCGTGCCTCCCTCGTCCTCCCCGATGGCTCACGCGACCGGAGAAGCCCCGAAGCGCCGCCCCGACGTTTTCCTCTCCTCGGCCGCCGCGGATCTCCATCGCCGACTTGCCGTCCGAAGCTTCCCGAGCACGCCCGAGTCCACCACTTCACTCCACGTGAGCTCCCGGTCACCTTCCCCTCACCCGTGGCCTATTTCTCACCGTAGAGCTGATTCAAGAAGCCCGAAAGTTCCGCCGCGGCCATGGCGCCGCGCCCGCCATGGCGCCAGCTGTGGCTGGCCACCCGGCTGCGCCCGAGCACGTCACCAAGATCGCCGCCCTCCTGCCCGCAGCCTTCCGCTTTCTCCTCAAGTGCACCGCAGCGTCGACCCGAAGCTCGCCCGAGCTCCGGCGACCGCCACGGTCGATGCGGTGACGACTCCGGCCATCTTAGGCCCAGCCACTACTCGGCAGACGACGGCCGCGTCACATAGACGCCCTCCGCGGCCATTTGGTCACGGAGGAGGAAACTCCACCCTCCGCTGTCTCGGCTCCGCCCGGCGACGAGCCGCGGGTCAACTCCGCGAAGTTGACCGGGTTTGGCCTAGTTTGACTTCCCGGAGCCATCGACATGCGGGCCGCCCGCTAACTAATCTAGTTTAGGTTTAAACTAATTTAACTTAACCTAGGTTAGTGCTAATTGACTAGGTTAGTTTAGTTAGTCACCGACGTGTGGCCCCACACGCCAGTTTGACTCAAAGTTGACTGGATGCAAAGGTTTACGTCAGTCGACGCAAGAATTGATTTTCTGGATTTATAATAATTCAGGAAATTTGAAAATACCCCAAACTTCAAATATTCATAACTTTTAATCAGTAACTCCAAATTAAATAATTTATATATGAAAAATGATCGTAAAAATATGAAGAATCTGTTTATGGTACTTTCATGCATGATTAAACAAGTTAACCTCACTGAATAGGATGAATCATGATTAGGGCAATTTATGAAATAACATTTGGAGTTGGAATTTGTTCTTGTTTGAATTCCACTTCAATTAACCTGGCTAGACATTGCATTAGGTGAATTCAGTACCTTAACATGACATGTCATTCATGTGTATGTGCATTGCATTGATTGCGTTCTCTCTTGTTTGCCGGTAATTGTCCCCTCTCAGTAGACGATGTTTCAACGATGAGTTCGATGACACCGATGAAGAACTATATTATCTTCAGAAGTGCCAGGTAAGCAAAACCCCCTTGTTCATCCCGATACAATCCCACTCTCTCGCTCCTGCTCTATTTCATTGCATTAGGACAACATCGATTCAACTGTTACTTGCTGCGGTAGCTGAACCCCTTGATCCTTTGCATGACCCGTCATTCCACAAGAATTAGATGAAACCCACTAGCATGAGTAGGAATTGTTTGAGCCATATTGTGCCTACTCATTTATGCTTGTTTGTCATGCCTGCCATCGCTTAGAGTTGAGTCGGGTCTGATTCATCGGAATGAATTGGAATTGTTATGAACATGTCCTACTGTGTGTGAGCTAAGTGTGTGAACACGATTTGGTAAAGGTAGCGGTGAGAGGCCATGTAGGAGTACATGGTGGGTTGTCTCATTGCAGCCGTCCTCGTGAACTGAAGTTCTGTGTTTGTGATCCATGAAACAGTTACTACCACGCATTGGGATCCTTAATTGACCCTCTCGCTTCTTAACCACTCTTGTCCTCGGTCCGAGTTGCAAGTAGTTTCGGTGTTTGTAGTATCTTTGGGGCCGCATACGCAGCTGACCGTAGGGGTGGGTTGTGTTGCGGTAGGCACCGTGGCCGGTGTACCGATTCGCCTGCTTGGTGTCTCGGGAACCCTGCACACATCGTTCGGGGCTGTATGGGAAACCTCGGCCGGACTCCTGCGGATGGAACCCGAATAGGCGATAAACCTGGACTTGGGACTTGTGTGTTTAGGTAGGTCGTGGCCGACACCCACGTTGGGCTTCCGCTTGAAGGTTGCCGAGTACATGTCGTGTAAACGGCGGTAAGTGGTGAGAGCGTGTGTGAAGAAGTACACCCCTCCAGGGTTAGTATGATCTATTCGAATCGCCGTGTCCACGAAGAAGGACTTCTGGGTTGCTTATACCAGTTCATAGACAAGTGAAAGTGGATACTCTAAAATGCGCAAGATAAGCGTGAGTGCTATGGATGGCGTTCTCGTAGGGAGACGGGAGCGGGTCCATAGTGGTGTATTGATATGGTGAATATGTGGACTCGTGTGCGCCACCTCAAAAGAGTTACTTGCAAATGTAGTTCAGATAGCCACCGAGTCAAAGCTGGCTTGCTGCAACAAACTCCACCACCCCTTTTGATAATGATGCATATGTAGCTAGTTACGATGTAAGTCTTCTTTGAATGCGTTTGTACTCACGTTTGCTTATTTTATGTTTTGCAGAGACTTCGGTCTCGCTAGTAGTTCCGCTTTGGACTTGACGGTTAGCTTGTTACCTCAGCTACGATCTTGTGCCCTCGGCAGATCTCGGTAGATAGTCGCTTCTCAGCCTTCTTCATTTATAGTTGTCTGTACTTTCGGACATGTTTAGCTTCCGCTTGTGCTTTGACTTGTATGCTCGAGTGTTGGGTCATGAGACCCATGTTTGTAATATCTCGCTCCTCGGAGCCTATTGAATAAATATTTGAGTCGTAGAGTTATGTTGTGATGCCATGTTGTATCTACACATATTGAGCATATTGTGTGTATGTTTGAAATGCTTGGTATGTGTGGGATCCGACAAACTAGTTGTTTATCCTTGGCAGCCTCTCATATGGGGAAATGTAGTCTCGTGCTTCCGAGCGATAGTAGTCCGCTACAGCCCGGTTCACCGGAGTCCTGCTAGCCCAAAGACTACCGCTTAGACACTTGACTGGCCGGCATGTGTTTCACTTCGTTCCTATGTCCGTCGCTTCGGGAAATGTCACGGTTTTATTCGAGTCTCGCTTAGCTCGCTAAAGCCCGGGATACCGGAGTCCTGTTAGCCCAGTGCTATAGCCCGGATTTATACGTTGATGACCGACATGCTCGATGTGATTCATGTATGCATGTCCCCATGGGTTAGCGCCGCTTTGGGTTCACGACTAGCCATGTCGGCCCGAGTTCTTTGTCATATGGAGGCTAGCGGCACTATCATATACGTGAGCCAAAATGCGCAAACGGTCCCGGGCCATGGTAAGGCGACACCCGTGGGAATACCGTGCGTGAGGCCGCAAAGTTATATGATGTGTTACATGCTAGATCTGTGTGACTTAGGATCGGGGTCCTGACAGCGTTGGTATCGAGCCCGATCGTCAGAGGATTACCAAGACAAACTGGTCGAAGTTGTGTCTAGAAATGCTTTAGCTATGTAAGGGAATTGATTGTGGAAGGGAACGTAAGGCTCTTTTTACTCCTTATACCTCATGGCCTTCTGATCTGAGTCATCCTCTTCTCTTCTAATTGGTTTAAGAATTAGGCTTCTCATCTATCTATCAGGATGACGTGTTACTAATCCATAGACCTTTAAGATTGTTGGTTTTAAGCCCCAGTTCATTTTCTACTATTTCTGTATGTTAACTGTTGATCTCGGAACCTTGGTATTGTGATGTTGAGTGGTGATGCCACCATTTTTGCAGGATGTCTCAAATCATTTTGAGCATTTACAGCCGTTATCTTTGTCAGGAGTCATCCCGTGTCTCTAAATAGTCCGATGCATTTGCAAATCCTTTCCTTCCGCTCCGTGTCCTTTTTACCAGGTTAATCACACAAATTAGTATGTTGAGACTCCGCTGCCTCAACATATAAGTTGGAACTATTATTATGACCCTAGGTGTTTAGGAGGTCATCTAGCAATTTAGCAATGCTTTTGTGTCCCCGGTGTGATGATTCTGGCCATTATTCTTGAAAGCATCCCGTGATGTTATTAGTTAGTAGGTATTCTATTCATGGGTTCTTGAGCCCAAGATTCACCCTACTTCATGTTGTTAGTGTTTGCTAGCTCCTTTAGGATACTAGTAACTTTGCGATAGTCCTCGAGGTTCGTGGCATTTCCTTCTTCCAAATACCATGAACTAGTTATGGCAGAAGTTGTTTGAACCAAAACATCACAATAAGAGTGCTCTTGAGGAGTTCTCCATTCATAATTGTGAATCTGCCAATTCTACTTTTCTGCATGGGTTATCCGGGAGAAATGTTGAGCCTTGCCGATATACTAATCCATGCCTCCACAACTCGAAAAATTATATGTTCCTTTGAGTTGCTCTCTTTAGTTGTATTCGACCATCCTCTATCGGTTGATAACCAAGAGTAGGTGTGCATCCGCTTATCGATGTCTATTATCCTTGTGGTCCGTCAAGCCATTCTGCTCGAATGACTAGGAGAAACAAACTCCAAAGGCCTCATCCATTTCCGAGATTGGGTCAAAGTAGTTGTATCCCGCAGATCAAAATGCCAATTCGCTTTTGATGCTGTTCCACCGGAGTGTTACCATCTTTATGTCAAGAATGTCATGAGAATTGCACCTTCTCTTATGAATTCTCGATGCGTTGATACTTCTCGCCATCATTATCCATTCCTCGGTTCCGAGTTGTTGAAACCGAATGCCGACAAGTGAATTGTGATGTGTGAAATCAATACTCCGAGCAACTCGTTGCTTGGCAGCTAATGGACAATATCCTCATTCTTAGCGTGTTGGTTATTAAATCATCATCCTAAGATTGATCGTGCTACCTAGTCCTTATTTACGGTGCACCCTTCGATCAATGAGTTAGGATTATATCAATCCCTTGCTTATTTGATCATATCGCCTTGCCCTCAAAAGCAAGATTGATCTCGAGCTTAGTAACATACCGGTGGTCCGTGACTTTCCAAATATCTTCTTGGAAGTATTACCGGGTTGTTTCCTGATTGTTATGTTGAGCTCGTGATCAAGTTGGTTTCCTGTAAACCACCCATTCTCCAAGACTCTTTGTTGGATATCCCTGAACTAGTTGGTTGAACTAGACAACAACTTGGAGAGTTGGAGGATAAAGCTTTGCTTAACTTAGTTCATCTCTAGGGGATGTCTTCTGTGCGTGTGTGTGTGTTGAAGAAAGATGATATCTTCATCGATTGGTCCCTGTGATCAGTTGCTGGACCTATTGTCTTATCAATCTTTTGACTTGAGTATGGGCTATTATTAAGTCAAATCGTAACCAACGATATTCGTAATGTTGTCTTACTCGTGGTTGATCCCTCGAGCATACCCCATTACATCTTTTGGTCCGACCAATGCTATCACCGTGTTCACATGATGGTGGAAGTCCAAAGGATATGGAAATTCCGATGAGTTGTTGTTGAGCCCATCGCCAGCATTTTGTCTCCCCATGAGTCATGTTGAACATCAACCTAGTATTGGAAACTTGTGTAAGCATTTCTTCGTGTTCCGTTCATGAAGCTTATGCTTGGATGGAAAGGGTGACTTCCTCGAATTCATGTGCTTTAGGTGTAAGTTGCCGCCATGAATTTGAGAAAGGTTTGTGTTGTTTCCTTTGGAATCATCCCAAGTCAGTCATGCACGTGCGAAGTATTCTGTGGTTCGATAGACTGATCATCTTCATTCCATATGAATTCCATAGCACACCAAGCCACTGATTGATTTGTTCAAGGAAAAGGAGTTGTTGTGCAAATCCTAGGTCATGCACAAGACTTCGATATCCTCGTTGATGGTTTCCCACCTGAACTCGGTAGTGTTTGATGATATGACTACTACATGGTCATACTTGTCTTGGACGTTATATTCACATGTATGTAGCAGAATCAGCTCATGTTTTGGAGCTTGCTATCGTAGTTCATTCCCGAGAATCTCGCAACATCCTGTCGTCTATTTGTGTTGCAAACTTTCATTTTTCTTCCTAGACTCAATGAGTCTGGAATATCCTAACACCAACCAGATCTGAATCTCAGGCAGATATGATGGTTGGAACATTCCCAACATTTGCATTTTGTTCCCAGCTTGCATCCCATCGTGCCAATTTTCCATGGGCTGCCCTTATTAGTAATTGGTGTCTAGGATCATCTTCAAAAGTGGACTTACCATGGGTCCCATCCATTTCCGGTGATAAGCAAAATTCATCCATTGCGTTGTCTTCAACAAGGTAGTCCACATCATCCATTCTAGTTCGGTGTACCATTCCTTCGCACCCCACCAAACGATCGCTTGTGATTGCCTTAGGCTGGTATAAAGAGTTTCAATGATCTTTGTATCAAAAGTAATTCTTTTGCCACTTAAGGGAATAGTTCTTTGCGTCACTTTTTCCAAGGTGCCCCGTTACGGGATCTTGGTAAATATTTCCTCGCCACCTTGACACCATCCACCATTCCACCATCTTTCGAAGCGTGGAATTGTTGCCCACCAAATCACACACCGTTGTTTGTTCTCCCATCCCTCTCGATGTGTTTTGTGTCTCAACTCGAGATGTTTTTAAATCTCATCCCGTGAGTCGATCATGTTTACTTGATATTCGTGAAGATCGAATCATGTAGGACCTCCCTCTTTTTCCATTGTCGTGTCGAGTGAAGATCTCGAAAGCAAGACGTCAAGACCAAGATGATGGAGTGAATCAACATCTTCGAGAAGGGCAAATGGATCATGAAGATTGTGATAGTTTTGTGACTCCCCTTTTTCCTCTTACCTCACGTCTTGAATCTCGGGGCGAGATTCTTGTTTAGTGGGGGTGAGTTGTCACAGCCCCAGATCAGCCCTTGTTTGTTTTTGCTTTAGCATCCAGGCATCATGTTTAATTTTCATGAAATTTGAAATAGGGATTGCCTAAACCCTAGCATTAAAGGAATTCAAATAGGCTCAACCATAAATATTTTTCAGTGATTTCAAATGGCCTTCAAAAATGTTCACCATTTTTGGAAAAATGCTGGAAACAGTAACCAGAGATGTTGCACATTTCTCCATGACATTTGGATCCTTGAATTAAATCATAAGTATTTGAGTTTGGGCATTTAAAATTATATAAAATATTTCAAATGCCCAAATATTCCCAAACTAAAATGTTTCATGTTGGAAATATTCCAACATTGGACCAGGAGCAGTTTGGTGATTTTTGGAGCTGTTCTAGTTTTTTAAATAACTCCACAAAGTTACAGAATAATAGAAAACTGAAATAAAACAGAAATAAGAGAGAGAGAGAAACCCACCTGGCACTTACCTCTCCAGGCCACCTGCGCAGCCCACCTGCCCGGCCCAGTCCACCATCGCCTCCTCCCGCGTCGTCTACCTCCCCGCCAAGAGGAGGCAGGCGCGTGGTCGCCAAGCGTGCCTCGCCAGCTCCTGCTTGCCGCCGAGGGCCTGGCGCCTCCACGAGTGCCACGCCACCTCCCGACCCCCTCTCCGCCCGCCTCGCTCTGGTTCCCTCTCCTTCCACAGCTCTCTTCCGAACACACGCCCGTCGCCGCCGCCGCCACCACCGTAGCCACAGGCCCTCCTCGCCCATCCAACATGCCCTAGAGACCGCCAGTGCCTCCCTCGTCCTCCCCGATGGCTCACGCGACCGGAGAAGCCCAGCGCCGCCCAGCGTTTTCCTCTCCTCGGCCGTGGATCTCCATCGCCGACTCGCCGCCGTCCGAGCTTCCCCGAGCACGCCGAGTCCACCACTGCACTCCACGTGAGCTCCCGGTCACCTTCCCCCTCACCCCGTGGCCTATTTCTCACCGTAGCCGCTGATTCGAAGAAGCCCAAAAGTTCCCCACCGCCGGCCATGGCGCCGCCGTGGCCAGGGCCACCCCAGCTTGCGCCCGAGCACGTCACCAAGATCGCCGCCCTCCCAGGAGCCCGCAGCGCCCTTCCGTTTCTCCTCAAGTGCACCGCAGCGTCGACCCCGAGCTCGCCCGAGCTCCGGCGACCGCCACGGTCGACGCCGGTGACGACTCCGGCCATCTTAGGCCCAAGCTGCCACTACTCGACACGGACGAGCGCCACACATAGACGCCCTCCGCCGCCATTTGGTCGCCGGAGGAGGAAACTCAAGATTCCTCCGGCTGCCTCTCGGCTCCGCCGGCTGACGAGCCGCGGTCAACTCCAGCGAGTTGACCGGGTTTGGCCTAGTTTGACTTCCCGGAGCCATCGACATGCGGGCCCCGCCTGCTAACTAATCTAGTTTAGGTTAAACTAATTTAACTTAACCTAGGTTAGTGCTAATTGACTAGAGTTAGTTTCGTTAGTCACCGACGTGTGGCCCCACACGCCAGGTTTGACTTCAGTTGATCACGACGCAGGTCTTGACGTCGGTCGACGCAGTAATTGATTTTCGGGATTTATAATAATTCAGGAAATTTTAGAAAATACCCCAAACTTCAAATATTCATAACTTTTAATCTGTAACTCCAAATTAAATAATTTATATATGAAAAATGATCAGAAAAATATGAAGAATCTGTTTATGGCACTTTCATGCATGATTAAACAAGTTAACCTCACTGAATAGGATGAATCATGATTAGGGCAATTTATGAAATAACATTTGGAGTTGGAATTTGTTCTTGTTTGAATTCCACTTCAATTAACTCTGGCTAGACATTGCATTAGGTGAATTCAAGACCTTAACATGACATGTCATTCATGTGTATGTGCATTGCATTGATTGCGTTCTCTCTTGTTTGCCGGTAATTGTCCCCTCTCAGTAGACGATGTTTCAATGATGAGTTCGATGACACCGATGAAGAACTATATTATCTTCAGAAGTGCCAGGCAAGAAAAACCCCCTTGTTCATCCCGATACAATCCCACTCTCTCGCTCCTGCTCTATTTCATTGCATTAGGACAACATCGATTCAACTGTTACTTGCTGCGGTAGCTGAACCCCTTGATCCTTTGCATGACCTGTCATTCCACAAGAATTAGATGAAACCCACTAGCATGAGTAGGAATTGTTTGAGCCATGTTGTGCCTACTCATTTATGCTTGTTTGTCATGCCTGCCATCGCTTAGAGTTGAGTCGGGTCCGATTCATCGGGAATGAATTGGAATTGTTATGAACATGTCCCATCGTGTGTGAGCTAAGTGTGTGAACACGATTTGGTAAAGGTAGCGGTGAGAGGCCATGTAGGAGTACATGGTGGGTTGTCTCATTGCAGCCGTCCTCAGGAACTGATTTCTGTGTTTGTGATCCATGAAAAAGTTACTACCACGCATTGGGATCCTTAATTGACCCTCTCGGCTTCTTAACCACTCTTGTCCTCGGTCAGGAGTTGCAAGTAGTTTCGGTGTTTGTAGTATCTTTGGGGGCATATAGCGCTGACCGTAGGGGTGGGTTGTGTTGCGGTAGGCACCGTGTTGATGTACCGATTCGCCTGCTTGGTGTCTCGGGAACCCTGCACACATCGTTCGGGGCTGTATGGGAAACCTCGGCCGGACTCCCTGCGGATGGAACCGAATAGGCGATAAACCTGGACTAGGGACTTGTGTGTTTAGGTAGGTCGTGGCCGACACCCACGTTGGGCTTCCGCTTGAAGGTTGCCGAGTACATGTCGTGTAAACGGCGGTAAGTGGTGAGCGTGTGTGAAGAAGTACACCCCTGCAGGTTAATATGATCTATTCGAATAGCCGTGTCCATGGAGAAGGACTTCTGGGTTGCTTATACCAGTTCATAGACAAGTGAAAGTGGATACTCTAAAATGCGCAAGATAAGCGTGAGTGCTATGGATGGCGTTCTCGTAGGGAGACGGGAGCGGGTCCATAGTGGTGTATTGATATGGTGAATATGTGGACTCGTATGCGCCACCTCAAAAGAGTTACTTGCGATGTAGTTCAGATAGCCACCGAAGTCAAAGCTGGCTTGCTGCGGTCAAACTCCACCACCCCTTTTGATAATGATGCATATGTAGCTAGTTACGATGTAAGTCTTCTTTGAGTATGCGTTTGTACTCACGTTTGCTTATTTTATGTTTTGCGTAGAGACTTCGGTCTCGCTAGTAGTTCCGCTTGGACTTGACGGTTAGCTTGTTACCTCAGCTACGATCTTGTGCCCTCGGCGAGATCTCGGTAGATAGTCGACTTCTTAGCCTTCTTCATTTATAGTTGTCTGTACTTTCGGACATGTTTAGCTTCCGCTTGTGCTTTGACTTGTATGCTCGAGTGTTGGGTCATGAGACCCATGTTTGTAATATCTCGCTCCTCGGAGCCTATTGAATAAATATTTGAGTCGTAGAGTTATGTTGTGATGCCATGTTGTATCTACACATATTGAGCATATTGTGTGTATGTTTGAAATGCTTGGTATGTGTGGGATCCGACAAACTAGTTGTTTATCCTTGGCATCCTCTCATATGGGGAAATGTAGTCTCGTGCTTCTGAGCGATAGTAGTCCGCTACAGCCCGGTTCACCGAGTCCTGCTAGCCCAAAGCACTACTACTTAGACACTTGATCTGGCGGCATGTGTTTCACTTCGTTTCCTATGTCCGTTCTTCGGGAAATGTCACGCGGTGTTATTCGGAGTCCTGCCTAGCCTGCTAAAGCCCGGGATACCGGAGTCCTGTTAGCCCAGTGCTACAGCCCGAATTTATACGTTGATGACCGACATGCTCGATGTGATTCATGTATGCCTGTCCCCATGGGTTAGCGCCGGTTTGGGTTCACGACTAGCCATGTCGGCCCGGGTTCTTTGTCATATGGAGGCTAGCGACACTATCATATACGTGAGCCAAAAGGCGCAAACGGTCCCGGGCCATGGTAAGGCGACACCCGTGGGAATACCATGCGTGAGGCCGCAAAGTGATATGATGTGTTACATGCTAGATCTGTGTGACTTAGGATCGGGGTCCTGACACAATGTAACTAGATGATTCACTCTAGTGCAAGTGGGAGACTGTTGGAAATATGCCCTAGAGGCAATAATAAAATGGTTATTATTATATTTCTTTGTTCATGATAATTGTCTATTGTTCATGCTATAATTGTGTTACCCGGAAATCGTAATACATGTGTGAATACATAGACCACAACACGTCCCTAGTGAGCCTCTAGTTGACTAGCTCGTTGATCAACAGATAGTCATGGTTTCCTGACTCTTGACATTAGATGTCATTGATAACGGGATCACATCATTAGGAGAATGAAGTGATGGACAAGACCCAATCCTAAGCATAGCACAAGATCGTGTAGTTCGTTTGCTAGAGCTTTTCCAAATGTAAAGTATCATTTCCTTAGACCATGAGATTGTGCTACTCCCGGATACCGTAGGAGTGCTTTGGGTGTGCCAAACGTCACAACGTGAATCGGGTGGCTATAAAGGTGCACTACGGGTATCTCCGAAAGTGTCTGTTGGGTTGGCACGAATCGAGACTGGGATTTGACACTCTGTATGACGGAGAGGTATCTCTGGGCCCACTCGGTAATGCATCATCATAATGAGCTCAATGTGACCAAGTGGTTGATCACAAGATCATGCATTACTGTACGAGTAAGGTGACTTGCCGGTAACGAGATTGAACGAGGTATTGGGATACCGACGATCGAGTCTTGGGCAAGTAACATACCGATTGACAAAGGGAATTGTATACGGGATAGATTGAATCCTCGACATCGTGGTTCATCCGATGAGATCATCGAGGAGCATGTGGGAGCCAACATGGGTATCCAGATCCCGCTGTTGGTTATTGACCAGAGAGTCGTCTCGGTCATGTCTGCATGTCTCCCGAACCCGTAGGGTATACACACTTAAGGTTCGGTGACGCTAGGGTTGTAGAGATATTTGTATGCGGTAACCCGAAAGTTGTTCGGAGTCCCGGATGAGATCCCGGACGTCACGAGGAGTTCCGGAATGGTCCAGAGATGAAGAATTATATATAGGAAGTATAGTTTTGGCCGTCGGGAAAGTTTCGGGGGTTGTCGGTATTGTACCGGGACCACCGGAAGGGTCCTAGGGGGTCCATCCGGTGGGGCCACCTATCCCGGAGGGCCCCATGGGCTGAAGTGAGAGGGTAACCAGCCCCTGGTGGGCTGGTGCGCCCCCTTTGGCCCCCCTGCGCCTAGGGTTGGAAACCCTAGGGGTGGGGGGCGCCCCACTTGGCTTGGGGGGCAAGCCACCCCCCTTGGCCGGCGCCCCCCCTCTAAATGGGATCTAGAGGGGCTGGCGCCCCCTGGACCCCTATATAAAGAGGAGGGAGGGAGGGCTGTGCACCCTAGCCCCTGGCGCCTCCCTCTCCCTCTCCAACACCTCCTCCTCCTCCGTAGAGCTTGGCGAGGGAGGTGTTGAAGGGGCATGGGAACCAGCCCCTGGTGGGCTGGTGCGCCCCCCCCCCCTTGGCCTCCCATGCACTTAGGGTTGGAAACCCTAAGGGGTGGGGGCGCCTCCAATTGGCTTGGAGGCCAAGCCACCCCTAGGGCAGCCTGAAGGAAATATGCCCTAGAGGAAATAATAATGTTATTATTTATTTCCTCATATCATGATAAATGTTTATTATTCATGCTAGAATTGTATTAACCGGAAACATGATACATGTGTGAATACATAGACAAACATATAGTCACTAGCTCTACTTGACTAGCTCATCAATCAAAGATGGTTATGTTTCCTAACCATAGACATGTGTTGTTATTTGATTAATGAGATCACATCATTAGGAGAATGATGTGATTGACATGTCCCATTCCGTTAGCCTAGCACTTGATCGTTTAGTATATTGCTATTGCTTTCTTCATGACCTATACATGTTCCTGTAACTATGAGATTATGCAACTCCCGTTTACTGGAGGAACACTTTGGGTGCTACCAAACGTCCACAACGTAATCGGGTGATTATAAAGGAGTACTACAGTGTCTCCAAAGGTACATGTTGGGTTGGCGTATTTCGAGATTAGGTTTTGTCACTCCGATTGTCGGAGAGGTATCTCTGGGCCTTCTCGGTAATGCACATCACTATAAGCCTTGCAAGCAATGTAGCTAATGAGTTAGTTACGGAATGATGCATTACGTAACGAGTAAAGAGACTTGCCGATAATGAGATTGAACTAGGTATTGGATACCGATGATCAAATCTCGCAAGTAACATACCGATGACAAAGGGAACAACGTATGTTGTTATGCGGTTTGACCGATAAAGATCTTCGTAGAATATGTAGGAGCGAATATGGGCATCCAGGTTCCGCTATTGGTTATTGACCGAGAATAGTTCTAGGTCATGTCTACATAGTTCTCGAACCCGTAGGGTCCGCACGCTTAACGTTACGATGATGCTTTTATTATGAGTTTATAAGTTTTGATGTACCGAAGTTTGTTCGGAGTCCCGGATGTGATCACGGACATGACGAGGAGTCTCGAAATGGTCGAGACATAAAGATTGATATATTGGAAGCCTATGTTTGGACATTGGAAGTGTTCCGGGTGAAATCTGCATTTTACCGGAGTACCGGGAGGTTACCGGAACCCCCCGGTGACCTAATGGGCCTTAGTGGGCCTAGTGGAGAAAGAGGAGAAGGGGCCAAGGTGCAGCTGCGCGCCCCTCCCCCCCAAGTCCGAATAGGACAAGGAAGGGGGGCGGCGCCCCCCCTTTCCTTTTCCCCCTCTCCTCCTTCCCCCCCAAGTCCTAGTCCAACTAGGAAATGGGGGAGTCCTACTCCCGGTGGGAGTAGGACTCCTCCGGCCGCCTCCTCCTAGGGCCGGCCGCACCCCTTGCTCCTTTATATACAGGCAGGGGCACCCCACGACACACAAGTTGATCTACGGATCATTCCTTAGCCGTGTGGTGCCCTCCACCATATTCCACCTCGGTCATATCGTCAGCGGAGTTTAGGCGAAGCCCTGCGCCGAGAGCATCATCATTGTCACCACACCATCGTCTTGTGGAACTCATCCCCGACACTTTGCTTTGGATCGAAGTCCGGGATCGCCATCGAAGCTGAACGTGCTGAACTCGGAGGTGCCGTACGTTCGGTACTTGGATCGGTCGGATCGTGAAGACGTACGACTACATCAACCGCGTTGTCATAACGCTTCCGCTTACGGTCTACGAGGGTACGTGGACAATACTCTTCCCTCTCGTTGCTATGCCATCACCATGATCCTTGCATGTGCGTAGGATTTTTTTTGAAATTACTACATTCCCCAACAGTGGCATCCGAGCCTGGTTTTATGCGTAGATGTCATATGCACGAGTAGAACACAAGTGAGTTGTGGGCGATACAAGTCATACTGCTTACCAGCATGTCATACTTTGATTCGGCGGTATTGTGAGATGAAGCGGCCCGGACCGACATTACGCGTACGCTTACGCGAGACTGGTTTCACCGTTGCGAGCACTCGTGCTTAAAGGTGACTGGCGGGTGTCTGTCTCTCTCTCACTTTAGTTGAACCGAGTGTGGCTACGCCCGGTCCTTGCGAAGGTTAAAACAGCACTAACTTGACGAACTATCATTGTGGTTTTGATGCGTAGGTAAGAACGGTTCTTGCTCAGCCCGTAGCAGCCATGTAAAACTTGCAACAACAAAGTAGAGGACGTCTAACTTGTTTTTGCAGGGCATGTTGTGATGTGATATGGTCAAGACGTGATGGTATATTTTATTGTATGAGATGATCATGTTTTGTAACCGAAGTTATCGGCAACTGGCAGGAGCCATATGGTTGTCGCTTTATTGTATGAAATGCAAGCATACGTAATTGCTTTACTTTATCACTAAGCGGTAGCGATAGTCGAGAAGCAATAGATGGCATAAACGACAACGATGCTACGATGGAGATCAAGGTGTCGCGCCCGGTGACGATGGTGATCACGACGGTGCTTGAGATGGAGATCACAAGCACAAGATGATGATGGCCATATCATATCACTTATATTGATTGCATGTGATGTTTATCCTTTATGCATCTTATCTTGCTTTGATTGACGGTAGCATTTTAAGATGATCTCTCACTAAAATTATCAAGAAGTGTTCTCCCGAGTATGCACCATTGCCAAAGTTCGTCGTGCCCGGACACCACGTGATGATCGGGTGTGATAAGCTCTCGTCCATCTACAACAGTGCAAGCCAGTTTTGCACACGCGAATACTCGGGTTAAACTTGACGAGCCTAGCATATGCAGATATGGCCTCGTAACACGGAGACCGAAGGTCGAGCGTGAATCATATAGTAGATATGATCAACATAGTGATGTTCACCATTGAAAACTACTCCATCTCACGTGATGATCGGTTATGGTTTAGTTGATTTGGATCACGTGATCACTTAGATGACTAGAGAGATGTCTGCCTAAGTGGGAGTTCTTAAATAATATGATTAATTGAACTTAAATTTATCATGAACTTAGTACCGATAGTATTTTGATTATCTATGTTTGTTGTAGATAGATGGCTCGTCTTTGTTGTTCCGTTGAATTTTAATGCGTTCCTTGAGAAAGCAAAGTTGAAAGATGATGGTAGCAATTACACGGACTGGGTCCGTAATTTGAGGATTATCCTCATCGCTGCACGTAAGAATTACGCCCTGGAAGCACCGCTGGGTGCCGAACTCTTTGCAGGAGCAACGCCGAGAAGTTGTGAACGTCACGGTAGAGCAAAGCTGATGACTACTCTATAGTTCAGTGTGCCATGCTTTACGGCTTAGGACCGGGTCTTCAACGACGTTTTGAACGTCATGGAGCATATGAGATGTTCCAGGAGTTGAAGTTAATATTCAAGCAAATGCCCGGATTGAGAGATATGAAGTCTCCAATAAGTTCTATAGCTGCAAGATGGAGGAGAATAGTTACATCGGTGAGCATATACTCAAAATGTCCGGGTATAATAATCACTTGATTCAACCGGGAGTTAATCTTACGGATGATAGTGTCATTGATGTAATTCTCCAATCACTGCCACCAAGCTACAAGAGCTTCGTGATGAACTATAATATGCAAGGGATGAACAAGACAATTCCGAGCTCTTCGCAATGCTAAAAGCTGCGGAGGTAGAAATCAAGAAGGAGCATCAAGTGTTGATGGTCAACAAGACCACTAGTTTCAAGAAAAAGGGCAAAGGGAAGAAGAAGGAGAACTTCAAGAAGAACAACAAACAAGTTGCTGCTCAAGAGAAGAAACCCAAGTCTGGACCTAAGCCTGAAACTGAGTGCTTCTACTGCAAGCAAGCTGGTCACTGGAAGCGGAACTGCCCCAAGTATTTGGCGGATAAGAAGGATGGCAAGGTGAACAAAGGTATATGTGATATACATGTTATTGATGTGTACCTTACTAGAGCTCGCAGTAGCACTGGTATTTGATCTTGGTTACATTGCTAATATTTGCAACTCGAAGCAGGGACTACGGAATAAGCGAGCATCGCCAAGGACGAGGTGACGATGCAGCGTGGGAAAGCGGTTCCAAAGTCGATGTGATCGCGTCGGCACGCTACCTCTACATCTACCTTCGGATTAGTTTTAGACCTAAATAATTGTTATTTGGTGCCGCCGTTGAGCATGAACATTATATCTGGATCTTGTTTGATGCGAGACGGTTATTCATTTAAATCGGAGAATAATGGTTGTTCTATTTATATGAGTAATATCTTTTATGGTCATGCACCCTTGAAGAGTGGAATATTTTTATTAAATCTTGATAGTAGTGATACACATATTCATAATGTCGAAGCCAAAAGATGCAGAGTTGATAATGATAGTGCAACTTATTTGTGGCACTGCCGTTTAGGTCATATCGGTGTAAAGCGCATGAAGAAACTCCATGATGATGGACTTTTGGAACCACTTGATTATGAATCACTTGGTACTTGCGAACCGTGCCTCATGGGCAAGATGACTAAAACACCGTTCTCCGGTTCTATGGAGGGAGCAACAGATTTGTTGGAAATCATACATACAGATGTATGTGGTCCGATGAATGTTGAAGCTCGTGGCGGATATCGTTATTTCCTCACCTTCACAGATGATTTAAGCAGATATGGGTATATCTTCTTAATGAAGCATAAATCTGAAACATTTGAAAAGTTCAAAGAATTTCAGAGTGAAGTTGAAAATCATCGTAACAAGAAAATAAAGTTTCTACTATCTCGATCGTGGAGGAGAATATTTGAGTTACGAAGTTTGGTCTACATTTGAAACAATGCGGAATAGTTTCGCAACTCACGCCACCGAACACCACAACAGTAATGGTGTGTCCGAACGTCAGTGTCGTACTTTACAAGATATGTTGCGATCTATGATGTCTCTTACCGATTTACCGCTATCATTTTGGGGTTATGCTTTAGAGACGGCCTCATTCACATTTAATAGGGCACCATCAAAATCCGTTGAGGCGACTCCTTATGAACTATGGTTTGGCAAGAAACCAAAGTTGTCGCTTTACGAAAGTTTGGGGCTGCAATGCTTATGTGAAAAACTTCAACCTGATAAGCTTGAACCCAAATCGGAAAAATGTGTCTTCATAGGATACCCAAAGGAGACAGTTGGGTACACCTTATATCACAGATCCGAAGGCAAGACATTCGTTGCTAAGAATGGATCCTTTCTAGAGAAGGAGTTTCTCTCGAAAGAAGTGAGTGGGAGGAAACTAGAACTTGATGAGGTAACAGTACCAGCTCCCTTATTGGAAAGTGGTTCATCACAGAAATCGGTTCTTGTGACACCTACACCAATTAGTGAGGAAGTTAATGATGATGATCATGAAACTTCAGATCAAGTTGTTCTTGAACTTCAGAGATCAACTAGAGTAAGATCCGCACTGAGTGGTACGATAATCCTATTCTGGAAGTCATGCTACTAGATCATGGTGAACCTATGAACTATGAAGAAGCGATGGTGAGCCCAGATTCTGCAAAATGGCTTGAAGCCATGAAATCTGAGATGGGATCCATGTATGAGAACAAAGTGTGGACTTTGGTTGACTTGCCCGATGGTCGGCAAGCAATAGAAAATAAATGGATCTTTAAGAAGAAGACTGGCGCTGATGGTAATATAACTGTCTATAAAGCTCGACTTGTTGCGAAAGGTTTTCGACAAGTTCAAGGGGTTGACTACGATGAGACTTTCTCACCCATAGCGATGCTTAAGTCTGTCCGAGTCATGTTAGCAATTGCTGCATTTTATGATTATGAAATTTGGCAAATGGATGTCAAAACTGCATTCTTGAATGGATTTCTAGAAGAAGAGTTGTATATGATGCAACCAGAAGGTTTTGTTGATCCAAAAGGTGCTAACAAGGTGTGCAAGCTCCAGCGATCAATTTATGGTCTGGCGCAAGCCTCTCGGAGTTGGAATAAACGCTTTGATAGTGTGATCAAAGCATATGGTTTTATACAGACTTTTGGAGAAGCCTGTATTTACAAGAAAGTGAGTGGGAGCTGATCCCCAACACCACCTATCCCGGAGAGCCCCATGGGCTGAAGGGGCATGGGAACCAGCCCCTGGTGGGCTGGTGCGCCCCCCCCTTGGGCCTCCCATGCACTTAGGGTTGGAAACCCTAAGGGGTGGGGGCGCCTCCAATTGGCTTGGAGGCCAAGCCACCCCTAGGGCAGCCTGAAGGAAATATGCCCTAGAGGAAATAATAATGTTATTATTTATTTCCTCATATCATGATAAATGTTTATTATTCATGCTAGAATTGAATTAACCGGAAACATGATACATGTGTGAATACATAGACAAACATATAGTCACTAGTATGCCTCTACTTGACTAGCTCATCAATCAAAGATGGTTATGTTTCCTAACCATAGACATGTGTTGTTATTTGATTAATGAGATCACATCATTAGGAGAATGATGTGATTGACATGTCCCATTCCGTTAGCCTAGCACTTGATCGTTTAGTATATTGCTATTGCTTTCTTCATGACCTATACATGTTCCTCGTGAACTATGAGATTATGCAACTCCCGTTTACGTGAGGAACACTTTGGTGCTACCAAACGTCACAACGAATCGGGTGATTATAAAGGAGTACTACAGGTGTCTCCAAAGGTACATGTTGGGTTGGCGTATTTCGAGATTAGGTTTTGTCACTCCGATTGCCTGGAGAGGTATCTCTGGGCCTTCTCGGTAATGCACATCACTATAAGCCTTGCAAGCAATGTAGCTAATGAGTTAGTTACGGAATGATGCATTACGTAACGAGTAAAGAGACTTGCCATTAATGAGATTGAACTAGGTATTGGATACCGATGATCAAATCTCGGGCAAGTAACATACCGATGACAAAGGGAACAACGTATGTTGTTATGCGGTTTGACCGATAAAGATCTTCGTAGAATATGTAGGAGCGAATATGGGCATCCAGGTTCCGCTATTGGTTATTGACCGAGAATAGTTCTAGGTCATGTCTACATAGTTCTCGAACCCGTAGGGTCCGCACGCTTAACGCTACGATGACAGCTTTATTATGAGTTTATAAGTTTTGATGTACCGAAGTTTGTTCGAGTCCCGGATGTGATCACGGACATGACGAGGAGTCTCGAAATGGTCGAGACATAAAGATTGATATATTGGAAGCCTATGTTTGACATTGGAAGTGTTCCGTGAAATCTGCATTTTAATCGAGTACCGGGAGGTTACCGAACCCCCGGTGACCTAATGGGCCTTAGTGGGCCTAGTGGAGAAAGAGGAGAAGGGCCAAGGTGCAGCTGCGCCTCCCCCAAGTCCGAATAGGACAAGGAAGGGGCGGCGCCCCCTTTCCTTTTCCCCTCTCCTCCTTCCCCCAAGTCCTAGTCCAACTAGAATGGGGAGTCCTACTCCGGTGGGAGTAGGACTCCTCCGCGCGCCTCCTCCTAGGGCCGGCCGCACCCCCTTGCTCCTTTATATACAGGCAGGGGGCACCCCACGCACACAAGTTGATCTACGGATCATTCCTTAGCCGCAGCGGTGCCCCTCCACCATATTCCACCTCGGTCATATCGTCATGAGTTTAGGCGAAGCCTCGCTACCGGTAGAGCATCATCATTGTCACCACACCATCGTCTTGACGGACTCATCCCCGGCACTTTGCCGGATCGAAGTCCGGGATCGCCATCGAGCTGAACGTGTGCTGAACTTCGGAGGTGCCGTCGTTCGGTACTTGGATCGGTCGGATCGTGAAGACGCACGACTACATCACATCAACCGTTGTCATAACGCTTCCGCTTACGGCCCACGAGGGTACGTGGACAATACTCTTCCCTCTCGTTGCTATGCCATCACCATGATCCTTGCATGTGCGTAGGATTTTTTGAAATTACTACGCTCCCCAACAAAGGGCATCCGAGCCTGGTTTTATGCGTAGATGTCATATGCACGAGTAGAACACAAGTGAGTTGTGGGCGATACAAGTGATACCGCTTACCAAAGATGTCATACTTTGGTTCGGGCAAGATTGTGAGATGAAGCGGCCGGACCGACATTACGCCAGACGCTTACGCCGAGACTGGTTTCACTGCTATGCGAGCACTCGTGCTTAAAGGTGACCGGGCGGGTGTCTGCTCTCTCTCACTTTAGTTGAACTGAAAAGTGGCTACGCCCGGTCCTTGCGAAGGTTAAAACAGCACTAACTTGACGAACTATCATTGTGGTTTTGATGCGTAGGTAAGAACGGTTCTTGCTCAGCCCGTAGCAGCCATGTAAAAACTTGCAACAACAAAGTAGAGGACGTCTAACTTGTTTTTGCAGGGCATGTTGTGATGTGATATGGTCAAGACGTGATGGTATATTTTATTGTATGAGATGATCATGTTTTGTAACCGGTTATCGGCAATCGGCAGGAGCCATATGGTTGTCGCTTATTGTATGAAATGCAAACGCATACTGTAATTGCTTTTACTTTATCACTAAGCGGTAGCGATGATAGTCGAGAAGCAATAGATGGCATAAACGACAACGATGCTACGATGGAGATCAAGGTGTCGCTACCGGTGATTTATGGTGATCACGACGGTGCTTCGAGATGGAGATCACAAGCACAAGATGATGATGGCCATATCATATCACTTATATTGATTGCATGTGATGTTTATCCTTTATGCATCTTATCTTGCTTTGATTGACGGTAGCATTTTAAGATGATCTCTCACTAAAATTATCAAGAAGTGTTCTCCCGAGTATGCACCATTGCCAAAGTTCGTCGTGCCTGCACACCACGTGATGATCGGGTGTGATAAGCTCTCGTCCATCTACAACAGTGCAAGCCGGTTTTGCACACGCCGAATACTCAAAGTTAAACTTGACGAGCCTAGCATATGCAGATATGGCCTCGTAACACGGAGACCGAAAGGTCGGCGTGAATCATATAGTAGATATGATCAACATAGTGATGTTCACCATTGAAAACTACTCCATCTCACGTGATGATCGGTTATGGTTTAGTTGATTTGGATCACGTGATCACTTAGATGACTAGAGAGATGTCTGCCTAAGTGGGAGTTCTTAAGTAATATGATTAATTGAACTTAAATTTATCATGAACTTAGTACTGATAGTATTTTGATTATCTATGTTTGTTGTAGATAGATGGCTCGTCTTTGTTGTTCCGTTGAATTTTAATGCTCCTTGAGAAAGCAAAGTTGAAAGATGATGGTAGCAATTACACGGACTGGGTCCGTAATTTGAGGATTATCCTCATCGCTGCACGTAAGAATTACGCCCCGGAAGCACCGCTGGTGCCGTGCCCGCCGCAGGAGCAACGCCGTAAGTTGTGAACGTCTGGTAGAGCAAAGTCGATGACTACTCTATAGTTCAAGCAGCCATGCTTTACGGCTTAGGACCGGGTCTTCAACGACGTTTTGAACGTCATGGAGCATATGAGATGTTCCAGGAGTTGAAGTTAATATTCAAGCAAATGCCCGGATTGAGAGATATGAAGTCTCCAATAAGTTCTATAGCTGCAAGATGGAGGAGAATAGTTCTGTCAGTGAGCATATACTCAAAATGTCTGGGTATAATAATCACTTGATTCAACTGGAGTTAATCTTCGATGATAGTGTCATTGATGTAATTCTCCAATCATCGCCACCAAGCTACAAGAGCTTCGTGATGAACTATAATATGCAAGGGATGAACAAGACAATTCCGAGCTCTTCGCAATGCTAAAAGTCATGGAGGTAGAAATCAAGAAGGAGCATCAAGTGTTGATGGTCAACAAGACCACTAGTTTCAAGAAAAGGGCAAAGGGAAGAAGAAGGAGAACTTCAAGAAGAACAACAAACAAGTTGCTGCTCAAGAGAAGAAACCCAAGTCCGGACCTAAGCTCGAAACCGAAAGTGCTTCTCTGCCAAGCAAGCTGGTCACCGAAGCGGAATTGCCCCAAGTATTTGGCGGATAAGAAGGATGGCAAGGTGAACAAAGGTATATGTGATATACATGTTATTGATGTGTACCTTACTAGAGCTCGCAGTAGCACTCGGTATTTGATATCGGTTACATTGCTAATATTTGCAACTCGAAACAGGGACTACGGAATAAGCGAGCACCGCCAAGGACGAGGTGACGATGCGCGTGGGAAAGCGGTTCCAAAGTCGATGTGATCGCGGTCGGCACGCTTACCTCTACATCTACCTTCGGATTAGTTTTAGACCTAAATAATTGTTATTTGGTGCCACCGTTGAGCATGAACATTATATCTGGATCTTGTTTGATGCGAGACGGTTATTCATTTAAATCAGAGAATAATGGTTGTTCTATTTATATGAGTAATATCTTTTATGGTCATGCACCCTTGAAGAGTGGTCTATTTTTATTAAATCTTGATAGTAGTGATACACATATTCATAATGTCGAAGCCAAAAGATGCAGAGTTGATAATGATAGTGCAACTTATTTGTGGCACCGCCGCTTAGGTCATATCGGTGTAAAGCGCATGAAGAAACTCCATCTTGATGGACTTTTGGAACCACTTGATTATGAATCACTTGGTACTTATGTAACCGTGCCTCATGGGCAAGATGACTAAAACACCGCTTCTCCGGTTCTATGGAGGGAGCAACAGATTTGTTGGAAATCATACATACGTATGTATGTGGTCCGATGAATGTTGAAGCTCGTATGATATCGTTATTTCCTCACCTTCACAGATGATTTAAGCAGATACGGGTATATCTTCTTAATGAAGCATAAATCTGAAACATTTGAAAAGTTCAAAGAATTTCAGAGTGAAGTTGAAAATCATCGTAACAAGAAAATAAAGTTTCTACTATCTGATCATGGAGGAGAATATTTGAGTTACGAGTTTGGTCTACATTTGAAACAATGCGGAATAGTTTCGCAACTCACGCCACCTGGAACACCACAAACAGAATGGTGTGTCTGAACGTCGTAATCGTACTTTACAAGATATGGTGCGATCTATGATGTCTCTTACCGATTTACCGCTATCATTTTGGGGTTATGCTTTAGAGACGGCCGCATTCACATTTAATAGGGCACCATCAAAATCCGTTGAGACGACTCCTTATGAACTATGGTTTGGCAAGAAACCAAAGTTGTCGTTTCTGAAAGTTTGGGGCTGCAATGCTTATGTGAAAAAACTTCAACCCCGATAAGCTTGAACCCAAATCGGAAAAATGTGTCTTCATAGGATACCCAAAGGAGACAGCTTGGGTACACCTTATATCACAGATCCAAGGCAAGACATTCGTTGTTAAGAATGGATCCTTTCTAGAGAAGGAGTTTCTCTCGAAAGAAGTGAGTGGGAGGAAAGTAGAACTTGATGAGGTAATGCATTCAGCTCCCTTATTGGAAAGTGGTTCATCACAGAAATCGGTTCTTGTGACACCTACACCAATTAGTGAGGAAGTTAATGATGATGATCATGAAACTTCAGATCAAGTTGTTACTGAACTTCGTAGATCAACTAGAGTAAGATCCGCACCAGAGTGGTACGATAATCCTATTCTGGAAGTCATGCTACTAGATCATGGTGAACCTATGAACTATGAAGAAGCGATGGTGAGCCCAGATTCTGCAAAATGGCTTGAAGCCATGAAATCTGAGATGGGGATCCATGTATGAGAACAAAGTGTGGACTTTGGTTGACTTGCCCGATGGTCGGCAAGCAATAGAAAATAAATGGATCTTTAAGAAGAAGACTGGCGCTGATGGTAATATAACTGTCTATAAAGCTCGACTTGTTGCGAAAGGTTTTCGACAAGTTCAAGGGGTTGACTACGATGAGACTTTCTCACCCATAGCGATGCTTAAGTCTGTCTGAAGTCATGTTAGCAATTGCTGCATTTTATGATTATGAAATTTGGCAAATGGATGTCAAAACTGCATTCTTGAATGGATTTCTAGAAGAAGAGTTGTATATGATGCAACCAGAAGGTTTTGTTGATCCAAAAGGTGCTAACAAGGTGTGCAAGCTCCAACGATCAATTTATGGTCTGGCGCAAGCCTCTCGGAGTTGGAATAAACGCTTTGATAGTGTGATCAAAGCATATGGTTTTATCTGCACTTTTGGAGAAGCCTCAGTATTTACAAGAAAGTGAGTGGGAGCTCAGAGCATTTACGATATTATATGTGGACGACATATTATTAATTGGAAATGATATAGAATTTCTGGATAGCATAAAAGGATACTTGAATAAAAGTTTTTCAATGAAAGACCTCGGTGAAGCTGCTTACATATTGGGCATCAAGATCTATAGAGATAGATCAAGACGCTTGATTGGACTTTCACAAAGCACATACCTTGATAAAGTTTTGAAAAAGTTCAAAATGGATCGTGCAAAGAAAGGATTCTTACCAGCATTACAAGGTGTGAAATTGAGTCAAACTCAATGCCCCACCACAAAGCAGAAGATAGAGAGAAAATGAAAGATGTTCCTTATGCTTCAGCCATAGGCTCTATCATGTATGCAATGTTGTGTACTAGACCTGACGTATGCTTAGCAATAAGCTTGGCAGGAAGGTACCAAAGTAATCCAGGATGGATCACTGGACAATGGTCAAGAACATCCTGAAATACCTGAAAAGGACTAAGGATATGTTTCTCGTATATGGAGGTGACAAAGAGCTAGTCGTAAATGGTTACGTCGATGCAAGCTTTGACACCGATCCGGACGATTCTAAATCGCAAACCGGATACGTGTTTTTATTAAACGGTGGAGCTGTTAGTTGGTGCAGTTCTAAACAAAGCGTCGTGGCGGGATCTACATGTGAAGCGGAATACATAGCTGCTTCGGAAGCAACAAATGAAGGAGTCTGGATGAAAGAGTTCATTTCCGATCTAGGTGTCATACCTAGTGCATCGGGACCAATGAAGATCTTCTGTGACAATACTGGTGCAATTGCATTGGCAAAGGAATCCAGATTTCACAAGAGGACCAAGCACATCAAGAGACGCTTCAATTCCATCCCGACCAAGTCCGTGGGAGACATAGAGATTTGCAAGATACATACGGATCTGAATGTTGCGTAATTCGTTGACTAAGCCTCTTCCACGAGCAAAACATGATCAGCACCAAGACTCCATGGGTGTTAGAATCATTACCTTGTGTAATCTAGATTATTGACTCTAGTGCAAGTGGGAGATCAAGGAAATATGCCCTAGAGGCAATAATAAAGTTATTATTTATTTCCTCATATCATGATAAATGTTTATTATTCATGCTAGAATTGTATTAACCTAAACGTGATACATGTGTGAATACATAGACAAACATATAGTCACTAGTATGCCTCTACTTGACTAGCTCATTAATCAAAGATGGTTATGTTTCCTAACCATAGACATGTGTTGTTATTTGATTAATGAGATCACATCATTAGGAGAATGATGTGATTGACATGACCCATTCTCGTTAGCCTAGCACTTGATCGCTTAGTATATTGCTATTGCTTTCTTCATGAACTATACATGTTCCCGTAACGATGAGATTATGCAACTCCGTTTACTGTGAGGAACACTTTGGTGCTACCAAACGTCACAACGTGAATCGGGTGATTATAAAGGAGTACTACAGTGTCTCCAAAGGTACATGTTGGGTTGGCGTATTTCGAGATTATGTTTTGTCACTCCGATTGTCGGAGAGGTATCTCCGGGCCTTCTCGGTAATGCACATCACTATAAGCCTTGCAAGCAATGTAGCTAATGAGTTAGTTACGGAATGATGCATTACGTAACGAGTAAAGAGACTTGCCAAAGAACGAGATTGAACTAGGTATTGGATACCGACGATCAAATCTCGCAAGTAACATACCGATGACAAAGGGAACAACGTATGTTGTTATGCGGTTCGACCGATAAAGATCTTCGTGAGAATATGTAGGAGCCAATATGGGCATCCAGGTTCCGCTTATTGGTTATTGACCGAGAATAGTTCTAGGTCATGTCTACATAGTTCTCGAACCCGTAGGGTCCGCACGCTAATGTTACGGCGATGCTTTATTATGAGTTTATAAGTTTTGATGTACCAAAGTTTGTTCGGAGTCCCGGATGTGATCACGGACATGAAGAGGAGTCTCAAAATGGTCGAGACACAAAGATTGATATATTGGAAGCCTATGTTTGGACATCGGAAGTGTTCCGGGTGAAATCGGCATTTTACCGGAGTACTGTGGAGGTTAATGAACCACCCGGTGGCCTAATGGGCCTTAGTGGGCCTAGTGGAGAAAGAGGAGAAGGGGCCAAGGGGCATCCGCGCGCCCCTCCCCCCCAAGTCCGAATAGGACAAGGAAGGGGGGCGGCGCCCCCCTTTCCTTTTCCCCCTCTCCTCCTTCCCCCCAAGTCCTAGTCCAACTAGGAAAGGGGGGAGTCCTACTCCCGGTGGGAGTAGGACTCCTCTGGAGCGCCTCCTCCTAGGGCCGGCCGCACCCCCCTTGCTCCTTTATATACGGGGGCAGGGGGCACCCCACAGATACACAAGTTGATCTACGGATCGTTCCTTAGCCGTGTGCGGTGCCCCCCTCCACCATATTCCATCTCGGTCATATCGTCGCGGAGTTTAGGCGAAACCCTGCGCCGGTAGAGCATCATCATCTTCACCACGCCGTCAGGTCGACGGAACTCATCCCCGACACTTTGCCGGGATCGGAGTCCGGGATCGCCATCGAGCTGAACGTGTGCTGAACTCGGAGGTGCCGTACGTTCGGTACTTGGATCGGTCGGATCGTGAAGTCGTACGACTACATCAACCGCGTTGTCATAACGCTTCTGCTTACGGTCTACGAGGGTACGTGGACAATACTCTTCCCTCTCGTTGCTATGCCATCACCATGATCCTTGCGTGTGCGTAGGAATTTTTTTGAAATTACTACGTTCCCAACACAGCCGCCCCCCTCCCTAGATGGGATCTACAAGGGGCCGGCGCCCCCTAGGCCCCTATATATAGTGGAGGGGAGGGAGGGCAGCCGCACCTGAGTCCCAGGCGCCTCCCTTCCTCCCGTGACACCTCTTCCTCCCTGCTTGCACTTGGCGAAGCCCTGCCGGGATCCCGCTACTTCCACCACCACGCCGTCGTGCCGCTGGATCTCCATCAACCTCTCCTTCCCTTGCTGGATCAAGAAGGAGGAGATGTCTCTCCCAACCGTATGTGTGTTGAACACGGAGGTGTCGTCCGTTCGGCGCTAAGATCATCGGTGATTTGGATCATGATGAGTACGACTCCATCAACCCCGTTCACTTGAACGCTTCCGCTTAGTGATCTACAAGGGTATGTAGATGCACTCCCCTTTCCCTTGTTGCTAGATTACTCCATAGATTGATCTTGGTGATGCGTAGAAATTTTTTAATTTTTGCTACGTTCCCCAACAGTGGCATCATGAGCCAGGTTTATGCGTAGTTTCTATGCACGAGTAGAACAAAAGTTGTTGTGGGCGTTGATTTTGTTCAATATGCTTACCATTACTAGTCCAATCTTGTTTCGACGGTATTGTGGGATGAAGCGGCCCGGACCGACCTTACACGTACACTTACGTGAGACAGGTTCCACCGACTGACATGCACTTGTTTCATAAGGTGGCTAGCAGGTGCCAGTCTCTCCCACTTTAGTCGGATCAGGTTCGATGAAAAGGGTCCTTATGAAGGGTAAATAGCAATTGACATATCATGTTGTGGCTTTTGCGTAGGTAAGAAACGTTCTTGCTAGAAACCCATAGCAGCCACGTAAAACATGCAAAGAACAATTAGAGGACCTCTAACTTGTTTTTGCGGTGGTATGCTATGTGATGTGATATGGCCAAAAGAATGTGATGAATGATATGTGATGTATGAGATTGATCATGTTCTTGTAATAGGAATCATGACTTGCATGTCGATGAGTATTACAACCGGCAGGAGCCATAGGAGTTGTCTTAATTTATTGTATGACCTGCGTGTCAATGAACAATGCCATGTAATTACTTTACTTTATTGCTAAACCGTTAGCCATAGTAGTAGAAGTAATAGTTGGCGAGACAACTTTATGGAGACACGATGATGGAGATCATGATGATGGAGATCATGGTGTCATGCCGGTGACGATGATGATCATGGAGCCCCGAAGATGGAGATCAAAAGGAGCAAAATGATATTGGCCATACCATGTCACTTTTTGATTGCATGTGATGGTTATCATGTTTATGCATCTTATTTTCTTAGAACGATGGTAGTAAATAAGATGATCCCTCATAATAATTTCAAGGAAAGTGTTCCCCCTAACTGTGCACCATTGCGAAAGTTCGTTGTTTCGAAGCACCACGTGATGATCGGGTGTGATAGATTCTAACGTTCACATACAACGGGTGTAAGCCAGATTTACACACGCGAAACACTTAGGGTTGACTTGACGAGCCTAGCATGTATGTACATGGCCTCGGAACACAAGAGACCGAAAGGTCGAGCATGAGTCGTATGGTAGATACGATCAACATGAAGATGTTCACCGATGATGACTAGTCCGTCTCACGTGATGATCGTACACGGCCTAGTTGACTCGGATCATGTAATCACTTAGATGACTAGAGGGACATCTATCTGAGTGGGATTTCATAAGATGAACTTAATTATCCTGAACATAGTCAAAAGGTCTTTGCAAATTATGTCGTAAGCTCGCGCTTTAGTTCTACTGTTTAGATATGTTCCTAGAGAAAATTCAGTTGAAAGTTGATAGTAGCGATTATGCGGACTAGGTCCGTAAACCGAGGATTGTCCTCGTTGCTTCAAGAAGGCTTATGTCCTTAATGCACCGCCAAAGGTCTTTGAACCTCGGACATAGTCTGTGGATGTTGCGAACATCCGACATACACGCTTTGATAACTACGTGATAGTTCAAGAATGTTAAACGGTTTAGAGTTGAGGCAATCAAGACGATTTCAAACGTCGTGAAACATATGAGATGTTTCGAGGGCTGAATTGGGATTTCAGGCTCGTGCCCACGCCAAGAGGTATAAGACCTCCACGCAGTCTCTTAGCCTGCAAACTAAGGGAGAAAAGCTCAATCGTTGAGCTTGTGCTCAGATTGTCCGAGTACCACAATCACTTGAATCGAGTGGGAGTTAATCTTCCGGATGAGATAGTGATGTTTCTCCAAAGTCATTGCCACCTTGTCGCTAGAGCTCTGTGATGAACTATAACATATCGTGGATAGAGATGATGATCCTTGAAATATTCACGATGTTTGACACCGCGAAAAGTAGAAATCAAGAAGGAGCATCAATTGTTGATGGTTAGTGAAACCACTAGTTTCAAGAAGGGCAAGGGCAAGAAGGGATACTTCATGAAACGGCAAATCAGCTGCTGCTCTAGTGAAGAAACCCAAGGTTGAACCCAAACCCGAGACTAAGTGCTTCGTAATAAGGGGAACAACATCGGAGCGTAATTACCCTAGATACTTGGTAGATGAGAAGGCTGGCAAGGTCGATAGAACTATATTGGATATACATTATGTTAATGTGTACTTTACTAGTACACCTAGTAGCACCAGGGTATTAGATACCGGTTCGTTGCTAAGTGTTAGTAACTTGAAATAAAAGCTACGGAATAAACGGAGACTAGTTAAAGGTGAGCTGACGATATGTGTTGGAAGTGTTTCCAAGCTTGATGTGATCAAGCATCGCACGCTCCCTCTACCATCGAGATTGGTGTTAAACCTAAATAATTGTTATTTGGTGTTTGCGTTGAGCATAGACATGATTGGATTATGTCTATCGCAATACGGTTATTCATTTAAGGAGAATAATGATTACTCTGTTTATTTGAATAATACCTTCAATGGTCTTGCACCTAAAATGAATGGTTTATTGAATCTCGATCGTAGTAATACACATGTTCATGCCAAAAGATATAAGATAATACCACATACTTGTGGCACTGCCATTTGAGTCATATTGGTATAAAACGCATGAAGAAGCTCCATGCTGATGGATCTTTGGACTCACTGCTTTTGAAAAGTTTGAGACCTCGCGAACCATGTCTATTGGTGTATATGCATGAAGAAACTCCATGCAGATGGATCGCTTGGACTCACTTGATTTTGAATCACTTGAGACATGCAAATCATACCACATGGGCAAGATGACCTGAAAGCCTCATTTTCAAAGAAATGGAACAAGAAAGCAACTTGTTGGAAGTAATACATTTTGATGTGTGCAGTCCAATGAGTGCCGAGGCACGCAAAGGGATATCGTTATGTTCTTACTTCACAGATGATTTGAGTAGATACTGAGTATATTTACTCGATGAAACACAAGTCCGAATTATTGAAAGGTTCAAGTAATTTCAGAGTGAAGTTGGAGATCGTCGTGACAAGAGGATAAGATGTCTATGATATGATCATAGAGATGAAAATCTGAGTTGCGAGTTTGGCACACAATTAAGACATTGTGGAAATTGTTTCACAACTAATACCGCCTGGAACACCATAGTGTGATGGTGTGTCCGAACGTCATAACTGCACCCTATTGGATATGGTGCATACCATGATGTCTCTTATCGAATTACCACTATCGTTTATGGGTTAGGCATTAGAGACAACCGCATTCACTTTAAATAGGGCACCATGTAATTCCGTTGAGATGACACTGTATGAACTATGGTTTAGAGAAACCCAAGCTGTCATTTCTTAAAAGTTTGGGGTTGCGACGCTTATGTGAAAAGTTTTAGCCTGATAAGCTCGAACCCAAAGCGGATAAATGCGTCTTCATAGAACACCCAAAACAGTTGGGTATACCTCCTATTTCAGATCCGGAAGCAAAAGCGATTGTCTCTGGAAATGGGTCCTTTCTCGAGGAAAAGTTTCTCTCGAAAGAATTAAGTGGGAGGATGGTGGAGACTTGATGAGGTTATTGAACCGTCACTTCAACTAGTGTGTAGGAGGGCACAGGAAGTTGTTCCTATGGCACCTACACCAATTGAAGTGGAAGCTTATGATAGTGATCATGAAACTTCGGATCAAGTGACTACCAAATCTCGTATGTCGATAAGGATGCGTACTACTTCAGAGTGGTACGTACTCCTGTCTTGGAGGTCATGTTGCTAGACAACAATGAACCTACGAGCTATGGAGAAGCGATGGTGGGCCCGGATTCCGACGAATGGCTCGAGACCATAAAATCCGAGAGAGGATGCTAACAAGTATGCAAAGCTCTAGAAATCCTTCTAAGGACTGGAGTAAGCATCTCGGAGTTGGAATATACGCTTTGATGAGATGATCAAAGATTTTGGGTTTATACAAAGTTTATGAGAAACTTGTATTTCCAAAGGAGTGAGTGGGAGCACTATATCATTTCTGATGAGTATATGTTGTTGACATATTGTTGATCAAAAATGATGTAGAGTTTCTGGAAAGCATATAGGGTTATTTGAAAAGTGTTTTTCAATAGAGAACCTGGATTAAGTTGCTTGAACATTGAGCATCAAGATCTATAAGGATAGATAAAAAACGCTTAATGGTACTTTCAAATGAGCACATACCTTGACATGATCTTGAAGGTGTTCAAGATGGATCAGTCAAAGAAGGAGTTCTTGCCTGAGTTGTAAGGTATGACGTTAAGACTTAAATCTCGACCACTGCAGAAGAAAGAGAAAGGATTTAATGTCGCCCCTATGCCTTAGCCATAGGCTCTATACAGTATGTCATGCTTTGTACCGCACCTGATATGTGCCTTGCCACGTGTCTGGCAAGGGGGTACAAGAGTGATCCAGGAATGGATCATTCGACAACGGTCAAAATTGTCCTTGGAGTAATAAGGACATGTTTCTCGATTATGGAGGTGATAAAGAGTTCGGCGTAAAGGGTTACATCGATGCAAGCTTTAACACCTATCCGAATGACTTTGAGTAGCAAACCGGATACGTATAGTGGAGCAACCATTTGGAATAGCTCCAAGTGGAGCGTGGAAGCATCATTTACAATATGACCTAGAGATTTGCGAAGTACATACGGATCTGAATGTTGCAGACCCGTTGACTAAAACCTCTCTCACAAGCAAAACATGATCAAACCCCAGAACTCATTGAGTCTTAACCACATGATGATGTGAATTAGTTTATTGACACTAGTAAACTCTTTGGATGTTGGTCACATGGCGATGTGACCTGTGAGTGTTAATCACATGGCGATGTGAACTAGATTATTGACTCTAGTGCAAGTGGGAGGCTGTTGGAAATATGCTCTAGAGGCAATAACAAATTAGTTATTGTTATTATATTTCCTTGTTCATGATAATCGTTTATTATCCATGCTATAATTGTATTGATAGGAAACTCAGATACATGTGTGGGTACATAGACAACACCATGTCCCTAGTAAGCCTCTAGTTGGCTAGCTCGTTGATCAATAGATGGTTACTGTTTCCTGACAATGGACATTGGATGTCGTTGATAACGGGATCACATCATTAGGAGAATGATGTGATGGACAAGACCCAATCCTAAGCCTAGCACAAAGATCGTGTAGTTCGTATGCTAAAGCTTTTCTAATGCCAAGTATCATTTCCTTAGACCATGAGATTGTGCAACTCCCGGATACCGTAGGAATGCTTTGGGTGTACCAAACGTCACAACTTAACTGGGTGGCTATAAAGGTGCACTACGGGTATCTCCGAAAGTGTCTGTTGGGTTGGCACGAATCAAGATCGATTTGTCACTCCGTGTGACGGAGAGGTATCTCTGGGCCCACTCGGTAGGACATCATCATAATGTGCACAATGTGACCAAGGAGTTGATCACGGGATGATGAGTTAAGGAACGAGTAAAGAGACTTGCCGGTAACGAGATTGAACAAGGTATCGGGATACCAACGATCGAATCTCGGGCAAGTACTATACCAGTAGACAAAGGGAATTGAATACGGGATTGATTGAATCCTCGACATCGTGGTTCATCCCATGAGATCATCGTGGAACATGTGGGAGCCAACATGGGTATCCAGATCCCGCTGTTGGTTATTGGCCGGAGAGTTGTCTCGGTCACGTCTGCATGGTTCCCGAACCCGTAGGGTCTACACACTTAAGGCTCGGTGACGCTAGGGTTGTAGAGATATTAGTATGCGGTAACCCGAAAGTTGTTCGGAGTCCCGGATGAGATCCCCGATGTCACGAGGAGTTCCGGAATGGTCCGGAGGTAAAGATTTATATATATAGGAAGTCCAGTTTCGGCCAGCGGGAAAGTTTCGGGGGTCATCGGTATTTTACCGGGACCACCGGAAGGGTCTCGGGGGTCCACCGGGTGGGGCCACCTATCCCGGAGGGCCCCATGGGCTGAAGGGGCGTGGGAACCAGCCCCTAGTGGGTTGGTGCGCCCCCCTTGGGCCTCCCATGCGCCTAGGGTTGGAAACCCTAAGGGGTGGGGGCGCCTCCACTTGGCTTGGAGGCCAAGCCACCCCAAGGGCAGCCGCCCCCTCCCTAGATGGGATCTACAAGGGGCCGACGCCCCCCTAGGCCCCTATATATAGTGGAGGGAAGGGAGGGCAGCCGCACCTGAGTCCCTGGCGCCTCCCTCCCTCCCGTGACACCTCTTCCTCCCCGCTTGCGCTTGGCGAAGCCCTGCCGGGATCCCGCTACTTCCACCACCACGCCGTCGTCTTTGGATCTTCAGCAACCTCTCCTTCCCTTGCTGGATCAATAAGGAGGAGATGTCTCTCCCAACCGTATGTGTGTTGAACGCGGAGGTGCCGTCCGTTCGGCGCTAGGATCATCGGTGATTTGGATCACGACGAGTACGACTCCATCAACCCCGTTCACTTGAACGCTTCCGCTTAGCGATCTACAAGGGTATGTAGATGCACTCCCCTATCCCTCGTTGCTAGATTACTACATAGATTGATCTTGGTGATGCGTAGAAAATTTTGAATTTCTGCTACGTTCCCCAACAGATATCTCTACTAATAAAGGGGAGCTGGTATATTTGCTTCCATGCCAGGTTTTCCTCCCTCTGTCACCCCTATGTTGGTTTTTCCCACTCCACGCCCCCTTGGTTTGGAATAATCTAAACCCTATCTAGAATTTCTTTTCTTTGTCGTACTGGAAACCATGCCTTCCATTAAGTCAATCAAATCTTATCAAAACCATGTCCTTTATTAATTGAAATCAAATCTTACCAAATCTCCACTAAATCAAAACTTTCCCTACATTCCCCTACCCCTACCCAAATCAAATCAAATATTACCAAAACCTCAACTAAATCAAAACTTTTCCTACCTTCCTCTACCCATACTCAAATCAAATTAGATATTATGAAAAATCTAATATGGTGGGTGTAAAGTACATGTAGGACACAGCTAGTGTTGAATCACTAGAATATGTATGCCCCAGTTGCAACGCACGGGCAGTTAGCTAGTATAGTCTAGGTGCAAAGGGGTATGGGGCAGGTGAGTTAAGCGGATTCTAGCCTAAGCCGGTATGAAAACCAAGCCACCGGGAAGTCTGTCTAGATCCACCGAACTGTCCGATAGTGCATTCTCTGGAAACGCCAGTCTGGTGTGGTTGACCGAACAGTCTGGTCGGTCCAAAGGTTGGGATTGAGGTGCCAGAGTAGACCGGACAGTTTGGTCATTCCAAAGGCTGGGATCGAGGTGCCAGTTTGTCTGCTCCAGAAGGTTGAGGTTGTGGCACTCTTGCTCGCCGGACTATCCGGCCAGGCAGGTAATGCAAATTATGCACCATTTTCCTCTTCCTCCTCTTCTTCGAGTTTCCTCTTCTCGCTTAGAACTTGGGCATCCTTCCTCACTACTCTGGGGTTCATCTCTTCATCCCTAAGCAAGCTTAGCATTGTGGCTTGAGGTAGAAACCATGTCCCATCAAAATTCGTAGGAAGCACAAGTAAGAGAGATGTCACCTCGGTTTGAATGGCACATGCGTGATATGTTGGAGTAATTATTGATTGTTTCATGCTATTATATTATCAATCTTGTATGGTTTATATGTAATTTTATATCATTTTTGGGAACTAACCTATTAACTCAGTGCCCAGTGCTAGTTCCTATTTCTTTGTTTCACAAAAAACCATACCAAACAAAGTCCAAACACGATGAAACTTAACAGTGATTTTTTTGAACCAGAAGAGACCCTAGAAGCTTCGTGGAAAGGCCAAAAGACCTGCAGGTGGGCCAAAAGCTCAGTTGGGGCGCCATATGAGCTTGTGGGTCCCACGGGCCTCCGTTTGACCTAATTTCAGCGCTATAAATTCCTTAAATTGTAGAAACCCCTAGAGCGAGACCCGAAACAATTTTATTGCTGCCGCAAGCCTTTGTTCTTCTACGATCCCATCTAGAGGCCTCCACTGGTACTCTGCCAGAGGGGGGAATCGACCACGGAGGCCATCCTCATCAACCTTGCCGCCTCCATGATGATGTGCGAGTAGTTCCCATAGGACCTACGGGTCCATGACAGTAGCTAGATGGCTCTCTCTCTCTCTCTTTTTAATCTTCAATACAATGATCTCTTTGGAGATCTCACTACTTGGAAAAGGGCTAAAGATTGGATTGACACTAATGGCGCACCAGAGAAGTGGTGCGCCACTACTATATACTAATGGCGCACCTGGTGGAGATACGCCATTAGTGTGGAATACAATAATGGCGCACTGTAAGGTGCGCCACTAGTAAATTTTTTCATTTTTCAAACATTCTAATGGCGATCCGCAAAGTGCGTCATTAGTAGTTAGAACTACTAATGGCGCCTTGGAGACAGAGGCGCCAAGAATTTTTTTTTTTGGCAAAAAACTTATTCCTCCTCCCTTCCTCCCCACTCAACCGTCGCCCCGCGCCCGCGCCCGCTCCGCCCCAAGTAAGCCGCCGCCCCTCACGCCCTCAGGTCCTGGCCCGCCGCCGCCCATCCCCGCCCGCCACCGCCGCCACTGCCGGCCCCTTGTGTGGCCAGCCAACCGGCGAACCCTCCTGCCCGCCTCAGTACAGGCCCTCCAGCCCGGCTGCGCCCCGTCCGCCTCCTCCCCTCTTCTCCCGCGACCTCCCCTACCCCTCTCCACCGCCCGTCCCCTCAGCCGCCATTGCCCTCCCGAACCCTAGCTCACAGGCCGGGATGACCACCTCGTCGGCCTCACCAGTCAGCAGCCTCAAGCCCCACGCCGTCCTCGGCCTCGCCCTCTCCACCGTGGCGCCCCCTTCCTCCGCCCTGCCTTGCAGCAGCGATAAACAACCAGTAAACTGTGTTGTGAAGCTAAGATGATGATGCTATTTTCTTATATGGTGAAGATATCTTGTGTAAAACTGTGTCATGGTATAAAGACGCCCATATTTAGCTCAACTGCACTGTGTAAAACTTTTCTGTTTTAGTATTGTTTGCATCAGAGGTGGGCTAAAATCATTTTCCTTGCTACCTCTTTATAGTCTAAGTTTGTCTATTTGTAGAACAACAAAGAATAGCATGGAGTGGACCACAGGCATTTTATTCTGCAGTGTTGTATAATACTACCTTGTACAATATTAATAGCAGTACATCAGTAAATAGCATAACACTCCAGCACACCATCCAGGTCTTACAAGCAGTTACACTACACACACATATAATGAAGGCCAGCAATGACCAATGTGCGTCTCTAGAAAGTTAATGGGTTGTTAATTTGAGGACACAATCGACTTTCAGTCTCCAACCGTGCTTCCTTCTAGTTTATGTAGTTTGCTCAATCGTGTATTGCCTGTGGGATCATACAAGCTTTTGCATCGCTTATTTGGTATCATGTTACTAAGATAATCATTAATGGATGCTCATCAGGTTTGGATATGTTAGTATTTTGATTTGCATGCATAGCTTGGGAACTATAAATTATAGTGAAATTAAGTAGAAATTATAGGAGTTTGGTTCTGTTTTTGCTGGTGTTTGGTTCTAAAGATGAGTAGCAATTATAGTAGGAAGATGATGCATAGTAGTTTTATGTTGTTGTAGTAGTTGTAGTTGTAGGAACATTAGATACAAGTAATAAGTGTCATGTTGTTGTATTAGATACGATAGTAGTATCATGTCTTCTTTGAAGATGAGTAGTTGTAGGAAGATGATGCCCTAATGGAAGTGACATGAATATTTGGCCTACCTTTTTTTCGATGTTGGTTCATTAATCTTAAGCCCATCATGTTTGTTGGTTGTTTCTTTGTCATGTTGTTATTACTTCCCTTAGGGCATCTGTTGGTTCATTAACCTTTCTAACATCTCGCATATTTCGTGTTTCCGAGGAGGTAAAGGAAGTGAAGTTTAGACAAGCAGCAGCAGAACACCTCCAAGGTGAGAAATATGTTCCTATTTATCTTTTTTGCTCAAGTTCTTCAAGACATCATATAATATAGAGAAGTGCAGGTCAAGTGGTGCAATCATATACATCTGCCACTTAAGTCATCCTTCCTTTAAGCAGAGTGATGCCTTCGATGTCACACAATAATGTTTGCTGCAAGAACATTCTACTCTTAGTGTTCGCTTGTTTCTGCATAAAAATATATAGTTTTGTTCTTTGTTATGCAGATTCACTCTTTACTGCTGCTGTAGTTGTGATGATGTTGTAGGTACCCCGAGAGGCCCTTGAGTTTGCCGGAATGTCGATTAACTTCCGTTCCGGCAAATCCGGGTACTCCATATGTCCTATTTTCAGCAAAGGTAATGCTGAAATTTTCCATGAATTTTAGCATTACTTTGCTAAAAATAGGACATATGGGGTACTTGTGACTAATGCCTGTTATCATGCATGTTTTATGTTACATTGTAAGGGTACTAATTGGTCTCTTCTGCTGCTTAATTATCGAGATGGCGGAAGCAGCCACCGCCGCCTGCGACACCGCAGCATTTGAGTTGGATGCTTCCGAGTTCTTCACTATCATACTTGGGACTTCAAAGATCATCCATGACGCAGTATATAAAATGAGAGATCTCCCTAGCTTCACCCATCTCATTATGATATCTGTTGTTTGCCTATATCACTCATTGTCCCAAACCGCAGAGGCTGCCCGACAATTTTAAGAACATGCCGATGGGTGAAGATCCGCCAAATAATGTGAAGGTGCGACAGTGGCAGCGGGTTTCGCAGTGTGGGATGTGGAGTTGGTGATCAAGGAGGGCCACATGTACTTGTCTCGTGGGTGGGAGAAGTTCTACTGCGCTCACGACCTGGTGGGGTACTTCCTTCTCTTCACGCATTTACGACGACGCCACCATTCTCATCGTGAAGGTGTTCAACGCGACTTTGTGTCGATGCGCTTCTGTTGAAGATTATGATGCCGGACGTTACGCCTCTTCTTATTCCTCTACATTTGGCTTTGTCTCACATCGATTGTTAACGGTCATTGTTGCATTTGGACAGGTCATGGGAGCAAAGAAGACAATGGCTACAGCCAAAGCAAAGACCATGGTCAGAGCGAAGTAGCAATGACCATGGTCAGAGCGAAAGCAACAAATGATTCTGTCAGAAGCGAAGCAGCAGCGATTCGCAGCAAAGATAAACAACAAGAAGGATGATCCGGACTGGAGTGCGGGAGAAGAGGAGCAGAGTGGGGATGAGGAGCTGCAGGATGACGATGGGCATCAGCCGAGGATGACCTAGCGCCGGTGGTGGTGACCAAGGGCAAGAGATGGTGGTGGTGACCATGGGCGGAGATGGTGGTGGTGACCATGGGCAAGAGATGGTGGTGGCTGACCATGGGCAAGAGATGGAGGTGGTCGAGGATGACCTAGTGATGGTCGTGGCTCAAGGTGGCCTCGCAATGGTGGTGGTGCTCGACAATGACCACGCACCGGTGGTGGCGCCTGGCGATCCCACCGGGCGACATGACCACGCCAATTGAGGTAGAAGACTACATCCCACCGCCTCCACACTGCCGCCTTGGCGCATCGACCGAGGAAGGAGAAGGAGAAGAACAATGCATGAGAACTGAACTTTGTCAGTATGTCAAATCTCCAAAATGATATATATATACTTAGTTACCTATGTTATCTCTAATATGCTTAGTTTCCTATAGGTTAGCTTCATTTTACCTAAGTTGGCTCTAATATGCTAACTTAGAGCTTATATGCTTAGTTTCCTATAGGTTAGCTCCAAAATAACTTATGTTAGCACAAAATGATCAAGTTTACATAATAAGCTTATAGTCATTTTCTTATTCTTCTTCTTTTTCAAAATGACATAGGTTAGCTTCATTTTACCTAAGTTGGCTCTAATATACTAACTTAGAGCTTATATGCTTAGTTTCCTATAGGTTAGCTCCAAAATAACTTATGTTAGCACAAAATGATCAAGTTTACATAATAAGCTTATAGTCTTCTTCTTATTTCTTTTCCAAAATTCTTCTTATTCTTCTTCTAGTGTTCTTCTTCTTCTAGTATTCTTCTAGTCTTCTTCTTTTTCTTCTTCTAACTTCTTGTTTATCATTTTGCAGATTTGATTTAATTCACGGAAGCTTGCATGGATGGAGTGCTTCTTTTCCATTTGTGTTTTTATTTTGTATCAATGTGAAACTTTTGTGAATTGATGGATAACGGTGTTGGATGAACAATGTGAAACTTTTGTAATATGTAACGATGGAACTTGTGTGTTGGCTATGTATGTATATATGATGGAACTTGTGTGTTGGCTATTTATGTATATATGATGGAACTTGTGTGTTGGCTATGATTGTTATATGGATGCTTGTTGTATATATATGTGTTGGATATCTCATAGGTGAAATAGTGACCTGAGATTAAGAAAAAAATTAAAAAATTGTTACTAATGGCGCATTACAGTGTGGTGCGCCATTAGTATAGCGTATAATTAGTGGCGCACTGTGGCAAAACTAATGGCGCACCGCCTGCGCGCGCTATTAGCATACTAGATACTAATGGCGCACAGGTGGTGCGCCATTAGAAAAATTTAGTGGCGTGATACTAATGGCGCACCAGTGATGCGCCATTAGTAGGCAAAACTGGTGCGCCATTAGTAGACATTTTCCTAGTAGTGTCTATTCGATGTAATTCTTGTAGTGTGTTTATTGGGATCCAATGAATTATGGGTTTATGATCAGATTATTCACTGAAAGAGAATATTATGTGTGGTTTTATAGCCGTGTATTTCTCTCCAGCCTATTTGTCTTCTTTAGCCAATTAGATTGATTTTTCTTCACTGGGAGAGGTGCTTAGTACACTAGGGAAACCCTAGTAGTAGCGCGGGGTAAAGGCCTAGCAGTAGCGCCGGGGCCCGCGCTACTGCTACTATGCTACAACTAATATTTAGTAGTAGCGTGGGTTTTACCAAAGCTACTCCTACCCCTTTCAGCAGTAGCGCTGTGATACGTCTCCGTCGTATCTACTTTTCCAAACTCTTTTGCCCTTGTTTTGGACTCTAATTTGCATGATTTGAATGGAACTAACCTGGACTGATGTTGTTTTCAGCAGAATTGCCATGGTGTTGTTTTGTGCAGAAATCAAAGTTCTTGGATTGACCTGAAAATATACGGAGAATTTTTGTGGAATATATAAAAAATACTGGCGAAAAAAGATATCAGAGGGGGGACACCCAGGGGCCACAAGCCTGTAGGCGCTTACCCCTGTAGGCGCACCTACCAGGCTTGTGGGCCCCCTGGACCATCTACAACCCTAACTTCAACTCCATATATACCTATTCGCGGAGAAAAATAATCAGAGAGAAGGAGTCATTGCGTTTCATGATACGGAACCGCCGCCACCTCCTGTTGTTCATCGGGAGGGCTGATCTGGAGTCCGTTCGGGGCTCCAGAGAGGGGAAATCGACTTCGTTGTCATCATCAACCTTCCTCCATCACCAATTTCATGATGCTCACCGCCGGGAGTGAGTAATTCCTTCGTTGGCTTGCTGGACGATGATGGGTTGGATGAGATTTATCATATAATCGCGTTAGTTTTGTTAGGGCTTGATGCCTAGTATCGACTATGTTGTGAGAGTGATGTTGCTATGACTTTGCTATGCTTAATGCTTGTCACTAGGGCCCGAGTGCCATGATTTTAGATCTGGCCTATTATGTTTTCATGAACATATAAGTGTTCTTGATCCAATCTTGCAAGTTGTAGATACTTATTACGAATTATGATCCGCATACCCCAAGGTGACAATAATTGGGATTCTTTCCGGTGATTACCGTAGTTTGAGGAGTTCATGTATTCATTAAGTGCAAATGCTTTGTTCCGGTTCTCTATTAAAAGGGGGCATTAATATCCCTTAGTTTCCTTATGGACCCCGCTGCCACGGAAGGGTAGAACAAAAGATGTCATGCACGTTCTTTTCCATAAGCATGTATTGCTATATACGGAATACATGCCTACATTAAATTGATGAATTGGAGCTAGTTCTATGTCGCCATAGGTTATGACTGCTACATGATGAATATTATCCAACACAATTATTCATCGCTAATCTGATGCCTACGAGATTTTCACGTATTGATTTTGCTAAGTTACTTTCATTGTTGCTTCTGTTACAATCACTACAAAACTGCTACTGTCACTATTGCCACTGTTACCGTTACTTTCATACTACTTTGCTACTAAATACTTTGCTGCAGATATTAAGTCTTTCAGGTGTGGTTTAATTGACAAATCAACTGCTAGTACTTACGAATATTCTTTGGCTCCCCTTGTGTCAAATCAATAAATTTGGGTTGAATACTCTACCCTCAAAAATTGTTGCGATCCCCTATACTTGTCGGTTATAAAGACCTTTTTATGACGCCGTTGCCGGGGAGCATAGCTCTATTTGCTGAGTGACTTGGGATTTGTATCTGTTGATCACTATGAAGAATTTGAAAGATACCAGAACCAAAATCGTTCGCTCTAGGACGACGGGAGGTAAGGAACTGCCGCAGCCCACCCCTCAAGCAGCGCTGCCGGCAGGAGCAGTCGCAGCGGCCGCAGGACGCGGAGCTAGGCGCGGTGCAGGACGCGGATGCGGTGCTCCGTCTCTCATGGCCGGAAATCCCACAATCCCAAGTGACCACGAGCAGCGTCCACCGACCGGCAAGATCGCTGGCACCAAGCCGGTAGATCTGCAAGCGGTCATTGCTTCGGCGAGCCTGCTCGTGGGCTGCGCCAACCTGCTGGTCAACATATTCGCATTAGGAGTCGTGCTGCTGATGTATCTGGGCGGAAACACCCAGTAGATTTGTTACGTTTGGCAGCTAGTAGTATTAGTGTGGTTTGGATTTAGATGGAGTAGGACAGATTCGAGTGTTTGTACTCGACGCCCCTCGTACTAGTGTGGCTTGGATGCATGGGTAGGACTGATGCAGATTCGAGTGTTTGTACTCGACCCCCTCGTACTAATCGGTGTTGTTTAGTTCATACGCAGCTACTGATGAGTCTGCTATCCTAACCAGTTCCATAGCATACAGGTACAAAGTCGAACTCCGACAGGTAAACGATTGATTAGCAGCCTAGTCCTTTTGGAAGTGAGCTATGTGCTGTGGCAAGATGTCCCTAGCATCTTTTGCCCACTTTTTCATAATGTGTCGCTCAGGTATTTCCTGCACGCCAATGTGGTCCATCACCTGAAATACACAAGAAAAATGAGTAAGCCCGCACGAATGCCACTAAAACACACTTCCCACGTAAAACACACTTGTCACCATATATCATTTAACTTAGCGGCAAGCAAAAATAACCTTCAAAGCATGGCAGCAAAGCATCCCCATGTGTGCAAACTGCCCGCATTTGCAATCAAACCAATCACCATCGTCAGATATGGTCACCACATATTCAACCTTGCTCCACCTCTCTCTTTTTGCAGAGTCATTGTGCCTTGCAATGTATATTTTTTCTTCTCCATTTCTTCAATTTGGTACGATCCACCCTTGAATAGATTATCACCAAATAATTCAAACATCTTTCTCGTGTAAACTTTGCTTGCGTGCCTTTCAATAGCAATGTTTGTCCTCATCATGGCGCCACTCTGTATCAAGGAGCACAAAAATAATAGATGATTAGGTTTTTTCCATATGGAATATAATCACACATACTTAAATCGCAAGGAAAACTAGCTTACAATCCTTGTTCTTTTTTCTTGGTAGCTCTCATCCGATTCTCGGTCGGATTGAAGCCTCATGTGCTGGCGTACGAATACATGCATTGGGCTAGCCGGTGGCATGTAAATCTTCAACATGTTGTTGGCGCTCTCCCTACGTTGTGTGCTGGTCATTTTCGCACATAACACTCCTCTGAAGTATGGATTCACCCTCTTGTGCCGAATCTCGAATAGATTTTTCATGTAATTGTGGGATTTGAGATTGTATTTCTCAACTAGTGAATCCCATGTTGTCTCAAATTCCTCCTCACTTATCATGTGATTCACGACTTTATGGAATTCAGCTCTGAACTCGCTCTTGCTTGTGTACAGTGGGTCAAGGTTTTCTTTTGCTTTCTTCAGAACATGCCACTTGCACCACCTGTGGACGGTATTAGGGAGATCGCGTCCGATTGCTATCTCCATGGCTCTTGCTTGGTCTGCAATATGGACAATAGACAAACACTGGGTCAAAATATGTGTGCATTTATGTAATAGTAGTCAAGTACATATGCGCCCATCTGTTTTAGCTTGCACATACCTGTCAATATTGTCTGGGGGTGTTCCCCGCCCATCATGTTGATGAACTCAGAAAAAACCCACTGGAAGCTTTCTACTTGTTCATCACGCATCAGCACTCCAACAAGGATTATGCTCTGAAAGTGGTTGTTCACTCCAACGAACAAAACCAAACGGCATGTCAGAGCATCTCCAACAGCCGCGCACAAAAAACCTGTTTGTCAAGGCGCTTCGCATGTTTAAGCGGCCGCCAGCGGCAGCTCCAAAGAGGCTTATAATGCAGCGCCGCCCGCTCCAAAGAGCGCCAAGAAAATACAAGCCTTCGACTCACGTGCATTAAAGATATATGATATTTTGGACACAAAATGAGTTTGAAACATTCATCAAAATGCAATGAACATGTGAAATTTGACACAAACAAGTTGATGAATAAAAATTCATGCCCACAAGTTCAAAATCATGCCCACAAGTTCATCCAACCAAGTTCAAATGCAAACTAAAGTTCAAGACATGAAAGACACATCAATCATCTTCCTTGTCTTCGTCCTCATCTTCCGAAGACGATTCTTCCGCCTCCGAAGATGAATCTTCCTCCCTCTCCTCATCACGCACCGCATCACGTGAAGCTCCGACGGTGTTGGCAAGATCTTGAACAGCATCTTCATGGGAATGTGTGTGAGAAGGCACATCGAAAGACATTCCACCCATGGCGGCCGGAGGTGCACCCATGCCTCCCATGAGAGAAGCAAAATTCATGCCTCCCATGGCGGCCATAGCGTCGGAGGGTGCTCCAAAGCCACCCATGCCTCCCATGGCGGCCAGAGATGCACCCATGCCTTCCATGGCGGCCGGAGGTGCACCCATGCCTCCCATGGCTTCGAAGCCACCCATGCCTCCCATGGTGCGAAGGCCACCGCCACCAATGGCGCCAAGGCCACCGCCACCCATGCCGCCAAGGCCACCGTCACTCATGCGGATCATGGCTCTTTTTTGGATCAACACTTCTTCACGGGCAAGATTGACATATTCCTTTTGCGCTTCATTGAGGTTGGATGTGTCCAAGAAGAACAAGTGCTTCTCCCATTCCAGCAATCTAGTTCGCTCCTCATTGCTCACTTTCCTCTCCTCCAAAGCCACCTTCCTCTCCTCGGCCGCCACCCTTCTCTCCTCGGCCGCCAACCTCCTCTCCTCGGCCACGGAATCTTGGTTCCTTGCCATTTTCCTCACCTCATTGGCTTCGACCCTTGCCTTCACAATAGCTTCCATAGCATTTTTGAGCTCATCATCTCCTTTCATCTTCTTCTTTTCGGTTTTGTCTTTCTTGCACCCATCCGGTCGTTTTGGCTTCGAGTATGAAACCGAGTTGGGTGTGGGGCTTCTCTTGCCGTCATTACTTGATGCATCATCCTTCTCCTCATCATTGTTCAACTCAATTGTTCGCTTGCGTTTGTTTCTCAAATGCAAATAATCCAAACCATCACGCTTCTTCCATTTCTCATAATCCTTTAACACTTCATAGCAATGAGGCAAGGTAAAGACCCTTCCTTTCTTGATCTTTCCCTTCTTGGTTGTCCTCGTCTCTTCTTTGAACAAGTTTTGTGCAATGTTGTACTACAAGAAAAACAAAACAAGTTAGCACTTCGGTCACCAAAAACAAGTATGATGAACATATATGAGATGCCACTTACCCGATCATCCTCATTTGTGCCACTTGGGTTAATCTTGTCAACCGCCTTTTGACAAGCCGCCCACTTTTGACAATCCGAGTTGATTGTCGACCATCGGGACCGAAGTGATCTCTCGGAGCGGTCAATTCTACCCACGTTGTGAGCATCAAAACGTTCTTTCATTCGCCCCCAATATGCATCTCTACTTTGATCACCTCCAATGGATGGATCCCTCGACACTTGCAAATAAGTATAGCATAGTAACTTGTCATCGTTGGTGGTGTAATTGCCCGCTCTTCCTTTCGGTGCCTCGACAATGCCCTCACCCTCCTCGTCCACCTCAAACTCATGGTCTTCGAAATGGATGTCATTGGTTTGAGACCAATGCGAATTGTTGGACCCAACACCCATAGTTGACATGTATGCATCATTCGTTGAGACTACAAAGTTTTTTGAACAATGCAAATAAGCTATCTATATGTGATGATGCATTGAAGAAATAACAAGAAAAGAAAAGTTGGAAATTTTTTCACCTTGGGGGCATTTCGTCGAACACGTGGTGCGCGTCGGCGGCCGGCTCAACGAGTGAGCTCGTTGGCGCTTTGGTAGCCGCCGCGGCCGTCGAACGCCCTGCAAGCTTCTTTCCCCTCGCCTTCTTGCTGCCGGAGCCGTCCGCCGCCTTGTTCTTCTTCGCGGATGTTTTGCCCTTCTTCGGTCGCGCCGCATTGGGGACCTTCGACGGTGCGCCGGCGGCACGGGACGGCGCCGGCGCGATGCCACCCGGCACTGTGGTCATCCGGCGGCAAGAAGAGGCTGCGTCTGAGGCCGACGCTGCGGAGCTCGGCGGTGGCGACGCCAATGCTCCCAGCCTTAGGGTTTCCGGGCGAAGGGTCGAGGCTGTACAACGGGTGAGCGGGTGCCGGTGCGCGTCCATGGGTGGGTGGCAGGCGCCAGCCTTGAGGCGTGCGAGAGGAGGAGACGAGAGAGTGCGGCGCGAAGCGCCGAGTGTGCCGCGCAGAAGCGGCACCGAAATACACCGTCTTGACGATGTTTTCGATCGCCCTAACTCGTTATAAGCGCCAAGGCCGTTTTATGCGCTGGAGCGACCCACCGTGTTGCGAGCGCGCTAAAACAGACTAATTTGCGGCGCGGCGCTAGTTTAGCGCGGCTGTTGGAGATGCTCTCATACAAATTTGTCCGATATGTTGTATCGAATGAGACAACATCGCCAAAAAACTTGTACTGCAACCTGCTGTTCCCGTTCGTCCACATAAGGTTTTTGATTCTGCTTTCCTCATCTCCCTAGACCCTGTATATGAATTCCGGGTCGTTCTGCTGAATTTCCTTGAATACAGGAAGTGTTTTGTTCACATCATCATCAGCTTGGTCTCGGCTTATTCTCCCGCAAAGATTGCGCAATGACCTTTTTGTAAAAGGAACGGTCTGCGACGACCCAAAGAAGCTGCAGTTCCTTCCGCCGCCATTTCTCCACCTCCCGTTGACGTCGCTTCGTAGGGTTAGGGAAAAGGGTTGAGCGGCGGGGTGGAGGGGAATTGCTCATTTTTGCAATGAAGGAACACCGTGATGTCCACACCTGCCCCACACCTGTCCTATGCGGACATCATTTACTGCAGCGATGACGGCGTCTTTTTTGCGTCGGACGGCGGCCTTACGTGTCTGCTGGGGGAACAAGATTTCCCCAACGGACCTGAGCCACGGAACGACTCGTCGCCGTAACCGCAAGTTTCCACGACGTGCCCGTGAGCTGGCGTACAGAACTGTTCGCCACCGTATTTCCACTGTCGATCTCATTTTACTCGGGCCGCATTTTCTGACATGGGCCCCTTAGAGCGCATCACAAGTCGTAAACCAACGAACATGATAAGATGTTCAGATGCCGCCATAACCAGTAATGCCGCTCTCCTTATGATGATGCTAGTACTTTGCTTGATAAGACTGCTTCACTAGGTGAATTTCTTGATGAACAATTTGCTAGAGCTAAAGAAAATGAAATTACTGAAACTGATGAAATTATTGAAACTGAAGATTATGATTCTCCGCCTAATGAATTGCCTATATACCTGAAGGTTATGTTATGGACAAAGAGTTAGTGTGACGCCTGGATAATTAAGCTATAGTAATCTCATGCTAATGATGCCAGGTCATCACTCTTACTATTGCTAATCCTCATCTTTTTTTTTGCGGAAAAACTTCCAATCTATTCATCTTCAATCATGGCAGTACAACGAATACCAGAAATAAAAATTACATCCAGATTCGTAGACCACCTAGCGACGACTACAAGCACCGAAGCGAGCCGAAGGCGCACCGCCATCATCGCCCCTCCATCGCCGGAGTCGGGCACAACTTGTTGTAGTAGACAGTCGGGAAGTCGTCGTGCTAAGGCCCCACAGGACCAGCACCCCAGAACAGCAACCGCCGCCGATGAAAAATAACGTAGATCGTAAGGATCCAAACCGAAGACACACGAACGTAGATGAACAACGACGAGATCCGAGAAAATCCACCAAAGATAGATCTGCCGGAGACACACCTCCACACGCCCACCAACGATGCTAGACGCACCGCCGGAACGAGGGCTAGGGGGGAGACCTTTATTCCATCTTCAAGGAGCCGCCGCCATCTCGCCTTCCTGAGTAGGACACAAACCCTAACAAGATTGAAAAAAACGACTAAAAACGGAGCCCTCCTGCCGGCCCTTGTCAGGATCCACCGCGCCTCCATGGCCCTAGTGCCACCGGAGACGAGGCGGACCTGCGCCGGCGCCGGCGAGAGGCACGAACCCTAGCTTTCTTTCTTGGAGAAGGAGGAGGAGGCGGAGCCCTATTGTGTTTCGAGCACTGCTATATTCCTCATCTGATCCAAGGCATAAGTCGAATTCAAATTCAAATTTAAATTAGCGCCAAAAGTAAAAGTTTTCAATTCAAAACTAAAATATGCAAAATGTGACAAATAATCCATAAGTATTATTGATGAAAAAAAACCACACTTTTATAAAAATTTAAATGCACTCAAATAAATAAAACAGTAGGTAAAACAATTAAATAAATGCCTTTTATAATTTCTAAAATATCAAACTATTTTATTTAGGTGTGAAACTTTTTGTGGCTGTGGGTTATTTTGTAACTCAATTTGTGGAGCCAGTTGTATATATTAGTAAAACTATTTTGCTTACTAAAGTAATAGAAACAGAGCGTAATAGAAAGAAAAACTAAAGGTTAAACAAAACAAAAGAAAACCCCCTTCCCCTCGTGGACCTTGGCCCAGTTGGCCACAACCAACTGGCCCGGCCCACTCCCCCTCCCTCTGTCGACCTCCTGTTCCCCCGACTGGGGTCGCTACAGGGGGCGCCCCGCCGGACCAGCTCGACGGCGTCGGCGAGTGGATAAGAGGCCACGCCTGCAAGCTCTCTCCCTCCCCCCGGAACCCTAGCCACCCACTACTCCGCCCCCTCAGATCCAGATCCACCTCTCCCCTCTCCTCTGGCTCAATTTTGAGCTCACAAACTCACACGGTCGCGGCTTCCCCGCCGTCGTTGACGCGTCCACCGGCCTCTCCGGTGCTCGGGAGCATATCCTGGGGGTTCATCACGTTCGTCCACGTCCGTTCAGGGCATTGGAGCAAGGCGGGAAGATGCATGGACGGAGCCGTCGACCTCTTCTTCCTCCTCTCATCTCCGTCGCGTACATCACCGACCGCCGTCATCGACTGCCTCATCTCCGGCCCGTCCCCGGCCTCCTCGAGTTCACCTTCGGCACCGATGTCAGCTCCTCGCTTCCCCCCTCTTTTCCTTTCAAATCCGGCGCTGTAGGCCGCTGTCACCGCCGCGTTCTGACCTCGCCCCGTCGCGTTACCCCCCTGTTCGTTGTTGCGCTGATGCTACTGCTTTGCTGCTGATACTACTGCTTTGCTGCTGATACTGCTCCTGCTACCGCAGCTGCGAGCTGCTAGTGCCGCCCCTCGCGCCACGTGCGCCTGCTGCCGCGGACACCACCGCTTGCCGCCGTTGCCCACGGCCACTGCCGCAGCCCCGCGATGCCACTGCCCCTGCAGGTCGCCACGTCTCGCTGCAGTCGCCGCCTCGCCTGCCCCTGGCGGCGCTGCCGTTGCTCTCTTCTGCTGGCCCATCCGCGCGCGCGCTCGCGCAGGCCCGCGTGTGCAGTTCGTGCCCCACACCCGCGCCGCTGGCTCGCCGCCCCCTGCTGCTTCTTGCTGCCCGCCGCCTTGCCGTAGCTCCCCGCCCGTGACCTGCCTAGCGTCGTTGTTGTCTGCTGCTCTGCTACTGCTTGCCGCTGCTATTTTCTGCTAGTTGCTGCTGCCCGTAGTTGCCTTGCTGCTGCTAATTACTGTAGGTATGGCTAGCTTTATGAATTTTACATTGAGTAACCCGCTGGGCAGCCCCTAAACTATGGTTAAACAACTGTTAACAAAGCTTAGAAAAATATGCGTAGAAAGTATACTGAACAAACTTCATTTTATCCCACTGGACCAAGTCATTGCGATGCATGGTTTAAATCTTACAAAAATCACAAAATGCTAAGTTCTGTTAAGTGAAAAACTGAAAAACAACTTTATTTTAGTAGCTAATTTAGAGCTGTTGACGATCAAGCTAATGAACTCTAATATGGATGTAATTGGTACCAACATGTAGATCACAGAAAAATGCTCAAAATTGATATAAGGCACAAAATCATAGGAGGTACAGATCCATAGTTGTAGCATTTTGAAAATAGCTAAAAGATGTTTAAAACTGGCGGATTCTCTTCTCTTCGGTAGACCCCGAGACTGCTGCTGATGCCCCTGTGATTTATCACGACGACGCATTTAATTCTTCTTCCTTTCAGCGGAGCTTCCAGGAAAGCCCCCCTTTGATCATCCCGATATTGCCCATTCCATTCTCTCATGCTTGCATTAGATTTTGCTACTGTTATTGATTGCTCCTATTCTGATGCATAGCCTGCTTTTGTACCTGCTATTGTTACTTACCTGCTTATCCTAAACTGCTTAGTATAGGTTGGATAGTGATCCATCAGTGACCTCCACCTTGTCCTTGCTGCCCCTGCTTCATCATTGACGACTCGATCAACGTGATCGACGACCAGAGCCCGACACCTCACATCACATCACGCCCCTTTTGTTGCACGACTCTGCAGAGCTACTATCGAGTGCCGAGGGTGATCCCTCATAACGCACTCCTTATGATAATTCTGTAGTGTAGCTATTCGGTCGTGGTCATCGAGGGTGATTTCCTCTTTCACCATTCCCGATACGGCTCTGTCGTGCAACACCTCAAGTGTGAACCTCGAGGATGGTCCCTCTTACGTTCACCTTGATGATTACATTGAGTGGAATCCATCGGGTGTGATTCCTCGGGGTTTCCCCTTGATGTTTGGACACACAGCTTCCTTGACTTTACTGGAGACCGTTGTGAAAGCCGGGCGGGCCCAGAGAGCACCCGTGCGATGTGATAGCTCCGGACTTGTCCCGACAGCCGTCACTACTCTAATTGTTAATGCACTAACAGGTTTGGGTATTTGTTCTGAATTGGCCTTTGGCCTTTACACACTAACCACCACGCGAGAATAGTTATGGGCCTCGATGTCGCAGTATCAGCCGAAGCTTTGTCAGACGTCCAATTTAACATTGTGGCACGATCGGATCGTGCTGGCCATCCGAGGCGGTGCTGGTATCCACCCTGCACACAACAACCCGGAGTGCACCGGGCGATGGGCCCAAGACCCCGGAGTGCTTAGGATGTAGACCGTCGGGGACCTCTCTACTGAGCCTAGGTAGGGCTGCGACGTGTTGATCTTCCGAGGCCGGGCATTGACCCCAGAAAGGTGTGTCCGACCAGAGTGATCGAGCGTGTTGGGTAACATGGTGCACCCCTGCAGGGAAGTTATCTATTCAAATACCGTGTCCATGGTAATGGACGTTCAGACTTGTAGCCTGATCTTATACAACTAGAAATGGATACTTGATATGTGATGGATATGTTGGCTCCAGGATTGCTTTCTCGCAGGGAGTCGAGGAAGGATCTCTGGGCATTAATTCTACAACATGCTTGTTAATTATAAACTGCTATTCTTTACTCTTCTACATGCTGCAAGATGCTTGGAGCTGCTTGAAGATGCTAGTCTTCGATACGCTAGGCCTTCCCCTCTATTCTAGCATTCTGCAGTTCAGTCCACAGATACAACCCTTCCATTTGATACTAATGCATACTTAGTATAAATTTGATGCTTGCGAGTACTTTGAATGAGTACTCATGGTTGCTTTGCTACCCTTTTTTCCCCTTCCTTCTTCTTTCCGGTTGATGCAACCAGATCGTGGATCCCTGGAGCCAGATGCCACCGCTAACGGATACTACTACATGGAGGCCGTCGAAGACTAGGAGTAGTTAGGAGGTCCCAGGCAGGAGGCCTTGCCTCTTCGATCGTTGCTTCTTTTGTGCTTGCCTTCTTAAGGCAGTCTTGTCTAACTTATGTCTGTACTCAGATATTTTTGCTTCCGCTGACTCTTGTGTTTCGAGCTTCTGTATTCGAGCCCTCGAGGCCCCTCGCTTGTAATATGAAGCGTGTATTATTTTTAATTTGTGTCTAGAGTTGTGTTGTGATATCTTCCCGTGAGTCCCTGATCTTGGTCGTACACATTTGCGTGCATGATTAGTGTACGGTCGAATCGGGGGCGTCACAGTTAGCTAGGACTTTTTTGCTTGTAAGGATGGGGAGGATCTTAAGAAATTACTAGTCAAGTTGAAAGAAAAATCTTTGAATGCTAGAATGAAATATTATCCTAAGTTTGCTACTTCGGCTATCTTTGTTACTGATAAGGATTATGAATTCTCTGTCGATCCTGAGTTAATTACTTTGGTTGAATCTGATCCTTTCCGTGGCTATGAATCTGAAACTGTTGTGGCACATCTTACTAAACTAAATGATATAGCCATCCTATTTGCTCATGAGTAATTTTTTTTGCTATTACTATATTCTTAAGTTGTTTCCTTTCTCATTAAAGGGTGATGCTAAGTCATGGTGTAATTCTCTTGCTCCTGGTTCTGTGCGTAATCCCCAGGATATGATATATTACTTCTTTGAAAAATATTTAACCCTGCCCATAAGAAACAAGTTGCTCTACAGGAAATAGTTCAATTTGTGCAAATTGAAGAAGAGTGTCTCCCACAAGCTTGGGAGATGCTTCTCCAATTACTTAATTCTTTGCCTGATCATCCTCTCAAGAAAAATGAAATACTTGATATCTTCTATAATTTACTAACCAATGCTTCTAGGGACCACCTAGATAGTTGTGCTGATTGTGTTTTCAGGGAATGAACTGTTGAACAAGCTGAGAAACTATTAAATAATATACTGAGGAATGATAATGATTGAACTCTTCCGGAACCACCACCTAGGCCAACTTCTAAGAAGAGGGGTATTCTATTTCTCTGTCCTGAAGATATGCAAGAGGCAAAGAAATCCATGAAAGAAAAAGGTATTAAAGCTGAAGATGTTAAGAATTTACCATCTATTGAAGAAATACATGGTCTTAATACCCGACATAGGTAGTAGAGGTAAATTATCTTTATAGATTTGATGAAGGTGATATTCCTTATACTAAATCTGCTAGTCAATGCTTGGATGAATTTGATAACCTTATTATTAAACAAGAAAACTTCAATGCATATGTTAGTAGACAATTGAAACGAAATGCTTATATGATTGAACGCTTGAGTGACTATATGTTTAGAACTGTTAATGATCTCAAGGTTGTTAGTAAACATGCTGCCATGGTAAAAACTCAAGTAGAACAAGTTCTCAAAGTACAAAATGATTTGCTTAAGGAAATGAGCAATAAGATGAATGATCATGCTGTTAGAGTTACGACTAGAGGTGGTAAAATGACTCAGGAACCTTTGTATCATGTGGGCCATCCTAAGATAATTGAACAAGATTCTCAAAGAATTAATACTGATGCACTTATTCCATCTAAAAATAGAAATAAAGATGATAGGACTTTACGTGCTCCTAGTGAACCTACTATATACACACCGGAGAATCCAAATGATATTTCTATTTCTGATACTGAGACACAATCTCGTGATGAACATGAACCTAGTAATAATGATAATGATGATGTTCATGTTGATGCTCAACCTAGTAATCATAATGATGTGGAGATAGAACATGTCGTTAATCTTGATAACCCACAATCTAAGAATAACAAGATATGATAAGAGAGATTTCATTGCTAGGAAACATGGTAAAGAAAGAGAACCATGGGTTCAGAAACCCATGCCCTTTCCTCCCAAACCATCCAAGAAAAAGGATGATGAAGAATTTGAGCGTTTTGTTGAAATGCTTAGACTTGTCTTTTTGCACTTGCGTTTGACTGATATTTTGAAAATGTCTCCTTATGCTAAGTATAAGAAAGATATTGTTACTAATAAAAGAAAGATACCGGAAGCTTAAATTTCCACATGCTTGCTAATTACACATTTAAGGGTGGAATACCAAAGAAACTAGGAGACCCTGGAATACCAACTATACCTTGCTCCGTTAAAAGAAACTATGTTAAAACTGCTTTATGTGATCTTGGGGCTGGTGTTAGTGTTATGCATTTCTCCTTGTATCGAAGACTTGATTTGTATAAGTTGACACCAACTGAAATCTCTTTGCAAATGGCTGATAAATCAACTGCCATAGCCATAGTGTTTGTGAGGATGTACCTGCCGTAGTTGCAAATGTTACTATCTTAACGGACTTTTTTATTCTTGATATACCCGAGGACGACACTTCGATCATCCTTGGTAGACCCTTCTTGAATACTGCAGGGGTTGTTATTGATTGCAATAAAGGCAATGTCACTTTTCATGTTAGTGGTAATGAGCATACGGTACACTTTCGGAAGAAGCAACTGATACGTCTCCAACGTATCTATAATTTTTGATTGTTCCATGCTATTATATTATCCATCTAGGATGTTTTATATGCATTTATATGCTATTTTATATGATTTTTGGGACTAACCTATTAACCTAGAGCCCAAAGTGCCGGTTTACATTTTTCCTTGTTTTTGAGTTTTATAAAAAAGGAATACCAAACGGAGTCCAATTGACGTGCCAATTTTTAATGATTTTTATGGACCAAAAGAATCCCCCGGAGTAAAATAGTTGGGCCAGAAGAGTCCCGAGCCGTCCACGAGGGTGGAGGGCGAGCCCTACCCCCCCTGGGCGCACCCCCTGCCTCGTGGATGATTCGGAGACCCCCCCCCCCTGACGTGAGGCCGACGTAAAAAATTCCTATAAATACAGAAACCCCCGAAAAGAAACCTAGATCAGGAGTTCCGCTGCCGCAAGCCTCTGTAGCCACCAAAAACCAACCGGGACCCTGTTCCGGCACCCTGCCGGAGGGGGGATCCATCACCGGTGGCCATCTCCATCGTCTCGGCGCTCTCCATGACGAGGAGGGAGTAGTTCACCCTCGGACTGAGAGTATGTACCAGTAGCTATGTGTTTGATATCTCTCTCTCTCTCTCTCTCTCTCTCTCTCTCGTGTTCTTGATATGGCACGATCTTGATGTACTGCGAGCTTTGCTATTATAGTTGGATCTTATGATGTTTCTCCCCACTATCTTCTTGTAATGGATTTAGTTTTCCCTTTGAAGTTATCTTATCGGATTGAGTCTTCAAGGATTTGAGAACACTTGATGTATGTCTTGCATGTGCTTATCTGTGGTGACAATGGGATATTCACGTGATCTACTTGATGTATGTTTTGGTGATCAACTTGCGGGTTTAGTGACCTTGTGAACTTATGCATAGGGGTTGGCACACATTTTCGTCTTGACTCTCTGGTAGAAACTTTGGGGCACTCTTTGAAGTTCTTTGTGTTGGCTGAATAGATGAATCTGAGATTGTGTGATGCATATCGTATAATCATACCCACGGATACTTGAGGTGACATTGGAGTATCTAGGTGACATTAGGGTTTTTGTTGATTTGTGTCTTAATGTGTTATTCTAGTACGAACAATAGGATAGATCGAACGGAAAGAATAGCTTCGTGTTATTTTACTACAGACTCTTGAATCGATCAGAAAGGATAACTTTGAGGTGGTTTCGTACCCTACAATAATCTCTTCGTTTGTTCTCCGCTATTAGTGACTTTGGAGTGACTCTTTGTTGCATGTTGAGGGATTGTTATATGATCCAATTATGTTATTATTGTTGAGATAACTTGCACTAGTGAAAGTATGAACCCTAGGCCTTGTTTCCTACCATTGCAATACCGTTTACACTCACTTTTATCACTTGCTAACTTGCTGTTTTTATATTTTCATATTACAAAAACCTATATATACCATCCATATTGCACTTGTATCACCATCTCTTCGCCGAACTAGTGCACCTATACAATTTACCATTGTATTGGGTGGGACACAAGAGACTCTTTGTTATTTGGTTGCATGGTTGTTTGAGAGAGACCATCTTCATCCTACGCCTCCCACGGATTGATAAATCTTAGGTCATCCACTTGAGGGAAATTTGGTACTGTCCTACAAACCTCTGCACTTGGAGGCCCAACAATGTCTACAAGAAGAAGGTTGTGTACTAGACATCAAGCTCTTTTCTGGCGCCATTGCCGGGGAGGCTAGGTAAGCGGCACTAACACCCTGTCAACTAAGCTCTTTTCTAGCACTGTTGCCGGGGAGGTTAGTGCTTGAAGGTATATCTTTAGATCTTGCAACCGAATCTTTTATTTTCTTGTTTTATCACTAGTTTAGTTTATAAAACAAAACTACAAAAAATGGAATTGAGGGTGCCACATATGCTTCATCTTTTTAATATCTTTCGTGAAAATGATGGAAAGGAAAATTGTGCTCAAGTGTTAGAAGAAGAATGCATTAAAATGTTTGGCACTAAATATTTGAATGATGAGCATGATTGCAATGTTGTTAGTATGAATTCCTTGAATATCCATGATGCTAATGATATGCAAAGCCACAAGCTTGGGGATGCTATGTTTGATGAAGATGATATTTTTAGTCCCCCAAGTTTTGATGAGAATATTTATTTTGATGAAAGCATGCCTCCTATCTATGATGATTATTGTGATGACACGTATGCTATAAGGAATAATGATAAACATGAAACTTGTCATCTTGATTTTAATTTTCAATTGGATTATGCCTCACATGATAGTTATTTTGTTGAGTTTGCTCCCACTACTATTCATGAGAAGAAATTTGCTTATGTGGAGAGTAATAAAATTCTATGCTTGTAGATCATGAAAAGAATGCTTTATGTGATGGTTATATTGTTGAATTCATTCTTGATGCTACTGAAAATTATTATGAGGGAGGAATATATGCTTGTAGGAATTGCAATAATATCAAGTTTCCTCTGTATGTGCTTAAAATCTTGAAGTTATGCTTGTTTTGCTTTCCTATACTAGTTGATTCTTGTTCCCATAAATTGTTTGCTCACAAGATCCCTATGAATAGGAAGCGGGTTAGATTTAAATTTGCTAGTCATATTCTTCATGATGCTCTCTTTATGTTTCAATTCTTATCTCTTATGTGAGCATCATTGAAATCATCATGCCTAGCTAGGGGCGTAAAACGTTAGCGCTTGTTGGGAGGCAACCCAATTTTATTTTTGTTCTTTGCCTTTTGCTCCTGTTTAGTAATAAATAATCTATCTAGCCTCTGGTTAGATGTGGTTTTATGTTTTGATTAGTGTTTGTGCCAAGTAAGAACCAATAGGATCTCCTTGGGTGATAGTTGTTTGATCTTGCTGAAAAAGACAGAAACTTTGTGCTCACGAAAATAATTGTTAAAATTCACCAGAACGTGATAAAATGCTAATTCTTTTTGCAGAAGATCAATATACAAATTATACAGGTTGTACAAGTTTTTCAGAATGTTTGGAGTTCCAGAAGTATTCGAACAAATCAGATTGCTACACACTGTTCTGTTTTTGACAGATTCTATTTTCATTGTGTTGTTTGCTTATTTTGATGAATCTATGAGTAGTATCGGAGGGTATGAACCATAGAGAAGTTGGAATACAGTAGATATCACCCCAATATGAATTTAGAATGAGTTCACAATAGTACCAAAAGTGGTGATTTATTTTCATATACTAACGGAGCTTATGAGTTTTCTATTGAGTTTTGTGTTGTGAAGTTTTCATGTTTTGGGTAAAGATTCGATGGACTATGGAATAAGGAGTGGCAAGAGCCTAAGCTTGGGGATGCCCAAGGCACCCCAAGGTAATATTTAAGGACAACCAAGAGCCTAACCTTGGGGATGCCCCAGAAGGCATCCCCTCTTTCGTCTTCGTTCATCATTAACTTTACTTGGAGCTATATTTTTATTCACCAGATGATATGTGTTTTGCTTGGAGCGTCATTTTATTCTCTTTTGTTTTGCTTGCTGTTTGAATAAAATATCAAGATCTGAAATTCTTAAATGTTAGAGAGTCTTCACATAGTTGCATAATTATTCGACTACTCATTGATCTTCACTTATATCTTTCGGACTAGTTTGTCGTTTGCTCTAGTGCTTCACTTATATCTTTTTAGAGCACGGAGGTGGTTTTATTTTGAAGAAATAGATAAACTGTCATGCTTCACTTGTATTATTTTGAGAGTCTTTTAGAACAGCATGGTAATTTGCTTTGGTTATGAATTTAGTCCTAATATGATAGGCATCCAAGAGGGATATAATAAAAACTTTCATATAAAGTGCATTGAATACTATGAGAAGTTTGATTCCTTATGATTATTTTGAGATATGAAGATGGTGATATTAGAGTCATGCTAGTTGAGTAGTTGTGAATTTGAGAAATACTTGTGTTGAGGTTTGCAAGTCCCGTAACATGCACGTATAATAACCGTTGTGTAACAAATTTGAAGCATGAGGTGTTCTTTGATTGTCTTCCTTATGAGTGGCAGTCGGGGACGAGTGATGGTCTTTTCCTACCAATCTATCCCCCTAGGAGCATGCGCATAGTGCTTGGTTTTGATGACTTGTAGATTTTTGCAATAAATATGTGAGTTCTTTATGGCTAATGTTGAGTCCATGGGTTATACGCACTCTCACCCTTCCACTGTTGCTAGCCTCTCTAGTACCGCGCAACTTTTGCCGGTACCATAAACCCACCATTTACCTTCCTCAAATCAGCCACCATACCTACCTATTATGGCATTTCCATATAGCCATTCCGAGATATATTGCCATGCAACTTTCCACCGTTCCGTTTATTATGACACGCTTCATTATTATCATATTGCTTTGCATGATCACATACTTGACATCGTATTTGTGGCAAAGTGTAACAGCCTGGTTTTTGGCCCTTTCTTTTTCTTTTGATTTATTTGGTTTTTGCTCTATTTTTCTTTTTGGAGTGGTTTTGTGGCCTTGCCATCTGGGAAATCACCCTCATTCTCCTCCCAAGTGGCTCATCATTCCCAAAACCTTGCCAAGATCATGTCACTTCACTCCTTGACGAAACCCTAAAATCTTTTTCTAGGGAATATTCCTTTTTCTATTAAAAGAATAACCATGTCTGCCCTAGGTTGTGAAGAAACCTATATTCTGTCCATCCAAAAATTCCCAAATAATTCTCATAATTCCTTTGGGTTATATGTTGCTCAAATATGCCTAAATTTTTGTGTCCTAGCCCAAGAATAATTCTCCAAAAATTATTCTTCATTTCTGTCCAGTGTGGCTTTCTGTGAAGGAAGTGCCACCTATCCTTTCCTGATTGCTCCCAAACCTTTTGGGCATTCTCTTATGTCCAAATAATTTTCTCATGCCAAAATTCAACTTTATTTGCCTAGCCAATCTTCCTCAGCAATTTTTCAAACTTTCTGTCAGACAGAAGGCGTTGTGAAGGAAGTACTAGCTAGGGTTATCCAAATGAGTTGAAATTTTGCACACTCCTTCATGTGCTCATATTAGCACACCCCTCCAAGTTTCATCCCCATCCAATTGTCTATGTGAGCACATGACCAAATCTTTCATTCTGGCAATATTTTCAGGTTGTGAAGCAAATACCAGATTGTTCTCCTACCCAAATAACATCTCTCCACCAAATTTGGGACCATTTCATTGAGCCATTTGATCACCAAAGTTATTCCAAGATTCTGGTCAGTGAGAATGTTTGTGAAACAAGTACCAGTTTGGCTTGTCCATTTGCTATGAAATTTCTACAGCATACCCTTATGACCAAATCATGATGCCTTGCCCAATTTAGCCCAAGTGGCCACACCATGCGAGTGCATCATCCAAATCTTGATTCTGGACCAATTTTGGGGTTACACAGCAACTATATTAGTTTGTGCTCCATTATGCTCCAAAACCTCCAGGATTATAGTCCTTCCTAAGCTGATCACCCCAGACAAACTCTCTAGCTCCAATCCCTTTCCTGTTGATCAGCAGTTCTTGGCCAAGTTTACTGCAGTAAACTTCAGAGCTCACTTACCATTTAACCACTTCGTCTTTAACCGAACTACCACCGCAGTAGGAACCTACCGAGGAAGGACTTAACACTAGACAATGTTTTCCAGCCCTTAGCGCCTTCTCCTCTCCAGCTCACGCGGTGATCACGAGTTTTGGCATGCAATGCGCGCGCTCTGCCGGCGTTGGCCGCGTCCAGGGCGTCTTCTTGCTCGGGCCCCTCCTCTGCTCGGCGTCTCAGCGAGCACGGGCATGTCCCCTAGCTTCCTCTCGTCGTCGCCGTTCTCCTGGACCCCTCTCCCCCTCCGTCCGCTTCCTCACCGACGCAAGCCGCCGCGCGCCCACGGGCGAACAGTGGCGGTTTGGCTCGGAGCTCGCCGTCTTCTTCCTCCCTGCGCTCCCTTGGCCGCCTCTTCCCCGTGAGCTCTCCCTCCTGTTCCCTCTCTTTGCCTGCCTACGAGCTCATGCGCGCCCACACGCGTCCGCGACGCCGGCCACGCGTCCACGGCGACGACAGCTCGGCCTCCTCGCCCCGCGGCTATATAAGCCCACCCCGAGGCCTCTCAATCTCAAAAAGCTTCTTCCATCCCTCCTAGCTACCTCTCAGACCACCCAAACAAGCTCAAGGAGCTCTCTGTGTCCACCATCGCCGCCACGGCCGCCGCTCTGTCCCGGCTAAATTCGGTCGGGCCATCCCCGTTCTCTCCTCCTCTCCATCACAAGAGTCCCTCTCAATCTCAAGCGAGTCTCCCTGCCGTTTTCTCCTTCCCCGGTGGCTTTGTTCTTCGAGTTCACCGGAGCCCAAAGGGCTCGTCCGCCGGCGCCCGTGTTGCCATTGCCCTGGTCCACCCCACCGTCCGTGGATGGGCCCTGGAGATGCGCCGGAGTCCGCTGAGCTCATCCATGTGCGGAGCCTCGCCGGAGATGCCCTGTAGCTCCGGCAGGCCTCGTCGGGGCCGGCTCTGCCGCGGCCAGGCGCGGGCGAGAGGAAGGAGATGAAGGCCCCGACCCCCTCCCTGCCAGCTGGCTGGTGGACCCCGCGGTCCCACCCGTCAGCCAGTCAGCCGTTGACCCCGCCCCTGGCCACATGGTAAGTGGAAGCGTATTCCTCCGAATACGTCTTCCTTTGTCCGAAAACGTATTTTTGCTTTGCTTCAACCAGAAATGTGTTTTCTCTTCAGGAAGGCGTATTTCTCTCTGTTGCGGCCAAGAATACGCTTTCCAGTTTGTTTTTCAGCCCAGGGACCTGTTTGTGGAGAAGTCTTTACAGATTGGTCCCTGAACTTCGTCGGGCTATAACTTTTTGATCCTAACTTCAAATGAGGTGATTCCAAAGCCCACTTCTTCATCTCGTCAAGACCGTTCTGTTGGTAATATTTTCATGATGTTTTGACATCCTGAAAATGACCATTTTGCCCTTACGCTTAATCAGCCCCTTCCGAGAGAGAACGTTTTCCGGTGATTCTTTCCGCGAACTTCTCGCACATCTTCCCGGTGATTTCTTCCACCCCAGGCAAGCCACAACTACCATTTGCATGAGAGCCATGCAGTAGCATTGGTTTTCAACTTGAATATTTAATAACTGTATGTTTGTTTTGCTATTGTTGTTGTTGTTTCGGTTATGCTTATGGATCGGTGCTTACCGTCATGCTATGTTTTCTTACACTCTGTTATCATGTTCCACCTGCTAGTATTACTTTCATATTGTTCATGCTTGATAGTACTACATGTTGGGTTGGTCATGTTCTTCGGTTCATGACTAACGTCAGTTACCGAGTACCGTTAATATGCATTGATCCTTGCTGTTAGTTGGTTAAGGGCTTACTCGCTTATGTTATTGATATGTTCTTGCATGGTACTTATTGTTGATGATAATGGTCATGTTATGATTTGAGTAGTGTTGCTCGTCATTATGCCATGCTCAGTTAAATATGATTCATTGTTGATATGGTTGATAGTTATGTGGTACCCTCATGCTTATGTTGATATCATGCTCATGCATTGTAATTGCATCATGTTATTTTATCATGGCTCAACATATTTGCATTCAAGTTTAACCGGATTAAATTGAACTTGAACAACTATTGGCTAAGTCATGGTGCCACCATATCGAGCTGACCAGTGCAACCACGCTTGCCTTTATGGGAAGGCCCTAACTGGGTCTATTGTCATGCCTCTCGCCGGTGCCTCCAACGAGGGAAGGTTATGGGCGTGCGGTACCCTGGCCCGGTAAGCAGACATAACCTTGTGTGCCCGTAGTTGGATGATAAGCGCTTTTGTCCCCGTTTGGGACCGTTTTGTTTTGCCACGACGATGGCCGTTGGTGCCTTTGGTAGGCACGGGGCCACCCAGGACTTATCCCAGAGGGGAGTTTGTTGGAGTGGCCGGGAGGGTGTCATGGCAGTAGGACGGTTTTGTCGGAACACCGTTGGTCCACCCGAATGGGAGTGCGAGGCCATGGGTTCCGTGGTGTGGGTATAGTGTACTAAACTCTGCAGAGTGTATATTAAATCTATCGATAGCCACGCCTGCGGATAAGGGCCCAGTTCGTACCGATCACACTATGGGTCAACAGTAATAATAATGATGTGCTTAATAACAACCCCGGTTCGATGATGAGATAAGTTGGTTCTATGATCCGTGAATGATCACCGTTTGGTTACGAGGTAACCCGTTGAGCCCAGAGTGGTTCCATTTGTGATCCATGAATGATCACCGTGGTATCGAGGATACCGAGTTGTTGGATATTCGTGTTGTTGTGCGAGAATCATGGGTAAGATAAAGCTCCTTGTGGTCATTTAATGATTACTACGGTATTGTTTATACCAAGCTTGATTTGATCCTGAGATTATCGTGTGATGTCCGAGGTTGGTAAATGATGCATGTGATCATTATGAGGTAACCCAAGAAGAATAAGTGGTGCATATAGTGTCATCATGTTGCATGCTAGTATCGTCAGATTTATATGCTCATGCCGTGCTCATATTGTTCTAGCGGTATCATGTTCATGTTGTTCATGCCATGTTATCCTGATGATCTCATGATAATTCCTGCTTAACCTGTAATTGCCATGTTGTTGTTTGTCTTGAATGCTTCTGGTTATTGTGAGCTTGCAAGTACATTCAATGTACTGACTTGGCATGTCATGCCAGTTTGCAGGTCATGCCGGATTTGATTGCTTGTCGTGGATTCCGTTCGTGCGAGCTAGGATAAGCGTTCCAGCCAGAGTCCCTGCGGAGTGGAGTTCACCACCGTCGTCGTTGTTCTGCTGCTAGAAGTTTTTCCACTGCTTCGAGTTGTTCTGCTACTTGCATAGAGCAACTGAGGATGGCGTAGTGTCGTCGTGCCGATGTTATTCATTGTAATATCGGAGACTTTGTATTCATATTCGTGTAATAATAGAAAGCTGGTTTGTTCTATGCTAAGCAGTGCCGTATTCCTGAAGACTTCTTCTTGATCTCTGGGCCGGAATACGGGGCGTTCCGGTTTCTCTGAGCCGGGGTGCCACACAAAGCCACTATTCATAATTCTTTCATACATGTCACTCATGAGTCATTGCACATCCCGGTACACCACCGGAGGCATTCATATAGAGTCATATTTTTGTTCTAGTATCGAGTTATAATTTTGGAGTTCTAAGTAAATAGAAGTGTGATGATCTTCATTATTAGAGCATTGTCCCATGTGAGGAAAAAAAAGAGAAAGGCCAAAAAAAAAAGAGAAGGCCCCAAAAAAATAGAAGGGCCAATGCTACTATCCTTTTACCACACTTGTGCTTCAAAGTAGCACCATGATCTTCATAATAGAGTCTCCTGTGTTGTCACTTTCATATACTAGTGGGAATTTTCGTTATAGAACTTGGCTTGTATATTCCAACAATGGGCTTCCTCAAAATGCCCTTGGTCTTCGTGAGCAAGCAAGTTGGATGCACACCCACTTAGTTTCTTTTTGAGCTTTCATACACTTATAGCTCTAGTGCATCCGTTGCATGGCAATCCCTACTCACTCACATTGATATCTATTGATGGGCATCTCCATAGCCCGTTGATAGGCCTTGTTGATGTGAGACTATTTCCTCCTTTTTGTCTTCTCCACAACCACCATTCTATTCCACCTATAGTGCTATGTCCATGGCTCACGCTCATGTATTGCGTGAAAGTTGAAAAAGTTTGAGAATACTAAAGTATGAAACAATTGCTTGGCTTGTCATCGGGGTTGTGCATGATTTGAATATTTTATGTGACAAAGATGGAGCATAGCCAAACTATATGATTTTGTAGGGATAAGCTTCCTTTGGCCATGTTATTTTGAGAAGACATGATTGCTCTTTAGTATGCTTGAAGTATTATTATTTTTATGTCAATATTAAACTTTTGTTTTTAATCTTATGGATCTGAATATTCTTGCCATAATAAAGAGAATTACATGGATAAATATGTTATGTAGCATTCCACATCAAAAATTCTGTTTTTATCATTTACCTACTCGAGGACGAGAAGGAATTAAGCTTGGGGATGCTTGATACGTCTCCAACGTATCTATAATTTTTGATTGTTCCATGTTATTATATTATCCATCTAGGATGTTTTATATGCATTTATATGCTATTTTATATGATTTTTGGGACTAATAACCTATTAACCTAGAGCCCAGTGCCAGTTTCTGCTTTTCCTTGTTTTTGAGTTTTACAGAAAAGGAATACCAAACGGAGTCCAATTGACGTGCCAATTTTTGATGATTTTTTATGGACCAAAAGAAACCCCCGGAGTAAAATAGTTGGGCCAGAAGAGTCCCGAGCCGTCCACGAGGGTGGAGGGCGAGCCCTACCCCCCTGGACATGCCCCTTGCCTCGTGGATGACTCGGAGACCCCCCTGACGTGAGACCGACGCCAAAAATTCCTATAAATACAGAAACCCCCGAAAAGAAACCTAGATCGGGAGTTCCGCCGCCACAAGCCTCTGTAGCCACCAAAAACCAATCGGGACCATGTTCCGGCACCCTGCCGGAGGGGTGATCCATCACCGGTGGCCATCTCCATCATCCCGGCGCTCTCCATGTCGAGGTGGGAGTAGTTCACCCTCGGGGCTGAGGGTATGTACCAGTAGCTATGTGTTTGATCTCTCTCTCTCTCTCTCTCTCTCTCTCTCGTGTTATTGATATGGCACGATCTTGATGTACCACGAGCTTTGCTATTATAGTTGGATCTTATGATGTTTCTCCCCCTCTATCTTCTTGTAATGGATTGAGTTTTCCCTTTGAATTTATCTTATCGGATTGAGTCTTTAAGGATTTGAGAACACTTGATGTATGTCTTGCATGTGATTATCTGTGGTGACAATCGGATATTCACGTGATCTAGTTGATGTATGTTTTGGTGATCAACTTGCGGGTTCAGTGACCTTGTGAACTTATGCATAGGGGTTGGCACACGTTTTCGTCTTGACTCCCCGGTAGAAACTTTGGGGCACTCTTTGAAGTTGTTTGTGTTGGCTGAATAGATGAATCTGAGATTGTGTGATGCATATCGTATAATCATACCCACGGATACTTGAGGTGACATTGGAGTATCTAGGCGACCTTAGGGTTTTGGTTGATTTGTGTCTTAAGGTGTTATTCTAGTACGAACTCTAGGATAGATCAAAGGGAAAGAAGGGCTTCGTGTTATTTTACTATGGACTATTGAATAGATCGATCAGAAAGGATAACTTTGAGGTGGTTTGGCACCCTACAATAATCTCTTCTTTTGTTCTCCGCTATTAGTGACTTTGGAGTGACTCTTTGTTGCATGTTGAGGGATTTTTATATGATCCAGTTATGTTATTATTGTTGAGAGAACTTGCACTAGTGAAAGTATGAACCCTAGGCCTTGTTTCCTAGCATTGCAATACCGTTTACGCTCACTTTTATCACTTGCTACCTTGCTGTTTTTATATTTTCAGATTACAAAAACCTATATCTACCTTCCATATTGCACTTGTATCACCATCTCTTCGCCAAACTAGTGCACCTATACAATTTACCATTGTATTGGGTGTGTTGGGGACACAAGAGACTCTTTGTTATTTGGTTGCAGGTTTGTTTGAGAGAGACCATCTTCATCCTACGCCTCCCATGGATTGATAAACCTTAGGTCATCCACTTGAGGGAAATTTGCTACTGTCCTACAAACCTTTGCACTTGGAGGCCCAACAATGTCTACAAGAAGAAGGTTATGTAGTAGACAACTGCAACCTCAAGTGAATAGTATCAACTCTATTGGAGAAATTCCAACAACTACTATTGGAGGTTTCAAATTTCCTATTCCTACTGTCGAAAATAAATATGATATTCTTATTATTGGGGACATGCATATCCCCATTGAGGTAACCTAGTGTTATACGAAGATTCTCCGGTTTCATGTCAGTCGGAAGAAGTTTGTTAATAAGACTTGATCAACCTTGTTAATGGATTCCTTTTGATGAGCATGTGATGGATGAATTTAGTAAACACAACCTTCTATTCCCATTATTTTATAGTTTTTTTAATTATCCGTGCAATACAAAATGACCAGAAAATAAAAGTTCTCCAAATGTCCTGAAAATTTAGTATGATTTTTGTACAATATTTTAGAATTTTTGGCACTGAGCACACCTCAGGGGGGGTGCACCTGTGATCCACAAGCTCAAAGGGTGCGCCCACCCCCCTGAGCACGCCTAGCAGGCTTGTGGGGCCCATGTAGGCCCCCTCACTTATTCCGGCCACCCAAAATCACACCATTGCTCAAATCCGTGTTCTTACTCATCTTGCTGCCATTTTCGATCTCCTTGCCCGTAGCTCCATTTGCAAAACTGTTTTGGGGGATTGATGATCAGTATGTGACTCCTCCAATGGTCCAATTAGTTTTTGTTCTAGGGCTTTATATATTGCAAATTTTTGCCGCTGTGGTGACCATGTTCTTGAGCTTGCATGTCAAATTTATATGGTCCAAAGTAGTTTTGTTGCATGATATAGCCTCTAGACACTTGTGGGAGTAGTTGCTATCATTTTTTTTTGCGTTTTGTTCACTTTTATTTTGAGTCACTAAAAATTTCAGAAATTTTTCATACGAAGAAAATGTTTAGGAAAATGTTGCAAGGTGGTTCTTCGAAGAAGAAAGCCCCGAGGCTCGCTATACGTGAGCCGGACCTTTAACCACCGCGGGAAGCTCAAGTGCGGCCTTGCGAATGGTCGTTGGATAATTTCATGACTCGCGCAGGTTTCAAAGAAGAATTTGATATATATGTGTACAACGCCGACCTGACGGACTTCGTGTTAGATAAGTGTTTGCAATACTACAACCTTACTGATTCCTTTGTGCGGATATTTGAGTATTCAGTCCATCGCAACACACATTCTGTTTTATTTGATCTCTATAATAAATCGTTTCGCATGGACCTTGAAGAATTTAATGATGCATGTAAAATCCCGCAATGGCACATATATACTGAACCTCATAAATCTGATTGCATTGAGTTCCTTGCTAGCATTACTGTGGGTGAAGCAACAACCATAACACAAGCTACTATAGGGAGCATTCATTTTCCTGCATTGCATTATTTTGCTCTCTTTATAGGTAGATGCATTAACGGTAAACATGACCATATCCACCTTTGCGCTTCCGATCTGAGTGTCTTCAAGAGCGCGGTAATGAACGATAAACAATTTAACTTGGGGGCTATCATTGCAAGGCGGTTACATAATAATGCTTTAGATGGAGATTTCTTTAGTGGAATTTATGCCACTCGTTTAGCTAATTATCTTTGGCTACTTATAAGAAATGATGATCCTCAATTACCACCTGCTTACCTTGATTATGACGCTATGGAGCGTTTCTAGTTTCTCGAGAGGAGAGAGTTGCCTTTTCAATACATATTAGTCTTTGACATGTGCCGCGTCATCCATATTACGCTCCCGGTCCTGCCTTCTTTGACTTTCAGGTAAAACAAAGATATTTTATACTTAGAGAGGAGGCATATGAGGATGAGAGGGCAAGGGAGACCGCTCGCCTCAACGAGGCAGCCCGCCAAGCGGCGATGGCTACAATCGAGTTCAACCTCAACTACGACTTCGGGTATCAGCCAGGCCAGCCGTGGCCATAGAACAACTTAGGCCAAAAGCCTAAGCTTTGGGGAGTGCGTATTCCTCACCAACATTACATTCATGCATCACACATTCATTCCAGTTGTCGGTGTTCATCCTTTTCATTGTATAATCCATGTTAGTTTATTTTTCTTACCTTCTTCTTGTGTGTTTGAAAAACTTTGATAAAACCAAAAATATTTTTCACTTCTTTTAATTTTTATTTTAAGTTTTTATTAGTTTTAGTATTAAAAGAAAACCCAAAAAGATTTCTCATTCTTCTTATGCTTGTTGGGAGCTTTCCTGTGTAAATAGTTTTTCTTGTTTTTCTTTTCTTTTCATTAATTTGCTTTCTTCAGAAAAAGAAAATTCCAAAAATATTTTAGTGTGTTTCTCTAAATTTTTTTCTTTCCTTTGGGTCATGAGGGGAAGACCACAATGAACATGTTGAGTAGCTCTCATATGCATTATCGCTTATCTAACAAAGGGCCCATATTACTTTGTCTTCTCCGCTGAATAAATGTTTGTAGATTTCAGCTTAGTCCAATGCACGTGCAATCTTATTATTATTCACATCGTTCGGTATGCAAGTGAAAGGCAAGAATGAAGAAATTTGATGAAATGATTGAGATGAAGAAAAGCTGGTATGAACTCGACCTATTTTGTTTTTGTCAATATGATTAGCCACTACTGCAGGATGGTCCAAACGCGACAGTCGAATCAGAGACCCTTCGATGAAACTGTGTGCGATGCATCAATCACAAACAGTGATGTAATAAAACCATCAAAAAAGATGCAAAACGTTTGCTATGGCGGTGACATCAAACACGGTTCATATTAGAGTTGCGTGTGCGATGAGTGGCAAACGGTTAATCCAGAAGAACTGTTTGCAATGATGCAGAACAATAGAAACGGGCAGCCATATGAGGGTGTGTGCGATATATGGCATACAATTCACTAGGATGAACTGTGTGTGATTAGGCAACACAATGGAAACGGTTCGACTGAACAAGATGTGTGTGATACGCGACAAACAAGTCTGTAATCAGAAATGTCTGCGAAGACCAATAATAACACAGACGATTGCTGCTAATAAGCCGTGTGATTTGCTCTGTCTACAGAAGAATAACATGTAGATATATATAATGAAATAAACATCCAATTACATAAGTGACTATACAGATCATTCGCACACACCTCAATAAACAATTGCATGCATTCTAAACTAGGAGAAATGATCGTCTTGCCATCTACTCCTTGTGACGCTCCCGCCACTGCTCTATGGCTCGATCCCTCATCTGGGGTAGGAAGAAGACACTCCCCCATGTCAACGATCCGCATGTACATCTCGTAGCTTGTGCATGCGTCCTTGGCCGCGTACTTGACGTGTTGTTCATCCAGTCTCTCATGCCAAACACTATGCCAGACATTCTTGTCCTTCTTGCTCTCATCCTTTATCTTCATGTAGTAGGGGTCGATGATGGCTGAGGCGAGGGCAACCAAGGAGTTCTGTTTGTTGTTGTCACTGCCCCAGACCTTGTAGTGGCCCTGGATGTTGACAATATTCTGGCATTTCAAGCCCGAAACCTCGAGCGCTTTAAGATCATTGGTGGTGTCCACCGTACCAAAACTGTAGTCGAAGCTGTTGATAAACCAAGAGAAATGCTCGCAAGGCCTTGTGGCCAGGTGGTAGTGGTAGACGAGGACGTCATGTCGCACGCACAACTGGGCGATAGCAACCTTCTGATCATGCCCGACACGATCGGTGGAGTACTCGAGGTCGAAGCCGACCACTTGGTACTTGTCCTCGGCAAGCAACTGCTCCATAGTTTGGATGGAGCTCTCCACCGGGACCGGCTCATTTGTGTACACCACCAAGAGGGCCTTTCGTCCTCCTCTCACACGTCTTGTCACCCCGCTGCCGCAGACGGCTTACAACGCAAGCTTGCGCAACACGGGGGGGGGGGCTTCTTTTGGCCAAAGGGTGGCTCGAAGTGGCGCCAATGAATCGTCGGTGAGCCCGTTCCCGCGCAACCTTCCTGCCCGACTCGGTGAAATCCCCCAAAATCCCAATGCTTACCGGCCTGCTGATGTCTACTACACAACCTTCTTCTTGTAGACTCGTGTTGAGCCTCCAAGCGCAGAGTTTTGTAGGACAATAACAAATTTCCCTCAAGTGGATGTCCTAAAGTTTATCAATCCGTGGGAGGCGTAGGATGAAGATGGTCTCTCTCAAACAACCCTGCAACCAAATAACAAAGAGTCTCTTGTGTCCCCAACACACCCATCCTTTTTTCCCTTCCGTCTCGGTCCTAAGATCTCGGGACGAGACCTCTTGTTAGTGGAGGAGTGTTGTAACGCCCCGGATTCGATGCGCCAGGTGTCTGCCAGTTATTGATCGTTGTTGCCATGTCACTTGCTTGCGTGTTGCATTTTGCCATGTCATCATGTGCATTTCATTTTGCATGCGTGTTCGTCTCATGCATTTGAGCATTTTCCCCGTTGTCCGTTTTGCAATCCGGCACTCCTATGCCTTCCGACGTTCCCCTTTTGACTCCTGTTGTGAGCGGGTGTTAAACTTTCTCGGAATGGCCCGAGGTTTGCCAAGCGGCCTTGGTATAGCACCGGTAGACCGCCTGTCAAGTTTCGTGCCATTTGGAGGTCGTTTGATACTCCAACGGTTAACCGGGTAACCGCAAAAGCCCCTTTCTCTTTGCAGCCCAACACCTCTTCCCACAGCCCACCAAACCCATCCAAACCCCCTCCATGCTCTCGGGCGTTTGATCACGATCGCGTGGCCGAAAACCGCTCCTCATTTGGGCTCTCCAAGCTCCCTCTATCTATATATATGCCCCTTCCCCCGAAATTCGCGGATGAATCCCCCGAAACCCTAGCTTCTCCCTCCTCCCGCCGACGGACACGTCCACCCGCCGCCCGGACATGTCCGCCGCCACCGTCCGCCCTCTCCCAGCCTACCACGACGCGCCATGTGTCGCCCCAGAGCCGCCTACCCTTCGCGTCGCCCGCGCGCCCGGGCCAGGCGAAACCCGCCCGGCCCGATCCGTCGCCCGCCGCCTTGATGCCCGATCGCCGCGCCAGCGTCGGCGTCTTTCCGCCGCCCCCCGCCCGGCAAGCCGCGCGCCGCCTTCCGCCGCCCGGCCTCCTCGCCCGGCAGGCTTCGCTGCCCGCGCCTCCTCCTTTGGCCGTCGCCCGTTCCTGCGGCCGGGCGAAATCGCCGCCCGCGCTTCGCCCGGCCGCCGCCCGGCCTCCTCGCCCGGCTTCGCCGCCCGCCCCCCACGGCCGGATCCGCCTCCTCCGCCTCTTCTCCGACCTCTCCCTCGACTCCGGCCGCCGGATCCGTCCTTCTCCGGCGAGGTTCTGGCCAACCTCGGGAACCGTGCCCCGGATCTGGATCTGGAATCCTCAGGTTGACCCTGAATTTTCATTAAGTCCCGAAATATTTTGCATAATCATTCCATGTTCATCGCGTCATAACTTGCTGCATACTGCTCCATTTTTGGCGTGTAATATGTCAAATTGTTCGCCTCAACGAGTACATCATTTCATTTCATTGCCCCATGTTCATTTGAGTTCATCGTTGCAAGAGTGCATGTTGCTGTTAATCTGCTGAAACTGTTATAACATGCTCATTTGTCATTTTTGCCATTTTTGATGTGTGCATCCTATGAGGTTAATGTCTACATGTGTTTTGATCTATATCATTCCATCTTCACAGTGGTGCCATCCATGTATTTTTGTGAGTTGTGTAGTGAGTGCATCAAGTTTGTTAAGTATGGTACTTGCTGTTACTGTTTTGCTAGGCTGATTCTGTTATATTTTGTTGCCATGTAAACCTCCTGCTACAAGTCATTCTATGATTAATATGGAGATGTTCACTAAGGATGATTTGTTATACATATCATGATCTATACATCCATGCCCCTGGTTGCATTTATAGCTTGCTGTAACTTGTTGTAATCTTGCTCCAACTTTGCTAAATAATGTTGCTGTCAGCCTGTTAATATTAAGTTCAGTTGTTGCCATGATTGTTTCTAGTGTTCCATGCATCCTATGAACTTGCTCTTGCCATGCTTAGCTTCACAAACATGTATTCTTACTGTTGGTTACCTTTCTATGCCATGTATTGCTCTGTGGTGAGTTTTTCAAGCTCACCAACATGCCTACTTATTGTTGTTCCTGCCATGTTTGAATTTGTCATATCATTTGCCATGTTTACATGGGTGCCATCATATTTTCTGTGCCCTTTTGGCTCATGGTCAGTAAGGGGCTTTTGTTCTATGCAATTATTAGATTCCTGACATGCCTTTGTTTGCCATGATAAGTTCCTGTAACATGTTGTTTGATAGCTCTAAACATTGCAACCTGATGTTATTTTCTGCTAAGTCTGAAACTGTTATTATTTGCAATCTTGCCATGTGTGTTTGAGCATGTTCTATTAGTTTCTGGAGATAGCTCAGTGTTCATGTTTTGTTATGCTTTACCTTTACATCATGTCCATGCCTTTTTTTTTTATGTTGAGATGCTGTAGCATGTTGTTTTGATGCTTGCAAGAGGCCTAGTTGCTGTTTTGGACACATTGTTGCTATAACTTGTATAGTGTGTGTGTTGAACTGTTGCTCCGTTTTGAGTGTGCTCTATATGAAACTTGCTTGATTTTTCTTGTAGTTTCATATTATCATGTCGCATCCTTGTTTTGAGGTGTTTGCTTGATGTTTGTATGCATTTTGCATCAATGACATGTTTATCTTGTTTTGCTCATATCTTCTAGGCCGTAGCTCCGAACTAAAAGAACTTTATATGTAACTTGACTAGAAACTCGTGTAGATCATCCTTGTGCATCTTAACTTCCTGTTTAACAATTTGAACATAAGGTTTATTCAGATCTGGACCAATTTCGAAATATGCATATGAGGACTTACCGGATTTGTTATATGTTGTTCCCGGCCTCATTTAAACCTGCTTTGATGTGTTGCTCTTGTTTGCATCATCTCTTGCCATGAGTAGCTTCATGTAGTCTTGTCTTGCATCATATTAGTATTGTGCATCATGCCTTGTTCATGTGTGGTGTGTTTACCATGTTGTGTGCTTCTTTTCGATAGTTCCTGTTTCGTTACGATCCACGAGGATTCGTTCGTCTCACGCTTGGTCTGCCTTCGTGGCTTCATCTTCTTCATGGAATCGTTCTTCTTCCTTGCGGGATTTCAGGCAAGATGACCGCTACCCTGGATCTCATTACTATCATTGCTATGCTAGTTGCTTCGTTCTATCGCTTTGTTGCGCTACCTATCACCTGTTTATCAAGCCTCCCATATTGACATGAACCTCTAACCTTTGACACCCTTCCTAGCAAACCGTTGTTTGGCTATGTTACCGCTTTGATCAGCCCTCTTATAGCGTTGCTAGTTGCAGGTGAAGTTGAAGATTGCTCCATGGTGGACAGGATTTTGTTGGGATATCACAATATCTTTTTTTTAATTAATGCATCTATATACTTGGTAAAGGGTGAAAGACTCGACCTTATGCCTGGTGTTTTGTTCCACTCTTGCCGCCCTAGTTTCCGTCATACCGGTGTTATGTTCCTGGATTTTGTGTTCCTTACGCGGTTGGGTGATTTATGGGACCCCCTTGACAGTTCGCTTTGAATAAAACTCCTCCAGCAAGGCCCAACCTTGGTTTTACCATTTGCCTCACCTAGCCCTTTTTCCCTTGGGAGTCGCCCTCTCGAGGGTCATCTTTATTTTACCCCCCCCCCCTGGCCAGTGCTCGTTGTGAGTGTTGGTCCAACCTGTCAACCGCCGGTGGTCACCAGGGGCAACTCTGGGCTGGCCTACCAGAAGTTTGGACAATCCGGTGTGCCCTGAGAACGAGATATGTGAAGCTCCTATCAGGATTTGTCGGCACATTCGGGCGGCTTTGCTGGTCTTGTTTTACCATTGTCGAAATGTCTTGTAAACCGGGATTCCGAGTCCGATTGGGTCTTCACGGGAGAAGGTATATCCTTCGTTGATCGCGAGAGCTTATCATGGGCTAAGTTGGGACACCCTGCAGGGTATAATCTTTCGAAGCCGTGCTCGCGGTTATGGGCAGATGGGAATTTGTTAATGTACGGTTGTAGATAACTTGACACCAGATCCGAATTAAAACGCATCAACGCGTGTGTAGCCGTGATGGTCTCTTTTCGCGGAGTCCGGAAGTGAACACGGTTTCTGGGTTATGTTTGACGTAAGTAGGAGTTCAGGATCACTTCTTGATCATTGCTAGCTTCACGACCGTTCCGCTTGCTCTCTTCTCGCTCTTATTTGTGTATATTAGCCACCATATATGCTTAGTCGCTGCTGCAGCCTCACCACTTTACCCCATCCTTTCCCTTTAAGCTTTGCTAGTCTTGATACCCATGGTAATGGGATTGCTGAGTCCTCGTGGCTCACAGATTACTACAATAACAGTTGTAGGTACAGGTTATGCGATGATCATGACGCGAGAGCGATGTTTTCTTGTTTGGAGTTCTTCTTCTGCTTCTTCTTCGATCAGGGATAGGTTCCAGGTCGGCAGCCTGGGCTAAAGGTGGTGGATGTCGTTTGAGTTTCTGTTTATGTTTCATCCGTAGCCGGATGTTGATCTTGTATATGATGTATTGTTGTATTCATGTGACGTTGTATGTCTTAGATGTATCCCCACTATTATGTAATGTTGATGTAATGATATCCACCTTGCAAAAGCGTCTTCAAGATGCGCTTCTATCCTTGGTGGGACCTTCGAGTTCCCTTAGGATAGGGTCGCATCTTGGCGTGACAAACTCGCTGCTGCTAAGTATCACCGCAACTAATTAAGTTTAGTCCCATCCTGCTAAGCTAACAAGGTGTTTACCACCTTAAATATGTTACTTCTCAAACTATCTCGAGCACTTGGTCTTCATTGAAATATATGTGTAGGATTTGTGGCTGCAATATGAATCTTCACCAGTACCTATACAGGTACTGTGAGGATTCATGTTGACTATTTAGATTCTACACAAAAAGATCAATGATGACCAATGTATATTTTTGATGTTTTTACATGCTTAGACTTATAGGGTTTTTCCAGGACAAAGCACTACTGATATTGGGATGAACAAAAGAAATAATTGCTTCCTTTAGCAATAGCGTTTTTCTCTAAAACGCGCTATAGCTAAATTAGCTATAGCTCGTTTCCTTAAGAGCGCTACTGCTAGTTCGACTTAACCACCCGCGCGGGCTCAAAATTTTGCTAAGTCCTCCTTTCCCCCCTGTTCCCCTACTCCTCTGTCGCCGCCGCCCGAGCCCGAGCCTGCCCTCACCGCCGCTGCCCGAGGCCGCCCTCAACCTCACTCCCGCCGCCCGCCGCTGCTCTCGACCTCACCGTCGCCGCCCTCGACCTCACCGCCGCCAGAGCCCGCCCAGGACCGCTGCCTCCCGATCCCGAGCCCGCCCCTACCTTCGTCACCGAGCACCTCCCCGCCACCGTCTCTCCCCTCTCTGTAAGCCCCCCACCCCCTCTCTCTGCTTAGTTAGTAGATGTTTTTTAGCAGTAGTAGATGTTAATTTAGGGTTCATAAATAATGATTTTTAGTAGCAGTAGATGCTAATTAGGAGTAGTAATGGTACTAGTTAATTAGGGCAGTATGGTTAATAGTAGATGTTTTTTACTATTGTATAATGTAGTTTTTTACTGTTTTTAGTAAGTGTTTAAAATAATTAGTAAGTAAATTAATAAACTAGTTGAACTAGTTTAGTAAGTAAATTAATAAACTAGTTGAGCTAGTTGGATTAATATAACTAATGCATTTTTAGTTAGAAAATTGATATAACTAGTTGAACTACTTTATTTTTAGAAAGAACTAGTTTTTTCTATTTATAGTAAGTTTATATTTAGTAAGAACTAGTTGAATTAATAGAACTAGTTGAACATGTCATATTTGTTGTTATTTTTTTAGTTTAAGCAATTATTCGGGATGTATTAGTGATAACTTATAGGGGTTTTGTTTTTGCGGAAATCAAGGAGCCCCTCCATCATCCCCGTCACTGACCCCCTCTGACCTCGAGGTGAGACCAGCCAAATCTCCATGTTAATATGAGTCCTATAAGATATGATGTAGATAAAAACATGTATATCTTGTGTTGCTCAAATAGGATATTTGGTTGCCCAAGTGGCCGGTCATGTTCAGGTTACACCTCCGAGTGGCCTATGTTTTGCCGGAGTGTTGATTAATTTCCGTTCCGGCAAAATTCAGGCGCTCGATATGTCCTTTTTTTAGCAATGGTCATGCCGGATTTTTCCGTGAATTCTGGCATGACTTGTGCTAGAATATGTAGGAAATATCGAGTGGCCTGGATTTTTTCGAAAAATAATTAAACGACATTTCGACAGACCGATAGTCAACCCGTGATGAATAATAATTATCTAATTTAGGTTTTTTAGTACATATATTTAATTGTACAAGTTTAATCTTTGAATTACGAACGTAGGAAATGTCGTACTCGGATGACGAAAGTCTCCCAGGGGAGTGCAACTGGTGCCACGACGATCGAGTTATGTGCGACAGGTTCCTTGACCTGGACGAAGATCGGCGCTTTAGCATTAAGCTCGAGGAGACCTTCGATGTTGAAATGGTACGCAACAATGAAGTGTTTTTTTCATAATTAAGCACGACTTCAACTATTTCAACGTGTACTTTTCATCTTTTGCAATTAGACTAGCTTATCCCATGCTATGCAAGATGCTATGTCTTGTAGAGGATGGGTTTTGAAGACCATGAAAGTATGGAAACAAAGAAAATACACCTAAGGACCCATCATGATATGGATTTTGAAGTAAATCTGTACAATTCTCAGAGCGTAACCCGTTTTGGTTGCCAAAATTGGGAAGCACTTTGCAAGATGTATGGTTTTTATGAGGGTATGCTTGTCACCATGGATCTTGGTGATCCTGACATCGAGCAAAACAATATGGACATTTGGGTCCTTGTTGATACGCTTCCGATTCTACCGCTATGTGAGTTTCTCAAACATAGTTATTAACTAATTTATATTGTTTATTTCAAAATAGTTGACAGCTTATTTCCATTGACAGCTTATTTTCATTCTTCAAAGAATGTGCGGAAGATGGTAGACAAACCCACTACACCGATGGCTCCGAATTAACTTATAAGGAGAAAAATCATCTGATCGCATTTTGTACTGATCTTGAGAATTACAATACCTATTATCGAACTCCTCCAAATTATGGTGAATACGTGCCACTAGTGCACGTGTTAAACCACGGTAACTTCTATGGAGATAACTTTCGGTAAGATTTTTACTATTACGACATCTGTGCATCTTTTGCATACTTCTAAAACTAGTACATCATTCCTAACTACGAAGTTATTACTATGTTTTTCAACAGAAATCCCGATGGATTGTGTGCCTCATCTGATGTATCAGAATGGTCGCCTTGAGGTTCTGAACATACAGCCAGGTCATCCTATGGATCTCACCTGTGCATATAGGATTTCTAAAACCGGTGAACACATGCTAATCAAAGAATGGAAAAAATGTTTGGACAGACGTAAGGAGGTTCTTGGAAGCAACATTAAGCGAAAGGCAATAATTGGAGAAAGGATTATCTCCATTCTCCATAATGGAGAGTCAGGGGTTATCTTGTTTTTTGCTATTTTACCTTAGAGAATATAGTAGGTCCTAAGAGAATGTAGTAGGTCCTATGAGGTACAATATGTTTATTATGTGGTACAATGTGTTAGAGTTGATGATGAGGAGTAGTTGTGATTATGACTAGTGACCAACTTCCTATGTGATGTCTTATTGATGAAAACGATGATCATGAGGAGGTTTTATATGACAATGATGTATTATGATGATAAGTTGTTAATGATACGATGACGATGATTTTTATTATATTATTGGGTGAAAGAACCGCGGATTAGTTTCAAGTGTATGTCCATCCACTTGAAACTAGTCCACGGTTCTTTCACCCTGTGATGTAATAACTCATTATGATGTAAAAACAATCTCTAAATTGCTGTTGTATGAAAACTTGTATAAAGGTGTATGAATACAACATGAAATAAAAGTGAAACATGGAATAATAGTAGTAGTGTGGTCTGAGAGAAGCACTACTAGTAATTACCAGTAGCGCTCTTTAGTGAAGCAGTAGCGTGGGTTAACAGACGCTACTGCTAACCTTTAGCTGTAGCGCCTTACTAGTAGCGCCCTACCCGGCACTACTGATAGGCATTATTCCCGTGCTACTGCTATGGTTTTCCCTAGTAGTGCTATTCCTATATGTGTCACAAACAGCCCTAGAGTTCGTACTAAAATAACACCTTAAGACACACATCAACCAAAACCCTAATGTCACCTAGATACTCCAATGTTACCACAAGTAACCGCGGGTTTGATTATATGACATGCATCACACAATCTCATTCATACCAACACAAAGAACTTCAAAGAGTGTCCCAAAGTTTCTACCGGAGAGTCAAGACGAAAATGTGTGCCAACCCCTATGGATAAGTTCACAAGGTCACTGAACCTGCAAGTTGATCACCAAAACATACATCAAGTAGATCACGTGAATATCCCATTGTCACCACAGATAAGCACATGCAAGACATACATCAAGTGTTCTCAAATCCTTAAAGACTCAATCCGATAAGATAACTTCAAAGGGAAAACTCAATCCATTACAAGAAGATAGAGGGGGAGAAACATCATAAGATCCAACTATAATAGCAAAGCTCACAGTACATCAAGATCGTGCCATATCAAGAACACGAGAGAGCGAGAGAGAGATCAAATACATAGCTACTGGTACATACCCTCAGCCCCGAGGGTGAACTACTCCCTCCTCGTCATGGAGAGCGTCGGGATGATGAAGATGGCCACCGGTGATGATTTACCCCTCCGACAGGGTGCCGGAACAGGGTCCCGATTGGTTTTTGGTGGCTACAGAGGCTTGCGGCGGTGGAACTCCTAATCTAGGTTCTGTTCCGGAGGTTTGGGGATATATAAGGGGTGTTGGCGTCGAGAATAAGCCAGGGGAGTCCACGATGGGCCCACAAGGACGGAGGGCACGCCTGGGGGGTAGGGCGCGCTCTCCACCCTTGTGGGGGCCTTGTGGCTCTTCTGGCCCAACTCTTTTGCTTCGGGGGCTTCTTCTAGTCCAAAAACAATCGTCATGAAGTTTCAGGTAAATTGGACTCCGTTTGATATTCCTTTTCTGTGAAACTCAAAACAAGGAAAAAATGTAAACGGCACTGGGCTCTAGGTTAATAGGTTAGTCCCAAAAATCATATCAAATAGCATATAGATGCATATAAAACATCCAAGATAGATAATAAAATAGCATGGAACAATAAAAAATTATAGATACGTTGGAGATGTATCACCTGCTCTATAAACCGTCACGGCTGGCGAGTCCTGCTCGCATTTTCCCCTCTTCCCCTGTAGCTAATCTTGTCTGCTTCTCCCACAATCGACAATGGCACGGGTCCAGCGTCATCGCTCAGCCACTCCGCCTTCATCAGAGGAGAGCTCCAGCTGGGAGGATACACCGCGGTGGCGGCGCGGTCCCCGGCGTAGTTGTTGGGAAACGTAGCATGCAATTTGAAAAATTTCCTGCGCTCACGCAAGATCTATCTAGGAGATGCATAGCAACGAGAGGGGAAGAGTGTGTCCACGTACCCTCGTAGACCTAAAGTGGAAGCGCTTGACAACGCGGTTTATGTAGTCGAACTTCTTCTCATTCTGACCGATCAAGCACCGAACGTCCGGCACCTCCAGTTCTGCACACGTTCTGCTCGATGACGTCTCTCGAACGCTTGATCTAGCAAAGTGTTGAGGGAGAGTTTTGTCAGCACGATGGTGTGGTGACGGTGATGGTGAAGTGATCCACGCAGGGCTTCGCCTAAGCACTACGAAGATATGACCAGAGGCGTAAACTGTGGAGGGGGCGCCGCACATGGCTAGCAATTGTTGGTGTGTGTCCTAGCGGTGCCCCCTCATATATATATAGGTTGGAGGGGAGGAGAGGCAGCCAAGGGGGTGCCCCAAGTAGGAGGAATCCTACTTGGGCGCCTCCCAATTCGGCCTCCCCCCTTCCATATTCATCCGGATGGGGAAGGAAGGAGGAGGGAGGAGAGAAGGAAGGGGGAGGCCGAATTGCTCCCTTCCTTTCTCTCTTACCCTCTTTCCTTCCCCCTTATTTTGGCCTACATACACACCAGCCCCCTAGGGGCTGGTATGTCCCCTTCTTGGCCCATTAGGCCCATGTAGTTGCCGGGAGGATGCCCGGAACCCCTTACGGTGACCCGATATGTACCCGGTACACCGGAATACTTCCGGTGTCCGAATATCATCGTCCAATATATGAATCTTTACCTCTTGACCATTTAGAGACTCCTCGTAATGTCCGTGATCTCATCTGGTACTCCGAATAACATTCGGTCACCAATTCACATAACTCATATAATACAAAATCGTCATCGAATGTTAAGCGTGCGGACCCTACGGGTTCGAGAACTATGTAGACATGACAGAGACACCTCTCTGGTCAATAACCAACAGCGGAACCTGGATGCTCATATTGGTTCCCACATATTCTACGAAGATCTTTATCAGTCGTACCGTAATGACAACATATGTTATTCCCTTTGTCATCAATATGTTACTTGCCCGAGATTTGATCGTTGCTATCTTCGTACCTTGTTCAATCTCGTTACCGGCAAGTCTCTTTACTCGTTTCATAATGCATAATCCCACAACTAACTCATTAGTCACATTGCTTGCAAGGCTTATTATGATGTGCATTACCGAGAGGGCCCAGAGATACCTCTCCGATACTCGGAGTGACAAATCCTAATCTCGATCTATGCCAACCCAACAAACACCTTCGGAGATACCTGTAGAGCATCTTTATAATCACCCCGTTATGTTATGACGTTTGATAGCACACAAGGAATATGTATATGACATGAAGAAAGCAATAGCAATAAAACTGAACGATCAATATGCTAAGCTAACGAATGGGTCTTGTGCATCACATCATTCTCCTAATTATGTGATCCCGTTCATCAAATGACAACACATGTCTATGGTTAGGAAACTTAACCATCTTTGTTTTACGAGCTAGTGTAGTAGAGGCTTACTAGGGACACTGTGTTTTGTCTATGTATCCACACATGTATCAAGTTTCCGGTTAATACAATTCTAGCATGAATAATAAACATTTATCATGATATAAGGAAATATAAAATAACAACTTTATTATTGCCTCTAGGGCATATTTCCTTCAGTCTCCCACTTGCACTAGAGTCAAAAATCTAGTTCACATCGCCATGTGATTTAACACCAATAGTTCACATCTTTATGTGATTAACACCCATAGTTCACATCGCCATGTGACCAACACCCAAAGGGTTTACTAGAGTCAATAATCTAGTTCACATCGCTATGTGATTAACACCCAAAGAGTACTAAGGAGTGATCATGTTTTGCTTGTCAGAGAAGTTTAGTCAACGGGTCTGACACATTCAGATTCGTATGTATTTTGCAAATTTCTATGTCTACAATGCTCTGCATGGAGCTACTCTAGCTAATTGCTCCCACTTTCAATATGTATCCAGATCGAGACTCAGAGTCATCCGGATCAGTGTCAAAGCTTGCATCGACGTAACTCTTTAAGATGAACTCTTTATCACCTCCATAACCGAGAAATATTTCCTTAGTCCTCTAAGGATAAATTTGAGCGATGTCCGGTGATCCACTCCAGGATCACTATTGTACCCCCTTGCCAAACTCATGGCAAGGTACAGAATAGGTCTGGTATGCAGCATAGCACACTTTATAGAACCTATGGTTGAGGCATAGGGAATGACTTTCATTCTCTTTCTATTTTCTGTCGTGGTTGGGTTTTGAGACTTACTCAACTTCATACCTTGCAACACAGGCAACAACTCCTTCTTTGACTATTCCATTTTGAACTACTTCAAAATCTTGTCAAGGTATGTACTCATTGAAAAAAATTATCAAACGTCTTGATCTCTCTCTATAGATCTTGATGCCCAATATGTAAGAAGCTTCACCGAGGCTTTTCATTGGAAACTTCTTATTCAATTATCCTTTATGCTATCCAGAAATTCTATATCATTTCCAGTCTGCAATATGTCATCCTCATATAATATCAGAAATGCTACAGAGCTCCCACTCACTTTCTTGTAAATACAGGCTTCACCATAAGTCTGTATAAAACCATATGATTTGATCACCTTATCAAACCATATATTCCAACTCTGAGATGGTTGCACGAGTCCATAGATGGATCGCTGGAGCTTGCACACTTTGTTAGCACCTTTAGGATTGACAAAACCTTCTGGTTGCATCATATACAACTCTTCTCTGAGATATCCATTAAGGAATGCAGTTTTGACATCCATTTGCCAGATTTAATAATGTGGAAATTGCTAACATGATTCGGACGGACTTAAGCATCGCTACGGGTGAGAAAGTGTCATCATAGTCAACTCCTTGAACTTGTCGAAAACCTTTCTGCAACAAGTCAAGCTTTGTAGACAGTAACATTACCATCAGCATCAGTCTTCTTATTGAAGATCAATTTATTCTCTATGGCTTGCCGGTGATCAGGAAAGTCAACCAAAGTCCATACTTTGTTCTCATACATGGATCCTATCTCAGATTTCATGGCCTTAAGCCATTTTTCGGAATCTGGGCTCATCATCACTTCCTCATAGTTCGTAGGTTCGTCATGGTCTAGTAACATGACCTCCAGAACAGGATTACCGTACCACTGTAGTGCGGAACATGCTCTGGTTGACCTACGAGGTTCGGTAATAATTTGATCCAAAGTTTCATGATCATTATCATTAGCTTCTTCTCTAGTTGGTGTAGGCAACACAGGAACGGTTTTCTGTGATGAGATATTTTCCAATTCGAGAGAAGGTACAATTACCTCATCAAGTTCTACTTTCCTCCCACTCACTTCTTTCAAGAGAAACTCCTTCTCTAGAAAGGATCCATTCTTAGCAACAAAGATCTTGCCTTCGGATATGTGATAAAAGGTGTACCCAACAGTTTCTTGGGCATCCTATGAAGAAACACTTCTCCGATTTGGGTTCGAGCTTATCAGGCTGAAGCTTTTTCACATAAGCATTGCAATCTCAAACTTTAAGAAACGACAGCTTAGGTTTCTTGCCAAACCACATTTCATACGGTGTCGTCTCAACGGATTTAGATGGTGCCCTATTTAATGTGAATGAAGATGTCTCTAATGCATAACCCCAAAACGATAGTGGTAAATCGGTAAGAGACATCATAGAACGCACCATATCTAGTAAAGTACGGTTACGATGTTCGGACACACCATTACGATGTGGTGTTCCAGGTGGCGTGAGTTGTGAAACTATTCGACATTGTTTTAAATGAAGGCCAAACTCGTAACTCAAATATTCGCCTCCGCCATCAGATCGTAGAAACTTTATTTTCTTGTTACGATGATTCTCCACTTCACTCTGAAATTCTTTCAACTTTTCAAATGTTTCAGACTTGTGTTTCATTAAGTAGATATACCCATATCTGCTCAAATCGTCTGTGAAGGTCAGAAAATAACGATACTCGCCGCGTGCCTCAACACTCATCGGACCGCATACATCAGTATGTATTATTTCCAATAATTCATTGGCTCGATCCATTGTTCTGGAGAACGGAGTTTTAGTCATCTTGCCCATGAGGCATGGTTCGCAAGTATCAAATGATTCATAATAAAGTGATTCCAAAAGTCCATCTGCATGGAGTTTCTTCATGCGCTTTAGACCAATATGACCTAAACGGCAGTGCCACAAGTATGTTGCACTATCATTATTAACTTTGCATCATTTGGCATCAATATCATGAATATGTGTATCATTATGATCGAGATTCAATAAACCATTCACCTTGGGTGTATGACGACAGAAGGTTTTATTCATGTAAACAGAACAACAATTATTCTTTGACTTCAATGAATAACCGTATTGCAATAAACATGATCTAATCATATTCATGCATAATGCAAACACCAAATAATATTTATTTAGGTTCAACACTAATCCCGAAGGTAGAGGGAGTGTGCGATGGTGATCATATCAACCTTGGAATACTTCCAACACACATCGTCACTTCGCTCTTAACTAGTCTATGTTCATTCTATAACTCCTGTTTCGAGTTACTAATGTCAGCAACTGAACCCGTATCAAATACCCAGGGGTTGCTATGAACACTAGTAAATTACACATCAATAGCATGTATAACGTATATACCTTTGTTCACTTTGCCATCAGTCTTATCCGCCAAGTATTTGGGGCAATTCCGCTTCCAGTGACCATTTCCTTTGCAGTAGAAGCACTTAGTTTCAGGCTTAGGTCCAGATTTGGGCCTTTTCTCGGTAGTAGCAACTTGCTTGCCATTCTTCTTGAAGTTCCCTTTCTTTCCCTTGCCCTTTTACTTGAAACTAGTGGTCTTGTCAACCATCAACAATTGATGCTCTTTCTTGATTTCTACCTTCGTTGATTTCAGCACTGCGAAGAGCTCGGGACTCATTTTTCGTCATCCCTTGCATATTATAGTTCATCACGAAGTTCTAGTAGCTTGGTGATAGTGACTAGAGAACTCTTTCAATCACTATCTTATCATGAAGATTAACTCCCACTTGATTCAAGCGATTGTAGTACCCAGACACTCTGAGTACATGCTCACTAGCTGAGCTATTATCCTTCATCTTGTAGGCAAAGTAATTGTCAGAGGTCTCATACCTCTCGACATGGGCATGAGTCTGAAATACCAATTTCAACTCTTGGAACATCTCATATGTTCTGTGGCATTAAAAACGTTTTTGAAGTCCCGGTTTTAAGTCGTAAAGCATGGCGCACTAAACTATCAAGTCATCATACTAAGCTTGTCAAACGTTCATAATGTTTGCATCTGCTCCTGCAATAGGTCTGTCACCTAACGGTGCATCAGGACATAATTATTCTATGCAGCAATGAGGATAATCCTCAGATCATGGACCCAGTACGCATCATTGCTACTATAAACTTTCAACTTAGTTTTCTCTAGGAACATATCAAAAACATAGGGAGCTACAACGCGAGCTATTGATCTACAACATAATTTGCAAATACTATCAGGACTAAGTTCATGATAAATTAAAGTTCAACTAATCAAATTACTTAAGAACTCCCACTTAGATAGACATCCCTCAAGTCATCTAAATGATACGTGATCCAAATCAACTAAACCATGTCCGATCATCACGTGAGATGGAGTAGTCTTCAATGGTGAACATGTCTATGTTGATCATATCTACTATATGATTCACGTTCGACCTTTCGGTCTCCAGTGTTCTGAGGCCATGTCTATACATGCTAGGCTCGTCATGTTTAACCCGAGTATTCCGCATATGCAAAACTGTCTTGCACCCGTTGTATGTGAACATAGAGCCTATCACACCCGATCATCACGTGGTGTCTTAGCATGAAGAACTTTCGCAATGGTGCATACTCAAGGAGAACACTTATACCTTAAAATTTAGTTAAGGGGTCATCTTATAATGCTACCACCGTACTAAGAAAAATAAGATGCATAAAAGATAAACATCACATGCAATCAAAATATGTGACATGATATGGCCATCATCATCTTGTGCTTTTCATCTCCATCTCCAAAGCACCGTCATGATCTCCATCGTCACCAGCTTGACACCTTGATCTCCATCGTAGCGTCGTGGTCGTCTCGCCAACTATTGCTTCTACAACTATCGCTAACGCATAGTCATAAAGTAAAGGAGTTACATGTCGTTTGCATTTCATACAATAAAGCGATAACCATAAGCCTCCTGCCAGTTGCTGATAACTTTTACAAAACATGATCATCTCATACGATAACATATATCACATCATGTCTTGACCTTATCACATCACAACATGCCCTGCAAAAACAAGTTAGACGTCCTCTACTTTGTTGTTGCAAGTTTTACGTGGCTGCTACGGGCTTCTAGCAAGAACCGTTCTTACCTACGCATCAAAACCACAACGGTGATTTATCAAGTTTTTTGTTTTAAACTTCAACAAGGACCGGCCGTAGTCAAATTCGATTCAACTAAAGTTGCAGAAACAGACACCCGCCAGCCACCTTTATGCAAAACTAGTTGCATGTCTGTCGGTGGAACCGGTCTCATGAACGTGGTCATGTAAGGTTGGTACGGGCCGCTTTATCCAACAATATTGTCGAATCAAAATAATACATTGGTGGTAAGCAGTATGACGATCACCGCCCACAACTCTTTGTGTTCTACTCGTGCATATCATCTATGCATAGACCTGGCTCTGATGCCACTGTTGGGAAACATAGCATGCAATTTCAAAATTTTCGTATGCTCATGGAAGATCTATCTAGGAGATGCATAGCAACGAGAGGGGGAGAGTGTGTCCATGTACCCTCGTAGACCGAAAGCGGAAGCGTTTGACAACGCGTTTGATGTAGTCGAACTTCTTCTTGTTCCGACGATCAAGCACCGGACATACGGCACCTCTGAGTTCTGCACACATTCAGCTCGGTGACATCCCTCGAACTCTTCATCTAGCAAAGTGTCGAGGGAGACTTTCGTCAGCACGACGGCATGGTGACGGTGATGGTGAAGTGATCCATGCAGGACTTTGCCTAAGCACTACGAAGATATGATCGGAGGCGTAAACTTTCGAGGGGGGCACCGCACACGGCTAACAATTGTTGGTGTGTGTCCTAGCGGTGCCCCCCTCATATATATAGGTTGGAGGGGAGGAGAGGCAGCCAAGGGGGCGCCCCAAGTAGAAGGAATCCTTGGGGCGCCTCCCAATTCGGCCTCCCCCTTCCATATTCATCCGGAGGGGGAAGGAAGGAGGAGGGAGGAGAGAAGGAAGGGGGAGGCCGAATTGCTCCTTTTCTGTAGGATCGAAAGTAGGTCTAGAGGGGGGTGATTAGACTGCTTGACCAAATAAAAATCTAGCCTTCTCCAAATTTTAAGTTTTGGCAGATTTTAACAACTTAACACAAGTCAAGCAATCAACCTACACATGCAATTCTAAGAGTATAGCAGCGGAATGTAAAACACTGCATATGAAGGTAAAGGGAAGGGTTTGGAGAAGGCAAACACAATGTAGACATGGAGATTTTCAGCGTGGTTCCAATAGGTGGTGCTATCGTACATCCACGTTGATGGAGACTTCAACCCACGAAGGGTAACGGTTGCGCGAGTCCACGAAGGGATCCACCCACGAAGGGTCCACGAAGAAGCAACCTTGTCTATCCCACCATGGCCATCGCCCACGAAGGACTTGCCTCACTTGGGTGGAAATTCACGAAGTAGGCGATCTCCTTGCCCTTACAAACTCCTTGGTTCAACTCCACAATCTTGACGGAGGCTCCCAAGTGACACCTAACCAATCTAGGAGACACCACTCTCCAAAAGGTAATAGATGGTGTGTTGATGATGAACTCCTTTCTCTTGTGCTTCAAATGATAGTATCCCCAACACTCAACTATCTCTCATAGATTTGGCTATGGTGGAAATATGATTTGAGTGGAAAGCAACTTGGGGAAGGCTAGAGATCAAGATTCTTGTGGTTGGATTGGAATGTCGGTCTCAACACATGAGTAGGTGGTTCTCTCTCAGAAAATGAATGCTGAAAGTGTAGGCACGTTCTGATGGCTCTCTCACAAATGGAGAGGAGGGTGGAGGGGGTATATATAGCCTCCACACAAAATCTAACCGTTACACACAAAAGAGCCAACTCCGTCAGACCGAATGTGTGAACTCGGTGAGACCGATTCAGTTCAAAATGTGAATGTTAGGATTTCTGGTGGGACCGACATGAACAACTCGGTGGAACCGATGAGCTAGGGTTAGGGCAAAACTTGATCTCGGTTTGACCGATTACTTCAACTCGATGAGACAGATTTCAGTAACAAGCAAACAGAGAGTTGGTCAGGCAAACTCGATGGGACCGATCTCTCCTTTCGGTGATACCGAAACGTTACGAAAGAGAAACAAAGAGTTTGCACTGCGAACTCGGTGGGACCGATCGCTCATTTCGGTGAGACCAAAACGCTAAGAAGGGAAACAGAGAGTTTGCAGTCCCATCTCGGTGAGACCGAGATCCTACCGGTGAGACCGAACTGATTAGGGTGTCTGGCTATGGCTATGTCAAGTGAACTCGGTGGCGTCGGATGGATCAAATAGGTGGGGCCTAGTTTGACATTTAGGTTTAGGACATGTTTGGATTTGAGAAGATGGTTGACGAAGGCTTTGGAGCATATCACTAAGCATTTGAGCAAGTAGACCATTAAGCAATACCTCATCCCCTTTTAATAGTATTGGCTTTTGGACTCAATGTGATCTTGGATCACTAAAATAGAAATGAAGAGTCTTGAGCTTTTGCCAATATTTGTCCTTCGCATTTTGAGGGGTCCACATCTCTAGTCCATGCCATGCCAATCATTGAACTTTCTGAAATAATCATCTTGAAAGGATATTAGTTCAATGAGCTATATGTTGTTATGAATTACCAAAACCACCTGTGATTAGTTGCACTTTCAATCTCCCCTTTTGGTAATCGATGACAACATATAGATCAAAGCTTCGACAAATGATAATAAGAATGAAATATATCATCGCTTTGAGAAGTATGTGATAAGCAAGAGCTCCCCCTAAATTTGTGCATTATTTATGATTTGCTTTTGAATGCAAATGCACAATCGATTAGGCTCATGGGTTACTCTTCCATGTCACATACATCTTGGTGGAGCGCTCAAAATGACAGAATAAAAATAACATGCACTCATCACCAAGACAAATATGATTGATCATATACAAATGATAAGATAGCATCATTCAAGCATATATAATAGAGCATAATATGATCAACCACATGATCATAAGAGTATCTCACACACAAGCTCAAATATTGTAGCAAACACAAGCAAATAAGTAGCAAGAGAGACAAATAAGAAGCAAAACACTCTCTCTATCGAAGCCTATGATCTATACACTTTCTCCCCCTTTGGCAACAAGTTACCAAAAAGCTCGAAAATGCATAGTGCTATATGACACTCTAAGCAAGATCTCCGGGAGCTCCGGAGTGCTGAGATGGTGATATGTCTCCGTGATATCTATAATTTTTGATTGTTTCATGCCAATATTATACCACTTTCACATACTTTTGGCAACTTTTTATATGATTTATTGGACTAACCTATTAATCCAGTGCCCAGTTCCAGTTTTCTGCATATTTTTTGTATCGCAGAGTATTCATATCAAACGAAGTCCAAATGCAATAAAATTTAATGGAGAATTATTTTGGAATATATGTGAGTTTGGGGAGTTGGAATCACCGCAAACGGAGGCCCACACAGCCCACAAAACACCAGGGCGCGCCAGAGGCCCCTGACGCATGGTGGTGGGTTGTGCCCTCCTCGAACGTCGGTTGGAGCTCTACTTCAAGCGCAAGGAAGCTTATATCCGGAAAAATCGTGTTAAAATCTCAGCGCAATTGGAGTTACGGATCTCCCGGAACATAAGAAACGGTTTTTGGCCAGATCAGCGGAACGCGAAACATAAGAGAATAGAGAGGGAGATCCAATCTCGGAGGGGCTCCTGCCCCTCCGCCGCCATAGGATACCATGGACCAGAGGGTGAATTCTCCTCCCCATCTAGGGGGGAGGCCAAGGATGAAGATGAAGTAGGGGGCTCTCTCCCCCTCGCTTCCGGTGGCGCCGGAGTGCCACCGGGGCAACGATCGGGACGGTGATCTACATCAACAATCTTGCTACCGTCAACACCAACTTTCTCCCCCTCTATGCAGCGGTGTAACACCTCTTCCCCCGCTGTAATCTCTAATTAAACATGGTGATCAACTCCATATATTATTTCCCAATGATCTATGGTTATCCTAGGATGTTTGAGTAGATCCGTTTTATCCTGTGGGTTAATCGTGATCTTGGTTGGTATGATTGTATATTTTATTTATGGTGTTGTCCTACGGAGCTTGTCTGTGTACAAAAGTAGGGGCTCTCCTTTGTACCCCTTTACTTGTGCACCGGCAGTCAGAACCACGCTTGCGACCACACTTAGCAGGGCAGAGGAGGGAAGCAGAAGTGCAAGGCTACCAGAGCAGCGCTCCAGCCAAGGGCACAGAAGATAGAGCAACTAGATGGACTTTCCCCCGGCAAGACCCTTGCCGGGGAAGCCTACACAGCCCCGACAAGAGCAATTGCTGAGGAAACTCACCCAACACCAGCATCGCAGCCACCCTTGAGCCTGAGAGTTCCAACACCATAAACAATGTTGGAGCCAAGGTTCGGGAAGCGCCTACATGCTGGCATGCAGATCTTTGTGAAGACAAAGAGCCTACAAAGCCTAGATATAAACTAGAAGACAAGACGACTGCAAGGCTCCTTGCCGAGGATGCCCGCGAGGCCCCGACAAGGCTCCTTGCCGAAGACACCCGCAAGGCCCCAGCAAGACTCTTGCCGAGGGCACTCACAAGGCCCCGGAAAGACCCTTGCCGGGAATATACGCAATACCCGTGGCAAGGCCTTGCAACCTCGTTGCCGCCCCAGCTCAGCGGCCGACCCACCAGCTAAAGCAGGTACCCACGTGGCAGTACGTGGTTCCTAATCTAGCTAGTCAAGCACCTGCGTGGTGGCATGCATATCTTCGTGAAGACCCTACCACCACGCCATCTCAGCAGCCTGCCATCCTACGTGGCGTTGCATGCCCCGTTGGCCTGGACGCGTGTCGCAGCAAGATGGAGCGGCGACGGACGGGACGGGCCTGGTTACCATCCCTGATAAAGCAAGAGGACACCTAAGTAGCGCATTGAATGTGTTTTGTCCTATAATGACAGGCGATAAGCTTGTACACTGTATACCTTTCCACCTCCTGTGTGCCACTGTGGCAGCCCCTTTTGACTATAAAAGGAGGCCCGCGGCGTACTGAGGAAGGATTCGGATCTTTTGGACTATGCACGCACCGTAGCTAGTTCAAGAACTCAAGAACACTCAGATATACACCAAAGCAGGACTAGGGTATTACGCATCTACGCGGCCCGAACCTAGGTAAAATCTCCTTGCGCTGGCTACTAGACCCACTCTTTGCACAACCCCGCGCCTGCCAACCGCAAAAGGGATCCTCGTGATCCCATAGGTGTCGTTTCCACCGACATCTTTGGTGCGCTAGGTAGGGGGCGCGAGTTGTGAAAATCTGGTCTGGTTGGTACGGCGGCCTCATCGTGGTCATCGATCCAAGGGAGAAGATGACCGAACGAGCGACATCGTGTGCAGACGCCGCAACTGTCTCCGCGACGACATAAAATCTAAGTCATGCAAAAGTTTGAGTAATTCCTTTTTATATAAGGTTATTTCCTCAGAGATCTTGCCCTTTGTATGAGAAACCTGCACGCGATGGGGCCCTTCCGCTATTGGCAACGCCCTTGTTCTGTTTCGAGTCCGCTCAACAGTTTGAGCGGCCGCGTCGAGAATGGCAGGGTGGCCTTTCCGCTGTTGGCAACACTCTTGTTCTGTCTCGAGTCCGCTCGACAGTTCAAGCGGCCGCGCTGAGAGCGGTAAGGTGGTTTGCCTGGCAGCAATCACACCCGACAGGCTATTGAGGATCCGTCCTCAAGACGTCGTGGCTTGGGTTTACGCACCAGCAAGCCTATGCACTTAAGCGTAGGGTGTACGTACAAGGACAAATCGAACAGGAAAGTAACATGTGCCGCTTCAAAGTACTGCAGAGTTATAGTACACCAATTGTTGCTGCGGTTCTAACTTAAGATAAAAATTGTCTTGGTCTTGAACTCGCAGCGGCGACGAGAAAAGGGGTGCCTAATCCCGGTGCTGGCCCTCCACCCTTTCAACTCCATCGACACAGTCGATGATGGGCTTGATGCGCTCCTTGAGCACCGTGAGGTCCTCCTCCTCCTGCAAGCTCTCCAGCGCATTGGCAAAGTTGACGGTGGGGTTCCAGAACGCCACCTTGGTGAGCACCTTGGTCAGGGCACCCCGGCAGAGTCTCCGGGACTCGTTGGCCAGATTAGTTGCCCGGTTGGAGCAGAGCTGCTCCAGGGCTCCAAGAACGCCCTCGAAGAACAGGGTCAGTTTGGCATTGGGACCCACGTTCGGCTCTGAGGCATACCTCACATTTGGCATCCCCATGGCAGCCAGCTTCGTGGTGGTCCTGCTGGCGACGTCGGCGAGGCGGCTGACCCAACGGTTCATGCCCTCTTTGTACTTGATACGTCTCCAATGTATCTATAATTTTTGATTGCTCCAGGCTATATTATCTACTGTTTTGGACATTATTGGGCCTTATTATCCACTTTTATATTATTTTTGGGACTAACCTATTAACCGGAGGCCCAGCCCAGAATTGCTGTTTTTTGCCTATTTCAGAGTTTCAAAAAAAGGAATATCAAACGGAGTCCAAACGGAATGAAACCTTCGGGAACGTGATTTTCTCACCATATATGATCCAGGAGACTTGGACCCTACGTCAAGAAATAAAGGAGGAAGGCACGAGGTAGGGGGGCGCCCACCCCCCAGGGAGCGCCCTCCACCCTCGTGGGCCCCCTGTTGCTCCACCGACATACTCCTTCCTCCTATATATACCTACGTACCGCCAAACGATCAGATACGGAGCCAAAAACCTAATTCCACCGCCGCAACCTTCTGTACCCATGAGATCCCAACTTGGGGCCTGTTCCGGAGCTCCGCCGGAGGAGGAACCCATCACGGATGGCTTCTACATCAACACCATAGCCTCTCCGATGAAGTGTGAGTAGTTTACCTCAGACCTTCGGGTCCATAGGTAGTAGCTAGATGGCTTCTTCTCTCTTTTTGGAGCTCAATACAATGTTCTCCCCTCTCTCCGGAGATCTATTCGATGTAATCTTCTTTTTGCGGTGTGTTTGTTGAGACCGATGAATTGTGGGTTTATGATCAAGATTATCTATGAACAATATATGAATCTTCTCTGAATTCTTTTTATGTATGATTGGTTATCTTTGCAAGTCTCTTCAATTATCAGTTTGGTTTGGCCTACTAGATTGATCTTTCTTGCAATGGGAGAAGTGCTTAGCTTTGGGTTCAATCTTGCGGTGTCCTTTCCCGATGTGATGAGGGGCAACAAGGCACGTATTGTATTGTTTCCATCGAGGATAACAGATGGGGTTTTTATCATATTGCATGAATTTATCCCTCTACATCATGTCATCTTGCTTAAGGCGTTACTCTGTTTCCATGAACTTAATACTCTAGATGCATGCTGGATAGCGGTCGATGAGTGGAGTAATAGTAGTAGATGCAGGCAGGAGTCGGTCTACTTGTCTCGGACGTGATGCCTATATACATGATCATACCTAGATATTCTCATAACTGTGCTCAATTATGTCAATTGCTCAACAGTAATTCGTTCACCCATCGTAGAATGATTGCTCATGAGAGAAGCCACTAGTGAAATCTATGGCCCTCGGGTCTATCTTCATCATATTAATCCTCTAATACTTAGTTATTTCCTTTGCTTTTTTACTTTTCTTTTATTTTACTTTGCATCTTTATCACAAAAATACCAAAAATATTATCCTATCATATCTATCAGATCTCACTCTCGTAAGTGACCGTGAAGGGATTGACAACCCCTTATCGCGTTGGTTGCGAGGAGTTATTTGTATTGTGCAAAAGTAGGGACTCACGTGTAGCCTCCTCTTGGATTGATACCATGGTTCTAAAAACTGAGGGAAATACTTACGCCATCAGGTGCTGCATCATCCTTTCCTCTTCAAGGAAATCCAACGCCGTGCTCAAGAGGTAGCAAGAAGAATTTCTGGCGCCGTTGCCGAGGAGTCTACGCAAAAGTCAACATGCCAAGTACCCATCACATCCCTTATCTCCCGCATTACATTATTTGCCATTTGCCTCTCGTTTTCCTCTCCCCACTTCACCCTTGCCGTTTTATTCGCCCTCTTATTTCCGTTTGCCTCCTTTTGCCCGTCTCTTGTTTGCTCGTGTGTTGGATTGCTTGCTTGTCACGATGGCTCAAGATAATACCAAATTGTGTGACTTTACCAATACCAACAATAATGATTTCCTTAGCACTCCAATTGCTCCTCTTACCAATACTGAATCTTGTGAAATCAATGATGCTTTGTTGAATCTTGTTATGAAAGATCAATTCGCCGGCCTTCCTAGTGAAGATGCCGCTACTCATCTAAATAGCTTCGTTGATTTGTGTGATATGCAAAAGAACAAAGATGTTGATAATGATATTGCTAAATTGAAGCTATTTCCTTTTTCTCTTAGAGATCGTGCTAAAGCTTGGTTTTTGTCTTTGCCTAAAAATAGTATTGTTTCTTGGAACAAGTGCAAAGATGCTTTTATCTCTAAGTGTTTTCCTCCCGCTAAGATCATCTCTCTTAGAAACGATATTATGAATTTTAAGCAACTTGATCACGAACATGTTGCACAAGCTTGGGAGAGGATGAAATTAATGATACGTAATTGTACTCATGGTTTGAATTTGTGGATGATTATACAAAAAATTTATGCCGGATTGAATTTTGCTTCTAGAAATCTTTTAGATTCGGCCGCGGGAGGCACTTTTATGGAAATCACCTTAGGAGAAGCTACTAAACTCCTAGATAATATTATGGTTAATTATTCTCAATGGCACACTGAAAGATCTACTAATAAAAAAGTGCATGCGATAGAAGAAATTAATGTTTTGAATGGAAAGATGGATGAACTTATGAAATTATTTGCTACTAAGAGTGTTTCTTCCGATCCTAATGATAGGCCTTTGTCTACTTTGATTGAGAATAATAATGAATCTATGGATGTGAATTTTGTTGGTAGGAATAATTTTGGTAACAACGCCAGATAGAGGAAACTTTAATCCTAGGCCTTATCCTAGTAATTCCTCTAATAATTATGGAAATTCCTACAACAACTCTTATGGAAATTTTAATAAGATGCCCTCTGAATTTGAGACTAGTGTTACAGATTTTATGAATTCGCAAAAGAATTTCAATGCTTTGCTTGAAGAGAAATTGCTTAAAGTTGATGAATTGGCTAGGAACGTTGATAGAATTTCTCTTGATGTTGATTCTTTAAAGCTTAGATCTATTCCTCCTAAGCATGATATCAATGAGTCTCTCAAAGCCATGAGAATTTCCATTGATGAGTGCAAAGAAAGAACCGCTAGGATGCGTGCTACGAAAGATGCCTTTATTGAAGCGTGTTCTTCTAGTTCCTATGAAAATAAAAACGAAGATCTAAAAGTTATTGATGTGTCCCCAATTAAATCGTTGTTTTGCAATATGAATCTTGATAATGATGGGACTGAATATGATCCACCTTTACCTAGAAGGCGTTCCAAAAATTTGGAGTTTTTAGATCTTGATGCTAAAATTGATAAAAGTGGGATTGAAGAAATCAAAACCCTAGATGTTGCTAAACCCACTATTTTGGATTTCAAGGAATTTAATTATGAAAGTTGCTGTTTGACTGATTGTATTTCCTTGTTGTAATCCGTGCTAAATTCTCCTCATGCTTATTGTCAAAATAAAGCGTTTACTAAACATATCGTTGATTCCTTGATGCAATCTTATGAAGAAAAGCTTGAGTTGGAAGTTTCTATCCCTAGAAAACTTTATGATGAGTGGGAACCAATTATTAAAATTAAGATTAAGGATCATGAGTTTAATGCTTTATGTGATTTGGGTGCTAGTGTTTCCACTATTCCCAAAACTTTGTGCGATTTGCTAGATTTCCGTGATTTTGATGATTGCTCTCTAAACTTGCACCTTGCGGATTCCACTATTAAGAAACCTATGGGAAGAATTAATGATGTTCTTATTGTTGCAAATAGAAATTATATGACCGTAGATTTTATCGTTCTTGATATAGATTGCAATCCTTCATGTCCTATTATTCTTGGTAGACCTCTTCTTAGAACGATTGGTGCAATTATTGATATGAAAGAAGGGAATATTAGATTCCAATTCCCATTAAAGAAAGGCATGGAACACTTCCCTAGGAAGAAAATAAAATTACCATATGAATCTATTATGAGATCCACTTATGGATTGCCTACCAAAGATGGCAATACCTATATCTATCCTTGCTTTTATGCCTAGCTAGGGGCGTTAAACGATAGCGCTAGTTGGGAGGCAACCCAATTTTATTTTAGTTTTCTTTTGCTTTTGTTTCTGTTTAGGAATAAATCTTTGATATAGCCTCTGGTTAGATGTTTTTTATGTTTTAATTAGTGTTTGTGCCAAGTTAAACCTATAGGATCTTCTTGGCTGATAGTTATTTGATCTTGCTGTAATTTCCAGAAACTTTCTGTTCACGAAAACAATTGTTAAAAATCACCGGAACGCGATAAAATAGTGATTCCAATTGAAGATGATCAATAAACAAATTTCCTAGGTCTTCCTATTTTGGCTCATTTTTTGGAGTTCCAGAAGTTTGCGTTAGTTACAGATTACTACAGACTGTTATGTTTTTGACAGATTCTGTTTTCCGTGTGTTGTTTGCTTATTTTGATGAATATATGGCTAGTAAAATAGTTTATAAACCATAGAGAAGTTGGAATACAGTAGGTTTAACACCAATATAAATAAAGAATGAGTTCATTATAGTACCTTGAAGTGGTCTTTTTTTTTCGCTAACGGAGCTCACGAGATTTCTGTTAAGTTTTGTGTTGTGAAGTTTTCAAGTTTTGGGTAAAATATTTTGATGGATTATGGAACAAGGAGTGGCAAGAGCCTAAGCTTGGGGATGCCCATGGAACCCCCAAGATAATCTAAGGACACCAAAAAGCCAAAGCTTGGGGATGCCCCGGAAGGCATCCCCTCTTTAAATCTACTTTCATCGGTAACTTTACTTGGAGCTATATTTTTATTCACCACATGATATGTGTTTTGCTTGGAGCGTCTTGTATGATTTGAATCTTTGCTTTTTAGTTTAACACAATCATCCTTTCTGTACACACCTTTTGAGATAACCATACATGATTTGGAAATTATTAGAATACTCTATGTGCTTCACTTATATCTTTTGAGCTATATAGTTTTGCTTTAGTGCTTCACTTATATCTTTTAGAGCACGGTGGTGGATTTGTTTTGTAGAAACTATTGATCTCTCATGCTTCACTTAGATTATTTTGAGAGTCTTAAATAGCATGGTAATTTTCTTAAAAAAAATCTTAATATGCTAAGCATAAATGATTTGTAAAAATTCTTATGAGTGTGTTGAATACTATGAGAAGTTTGATGCTTGATAATTGTTTTGAGATATAAAGATGGTGATATTAGAGTCATGCTAGTTGAGTAGTTGTGAATTTGAGAAATACTTGTGTTAAAGTTTGTGATTCCCGTAGCATGCACGTATGGTGAACCGTTATGTGATGAAGTCGGAGCATGATTTATTTATTAATTGTCTTCCTTATGAGTGGCGGTCGGGGACGAGCGATGGTCTTTTCCTACCAATCTATCCCTCTAGGAGCATGCGTGTAATACTTTGCTTTGATAACTTGTAGATTTTTGCAATAAGTATATGAGTTCTTTATGAATAATGTTGAGTCCATGGATTATACGCACTTCTCCTCCTTCCACCATTTCTAGCCTCTCTAATACCGCACACTTTTCGCCGGTATCATACACCCACCATATACCTTCCTCAAAACAGCCACCATATCTACCTATCATGGCATTTCCATAGCCATTCCGAGATATATTCCCATGCAACTTTCCACCGTTCCGTTTATTATGACACACTCCATCATTGTCATATTGCTTAGCATGGTCATGTAGTTGACATCGTATTTGTGGCAAAGCCACCATTCATAATTATTTCATACATGTCACTCTTGAATCATTGCATATCCCGGTACACCGCCGGAGGCATTCATATAGAGTCATATTTTGTTCTAAGTATCGAGTTGTAATTGTTGAGTTGTAATAAAATAAAAGTGTGATGATCTTCATTTTTAGAGCATTGTCCCAATTGCGGAAAGGATGATTGAGACTATGATTCCCCCACAAGTCGGGATGAGACTCCGGATGGAAAAAAAAGAGGCCCTAAAAAAGAGAGAAAAGGCCCAAAAAATAAATAAAAAATAAAAATGAGAGAAAAAGAGAGAAGGGACAATGTTACTATACTTTTACCACACTTGTGCTTCAAAGTAGCACCATGATCTTCATGATAGAGAGTCTCTCATTTTGTCCCTTTCATATACTAGTGGGAGTTTTTGATTATAGAACTTGGCTTGTATATTCCAATGATGGGCTTCCTCAAAATGCCCTAGGTCTTCGTGAGCAAACGAGTTGGATGCACACCCACTTAGTTTCTTTTGTTGAGCTTTCATATACTTATAGCTCTAGTGCATCCGTTGCATGGCAATCCCTACTCACTCACATTGATATCTATTGATGGGCATCTCCATAGCCCATTGATACGCCTAGTTGATATGAGACTATCTTCTCCCTTTTTGTCTTCTCCACAACCACCCTTCCATTCCACCCATAGTGCTATATCCATGGCTCACGCTCATGTATTGCGTGAAGATTGAAAAAGTTTTGAGAATGTCAAAAGTATGAAACAATTGCTTGGCTTGTCATCTGGGTTGTGCATGATTTAAATACTTTGTGTGGTGAAGATAGAGCATAGCCAGACTATATGATTTTGTAGGGATAGCTTTCTTTAGCCATGTTATTTTGAGAAGACGTGATTGCTTTTTTAGTATGCTTGAAGTATTATTATTTTTATGTCAATATGAACTTTTGTCTTGAATCTTTCGGATCTGAATATTCATTACACAATTAAGAAGAATTACATTAAAATTATGCCAAGTAGCACTCCGCATCAAAAATTATCTTTTTATCATTTACCTAATCGAGGACGAAAGGTGAACTAAGCTCGGGGATGCCTGATACGTCTCCAACGTATCTATAATTTTTGATTGCTCCATGCTATATTATCTACTATTTTGGACATTATTGGGCTTTATTATCCACTTTTATATTTTTTTGGGACTAACCTATTAACTGGAGGCCCAGCCCAGAATTGCTGTTTTTTTGCCTATTTCAGAGTTACGAAGAAAAGGAATATCAAACGGAGTCCAAACGGAATGAAACCTTCGGGAATGTGATTTTCTCACCGAATATGATCCAGGAGACTTGGACCCAACGTCAAGAAAGAAAGGAGGAAGGCACGAGGTTGGGGGGGCGCACCCACCCCCCTAGGGCGCCCCCCCAGGGCGTGCCCTCCACCCTCGTGGGCCCCCTGTTGCTCCACCGACGTACTCCTTCCTCCTATATATACCTCACGCACTTCAAACGATCGACACAGAGCCAAAACCTAATTCCACCGCCGCAACCTTCTGCACTCCACGAGATCTCATCTTGGGGCCTGTTCCGGAGCTCCGCCGGAGGAGGAACCCATCATGGAGGGCTTCTACATCAACACCATAGCCTCTCCGATGAAGTGTGAGTAGTTTACCTCAGACCTTCGGGTCCTTAGTTAGTAGCTAGATGTCTTCTTCTCTCTTTTTGGATCTCAATACAATGTTCTCCCCCTCTCTCGTGGAGATCTATTCGATGTAATCTTCTTTTTGCGGTGTGTTTGTTGAGACCGATGAATTGTGGGTTTATGATCAGGATTATCTATGAACAATATTGAATCTTCTATGAATTCTATTATGTATGATTGGTTATCTTTGCAAGTCTCTTCGAATTATCAGTTTGGTTTGGCCTACTAGATTGACCTTTCTTGCAATGAGAGAAGTGCTTAGCTTTGGGTTCAATCTTGCGGGGTCCTTTCCCAGTGACAGTAAGGGCAGCAAGGCACGTATTGTATTGTTGCCATCGAGGATAACAAGATGGGGTTTTATCATATTGCATGAATTTATCCCTCTACATCATGTCATCTTGCTTAAGGCGTTACTCTATTTCCATGAACTTAATACTCTAGATGCATGCTGGATAGCGGTCGATGAGTGGAGTAATAGTAGTAGATGCAGGCAGGAGTCGGTATACTTGTCTCGGACGTGATGCCTATATACATGATCATACCTAGATATTCTCATAACTATGCTCAATTCTGTCAATTGCTCAACAGTAATTCGTTCACCCACCATAGAATACTTATGCTCATGAGAGAAGCCACTATTGGAATCTATGGCCCCTGGGTCTATATTCATCATATTAATCCTCTAATACTTAGTTATTTCCTTTGCTTTTTACCTTTCTTTTATTTTACTTTGCATCTTTATCACAAAAATACCAAAAATAGTATCCTATCATATCTATTAGATCTCACTCTCGTAAGTGACCGTGAAGGGATTGACAACCCCTTATCGCGTTGGTTGCAAGGAGTTATTTGTATTGTGCAGGTGCGAGGGACTTGCGCGTAGCCTCCTACTGGATTGATACCTTGGTTCTCAAAAACTGAGGGAAATACTTACGCTACTGTGCTGCATCATCCTTTCCTCTTCAAGGAAATCCAACGCAGTGCTCAAGAGGTAGCAGTACTCCTTGAGCTCGGCGGCGTCATTCTTCCACAGCTGCCTCTCCTCTTCCAGGTCCTTGGTCAGGGTCTCTTACCGGGCCCTGACCTCCGAAAGCGTCCCCTCAAGGCCCTCCAGCTTCAGCTTCAGGTCATTGGTGGAGTCGTTGGCCTTGGAGAGCAGCTCGGCCTTGCCAAGAACTGCGGCCTGCGCCTCCACCAAGGCGGTGTTGATCGTGTCCTTCTCCTTCGCCAGCTCCAGGGCCTGTTTCTTCAGCCCATCCCGCTCCACCTCCAGCTCTTTCACCTCGCCGACATGGACCAGGGCTTGAGCATTGAGTGCCTCCTTATGCCTCTGCTCCAGCTCCTGGGTCCGCTGCACGACGAGCTTCCCGACCTCCACATCCTTGCCGCAGAGTGTGGCGGCGAGCGCCTCCTCACGTGCGGCAAGGTCCTCCTCCTGGGAGTTCAGCTCGGCCTAGTGCTGGTGCCGAGCGGCCTCGTCTTTGGTAGCCTGCTCCTTCGCTAGCTCCTGGGCCTTCTCAATATCAGCCTGCTTCGGGAGGAGCTCCTGTTTGCGCTCAGCCAGTAGGTCTTGGGCAGCCCTCAGTTTTTCGTGGGCCTGGCGGAACCAGGCCTGGGCCTCGACGACGTCCCCCTTGAGATCCGCCTCCGCCTTGTCCACCACTACCATCCTGGACTTTGCCTTGTCCAGGCGGGCACGGTGAAGCGCCTGGAGCTTCTGGAAGTTGGCGCTCATGGCCCGAAGGATCTGCTCCTCTTGAGAACCGCCGCCACCGGCGCTCGGTTCGTTGACAACCTCAAGCCCGGCGGTGGCGAGCGCCTCGTCATTGAACACCTCCCCCTCGGTGGGTGCCCTGGTGCTCGCCGTCCCTGGGAGGTGGACGAACAGGTCGTCGCTCACCTTCAAGTACTTGCCCGGGGCAGGGGCGGCAGAGGAGGACGGTTGGTCGTCAACCACCCCCTCCCCGGCAGGCCCCTTGTCGGCCTCCTTGGTGGTGGCCTTGCCGGCCTCCTCTACAACGGTCTTGGCGGCGTCCTCGGCGGCAATCTTGTTGGCCTCAACCTCGGCATCCTTGGCAACCTCCTCGGTGACGATATCGATGTCCTCCCGGTCTGCCGAGGAAGCGTCTAGATGCCAAGAAGGAGAATGAGGCAGAACCAACATCGAAGCTCAAGAAGAAGAAAAAAGAACAGGGACGTGAAGCAATCAAACTTATCCGCACCGGGCTAGGAAGGAGTGGCGCCCTCCCCGCCAACATTCATTGCCGGGGTAGAACCACCGGCGCCCAAGCTCGCCTCCTCCTCCTCCATAGGCGTGGGCTCAGGGGTGGGTGCCTTCACTGGGGGCGCTCCTCTGGGCGGCCTAGTCAAAGGGGGCGGCGTGTTGGGAGTGCCCTTAGCGGCTCCTCCTGCTTCCGTTCTCCTCCTACAAACCCGGCAAGGTCGGCATAAAAAATTCACACCCCGATGCTCATCAATGAAGGAGTGTCAGGACCCCGATTCCAAGTCACATCGATCTAGCTGGTAACACCTCATATCACTTTGCGGCCTCACGCACGGTATTCCCACGGGTGTCGCCTTACCATGGCCCGGACCGTTTGCGCCTTTTGGCTCACGTATATGATAGTGTCACTAGCATCCATATGACAAAGAACCGGGCCGACATGGCTAGTCGTGAACCCAAAGCGGCGTTAACCCATGGGGACAGGCATACATGAATCACATCGAGCATGTCGGTCATCAACATATGAATTCGGGCTGTAGCACTGGGCTAACAGGACTCCGGTATCCCGGGCTGTAGCAGGCTAGGCAGACTCCGAATATCACCGCGTGACATTTCCCGAAGGGATGTACATAGGAACAAAGTTAAACACATGCCGCCAGTCAAGTGTCCAAGCAGTAGTCTTTGGGCTAGCAGGACTCCGGTGAACCGGGCTGTAGCGGACTACTATCGCTCAGAAGCACGAGACTACATTTCCCCAGATGAGAAGCTGCCAAGGATAAAGAACTAGTTTGTCGGATCCCACACATACCAAGCATTTCAAACATACACACAATATGCTCAATATGTGTAAATACAACATGGCATCACAACATAACTCTACGACTCAAATATTTATTCATTAGGCTCCGAGGAGTGAGATATTACAAACATGGGTCTCATGACCCAACACTCGAGCATACAAGTCAAAGCACAAGCGGAAGCTAAACATGTCTGGTACGCACAACTATAAATGAAAAAGGCTGAGAAGCCCGACTATCTACCAGATCCGCCGAGGCACAAGATCGTAGCTGAGGTAACAAGCTAAACGTCAAGTCCAAGCGGAACTACTAGCGAGACTGACGTCTCTCTGCAAAACATAAAATAAGCAAACGTGAGTACAAATGTACTCAGCAAGACTTACATCAGAACTAACTACATATGCATCATTATCAATAAAGGGGGTGGTGGAGTTTGACTGCAGCAAGCCAGCTTTGACTCGGTGGCTATCCTGAACTACGACTGCAAGTAACTCTTTTGAGGTGGCGCACACGAGTCCACATATTCACCATATCAATACACCACTATGGACCCGCCTCCTGCCTCCCTACGAGAACGCCATCCATAGCACTCGCGCTTATCTTGCGCATTTTAGAGTATCCACTTTCACTTGTCTATGAACCGATATAGGCAACCCGTAAGTCCTTCTCCGTGGACACGACTATTCGAATAGATCATATTAACCCTGCAGGGGTGTACTTCTTCACACACGCTCTCACCACCTACCGCCGTTTACACGACATGTACTCGGCAACCTTCAAGCGGAAGCCCAACGTGGGTGTCGGCCACGGCCTACCTAAACACACGAGTCCCGAGTCCAGGTTTATCGCCTATTCGGGTTCCATCCGCAGGGAGTCCGGCCGAGGTTTCCACTAACGGCCCCGAACGATGTGTGCAGGGTTCCCGAGACACCAAACGGGCGAATCGGTACACCGGGCCACGTGCCTACCACAACACAACCCACCCCTATGGTCAGCGTTGCGTGTGGCCCCCAGCATGCTACAAACACCAGAAACTACTTGCAACTCCCGGACTGAGGACGAGAGTGGTTAAGAAGCCGAGAGGGTCCATTGGTTTCGGGCCCAATGCGTGCTAGTAACTGTTTCATGGATCACAAACACAGAACTCAATTCCTGAGGACGGCTGCAATGAGACAACCTACCATGTACTCCTACATGGCCTCTCACCGCTACCTTTACCAAAACGTGTTCACACACTTAGCTCACACATAGTAGGACATGTTCACACACCTCCGATTCATCCCCGATGAATCAGACCTGACTCAACTCTAAGCAGTAGCAGGCATGACAAACAAGCATGAATGAGTAGGCACAACATGGCTCAAGCAACTCCTACTCATGCTAGTGGGTTTCATCTAATTCTTGTGGAATGACAGTCATGCAGAGGATAAAGGGGTTCAGCTACCGCAAAGTAATGTATGAATCGTTGTTGTCCTAATGCAGTAAAAGAGAGCAGGAGCGAGAGAGTGGGATTGTATCGGCATGAACAAGGGGGTTTTGCTTGCCTGGCACTTCCGAAGATAATATAGCTCTTCATCAGTGCCATCGATCTCATCGTCGAATCCACGTCTATCGAGAGGGGACAATTACCGGCAAACAAGAAAGAACACAATCAATGTGATGCAACAATATGATGCATGATAATGACATGGCAATATGCTGGTGTTTTGAGCTAATGCAGCAGTAAGCCAAGTTAATTGAAGTGGAATTCAAACAAGGTTAAACTCCAACTCCAAATGCTAGTTCATAAGTTGCCCTAATCATAATTCATCCTATTCATTGAGGTTAACTTGTTCAAACATGCTTGATCATGGCATAAACAGATTCTTCATATTTTTCTGATCATTTTTCATATATAACTTATTTCCATTGGAGTTACGGTTGAATTTCTATGAATTTTTGAAGTTTGAACTATATTCTGGGATTTCCTATAACAGAATAAATCCAGTAATTCATTTACTGCATCAGCAATGCGTCAGGATGACGTCAGGGTCAACAGGGACGTCCAGGTCAAACCTGACTGGTGGGTCCCGGTGTCAGTGTAATTAGTTGAACTAAAAATTAATTAAAACTAATCCTAATTAGTTAACAGGGCTGGGCCCCACCTGTCATTGACCCAGGAGAGTCAACCAGGGCCCACCCGTGGTCAAAGTCAACGTCGGCTGCACCGGCGTTTAGCCGCTGGTGAGCCCGACGCCAAGCGGTGGAAGTGGATTTGGCCATTCCGGCGACCAAATGGGTCGCGGAGGGCATCTAGGTGGAGCTGGGGACAAACCGCAGCTCTTGGTGGAGTTAGCTGAGCTCGGGGCGGCCGGAAATGGTGCCGGCGACGACCTAGGCGGCCGCCGGAGTTCGGCTGAAGGCGAAATCGAGGCTAGGGTGTGCGGTGAGGTGCGGGGAGTGTATGGTTGGACCGTACGCAATGTGGTGAGTGCGATGGACACCGAGAGGTGGTCGAAGGATGGCCGGGAGCACGTCGGCGACGAGCTCCGCGGTGGCGGGTGCGGGTGATCTTCGTGCGGTCGCTACAAAGCTCGAGAGCGAGAGAGGAAGGGAAGGGGGGGTAGCTAGGCTCACAGGGCACTCGTGGAGGCGACCGGCGTGGCCGGGGACGGACTGGTGCGACGGCGGCGTTGAAGGGGATCTCCGACGACGGCGGAATCGGGGGAGGTCGGTGCAGTGGCCTCGGGCTACTCGAGCACGCTGAGGCTCGGCTAGCTCGGCGTAGAGGAGGGCGGCGGAGCTCCTAGACACGGCGGGGAGGAGCACGGACGGCGGGAGCGCGTCACGGCAACAAGCGTGGCTGCGGTGGCGTCGGCCATGGCCGGGGAGCGAGGGAGAGGAGCTGGGAGGAAGAGAGATGTCCGAGGGGTTCGGGAGAGAGGGAGCGATCCACGTCAGCGGCTCGGTGAGGGGAGCGGCGAGGCGACCAGGTGCGTGGCACCCATGCGGTGCTCGCCGAAAGCACTGCCACTGCTGGCCGAGCCAAGCAGCTTCACGGCGGCACTGGCTGGGCCAGCAGGTGGGCCGGTTAGTAGGCGCCAGGTAAGTATTTCCTTTCTGTTTTTCTTTTTCTATTTTTCTGTAACTTTGTGGAGTTTTAAAAAATACTTAGATAGCTTCAAAAATCACCAAACTGGACCAGATCCATAATTGGAATATTTCCAACATGAAACATTTTAGTTTGGGAATATTTGGGCATTTGCAATATTTTATATAATTTTAAATGCCCAAACTCAAATGCTTATGATTTAATTCAAAAATCCAGAATGTCCTAGGAAAATGTGCACCATTTTTGGGAGAGGTTCTAGACCAATCCAAAAATAATGAACTTTTCTGAAGAGCATTTTGGGTTCATTGAGAATATTTTTATTGAACCTAGTTGAATTCAACTGGTGCTAGGGTTTCAACAATCCCCATTTCAAGTTTCATAAAATTTAAACATGATGCATGGATGCTAAAGCAAAAACAAGCAAGGCCTAAACCGGGGATGTGACAACTCACCCCCACTAAACAAGAATCTCGTCCCGAGATTCAAGACGTGAGGTAAGAAATCATGGGGTCACAAGCTAACACGATCCTCATGATCCAACTGTCCTTCTCAAGATGTTGATTCATTGCTTCATATTGATCTTGACGTCTTTGCTTTTGAGAACTTCATCCAACACGACAACGACAGAGAGGAACTCTGCAGGAATAGATCTTCTTAAAGATCGAGCAACTCACGATCAACTCACGGAATGAGATGGTGAAACATCTCGAGTTGAGACACAAAACACATCGAGAGGGATGGAAGAACAAACGACGGGGTTTGATTGGTGGGCAACAATTCCACGCTTAGAAAGAGGGTGGATGGTGTCAAGGTGGCGAGGAAATATTTACCAAGATCCCATAACAGGGCACCTCGAGAAAGGTGACGCGAGGAACTATTCCCTTAAGTGGCAAAAAGAATTACTTTTGATTCAGAGATCATTGAAACTCTTCATACCAGCCTAAGGCAATTCACAACGATCGTTTGGCGGAGTGCAAAGGAATGGTACACCCAGACTCGAATGGATGATGTGGACTACCTTGTTGAAGACAACGCGATGGATGATTTGCTTATCATCGGAAATGAATGGGACCCATGGTAACTCCACCTTTGAAGATGAACCTGGACAACAATTACTGAGAGGGCAGCCCATGGAAATTGGCGCAATGGCGGTGCGAAATGGGAACAACATGCAACTGTTGGGAATGTTCCAACCATCATATCTGCCTGAGATTCAGATCTGGTTGGTGTTAGGATATTTCAGACTCATCGAGTCTAGAAAGAAAAATGAAAGTTTGCAACACAAATCGATGGGAATATGTTGCGAGATTCTCGGGAATGAACTACGATAGCAAGCTCCAAAACATGAGCTGGTTCTGCTACTAACATGTGAACACGATGTCCTGCATAATCAAGCCCACGTAGTAGTCTTATAATGAAACACTACCGAGTTCAGGTGGGGAACCATCATCGAGGATATCGAAGTCTTTACGCAAGTCCATGGATTAGATCCCAAGCATAGACTTCTTTTCCTTGAACAAGTCAATCAGTGGCTTGGTATGCTAGGAATACATATAGAATGAAGGTTGCAAGTCTCCAGACTACAGAATACTTCGCACATATGCATGACTGACTTGGGATGATTCCAAGGGAACCGAAACAAACCTTTCTCAAATTCATGGCGGTAACTTTCACCTAATGCACGTGAATTAGAGGAAGTCACTACTTTCATCCAAACATAAGCTTCATGAGCGGAACACGAAGGCATTGCTTATAAAGTTTCCAACACTAGGTTGATATTCAACATGAATCATGGGGGAGACAAAATGCTGCTGATGGGCTCAACAACAACTCATCGAAATTTCCATATCACTGGACTTCCGCCATCATGTGAACACAAGGATAGTATTGGTCGCACCAAAAGATATAATGGTGTATGCCCGAGGATCAACCACGAGTAAGACAACATTATGAATATCATTTGTTCTGACTTGACTTGACGATAGCCCATACTCAAGTCAAAATTTTGACAAGGCAATAGATCCAACAACTGATCACGAGGACCAATCAATGGAGATACCATCTTTATTCAACACACACACGCACATAAGATATCCCTTAGAGATGAACTAAGTTAAGCAAAGCTTTATCTTCCAACTCTCCAAGTTGTTGTCTAGCTCAACCAACTAGTTCGTGGATATCAAACATAGAGTCTTGGAGAATGGGTGGTTTAGAGGAAAACCAATATGATCACGAACTCAACATAGCGGTCAGGTGACAACCTGGTAACACTTCCAAGAAGATATTTGGAAAGTCACGAACCACCGGTATGTTACTAAGCTCGGGAACAATCTTGCTTTTCAAGGCAAGACGACATGATCAAATAAGCAAGGGACTGAATAATCCTAACTCATTGATCAAGGGTGCACCGTAAATAAGGACTAGGTAGCACGATCAATCTTAGTATGATGATTTAATAACCAACACGCTAAGAATGAAAATATTTTCCATTAACTACCAAGCAACGAGGTTGCTAGGAGTATCGATTTCACACATCACAATTCACTTGTCGGCATTCCGGTTGCATCAACACGGGACCGAGGAATGAATAATGATGGCGAGAAGTATCACTGCGTCAAGAATTCATAAGAGAAGGTGCAATTCTCATGACGTTCTGGACATAAAGTGGGTAATACTTCAGGATAGAACAGAATCAAAAAGCTTGATTGCATATGATCTGCGGATTACAACTGCTTTGACCCAATCCTAGATATGGATGAGGCACTGGAGTTTGTTTCTCCTAGTCATTCCGAAATAGAATGGCTTGACGGACCACAAGAAAAATGGGCATCGATGAGGACGAGAGCACGACTACTCCTGACTATCAATTGATAGACGAGAGTCAGAATACAACTAAAGAGGGACAACTCAAGGAACATATAACTTTTCGAGTTGTGGAGGCATGGATTAGTATATCGAGCAAAGCTCAACATTTCTTCCGGATAACCCATGTGGGGAAGGTAGAACTGGCAGAGTCACAATTATGAATGGAGAACTCCTCAAGAGTACTTTGGTTGTGATCTTTTAATTCAAAGAATTTCTGCCTTACTAGTTCATGGTATTTGGAAGAAGGAAATACCATGGACCTCGAGGACTATCGCAAAGTTACTAATATCCTAAAGGAACTAGCAAATACTAACAACATGAAGTAGGGTGAATCTCGGGTTCAAAAACCCAGGAGTAGAATGCCTACTAACTAATAACATCACGGGATGCTCTCAAGAATAATGGTCAGAATCATCACACCGGGGATACAAAAGCATTGCTAAATTGCTAGGCGACTTCCTAACACCTAGGGTCATAATAATAGTTCCAACATCTACACCGAGGCAACGAAGTACCTCAACTTACCGATTAGTGTGCTTATTCTGACCAAAAAGGACATCGGGATTGGAAGGAAAGGATTTGCAAATGCATCAGACTATTTAGAGACCTGGGATGACTCGGACAGCATAACGGCTGTAAATGCTCAAAAAGATTTGAGACATCATGCAAAATGGTGGCATAGCCACTTAACAACATCATATCAAGGTTCCGAGATCAACAATTAACATACAGAAATAGCAGAAACTGAACTGGGCTTAAAACCAACAATCTTAAAGGTCTATGGTTTAGTAACACGTCATCCTGATAGATAGATGAGAAGCCTAGTTCTTAAACCCCGTAGAACCGAAGAGGATGACTCAGATCAGAAGGCCATGAGGTATAAGGAGTAAAAAGAGTCTTACGTTCCCTTCCACAATCAATTCCCTTACATAACTAAAGCATTTCTAGTCACAACTTCGACCAGTTTGGCTTGGTAATCCTACAGCAACAAAGCTCGATACCAACACCGTCAGACCCCGATTCCAAGTCACGCCGATCTAGCCGGTAACACCTCATATCACTTTGCGGCCTCACGCACGGTATTCCCAATGGGTGTCGCCTTACCATGGCCCGGGACCGTTTGCGCTTTTGGCTCACGATATGATAGTGTCGCTAGCATCCATATGACAAAGAACCCGGCCGACATGGCTAGTCGTGAACCCAAAGCGGCGCTTAACCCATGGGGACAGGCATACATGAATCACATCGAGCATGTCGGTCATCAACGTATGAATTTGGGCTGTAGCACTGGCTAACAGGACTCCGGTATCCCGGCTGTAGCAGGCTAGGCAGACTCGAATATCACCGCGTGACATTTCCCGAAGGGACGCATATAGGAACGGCGAAACACATGCCAGCCGATCAAGTGTCCAAGCAGTAGTGCTTTGGGCTAGCAGGACTCGGTGAACCGGGCAGAAGCGGACTACTATCGCCGTAAGCACGAGACTACATTTCCCCATATGAGAGGTTGCCAAGGATAAACAACTAGTTTGTCGGATCCCACACATACCAATCATTTCAAACATACACACAATATGCTCAATATGTGTAAATACAACATGGCATCACAACATAACTCTACGACTCAAATATTTATTCATTAGGCTCCGAGGAGCGAGATATTACAAACATGGGTCTCATGACCCAACACTCGTGAGCATACAAGTCAAAGCACAAGCGGAAGCTAAACATGTCTCGAAAGTACGCATAATTATAAATGAAAAAGGCCGAGAAGCCTGACTATCTACCAGATCCCGCCGAGGCACAAGATCGTAGCCGAGGTAACAAGCTAAACGTCAAGTCCAAGCGGAACTACTAGCGAGACCGACGCCTCTCTCGCAAAACATAAAATAAGCAAACGTGAGTACAAATGTACTCAGCAAGACTTACATCGTAACTAACTACATATGCATCATTATCAATAAAGGGGTGGTGGAGTTTGACCGCAGCAAGCCAGCTTTGACTCGGTGGCTATCCCGAACTACGATCGCAAGTAACTCTTTTGAGGTGGCGCACACGAGTCCACATATTCACCATATCAATACACCACTATGGACCCGCCCTGCCTCCCTCACGAGAACGCCATCCATAGCACTCACGCTTATCTTGCGCATTTTAGAGTATCCACTTTCACTTGTCTATGAACTGATATAGGCAACCCAAAAGTCCTTCTCCGTGGACACGGCTATTCGAATAGATCATATTAACCCTGCAGGGGTGTACTTCTTCACACACGCTCTCACCACTTACCGCCGTTTACGCGACATGTACTCGGCAACCTTCAAGCGGAAGCCCAACGTGGGTGTCGGCCACGGCCTACCTAAACACACGAGTCCCGAGTCCAGGTTTATCGCCTATTCGGGTTCCATCCACAGGGAGTCCGGCCGAGGTTTCCACTAACGGCCCCGAACGATGTGTGCAGGGTTCCCGAGACACCAAACGGGCGAATCGGTACACCGGGCCACGTGCCTACCGCAACACAACCCACCCCTATGGTCAGCGTTGCGTGCGTCCCCCAGCATGTTACAAACACCAGAAACTACTTGCAACTCCCGGACTGAGGACAAGAGTGGTTAAGAAGCCGAGAGGGTCCATTGGTTTCGGGCCCAATGCGTGCTAGTAACTGTTTCATGGATCACAAACACATAACTCAGTTCCTGAGGACGGCTGCAATGAGGCAACCCACCATGTACTCCTACATGGCCTCTCACCGCTACCTTTACCAAAACGTGTTCACACACTTAGCTCACACAAGAGGACATGTTCACACACCTCCGATTCATCCTCGATGAATCGGACCTGACTCAACTCTAAGCAAGAGTGCATGACAAACAAGCATGAATGAGTAGGCACAACATGGCTCAAGCAACTCCTACTCATGCTAGTGGGTTTCATCTAATTATCGTGGAATGACAGGTCATGCAGAGGATAAAGGGGTTCAGCTACCGCAGCAGCAAGTAAATGTATGAATCGTTGTTGTCCTAATGCAGTAAAAGAGAGCAGGAGCGAGAGAGTGGGATTGTATCGGCATGAACAAGGGGGTTTTGCTTGCCTGGCACTTCCGAAGATAATATAACTCTTCATCAGTGTCATCGATCTCATCGTCGAATCCACGCTCATCGAGAGGGGACAATTACCGCAAACAAGAAAGAACACAATCAATGTGATGCAACAATATGATGCATGATAATGACATGGCAATATGCTGTTGTTTTGAGCTAATGCAGCAAGAAGCCAAGTTAATTGAAGTGGAATTCAAACAAGGTTAAACTCCAACTCCAAATGCTAGTTCATAAGTTGCCCTAATCATAATTCATCCTATTCAGTGAGGTTAACTTGTTCAAACATGCATGATCATGGCATAAACAGATTCTTCATATTTTTATGATCATTTTTCATATATAACTTATTTCCGTTGGAGTTACGGTTGAATTTCTATGAATTTTTGAAGTTTGAACTATATTCTGGAATTTCCTATAACAGAATAAATCCAATAATTCATTTATCACACAAGAATGCGTCAGATGACGCTGTGGTCAACAGGACGCCCGTGTCAAACCTGACTGGTGGGTCCCGGTGTCAGTGTAATTAGTTTAAGTTAAAATTAATTAAAACTAATCCTAATTAGTTAACAGGGCTGGGCCCCACCTGTCATTGACCCAGGAGAGTCAACCAGGGCCCACCCGTGGTCAAAGTCAACGTCGGCTGCACCGGCATTTAGCCGCCGGCGAGCCCGACGCGGCGGTGGAAGTGGATTTGGCCATTCCGGCGACCAAATGGGTCGCGGAGGGCATCTAGGTGGAGCTGGGGAAAACCGCAACTCTTGGTGGAGTTAGCTGAGCTCGGGGCGGCCGGAAATGGTGCCGGCGACGACCTAGGCGGCCGCCGGAGTTCGGCCGAAGGCGAACTCGAGGCTAGGGTGTGCGGTGAGGTGCAGGGAGTGTATGGTTGGACCCTACGCAATGTGGTGAGTGCGATGGACACCGAGAGGTGGCCGGAGGATGGCCGGGAGCTCGTCGGCGATGAGCTCCGCGGCGGGTGCGGGTGATCTTCGTGCGGTCGCTACAAAGCTCGAGAGCGAGAGAGGAAGGGAAGGGGGTAGCTAGGCTCACAGTGGCACTCAGGAGGCAACCGCGTGGCCGGGACGGACCGGTGCGACGGCGGCGTTGAAGGGGATCTCCGCGACGCTGGATCGGACAAGGTCGGTGCAGTGGCCTCGGGCTACTCGAGCACGCGGGGCTCGGCTAGCTCGACATAGAGGAGGGCGGCGGAGCTCCTAGACACGGCGGGGAGGAGCACGGACGGCGGGGAGCGCGTCTACGGCAACGGCGTGGCTGCGGTGGCGTCGGCCATGGCTGGGGAGCGCGAGGGAGAGGAGCTGGGGAGGAAGAGAGATGTCTGAGGGGTTCGGGGGAGAGAGGGGGAGCGATCCACGTCGCGGCTCGGTGAGGGGAGCGGCGAGGCGGCGACCAGGTGCGTGGCACCCATGCGGTCGCTGCCGAGAATTTGCCTCGTCACTGGCCGAGCCTAAGCAGTCATGGCTGGCACTGGGCCAAGAAAGTGGGCCGTTAGTAGGCGCCTGTAAGTATTTCCTTTCTATTTTTCTTTTTCTATTTTTCTGTAACTTTGTGGAGTTTTTAAAAATACTTAGATAGCTTCAAAAATCACCAAACCGACCAGATCCATAATTGGAATATTTCCAACATGAAACATTTTAGTTTAGAATATTTGGGCATTTGCAATATTTTATATAATTTTAAATGCCCAAACTCAAATGCTTATGATTTAATTCAAAAATCCAGAATGTCCTAGGAAAATGTGCACCATTTTTGGGAGAGTTTCTAGACCAATCCAAAAATAATGAACTTTTCTGAAGAGCATTTTGGGTTCATTGAGAATATTTTTATTGAACCTAGTTGAATTCAACTGGTGCTAGGGTTTCGACAATCCCCATTTCAAGTTTCATAAAATTTAAACATGATGCATGGATGCTAAAGCAAAAACAAGCAAGGCCTGAACTGGGGATGTGACAAGGAGTGAGTGATGGACTTACGCTGGGGGCTGGAGCAAGGGCTGCGCTGGGGGCTGGTGTCCGAGCCACTCTCCACCAGCACCGGCATATGCGGAGTGCCCGTCGGGGGCCTGTCGCCCGTCGAGGACTTGATCCTCTTTGCCGCCCTCTGGGCCAGCGTCTCCGTGTCCCTGTGAAGATAACATCGAATCAAAAAGAAGATAACGCAGGCGTCAGGTCAGGAAATGGTGGGGAGCGAGATACTTACTCATTCTCCGCCTCATCCTCCACTGGCTTCCTCCTCCTCTTCGGGCTGAAAGATCCAAGGTCGAATTCGGCCTCCAGGGCACTGTTCGAGGAGGAGGGACAAGGAGACGTGGGTCCGGTGCCGCTTGGACAAGGAGGAGGCAGTCGCCGTCCTCTTCGCCACTACGGCCTTCACCGTCTTCTTCGCTGTCGCGGCCTTCATCGCCCTCGTCTCTCGCATGAGCTGCTCCTGAGCCGATTGCCGCCGCGTGGTCTTGCTAGGCCGGACCGGCTCACCAGAGCTAGCCCGCCGCAGGACGCGTTTCCTCCCCGCGGGTGGAGGATCATCCGCTTCGGCTTCCTCTTTGGGCGACTCGTCGCCCGCGTCTTCAATAAGGGGGCCCCCGGCACCAGCACCGCTAGCCTCCCCGGCGGACTCCGCCCACTGGGCGAGCTCCTTCTCCTCTGCGGCCGCATCGGCCTCGTCCTCCACGGCACCGGCGCTGCCGGCCGCCTTGTGAAAGTGCAACTATCCCTAGGTGGTTTTGGTAATTCCTAACAATATATAGCTCATTGAGCTAAAATTATTCCAAGTAAAATATTTCAGGAAAAGCTCAATGAATGGCATGGCATGGATGAGAAAAGTGGACCCCTCAAAATACTAAGGATAAAAGGATTGGCTCAAGCTCAAAGCTCAAGACTCTACATTTTATATATTAGTGATCCAAGATCACATTGAGTCTATAGGAAAAGCCAATACTATCAAGGAGGGATGAGGTGTTGCTTAATGAGGTTCTTGCTTAATAATGCTTAGTGATATGCTCCAAAACCCTCAACTACTTTCCCACATCCACATATGACCTAAACCAAAAGTCAAACTCGGCCCCCACCGATTCTTTCTATCCGGCGCCACCGAGTTCAGATGTCATAGCCACTGCCACAAACCCTAGGCAAATTGGTCTCACCGATAGGGATCTCAGTCTCACCGAGATGGGATTGTAATCTTTCTGTTTCCCTTCGTAATGTTTCGGTCCAACCGAGATGAGTGATCGGTCCCACCGAGATTGCAATGTAAACTCTTCGTTTCCTTTTCGTAACATTTTGGTCCCACCTAAATGAGCGAACCGGTCCCACCGAGTTTACCTGACCAACTCTCTGGTTAGCTTATTACCAAAATCGGTCCCACCGAGTTTGTGTAATCGGTCTCACCGAGATTACTTTATGCCCTAACCCTAACCATATCGGTCCTACCGAGTTGCATGTCAGTCCCACCGAAAATCCTAATGGTCACTAGATTTGCTAAATCGGTCCGACCGAGTTTAACAATTCGGTCCCACCGAGTTTGGAAAATTGTGTGTAACGGTTAAATTTTGTGTGGAGGCTATATATACCCCTCCACATCCTCTTCATTCGTGGAGAGAGCCATCAGAACGAACCTACACTTCCAATACACATTTTCTGAGAGAGAACCACCTACCCTTGTGTTGAGGCCAAGATATTCCATTCCTACCATATGATTCTTGATCTCTAGCCTTCCCTGTTGCTTTCCACTCAAATCTTCTTTCCACCAAATCCAAATCCTGTCGAGAGAGTTGAGTGTTGGGGAGACTATCATTTGAAGCACAAGAGCAAGGAGTTCATCATCAACACACCATTTGTTACTTCTTGGAGAGTGGTGTCTCCTAGATTGGCTAGGTGTCACTTGGGAGCCTCCAAAAGATTGTCGAGTTGAACCAAGGAGTTTGTAGGGCAAGGAGATCTCCTACTGTGAAGATCTACCGCTAGTGAGGCAAGTCCTTCGTGGGCGGCGACCATAGTGGGATAGACAAGGTTGCTTCTTCGTGGACCCTTCATGGGTGGAGCCCTCCGTGGACTCGCAAGAACTGCTACTCCTTCGTGGGTTGAAGTCTCCATCAACGTGGATGTACGATAGCACCACCTATCGGAACCACGACAAAAACATCCGTGTCTCCAATTGCGTTTGAATTCTCCAAACCCTTCCCTTTACATTCTTGCAAGTTGCATGCTTTAATTTCCGCTGCTCATATACTCTTTGCATGCTTGCTTGAATTGTGTTAATATTTCTTGACTTGTGCTAAGATAGCTAAAATCTGCCAAAGACTAAAATTGGAAAAGGATAAGCTTTTATTTGGTCAAGTAGTCTAATCACCCCCCGTCTAGACATACTTTCGATCCTACAAGTGGTATCAGAGCCTTGGTCTCCATTTGCTTTGATTTCCATAGCTTTTGGTAGTCATAGCCTTGGTTTCACAACCTAGGAGAGTATGGCGTCTAGCGAGGGAAATTATCACCGTAGAGGTCCTTACTTTGATGGTACTAATTTTGCTAGTTGGAAGCATAAGATGAAAATGCATATTCTTGGACATAAACCCTGCCGTTTGGACTATTGTGTGTATTGTCTTGCAAGGTGAATTCTTTGATGGGAGAGAACCGAACCGTGAAGCTACCGCGGAAGAGTTGAAGATGTTGCAATACAACGCTCAAGCTTGTGATATCCTCTTCAACGGATTGTGCCCCGAAGAAGTCAACAAAATCAGCCATCTTGAGAATGCAAAGGAAATTTGGGATACTTTGATTGATATGCATGAAGGTACCGACTCCATCAAGGAATCCAAGTTGGATGTGCTTCAAAGTCAACTTGACAAGTTCAAAATGAAGGATGGTGAAGGTGTCATTGAAATGTACTCTAGGCTTGCTCTTATCACAAATGAGATTGCCGGCTTAGGAAGTGAAGAGATGACCGACAAATTCATCATCAAGAAGATCCTAAGAGCCTTGGATGGAAAATATGACACCGTGTGCACATTGATCCAAATGATGCCCAATTACAAAGATCTCAAGCCAACGGAAGTCATTGGAAGAATAGTTGCTCATGAGATGTCACTCAAGGATAAGGAGGAACTTCACAACAAGTCAAGTGGTGCTTACAAAGCCTCATGTGAAGCCCCCACATCATCAAGTGAGAAACAAACCTTCAATGAAGATTTGAGCCTAATGGTGAAGAACTTCAACAAATTCTACAAGAGTAGAAGCAAAGAGAGAAGCTCCAAGTCAAGGTCCTACAATGACAAAAGATCTTCTAGTCGAGAGCGTAATTGCTACAATTGTGGAAGACCCGTACACTACTCCAATGAGTGTACGGCGCCCTACAAAAGAAGAGAAGAATCACCAAAAAGGAAAAGTAGAAGAGAAGAATCACCATTTTCGTGGAATTAACACGTCAGATGTCCTCATGAAAGGACTCAGTCGTGGAGCCATTGCAACGGGTTAGCTTGAAGGGGTTAAACCGGACAAGGGACACGGGAGTTTATACTAGTTCGGCCCCTTCGATGAAGGTAAAAGCCTACGTCTAGTTGTGATGGGATTGATTGGGTTTCGATGACCAGGGAGCAAAATACGCTTGCCTGAGTCTCGAGTTGTTGTCTGTTGTTCTTGAACCGCCGCCGGGTCGTCCCCTTATATACATGGGTTGACGCCCGGCCGGTCTACAGAGTCCCGAGGCCGACTCATACAAGTGTTCGGCTCGGTCTCTCCTTTCCTTATCTTACAACACAAGTTACATGATTATGGCATTTTACCACTACGGGCCCTAATCCGCCTTTGGGCTCCGGGTCTCTAAGCTTCATAGTAAAACGCCATCTTCTGAGTCTTGTGGGCTTCAATATAGTTGAGGGTGAACCGGCCCCTCCTGGGCGGTTTACACTCAGTAGTTATATGCCCAACATTAGGCCCCAGATTGATTTGAACCTGTTCATGTCAATCTTCAACACTTAGAAAAATCCTGCAAATATCTTCCTTCACTTCTCATAAACCGCCATGATATCTTCCCTTTATAAATCTTGTTAAACCGCCGTGACATCATCCTCAGGACACAGCAACGGATCATCATGATGTCATCTCTGTAAAAAATGAATAAAAAGATTCCCTTCATTTATTGTCATCCCGGAAATCGAGGCGACAGCTACGCCACTTGCTTCTTTTGATTCCTTGATTCTCGCGCATGTCACTTATCCTCTGCATTATTATAAATAAGCTTGACGGGCCTTTTCATTTTTCTCCCGTTTCTTCTCATCTTCCTCCTCGCGACCCGAAGGACCTTCGCGCCGCCGCCGCCGTCGCTCTTCGTATCTGCACCGACCAAGGCCGCTGCATCAACCAGTTTGCTCCAGAGACCTTGCCGCGCTCCTCCGTCGCCGAGTGGCCCTGGTAAGTTCATGTCCCGTAACCCTAGATCTTCGTTAAAGTTTTTCGAGTTCATCCATGTTCGTCGCTGTTCATCAGTTCTTCTATGTTCCTCCTTCTCGTCTTTGTATTAAGGGTATACAGATGTGTCTGATAGGTTTGAACTGCAGCTAGATCTATTCCGTTAGTTCACCGTACTGTAGCATCTTACTGCTTCTGAATAAACTCCGCCTGGTTCATCTATGTTCCTCTTTAGCGCCATTGTAGGGCTCAGAAACATTTTCTTCAGTTATCCTTGGTAGATCTGAAATTACACTGTCATATTGTGAAACTTGTTTTTTGCAACACTTAGCAGAAATTTTGAATCTTAGCCCTTCTGCCTCCGGGCGGTTTAACTTTTGATAGCCAATCCGCCATATATCATTAGCCCTCGCTTAAACCGCCAGTTGAAACTTACACAATATTTTCCTCCGATTTAACACTGAATTGTACACCTTAAACCATAAATTCTTAAACCGGCACTTATTTTTCCTTTTAGTTCCCCCTTCCGGAATGACGAAACAATTCTATACTTGCAATTGGGTTCCGTCCCGGATCACAGAAACACAAATCAACGGTTATGTCACCACCGGTGTTTTAGCCTCAAAAAGTGTTCTCCATCAAGTAGTTCCAGAATCGGAGTTTCCACCTGAACCTCAAGAAGGAGAGGTGATTGTTTTTATGCAACACTTAGACCGGGGATTCAGTCCGCCCGGATCAAAAATTTTCCGGGATGTCCTCGCAAGCTTCCAACTTCATCTGCAAGATATATTGGTCCGAATTCTGTATCCAATATATGCAATTTTCAAGTATTCTGCGAAGTCTATCTTCAAGAAGAGCCAACCGTGGAGCTATTTCGGGTTTTCTTTCATTTGAACCGCCGTACGGAATTCTCAGATGGTCCCAAACACGTAGCTTGGTGGCGTTTCAATTCGTAAAAGATAAGAAGCTGACTTCCCTCATGCAAAGCATCACAGCCATCCCAAAGATTGGAATCAAACCTGGTTTTACCGCCGAACACACCTGATGGAGAAAATCCTTTGCCGGGTTATCACCCTCACTGGCTTAGCAACGGCCACCCATTACCTTTACGCTTGACCGCCGCAGAACGGAAGAATTTTGCACCTCAACTCACCAAGCTCCGGGCTCTGATGGGCAATGGTTTAACTTGCATTGATCTTGTCCGCTGCTGGGTTTCTTGGGCCATTTTACCTTTAAGCCGCCGCCCCGGATTGATGCATGAATATACTGGTGATGTCAAAGACCCTCAACGATATCACGACATTGTAATAACCGAGCTTGAAGTTACTGAATCGGTGAAGAAAATGCTTGATGAACCAATCTTTGCATGTAGCCAAACCGGGTTGGCTCCGTTTTGCGTCTCCAGTAAACCGCGAGCGGTAAAGTTCATCTAAATACTTTACTGATTTGCTTCCGTATTGACTGTGTACTAACCTTTCCTTGTCTTAATTTCAGGCTAACAGCTCCTTTTGGAAACGGACTAAACCGGCCCGGGCTCCTCGTGCAAAGACCAAGGCCACCAAGAAAGCTGGCAAGAAGAAAACCACCGAGTCTTCTGATCCGCCAGAAGAGGAAGAATCCGACGCTGAGGTAGAACTTGACTCACTTGGTTCCTTTTTCATCCATCTTATTGACAATTACTATTCCTGTGATGATGCCGAGGCCAGCCGTGCAGAACATGTTGAGGTAATTCTTCTTTCTTCCGATTCAGATCTTGTACCGGTTCAAAGAATTCGCCGCGCAGTCCGAAAAGTAAAACGATCTCACCCCCTTGCTCATTTGGATCCAAAATTTTCTTTGGAGACACAGCAAGTTGAAGAATGTGGCACAACCCGGCATAGCGGTCAACAAATCACATCGTTCGGTTTAGCCGATACGCCAACCCGGAAACGTCGTCCAGAGGTGACTTGTTCTCCTGAAAAGCGTTATCCTTTGAAAGGTTTCTTCCGATGCCCTCTCAATCCATCTGACCCGAATTACCAGGCTTCTTCCAACTCGTCTGGCGGTTCATCAACCACTCAGCTTCCTCCCCTCAAACTCGTCGTTGGGTAAGTATATTACTCATTAATTTGTATTTTATTTGTCGGTTTACCATATTCTAACCTTTGATGTTGTAATGCCAAGGCTCGATTAAGTAAGAAAGCCTAGACCAGCGACCCTATTGTTGATGTTGATCCAGAGCACCATGGCAAAGACCCTGAAGCTGCTATAGAGAGCTCTGCTAGGAAAGACCAACATGCTGATGCTAACCCGCCAGAGGTTGAACCGAATGTAGAGGTTAATACTTCACATCCTCCTGCTCCTCCAAGTCCAACAGTGGAACAACGGGGCTCAACTGCTGATCCGCCAAGCCCTGCTACCAAAGCGCCAAGCCCTGTTAAGAATGTCAATTCATCCAGTACGGCCCAAGATGATGACGTTGTTGTTACTAGCACTGCATATACCGCCTGTCGTGGTTTTGTCACGGCAGATGTCCTCGTGAAAGGACTTAGTCATGGAGCCATCGCTACGGGTTAACTTGAAGGGGTTAAAGCGGACGCAAAGGCACAAGGGTTTATACTAGTTCGGCCCCTTCGATGAAGGTAAAAGCCTACGTCTAGTTGTGATGGGATTGATGTGGTTTCGATGACTAGGGAGCAAATAAGCTTCGCCTAGGCCTCGAGTTGTTGTTCTCGAACCGCCCCGGGTCGTCCCCTTATATACACGGGTGACGCCCGTCGGTTCACAGAGTCCCAATCTCCGGTTCATACTCGTATCCGGGTTGGTCTCTCTCTATTCCTAACTTACAATACAAGTTTACATATCAGGCCGGTTTACGGCTACATGTGTTCTAAACCGACTACGTGCCTTGGGCCCTTTCCTTCATGCTCGGGCTTTTACACCGTTGAACTATCGATGAAGTTAACCCGCCCAGATAGGCCGGTTTACGCCCAAATAGTAATATCCCCAACATTAGGCCCCAGATTGATTTGAACAGGTTCATGTCAATCCTTGGTAAAAAACCTTCATCTTCAACATCTTCTTGTAGTTGTTGAACCGCCGTGATGTCACCTTCTCTGGTTGCTATAAACCGGCATGACGTCCCTATCAAGATAGCATTCATGATACCTTCTTTGCTTAACAGATCCGCAGTAACCGAGGCGACAGCTCTGCTTCCCAGATTTGTGGTTCCTTGATTCACGCGTCTGACACAGGTCTCTTGCCTTATAAATAGGACCGAAGGGTCATTCCTTTTCTCCCTCCGTCCCCTTTCTCTTCAGATTCCTCGCGTCGCTAGTCTCGAGCTCCGCCGCCCGCCGACCTCTCGTGATCGTCTTGGGTCAACATCAACCTCGAACGCACTGAAAACGCAGCGATCTTCCGCATCTCCTCAACTCGTAGGTCCTCGCTTCCCTCGACCTAGGTTCGTTCTAGGGTTTCTTGTTCTTGCAGTGCTCCATTAACTGTTCGTGCTCATACCAGACTCCTGGATAGATCTGTGACACCTTGCTCTGGTTAGTAGTAGTTTTTAGCATCCGCCTGTAGTTTCGTGCTCACGTTCATAGATCTCACATATTATTTCCTGCTCATTGCATCAATACTGCTCTGCTTTATTCTTTTTGGATATTTTTCTTCTTTTCTGATCTGGCTTCAGATCCTTCGTTGTAGAGAAATCTTGTGAAACCTATTTCTGCAACTTAGTCGGTCGCAACCTCAATTGCTTTCAATATTTAGATCAGGCGGTTTAACTTAACATAGAAAGAATTAATAAACCGTTATACACCATTAGTCCCCTTGTTGAACCGCCAGAACTCCTTAACCAGACACTGTCGCTTCATAGAACTCCGGTTTAGATGTAGTTGTCTCCAATTTAGCATTGTACACCGGTTCTCTCTTTGTCCCAACACATTTCTTGAACCGGATTTATATTTTTGTAGATTTTATCATGGCCAAACAAGTATATGAGTGCAACTGGGCTCCTTCCCGTGTCACCGAAACTCAATTAAACAATCTGGTCCTGACCGGGCGCTTTTAAGCAAGAAAGATACTATCCATTGGAGGGTTCCTGGCAAAGAATGTCCACCCACACCTCAAGAAGGAGAAGTTGTAGTTTTCGCAGATCACTTAGCCCGGGGTTTTAACCCGCCCGGTTCAAAATTTTACTGGGATGTTTTAACCAATTTTCAACTCCGTCCGCAAGATACTGGCCCCAATTCTGTTACCAATATATGTCACTTCCAAGTGCTCTGTGAGGCATACTTTCAAGAAGAACCCACAGTTGAGCTGTTTAGAGACTGCTTCCATCTAAACCGCCGCACAGAATTCACTGATGGGTCCAACACAGAATTGGGTGGTGTGGCGATTCAAGAAAGGAAGGAGGTCATTTATCCTCATGCCAAACTACACAGCCACCCCAAGGAATGGAATCAATCATGGTTCTATTGCAGAGACACCTCTCCTGCCAATGAAAATCCTTTGCACAGCTTTCGTCCGAGCGACTCAAGAATACACATCCTTCCCGCAAAGATTAACCGCCAAGGAGAGAAGTAAATACGCTCCTCAACTCTCCAAGCTCGTGAGCCTTCATGGCCAATGGTTTAACAGAATTGATCTCGCACGCTGTTGGATATCATGGAGCATACCGCCTCTCCCGCCGCCTCCGGTTTAATGTGTGAGTACACTGGTAGCGTCAACGACCCCCTCCGACATGTTAATATCCAGCTTACTGATGATGAGGTCACCGAGGCTGTGAAGAAAATGTTGAACGAACCGGAACACCTCTGTGCCTGAACCGGTCTGCTCCCGTTCTGTGCTACCAACAAACCACCATCTGTAAGACTCTGACTGTATTTTTACTGAATATATTACTGCCATTTCTGGTATCTTGTTTAACATCAACTGCTGCTTAATCAGGGTGACGATCCATTCTGGAGCAAGAAACTTCCACAAGAGAAACCAGAAAAGCCAGACAAACCGGAAAGACCAATCCGGCCAAAGACCAAAGTTATCAAGAGGTCTGCTTATAAGAGGAAAACCACTGCATCTTCTGATCCGGCTGTGGATGATGATGTGGGTAATCCGGACCTTGAGGTAGAACTTGATTCACTTGGCTTACTTTTCATATGCCTAATTAATGATGATATTTGTCAGGATGATGCTGAAGCCAGTAATGCTGATGTTGCAGAGGTAACTATTCTCTCCTCCGACTCAAATCCTTTATGCTCACTAAAAATCCATCGGCAAACCGGAAAATTAAATTTTCTCATCCCTTGCTTGTTTGGATCCCAAATTTCTTATGAAGACTCAACAACATGAAGTTCGCCGCACAACTCGGCACAGCTGCCAGTAGTTACTCTCCGCCGTTTACCGAACAGTCCGGTTCGGAAACGCTGCTCGTGAGGTCTCTAATTTGCTTGTCGCTGCTTGTCCTAAAGCGGGCTGTTTTCACAACCTCTTAATCCATCTGACTCCGATTATCAGGTCACTTCCCATTCCTCATCCGGCGAGTCATCAGCTACTCAGCTGCCACCACTTAAAACGGTGCTTGGGTAAGTTATGCATATCATATTGTTTCTATTGCCTCCCTGCGTAGTATATGCTGTATTTGACTGTTATCACGCCTTTTCAGGGCCAATCGTAGGCCGAGCAAAAAGGCTCGCCTGGATAAAGCGGCCGACGAAGAGACTGCCCCTGAACCGAACAACGCCCCAAATCTTGAAGCGGCTATTTGTGAAGATATGCCCAATGATCCGCCACTGCAAGATGACGATTTTGTTGCTGAAAGGCCTGTTGACACCTCCCGTCCTGCTGACCAGCCCAGAAGCCCAACCCGGATTGAAAAATCCACCAGTCCAATCCGGCCTGCTGACAAACCAACTGTCCCTGGTCAAACCGGTGATATCAAGGACGATGACGTTGTGATTACTGGCTTTGGCCACAGCGAACTGGGTAATCCGGTCGCCTTATCCAAACATTCTGCCAAAGAAGAATTTGCCACTATGAGCAAGGGCAAGTGGAATGTTGACCTGGCAACTTACGCTGCTCTGAACCCCCAAGATCTTCATTCTGGCTACTTGAACCGGCTGTATACCAGCCGTGATTATGAAGCTGGCCTGGTGAAGATGATGAAAGAAAAATTCGAGGTAACCTCCATGTTCTTTTCCTGCTTGGATATTTCAATTTTAGTTAACTCTCCTAGCCCCCAAGGGCCTGTTTGTAATCTTCTTTCAAACCGGGACTTGATACAGAACTCAATACTTTCAGAATTCACTGATGTAGCCCCCAAGGGCCGGTTCAACGTAGTATAGTTAAACCGGGACTTAACATAATACTCAATGCCTCAGAATTCACTGATGTAGCCCCCAAGGGCCGGTTCAACTTAGTATAGTTAAACCGGGACTTTAATTTATATCACAGCATCAGAACATGTTCGAGCAAATAGCCATTAGCCCCCAAGTGCCAAGTTGAATACCTGTATTGAGCTTGGGACTTTGTGATTTTATTGACAGATGAAGATCAAATATGCATTAGCCCCCAAGTGCCAAGTGCATAACTTGTTATGTGGTTGGTACTTCAAATTGTACCGTTTGTTAAATCAGATGACTGTCTGTATGTAGGCTGAGCTGAGGACTAAAGAAAGCCAACTCACCGATCTTCAAGAAAACTTGAAATCCCAACAAACTGAAACCTCAAAGGCAAAAGAAGAATTGTCCAGCGCTTTAGGCGTCATGGAACAGCTTAAGGAGGGCTTCAAAAAGGAGCAGGCGGATTGGGCCACTGAGAAGGCCGCTTTAACCAAAAAGGTTGAAAATGCTGAAGCTGCCCTTAAATCGGTGGTAGATGAGCTGACCAACGTGAAGCGGCAAGTGCATGCCATGACTGCTGCCATCTTTGGTAAGCTTCCTTTGGTTTCTATGATAACTTGGCCTTCTTATGATAATTCCGGTTTGTGATTTTTCTTGTAATGCTGCAGGCACACGCATTGGTTACTTGGGGTCAGATGTTCGGATGAAATAGAAAGCTGCCTACACTTTAATCGAACAGCTGTACACTGGCGCGCAGCGGATCATCTCCACTGCATCACATAACAATCCGGCACCCTCTTTAATTCAAGATACTCTTAGGAGGTTTTCAATGCTTCCCGCCCGGTTTGAAGAGCTGAAGAAATCTGCTGCTCGAACCGGTGCCATTAATGCCTTAATCCGGGCAAAAGCATGGGTGCCAGATTTCGATCCTGTTGAGGCAGCTCAGGGCTATCCCAGTCTGAAGGAAGACGGTTCAGAGTTCAACGAAGATGACCTGAGAGTGATAAACCGGGCGATGCACCCTCTGGCTTGCCAATTGGCCAAAGAGGCAGACTTGTCGCATTATCAAGCTCAATATAATGATCAGAACAGACGAGTAGCTGCACCTATTCCCGAAGCGGAGAACCTGATCCCTCCGATCCGTAAGCATACTTACGCTCCTGATATTGAACCATCTTCCCTGATCCATGAGGAGGCTGTCTTTCAAGCTTTAATGGGAATCGACTGGACCACTGTTGACTTCCAGCCACTGGGTAGGGATGAAGAAGCTGAAGCGGCGCAGGACGACCCACAACCGTCAGTCCGGGGCGGCGAGCAAGCATGAACCGGAAGCCGATTTAAATAGCTGCTTTATTATATTCCGCCAAGAAAACAATGATCTTATTTGGGCACCATGTTGCCTTGTAATAGGATAGCCAACACTTTTGCTTTTAATATGCCTTTGTGCATAGGTGCTGATACCTTCGATTGAATGACGGAAACCTTCAATCTATATTGCCTGCAGTCACAAAATCTTAAACTACCACGGCGGTTTGTGCCGCCAGCCGGCTTGTGACGTTCATATATATATGCAATGAAATATTGAGGTATATGATTAAAATTTGTGATACAAAATACCTGCCATTGCTGGGCATGAAGTTGGCTTAGCCAATCTTGAAGCGGAGGTTGTAGAAACCATTACCGTCAAAGGAGAAAACAGCTCAGAGTTTATAATGCCGGTTTACCATGTAAACCGTGCTGGTCATGACAAGCCCCTGTTACTCCATAATGGGATGTTAACAGAAAAGTCAAACCGAAAAATTATCTCCGGATTAAAATGGACCGAATTCATCAATTGACAGTTTGAACCGGTCTAAAAATGTTATCGGTTTAAAAATGCAACAAAAATCAAATAACAGTTATGAAAAAAATATGGAAGCAAAGGCAATGATAAAACCGTTTGCAAAAAGAGGCTTTACTGAGCCGATCAGATGGTGTTACCATGGTCGGACACGACCAAGCTCCCAATAAGGTGTAGCTATGGTTCAGGTCAGCCAGGTCCCCAACTGAAACCGTGGCATTATGCCGATCAAGTGGCGTGGCAATGGTTCGGGTTCGACCAAGCCCCCAAGTGACTCTATGGCCTTAGGCCGATCAAGAGGCGTGATCGGTTCAGACTTGACCATGTCCCCAAGTGATCTGGTGGCTTTCGCCTATCAAAAGGTGTTGCATTGGTTCGGACACGACCAAGCCCCCAAGTGATATCATAAAGCTTTTGAAAAGCAATCTCAAGGGGTAAACCGGAGGCCGCTTTAAGACACAGCAACTTCATGTAACCACGCATGATGTAATAGAACAGATACCCCGCTTTAGCTGAGGCTCCGGTTTATTATTTTAGTCATAATATACATTGTCATAATATGTACATGAGTAGAGCCGATGGCTCAGGTATAATAAGGCCGAAGATGAGCTATGTTCCACGGCCTGTTGGTCTCCTCCTCCGATGTACGTGAGTCTTTATGCTCTCGAATATCGATCGAGATAGTATGACCCGTTGTAGATTCTTGCTGACCACGAAAGGTCCCTCCCAAGGTGGGGATAACTTGTGCATATCGATGCAGTCCGAAGCTCCTCCATCGTGACCCGACCCATGAAAACCGGATACTGAGCCACCACCGGACCCATGATCATAACGGAAAGCATTAGAGTTTTTGAACTCCTGCATAATGTAACAATCCTTCCAAAGGTGGTTGGCTGGCATCTCCTTCGTCCCGTGTTTTGGACAGGGTTGATTCAATAGATAATTCAAGCGGTCCGGATTGGGATTAGGCGCTCCACTTTGATTCGGCTGTTTACCCTTGCGTCGCTGGCACTTGTCCTGCGTGTTGGTATTAGCTACGAAGTCCATGCTGCCATCCGCTTTACGCTTGCCTCCGTTCCCGTCGCCTGCCGGATTGTGCTGATGCCCCTTGGAGTTGCTGTTCTTCTTTCCCTTCCCTGCCTTGTCATCCTCAGACTCGGGATCCTTGGTACTATCAGAATCAACATACTTCACTAAAGCGCCCATGAGAGTCCCCATGTCATTACAAAATCGCTTCATGCGCCCCAACTTTAACTTCAGAGGCTCAAACCGGCAGTTGCCCTCCAGGGTTAAGATCACAGAGTCAGCGTTGATCCGGTCTGATGAGTGCAAGATTTCAAACGCGCGCATCTAATGGGTTGTTGACTCCTTCCCCGACACAAGCCGCCAAGTCCACTAAAGACATGGGCTGCTTACGGTATCTTTGAAATTCTGGATAAACCGGGTTCGCAATCGGGCCCATGAACTGATAGAATTGGGCGGCAAGCTCTTTAACCAAGTACGGGCCGTCCTTCAAGCATCATGGTAAAATACTTTGCACACGCCGGCCTCATCCACATCTAGCATCTCCATGGCCATCTCATAGCTCTCTATCCATGCTTCGGAGGTAAATCAGCGGTGTAATTCGCACCTTGCGGACCCTTGAAGTCTTTGGGCAAGCGACGCTATGAAAGCGGGATCAAACAGGGCACCCCCAAGCTAGAAGCGACCCCTGGCTCGACTGAGGTGGTGGGGCGAACCGGCGTAAGCTGACGCGCCTCGTTCGGTGCTGCTAACTCGGCCTCTCTGCGCGCTCGGGCCCGATCCACCACCTCCTGGGCGTTATCGACGCCACCTGCCGGGTTGTTGCCACGGGGCGCACCACGCCGTGCATTACTTGATACGGCCGGTTCATCCATGTGCCTGCTATAGCTCCAGCTTGGGCGGGGGGTAGAGTGGATCCGGTCGCAGCTGTACGAATACGCTTCCTGTTGGACCAAACCTGTCCTAAGGAGCTCCTTGACCCAGCGCGTCTCTATCGCCTGTGGTGAATCACCTTCAATTGAAATAGCCTCCAGCCGTGCCGCAGCTGCAATAAGGTTATCCATCGGGTTGGAGTAGTGACCCGGAGGTGTTTGCACAACCTGAGGCACACTGGCGTTATGGCGAGGTAGATCTATTAAGCGGGGCTGGACCGGTAGCGCCCGTCTCCAGTGCTTCCGCCGGTTTACCACCGCGGATTACTGGTTCCGCTCCGGGTGTGTTGAAGAGGTCTCGGCTTCAAAATCAAGGCAAAGAGATCAGATTTCCTCTTCATGACTTCATGTGACGCGTTACGATCCAACATGAGCCTATAAGCTCGCGCATCTAAAACGGCTCGCTCTGCCGTCATCCCTGGCGCTCTGCAGCTGCTAGATCCGCTTTAGCTCGAGTGATTTGTTACTTCACATTCGCAATCTCTGCGTTATGAGCGCCCCGATCTGCCGGGTTAGCCTACGCCATGAGCGCAACCAACGCATCGAATGTATCTGATAAAACTTGAGCGGCGGGCGACAGGCCTCCTGCCGGCAGCCGTCGCCGCTGTTGAACCGGAGATCATTGCCGCAGCAGTCGAAGAGTGAAGCGCTGCTTGTGTACCGGCCATGAATATTCCAACCCGGTTGGGCAGATCGGAGGGGTCCGGAATACTGTCACCATCAGAACAGCCCCCAATCCGGCCATCTTGTAACTGATATAGAGATTCAGTTTCTCCGGTTGACGACTCGTCGCCAGAGTAGACGACGGTCTCGCCACCAGATTCTGATCCGCCCTCATAACTTCCTCCGTGGATGACTCCCACAAAGGCACGCTTCACGACCAGTTTAACCTGGGAAGATCTCGTACGCTGAGCTGTCTCGACGAGGTCGGTGCAGATGTCCGGCCAGCCCCGCTCACCAATCTTGCCGATGAAAACGTGTATGCCACCAAAGGGGACCCGGTATCCGTACTCGATTGAGCCGGCATCGGGGCCCCATCCTGCGTCGTCGATGTAAAGCTTGCCGCGACGACTCTTGGTCATCCGGCCCACATCATAGCCTTCGAGTCCTTCGAGCTTGCCCTCCAAGATCATCAAACCATCGTGCGATAGCCCCACGGTGGGCGCCAACTGTCGTGGTTTTGTCACGGCAGATGTCCTCGTGAAAGGACTTAGTCGTGGAGCCATCGCTACGGGTTAACTTGAAGGGGTTAAAGCGGACGCAAAGACACAAGGGTTTATACTAGTTCGGCCCCTTCGATGAAGGTAAAGCCTACGCCTAGTTGTGATGGGATTGATGTGGTTTCGATGACTAGGGAGCAAATAAGCTTCGCCTAGGCCTCAAGTTGTTGTTCTCGAACCGCCCCGGGTCGTCACCTTATATACACAGGTGACGCCCGTCGTTTCACAGAGTCCCAATCTCCGGTTCATACTCGTATCCGGGCTGGTCTCTCTCTATTCCTAACTTACAATACAAGTTTACATACCAGGCCGGTTTACGGCCATGTGTTCTAAACCGACTACAGGCCTTGGGCCCTTTCCTTCATGCTCGGGCTTTTACACCGTTGAACTACTGATGAAGTTAACCCGGCCCAGATAGGCCGGTTTACGCCCAGTTGTAATATCCCTGGTAATCCGGTTATCCTATCAAAGCACACTGCCAAGGATGAATTTGCTGCTATGAGCAAGGGAAAGGAGAAAACTGATTGGTCAGCTTATGTCGATCTTTCTGCTCAAGAGCTTCACTCCGGCTTGTTGAACCGGCTTTACACAAGCCGTGATTATGAAGCCGGTTTAGTAAATCTGATGAAGGGGTGCTATGAGGTAAACAGTTTTGCTCTTTGCTCTGTAGCTTCATTGCATCAGAAGTTCCAAGGGCCGGTTTGTCTTTAGAAAGTCAAACCGACTTTGTATATGCCATATCTTGTACTTTATGAGATTTCCTTTGTACTTCGATCAAACACACATTAGCCCCCAAGTGCCATGATTAAAACTTGTATTAATCCTTGGGACTTCAACAACAAGATAAAAATGATCCTCATTAGCCCCCAAGTGCCAAGTGTATAACTGGTTAAATGCTTGGGACTTTAACAAAGATATTAACATGCTCTCTTACTGTTGCAGAGTGAGATAAGCCAACAAGTCTCACAAATTGTTGTCCTTCAAGAAAATCTGAAATCCCAACAAGCAGAAACCACCAAGGCCAAGGATGAATTGAAAACTGCCTTAACCACCATGGAGCAGCTCAAGGAATGGTACAAGTCTGAAACAGGACAACTAGGAGACTGAAAAGGCTGGATTGCTGAAGCGGGCGGAAGACGCTGAATCAGCTCTTAAACCGGTGATGGAAGAGCTTACTGGATTAAAGCGCCAAGTCCATGCCATGACTTCTGCAATATTTGGTGAACACTGTTTACCAAGGCTTTATGAATATTCGGCTTTGAAATTTTCTCTGGTTTAACATGAACTTCTTGAACCGCTATAGGCAGGCGCATTGCTCATCTGGGTTCTGATATACGGAAGAAACTCAAGGCCGCGTATACGCTGATTGAACAGTTATATACCGGCGTACAACGTGTTATCTGCGCCACTTTGTATGACAATGCGGCTCCAACACTGATCAAGGACACGCTGGACCGGCTATCTATGACGCCAGCGCAGATAGAAGAGTTGAAGCGATCCGCTGCCCGGGCTGGCGCTTTACTAGCACTGGCTCGAGCCAAGGCATGGATAGCTTATCTTGATCCGGCTGATATAGCCAAGGGCTTCCCCAGTGCATAGGAAAACGGTGAAGTATTTGACAACGACGCCCTCAAACAGGTAACAAGGGAGATGCGCCCTTCCGCAAGTCGGGCTTGGCGAAGAGGCTAACCTGACGGTTCACCGATCTTTCTATGACGCAAACAACAAACGGGTTGAAGCTGCTATTCCTGAAGTGCAGAACTTGATTCCACCAATCCGTAAGCACACTTACGCCCCTGACGTTGATCCGACTGAGCTTATAAATGAAGAGGCTGTCTTTCAGACTTTAACCCGGATTGACTGGACCACCAATGACTTCCGGCCATTGGATGGGGAAGAGGAGGCTGAACCGACGCCAGATGACCCATCTACTTCACATCAACCCAGCGATGAAGCTCAATCCGTCAAGTCGGTTGACACATCAGAAACTGTCTGTTGTGAAACAATTCCATATTTTGGGCCTCTTAATGCCTTGTAATAGGGTAGCAAAACTATTTTGATCTGCTGCCATCGTGCAGGAGGAGATACTTTATGTGATCCACCATGTCAATGACAATTTTGGTTCAGAGATGCTGCCATCATAATATGCAACTCCTGTCTGTGTATAAAAAGAAACAGGGTCCTGGCGGTTTACCGTCGGACGGGTCATAATGCCCAAGAAAAGGGCTGATTGATAATCAAACCGTAAAAATATGAAATGATTCAAACCTGTGATATAATATCCCTGTTTATTTGGCTGGTTAACTTTGATTGTGATAAGGGTGAAAACCCAAATATGAAATTCTTTGTATAACCCCATCATGTACAGATGTTGTATAGTAAGTCATTCCGGGTGATGATGCACACCAGATGATCAAAGCTGGTGACTAGTAGTCAATGCCAGGCCGGGTTAAAAAACTCCGGTTTAAGGCCCTGTTTGGTTCGGCTGTGGATTTCTAAAAGCAGTTGTGAAAAGTATGCTGGGGAAAAACAGATGTGGAAAATCTGATGTGAAAAAGATGTAGGTCATTTGGCAAACCAGCTGATACAGCTGTTTCAGATTTTGGCCCGCATCGGAATCAGATTTTGGAAAGCACGTCCTAGGCTGCTTCTGCTTTTGGTTCAAATTTTGGCAGCAGATTTCTAGAATCAGATTCTGCTGGGTTCGCCCTTTGGTTCAGATTCTGCTACATGGCAGCGGAATCCGTCGATAAAAGCTGAACCAAACAGGGCCTAAGAATAAGGTTTGTCAACGTGTAGTTGCAAACCAAGCCGGTTTAATGAATACCAGGCTAATAAAATGACTGACACGGCCAAGAAAATCGGTTCAACATAAGATTCAGCAAAACGCAAAGGAAACCGTGTAGTCGAGGCTTTTTGAGGGCTGCCAGGCCCAAATTCGAGGATTTTTGTGGGCTGCCAGGCCGCTGAGTTGAACCATTTAACAAAGCCTTTTAAGATGGACCTCCAACTAACCAATAACCGTTTTAAATTTGACAAGTTCAGGGTCTCAATGAGAGTAACTGTCAAACGTTTGGAGGGTTGTGCCAGGATGACATGGATAGGAGTGTCTTACTTGATGAAGGCAGGTTAACCCGGGGTTTTAGGTAAATATACCAGGCTTCCAAGCCGTGGGTCGATACCTAGCTACAAGGGTCCATTCAAACTCCTTGGTATTTGACACAAGAAGCCCTCATAACGTGATGAGCTGTGCTCATTGGGTGCCTATGTTTGAGTTGTGCATAGCATCCAGACTCTCTTTGGCCCCTTGCGTGTGAAGCTCCCAAGCTTTGTGGCTTGATAGCCGGTTTAACAGGTAGTACTCCGCTTTGTCAGCTGAAGCCCCCATGTAACTCAAAGGATATTTGAGAAAAAATAGCAGAAGCCCCGCTTAGAGCAAGAATGCTAATTTATTTATTGATCATAATATATACATTATCGAAATATATACATAAGAGGAGCCTATGGCTCAAGTGTAATAAGGCCGGAGGACAGCTATGTTCCATGGCCGTCGGGTCTCCTCCTCAGAATTGCGTGAGTTGTCTCGAACATCAACGAGGTAGTATGACCCATTGTGCAAATTCTTGCTGACCACAAAAGGTCCTTCCCAAGGCGGGGATAACTTGTGCATGTCGGTCTGATCCTGGATGAGCTGGAGCACCAAGTCACCTTCTTGAAAGGTTCTTGTCCTAACCCAGCGGCTGTGATAACGCCGTAGATCTTGTTGATAAACCGCCGACCGAGCCAGAGCCATATCCCGTTTTTCATCTAACAGGTCCAGCGCCTCTTGGCGAGCTTGCTCGTTGTCCGCTTCAACATAATTAGCAACCCGAGGCGAGTCATGACGTATATCACTTGGGAGAACCGCCTCTGCCCCGTATACCATAAAGAAAGGCGTGTAACCTATTGATCGATTGGGGGTGGTGTTGATACTCCACAACACAGAAGGTAATTCTTCCACCCAACAACCCGGCGTCCGCTGCAAGAGAATCATGAGCCGGGGTTTAAGACCCTTTAAAATTTCTTTATTAGCTCGCTCCGCTTGACCGTTGGATTGAAGGTGTGCCACAGATGCTAGGTCAAGCCGGATGTGCTCTCTTTGACAGAAATCCTCCATCTCACCTTTGGAAAGGTTGGTACCATTATCTGTGATGATACTGTGTGGAAAGCCAAAACGGAAGATAATCTTTTTGAGGAATTGAACCGCCGTAGCTGCATCACATTTGCTAACAGTTCGCTTCAACCCACTTGGTGAATTTATCAACTGCCACCAACAGTGGGTCTTCTTGTCCTGAGGAACGCTTAAAGGGTCCCACCATATCAAGCCCCAAGTAGCAAAAGGCCAAGTAATGGGAATCATCCGTAGTTCCCGCTACCGGAATATGAGCTATGCGTGAATTTTTTTGGCAAGCATCACATCGCTTTACCAGATCCTCCGCATCAGCATGAGCTGTCAACCAGTAAAACCCATGACGAAAAGCTTTTGCAACCAAGGACTTTGAACCGGTATGATGACCACAATCCCCTTCATGAATTTCCCGTAGGATCTCTTGGCCTTCTTCCGGAGAAAAACAACGCTGAAATATGCCCGAAATGCTACCGCGGTGTAACTCGCCATTGTGAATAACCATTGACTTGGACCGCCGGACTATCTGTCGAGCCAGGACCTTATCATTTGGTAACTCGCCCCGGCTCATATACGCCAGATATGGAACCGTCCAATCTGGTATAACGTGTAAAGCGGCCACCAACTGAGCCTCCGGATCCGGGACAGCCAAATATTCTTCTGTAGGCACCTTAACAGACGGGTTATGCAAGATATCTAAAAAGGTGTTAGGAGGTACCAGTTTACGCTGAGATCCAAGCCGGCTCAAAGCGTCTGCTGCTTCGTTTTTGCGCCGATCGATATGCTCAACTTGATACCCTTTGAAATATCCCGCCACAATATCCACCTCGCGCCTGTAAGCCGCCATGAGTGGATCCTTAGAATCCCAAGTACCAGAAACTTGCTGAGCCACCAGATCAGAATCTCCAAAACAACGAACTCGACTTAAGTTCATCTCTTTGGCCACACGGAGACCATGGAGTAAAGCTTCATACTCAGCTGCGTTGTTAGTACAAGGAAACATCAAGCGGAGGACATAGCAAACTTTATCCCCTCGAGGGGAAGTGAGGACAACTCCAGCCCCCGAGCCTTCCAACTGCCTGGATCCATCAAAATGAATGGTCCAATACATATTATCCGGTTTATCTTCCGGTGCTTGTAGCTTGGTCCAGTCATTGATAAAATCCACAAGAGCCTGAGACTTGATGGTTGTTCGAGGTACATACTTTAAACCATATGGCCCAAGCTCGATTGCCCACTTTGCAACCCGGCCAGTTGCTTCCCTGTTTTGAATTATATCGCCCAAAGGAGCAGAACTAACCACTGTGACAGGATGGCCTTGAAAATACTGCTTGAGTTTTTGACTGGCCATAAAAACCCCGTACACCAACTTCTGCCAATGTGGATAGCGCTGTTTTGACTCGATCAGGACTTCGCTGATGTAGTATACAGGTCGTTGAACCGGATATTCCTTCCCATCTTCTTTATGCTCAACCACAATTGCCACACTGACCGCTCGGGCATTGGCAGCCACGTATAACAATAAAGGCTCATGATCAACTGGGGCTGCAAGAACTGGCAGTTCAACCAACTGCCACTTTAGCTCCTCAAAGGCCGCATTGGCTGCGCTACCTGCATTTAAAACATCCGTGATTTTTCAACATCCGATACAAAGGAATTGCCTTCTCCTAAAACGACCGATAAACCGCTAAGGGCTGCAATCCGACTGCGAGATGTTGAACATCATTGATACACTTCGGTTTAGCCAAAGATGTGATTGCCTTAATTTTTTCTGGGTTGGCCTCAATGCCCCTGTTGGATACCAAAAACCCGAGAAGCTTGCCTAACGGAACACCAAAAACACATTTATCCAGATTAAGCATCATCTTGTATACACGAAGATTGTCAAACGTCTCCTTGAGGTCATCGATCAGTGTTTCCTTCTTCCTGGATTTTACCACAATGTCATCCACATAAGCATGAACATTACGCCCGATCTGCGTGTGAAGACAATTTTGCACACAACGCTGATAAGTTGCCTGAGCACTCTTGAGCCCAAAGGGCATACAAACATAGCAGAAGGCTCCAAAAGGAGTGATGAAGGCTGTCTTCTCCTGGTCCTTAACTGCCATCTTGATCTGATGATATCCTGAATAAGAATCCAAAAAACTCAGGCGCTCACAACCCGCCATCGCATCAATGATCTGATCAATGCGTGGGAGAGCAAAGGGATCAGCCGGGCAAGCCTTATTCAAGTCCGTGTAATCCACACACATACGCCAAGTGCCGTTTTTCTTAAGAACCAACACCGGATTAGCCAACCATTCAGGATGAAACACTTCGACGATAAAACCAGTAGCCAACAGCCGGGCTACCTCTTCACCCATTGCCTTGTGTCTTTCTTCATTAAAGCGACGAAGAAATTGCTTGACTGGTTTAAACTTCGGATCAATATTAAGGGTGTGCTCAGCGAGTTCCCTCGGTACACCTGGCATGTCAGAAGGCTTCCATGCAAAAATGTCCCGGTTCGCACGGATGAACTCGATGAGCGTGCTTTCCTATTTTGGATCCAGGTTGGTGCTGATACTAAACTGCTTGGACGAATTGCCAAGTACGAAGTCAACAAGTTTAGTCTCGTCAGCCGGTTTGAAATGCAGGGTTGGGTCATGCTCAGTGGTGGGCTTCTTCAGCGGGGTCATATCTGCCGGATCAACATTCTCCTTATAAAACTTTAGCTCCTCTGTAGCACAAACCGCCTCAGCATAAGCTGCATCACCCTCCTCACAATCCAACAAGATTTTTCGACTTCCATGAACCGTGATAGTCCCTTTATGACCCGGCATCTTGAGCTGCAAATAAATATAACAAGGCCTTGCCATGAATTTTGCATAAGCCGGCCGCCCAAACAACGCATGATACGGGCTCTGGATTCTTACTACCTCAAAGGTCAATGTCTCAGACCTAGAGTCATGCTCATCACCAAACACAACTTCCAAAGCGACCTTCCCTACAGGATACGCCGGTTTACCTGGTACCACACCATGAAAAACAGTGTTGGACGGTTTAAGATTCTTATATGTCAACCCCATGCGACGGAATGTCTCGTAATACAGAATATTGATACTGCTTCCCCCATCCATGAGTACTTTGGTGAACTTATAACCTCCCACCTGAGGCGCCACCACCAGAGCTAGTTGACCCGGATTGTCAACCCGGGGCGGATGATCCTCCCTACTCCACACAATGGGCTGTTCCGACCACCGCAGATAATGTGGAACGGCCGGTTGAACAGCATTGACTGCCCTCTTGTGAAGCTTCTGATGACGCTTGCACAGACTAGTGGTGAACACATGATACTGCCCACCATTCAACTGCTTTGGGTGACTCTGGTAACCCGACTGCTGCTGATTCCCTTGATTATTCTGCTGGTTATTACCACCTTGGTTGTTCTGGTTGCCATAATTATTCTGAAACCCAGAGCTTGAACCGCCGCCACCATGGAAACCTGGACCTGAACCGCCCGACGGACCCTGATCATACCGGAAAAGATCAGAGTTCTTGAACTCCTTCATAATATGACAATCCTTCCAGAGATGTGTTGCAGGAGCCTCCTTGGTCCCATGCTTCGGACAGGGCTGATTCAACAACCGCTCCAGATTCATCGCCCCACCGCGCTGGGGCGGTTTACCTTTTCGGCGCTGCACATTAGCGTTAGCCACAAAATATGAATCCGCTTTACGCTTACCATTATTCCCACGACCACCTTGGTTGTACTGCTGTCCCTTCGCACCGCCATTCTTCTTTCCCTTCTCCGGTTTCTCATTATCAGAATCGGGATCCTTGGTATTATCAGAATCGGCATACTTTACCAAGGCTGCCATGAGGGTTCCCATGTCACTACAAAGGGCGCTTGAGCCGCCCCAACTTCATCTTCAGTGACTTAAACCGCAATTGCGCTCCGGTGTGATAATCGCTTGACCAGCGTTAATCCGGTCGGACGAGTGTAAAACTTCTGAAACCCGGCGCACCCAATGAGTTGTGGACTCGTTCTCTCCTTGAACACAAGCATCTAGATCCACAATGGACATGGGCTGCTTGCACGTGTCTTTGAAATTGGCTATAAACAGGGCTTTCAACTAATCCCATGACTCGATGGAATTAGCTGGCAGATTTTTCAACCAAGTACGGGCTGTTCCCTCCAACATTATCGTGAAGTACTTTGCACAAGTTGCTTCATCAACATCTAGCATCTCCATTGCCATCTCATAACTCTCGACCCACGCCTCAGGTGGCTGATCCGCCGTGTAGTTAGGCACTTTGCGTGGACCCTTGAAATCTTTGGGCAAACACACATTACGAAGAGCCGGAATAAGGCACGACACTCCCCAGGAACTGAAGGCAAGCCCGGTGCCTCGTTCAACTGACGCTTGGCTGAACTCAGGCGGGTTGATAACGCACCCAAAGCGGCATCCCTTCGTGCCTCGCATGATCCACCACATCTTGAGCATTGCGATGTCGCTGCTGCTAGACACCTCCGGTTCATCCATACGCTGCTATAACTTGGGCTCGGACGAGGGTTGAATGAATTCTATCACAAATATATGAAAAAGCCTGCTGCTGTACCACGGCGGTTTGGAGAAGATCTCTCGCCCGCCGTGTCTCAACTGCTGCTATTGAATCACCTTCCATCGGAATGGCCGCCAGGCGTGAAGCTGCGGCAATCATGTTATCCAGAGGGCTCGAGAAGTGACCCGGTGGTGTAGACACGTATTGCGGCGGGTTATCTGTTCGTTGGGGTGGCTTCGTTATCCGTTGTTGATCTGGAGCTGTCCTAGGCGCCTCCGTCCGGTTTGCAGCTACCAGATTGCTCGGCCGAGCGCCTGGTGTCTGAAAGAGGTTCAACCCTTCGTAAACCGGCGGCAGACGTGACCGGTACTTCCTTCGCATTACCTCCTCTGATGTGGTTCGATCCAGCATGAGCTGGTAATTCTGTGCCTGTATCCGCTATGATTGAGCATCCAAAGCGGCCCGCTCTTCAGCCATCCTAACATCCTCAGCTGCCAGGTCCTCCTTAGCCTGTGCTATTTGGTCCTTTAGCTTCGCAACGTCCGCATTGTGCTGATCCCGCGTCTCCGGGGTGACTGTTGCGGTCAACAAGGTCGCCCAGGCGTCCATTAAACCGGCAAGGACTTGCGCCGGACGGCGCACCGAGACTCCTGCCGTGGCTGCTGATCCGGTGTTCGTTGCTGCGGTGGATGAAGACTGCAACGTGGGTTGTGTTCCGGCCATGTAAACAGCAACCCGACTTGGCGGTTCAAGAAGGTCCGAAATACTGTTGCCATCGGAATATCCTTCGAACACACCGTTGTGAACTTGGTACAAGGACTCAGTTTCGCCAGTGGATGACTCGCCGTCGGAGTATACGGCTGTCTCGCCTTCAGACACCGGTTCAGATCCGATCCCATGGACATATCCTACGAACGCACGCTTCACAGCGGGCTTAACCCGGGCTGGACTCGCACGCTGAGCCGTCTCGACGAGGTCGGTGCAGATGTCCGGCTAGGGCCCGGTTCGCTGATTTTGCCGATGAAGACATGAATTCCGCCGAAGGGGACCCGCACCCGATTTCGATTGAGCCGGCCTCGGGCCCCATCCTTCGTCGTCGATGTAGAGCTTGTCGTGGCGACTTTTGGTCATCCGCCGATCACGCACTTTAAGTCCTTCAGAGCAGCCCTTCAAGAACTCGACACCATCGTGCGATAGCCCCACGGTGGGCGCCAACTGTCATGGAATTAACACGTCAGATGTCCTCATGAAAGGACTTAGTCGTGGAGCCATTGCAACGAGTTAGCTTGAAGGGGTTAAACCGGACAAGGGACACGGGAGTTTATACTAGTTCGGCCCCTTCGATGAAGGTAAAAGCCTACGTCTAGTTGTGATGGGATTGATTGGGTTTCGATGACCAGGGAGCGAAATACGCTTGCCTGAGTCTCGAGTTGTTGTCTGTTGTCACTGAACCGCCGCCGGGTCGTCCCCTTATATACATGGGTTGATGCCCGGCCAGTCTTGTGGGCTTCAATATAGTTGAGGGTGAACCGACCCCTCCTGGGCGGTTTACACTCAGTAGTTATATCCCCAACAACCACCAAGAGAGAGAATGAGTAGAGATGATCGTTATGAACGAAGAACATCCCGGAGAAGCAAGGATTTGGAAAGGAAGGTGTCGGTGTACAAAAAGAGGGGTACACTTTTTGTACCCCTATAACTGTGCACGGGCAGTCTGAGCCACGGACACCACCGCACTGGGCAAGGCAAGGGAGGTGAGCCAAGGTAAGGCCGAAGCTCAAAAGGAGCATAACGACGCCAAGACCAAGACCACAAAGAGCAAAGGGGATGAAGCGGACTTCCCCGGCAAGATCCTTGCCGGGGGGCGGTTTTAGCAAACCCGGCAAGACCCTTGTCGTGGCAGCTCGCCCCACACCTACGGAGCGGATCACCCTTGAGTCCACTGCCCCCATGGGGCAAGGATTCGGGAGACATCCCCGTGGTGGCATGCAGATCTTTGTGAAAGACATTCAAGATCAGATACACACTATAGAAGATGACGACCCTTGGCGGGATCCCAGCCAAGGAGGACCACAAGGCCCCCGGCAAGAGCCTTGCCGGGGATGACAGCAGGCGCCACGGCAAGACCCTTGCCGGGGCCCCGGCAAGACCCTTGCCGGGGCTACGGCGAGGCCCTTGCCAAGGACACCCGTAGGGCCACCATCAGGCCCACGCCAATCAAACCTTCACCGCCGTTCGCATGCAGCTGCCGACCCAACCAGTTGGGCAGGCACCTGCGTGGCGGCAAGCGGATCTTCGTGGAGACCCACCGCTGCGCCACCTCAGCTGCCCGCCTACATGGCACCACGGGCACCGCTGGCGTATGCGCGTGTCGACACGAAGGGAGCGGCGAGACGAGACAGGCTCTCCCCGTCACCGATAAAGCAAGGACACCTAAGCAAGACGCATTAAATGCGCCTTGTCATGTAATGCGAGGGATAAACTTCGTATCACATCAGACCTTTCCACCTCCCCGTGTGCCACCAGAGCAACCCCTTTCCCTATAAAAGGAGGCCCAAAGGCGACCAGGAGGGGATTCGCTTTTTGGAGCTCCTCACGCCCCATTGCTAGTTCAAGAACACAGATAAACAAACCACCAAAGCAGGAGTAGGGTTTTACGCATCCTCGCGGCCCGAACCTGGATAAAGAACCCGTGTGCTATCTGGTTGATCCGCTCTTCTCACGACCCCGCGCCCCGCAACCGTAGTAGGGATTCTTGTGATCCCATTGGTGTCGTCCCCACGCCGACATCTTTGGCGCGCCAGGTAGGGGGCGCAGTTGTGAGAATCAGCTCTAGCAGTTAGTTCGACGCTTCTTCGTCGTCATGGCGCCCAAGAAGAAGATGACGGTGGCGGTTGGCCCGTCGGAAGCCGGACATCCTGTCCGACGCAGGCGAAACAGCGGACCGGTCGCAGAAAGGACCCGGGCGCCGCCGCGAATACCAACACCGCCCCAAAGCAGCGAAGTTTGGGAGGCGGCGATGTTCAGGCGCTGATAACGGGCCGCACGCCGCCAAATCCAAAGACGGAGCCAGGCCCTCCGCGGGTGGCGCGCGGGCCTTCAAGATCGCTACCACCCCGCCGCAGCGGCGCGCGAGGCTTCCAAGACTCCCACGCCGGCGCCGACGGCGCGCTCTTCTCAAGCGGCGCGTGACGAACGGCGTAATCACGCCGAGGACCCCGGGCGTCGCCGCGGAAAGAGCCCTGAGCGCCACTCTCGGGATTTACAAGACATGTCCGCTCGCCGAGGCGCTGGTGAGGGTGGCATGCGACCGCGGGGTCGTGATAGAGCTCCTTCTGACATGGTCAGAAGTCGAAGCGCGTCGCGATCCGTGCAGGTTTCGCTACCACCAACGCCAACAGAAGCCCTGACGCGTGCGCAGTTGCTCCTCGATTTTGCTCCCACTACGGGGAAACTCGACGAATGGAGAGCCACTATCAGAAGCCTTGTTGCGGTGGCCAACAAAGACGAACCGAGTCCGGTGGAGCCCCCGGGTCGACGCTCCGATGGAGTCCCACGCACCAGTGGCAGGAGAGCCGGCGGCGCCGCAACCATGATGCACTCGCCTCCTCCTCGCCCGGTACCGCGGACGCCAGCCCGTCGCGACGTTACAGGCGACGAGATCTCCGTAGCATCGTCCGACCAAGGCCCACCGTGACCAGCGCCAAGTTCTTCGAACGGTAACATGAAGACGCCGAACCACTATCGAGCGCCGGCAAGGAGCGCGCCACCAATCGACAGCGAAAGCAGGGCCTGCTATGAGCCACCCGGCACCGGGGAGCCCTGGAGGCCTACCTTACGAGGTAGGCTGTCCGGCCCGTGAGCTGCGGCAGTTCCAGTGGCCCACTCACCGCACCTTCAAACCCGACGTGGGTGTAAAGTACAGTGGCAAGACCCACCCGTCCGAGTTCCTCAGCGTCTACACCATCGCGATGCAAGCTGCCAGAGCCCGCGACGATAAGGTGCTTACGAATTACTTTCTGTTGGCTCTTAAACCCAACGCCATGTCATGGTTGATGCACTTGCCAGTAGACTCTATTTCCTCCTGGTCGGATTTGTGCCATGAGTTCGTGGGCGCCTTTACTGGAGGCCACCAAGCCCATGGCGAACAAGCGACCTGCACGTCATTCCCCGTAAGGGAGGCGAGAGTCTCCGCAAGTACATACAGAGGTTCAGCCGGTGCAGTACAATATCCCCGATGTTCACCCCGCCGCCATCATCGGCCGCTGCTCCATCAGAACGTGCGTAACCACAAGATGCGCGAAGAGCTGGCAATGAACAAGGTGAGAGATGTAGCAGAACTCTATGTTCTTGCTGACAAATGTGCCCGAGCTGAAGAGGGAAGGAAGTACCCCGGCGAAGATGCCGGCGTGGAAACCGACTCCTCAGATGAGGATATTGCCGCCCCGGCGAAGAAAGGCCGGCGCCGCAACAGGAAGCGCAAACGAAAAGCCGTGCTTGCCGTCGAGGGATCTGATGACGCCGGCTCCACCAAGAAAACCAAGGCAGATGATCCCGGCAAGGAGGTTGCCGGATGTGTCGCCTGTCGGGCCTTGGCGGCTGCCGAGAAGCCAGGAAACTCCGACAAGCGATACTGCAAGATCCATCGCACCAAAGGCCATGCTCTCCAGGACTGCCGACAGGTTGAGCTCCTCGCTGAGAAGCAGAGGGCTGAGTATGAGAGGCGAGACAAGGAGAAGGGCCCAGACGGTGCTGAGGGGTCCGGCAAGAAGCGTGACGGCCAGGCGGGCCGTTGCGGCAAGGATAAGCAACAGGAGAGGCCCGCCCAAGGCCGTGACATAAAGCCAGAAGACGACGATCACGAAGAGGATGACGAATCCGGCGACCAAGAGTTTCAGAAAGCTACAGAGGCCATGTGCGTCGACGGCGGCGCCTCGCTGTATACTTCTCAGCGCCGGCTTAAACAATGGGCGCAAGAGATTACAGCGGCAGAGCCGTCATTTGATGCCCAAAGGCCGCTGAAGTGGTCCAGCACACCTATCATTTTTGACACTGAGGACCACCCTGATCGCACTACTGCGGTCGGGTGCTTGCCATTGTTGGTTTCACCAACAATATGCAACCTCAAGGTGACGAAGATGCTAGTCGATGGCGGGGTCGGTCTGAACTTGATCTCGCCTGCCGTGGTCGAGAAACTGCAGATTCCTGATGGAGACCTCGAAGAGACGGGCATGTTTCAGGGGGTCAACCCTGGAAGAAGCCAACCCAAGGGAAAGATCACGCTTCTCGTGACTTTTGGAAGCGACCTAAACTTCAGGATGGAGAGGATCGTGTTCGATGTTGCCAAGATCCCCTTGCCCTACAACGGAATCTTTGGCCGCCCTGCGCTGGCCAAGTTCATGGCGGCGTCACACTACGCCTACAACACCCTGAAGATGCCAGGACCTGTGACGATCATTACCACCCCCTCCGATAAGAAAGATGCGCTGATTTGCGATGACCAACTATACCAAAGATAGCGCCAGCAGCTGCCGCCACTAGGGCACTTGCTCCTCGCTGGGACCCCGAGGGGAAGAAGAAGAAGAAGACCGGTGAGACCTTGGGCACCCACTCCGCAAGCGCACCTCTTGAGTGTAGCGCTGCCGTCGAGGACGTGCTTGGGAGAGCTCCACCGGCGGAAACAATAAGCCCAGGGCCATACCGCCGGAACCAAGAAGGTTTACATCAATGAGGACGGCACGGAGGAGCTTTTACCATAAGCTCCACCCATGACGACAAATAGGAAGACGCGCTCGTCACCTTCCTGCGGGCGAATGTCGATGTGTTTGCATGGCAAGCTTCCGACATCCCCGGTGTTCCCAGGGAGGTGATTGAGCACCACCTTGTTGTCTGCCCTCATGTGCAGCCCGTCAAGCAGAAGGTCAGAAAGCAAGCTTTAGAACGACAAGAGTTCATCACAGAAGAGATCCGAAAACTGGAAGCAGCAGATTTGGTAAGAGGAGTGCTCCATCCAACGTGGTTGGCCAATCCGGTCGTGGTGCGCAAGGCAAATGGGAAGTGGAGACTGTGTATTGATTACACGGATATCAATAAGTCTTGCCCTAAAGACCCCTTCCTGTTGCCACACATCGACCAGATTGTTGACTCCACGGCTGGGTGTGATCTGCTGTCATTCCTCGACGCCTACTCCGGCTACCACCAGATCTTCATGACAAGAGAAGACGAAGAGAAAACAGCATTCATCACCCCATGTGGTACGTATTGTTTCATGCGGATGCCTTTTGGGTTGAAGAGTGCTGGTTTGACGTTTGCAAGGGCGGTCCAGATTGGTTTTGAACCCCAGCTCCATAGAAATATGGAAGCTTATATGGATGACATAGTGGTCAAAACCAAGGACAGGGCAACCCTCATACCAGATTTGCAAGAAACATTTGCAAACCTGCGCAAGATCAATCTCAAGCCGAACCCTGAGAAGTGCGTCTTTGGCGTCCGTCCGGCAAGCTTCTCGGGTTCTTGGTGTCACAGCGTGGGATAGAGGCCAATCCGGACAAAATCAAAGCTATAGAGCAAATTGAAGCACCCAAGCGAATCAAGGATGTGCGTCGGCTTACTGGTTGCGTCGCCGCCATGGGCAGGTTCATTTCCAAGTCTGTCGAGCGCGCCCTTCCCTTTTTCAAGATCCTGAAAAAGGCGGGCCCAATGGAGTGGACGCCAGAAGCCGAAGCAGCATTGCAAGGTTTGAAGAAATACCTCTCTTCCGCGCCAATACTAGTTGCGCCTAGGCCACAGGAGCCGTTGCTACTATACTTGGCGGCAACGGACCAGGTGGTCAGCGCCGCACTAGTGGCGCAGAGAGAGGTTGACGGCGAGGTTATGGCAGCGGCAGAGCCCGACACCACCAATGCAGAGACGACACAACCAGTTGACGTGCCGCCGAAGAAGAAAATGATGCAGCACCCGGTCTACTTTGTTAGTTCCTTCCTGCAGGGGGCTAGATCAAGGTACTCCGGCGTGCAGAAACTGCTCCTCGGCCTTCTTATGGCCTCGAGGAAGCTGCGTCACTACTTCCAGGCACACGAGATCACTATCGTCACTCGCTTCCCTCTGCAACGGATATTGCACAATCCGGATGCGACGGGAAGAATTGTGGAATGGGCACTGGAGCTGTCTAGCTTTGGCCTCAAGTTTGAAAGTACTTCGATGATCCAGAGCCGAGTCCTAGCGGAGTTCATTGCAGAATGGACCGCAACACCTGATGAAGAAGCCCAAGAGACTGTTCTCCCCGGCAAGGAGGCAAGTTGTGATTGGATCATGTACTTTGATGTAGCTTTCTCCTTACAACGCGCCGGGGCTGGCGTACTGCTTGTCACGCCCACCGGAGAACACCTCAAGTACGTGATCTAGATGCACTTCCCCAGGGAGGTGTCGACCAACAATACGGCAGAGTACGAAGGGCTGCTTGCCGGTCTTAGGATCGCGGCGGACCTCGGAATCAAGAAACTCATCGTCAGGGGAGACTCGCAGCTTGTCGTCAAGCAAGTCAACAAGGTTTAGCAGAGCCCGTTGATGAAGGCCTACGTCAATGAAGTGAGAAAGCTGGAAGAACGTTTCGACGGTATACAGGCTGAACACGTTCCCCGAGCGGAGAACGATATCGCCGATTACCTGTCAAAACGCGCTGCCCTCAAGCTACCTGTGGAACCAGGTACCTTTGTGCTTCAGCTAACTCAGCCATCCGTTGATCCATCAACAGAGCAGAATAAGAGGAGGAAAGCAGGGCCCAGCAAGTACTTTCCCGCCGAGCTCCCCGGAGCCGCCGGCAAGGATGTTGCCGGGGATGCTGAGCCCGCGACGGGACGACTGGCTCCGGCGGAGCGTCAAGCTCTTGCCGTTGAGACAGCCGCTCCTATAGCGGAGGAAATGCCTTTAGTCCTCGCCGTCGAGCCCCAGGCTCCAGCGTGGGCACAACATACCGTCTGATTCCTCCAAACAGGGGAACTTCTCGAGGAGCAGGAAGAAGCGGAAAAAGTAGCCCGTCGCTCTACCATGTACCAGTTCGTTGATGACGTCGTGTACAGTAAGAGGCCGAACGGTGTGAAATTGAAGTGTATCTCTCGAGAGGAAGGACTGGAGCTGTTGGCGGAGATACACGGAGGCATATGTGGATCCCACATTGGGTCAAGGGCCCTTGCCGGCAAGGCATTTCGGAAAGGCTTCTTCTGGCCCACCGCACTCCAGGATGCGACGACACTAGCCACCAGGTGTGAAGCGTGTCAGTTCCATTCAAATAAGCTTCATCAGCCAGCTCAAGCCGTTCAAACCATTCCTCTCTCCTGGCCCTTCTCGGTCTGGGGGCTCGACATACTGGGCCCTTTTCCCCGCACTGTCGGTGACTTTGAGTACTTGTACGTTGCAATCGACAAGTTCACAAAGTGGCCAGAAGTGGAGGCAGTGAGGAAGGTCACAGCTCAGTCAGCCGTCAAGTTCTTCAAGGGACTAGTGTGCCGTTTTGGCGTGCCCAACAGGGTTATCACCGACAACGGCACACAGTTCACAAGCCGCACCTTCATGCAATATACCCAAGACCTCGGCGGCAAGAAGTCTGTTTTCGCTTCGCTGCTCACCCGCGAAGCAATGGTCAAGCTGAGAGGGCAAATGTTGAAGTACTGCGAGGCCTAAGGACCAAGACCTTTGACAGGCTGCACAAGAGTGTAAGGCGCTGGATTGATGAGTTGCCGGCGGTTTTTTGGTCGATCAGGATGACGCCAGATCGAGCCACCGGCCAGACACCTTTTGCCCTGGTATACGGGGCAGAAGCAGTTCTCCCCACTGAACTCATATACGGGTCACCTCGAGTGCTCGCTTATGACGAGCTTGAGCAAGAGCAACTGCAGCAAGATGACGCAGTGCTCCTTGAGGAAGATCGTCTTCGGGCGGCTGTGAGAGCAGCACGCTACCAAAGAAGCCTTGCGCCGCTACCATAGTCGCAAGGTTCATGCCCGAAGCCTTGAGGAAGGCGACCTTGTCCTTCGGCGCATTCAATCGGCCAAGAATTCCAACAAGTTGACGCCAAAGTGGGAAGGCCCTTATCGGGTAATACGAGTCACCGGGCCAGCGCAGTCCGCTGGAGATCAAGATGCTGCCCGTGAGTAACTCCTGAACATTGAGCATCTTCGCAAGTTTTACTCAGAAAGCGGCTTGCCGGGCCCCCCGGCAAGCCACCTTTTGTACAAGCATTGCCGATGATGCGTGTAACCCTTTCTACAAAGCCAGGCGCAGACCCTGAGCATAAATAAATGAAGCGCTGGCGCCCTAAGTTATAGCATGCATGCTAGGTCGAGTCTCGTCCTTGGTTAGGGTTGATAGTGCTTAGCGGCGACTAACCCCTAGCTTAGAGGTCGAGTGTGCGTCTCTTTGCCGTTCTTTTGTCTTCTTTGGTTCGCGGGACTCACATATATCCTTGCCGGATCACTTGAGGACGAAAAAGAAAAGAGGGATAGACTGGCATCTAGACCCCGGCAAGCCAGTATTGCTGGGGGCTGCGAGTGCAAAGATTCACCCACGGCAAACCAGAGTTGCCGGGGGCTACTGACGAGGACATGTATTGGGGGTAGGGTAACAGGCCTGACCTAAAGACCCTACCCATGGACACCGTACACTTTGTACTGGGCCCCTGGGCCAGATCGCCGTCCAAATGTACCGCAACTTGAAAGTCACTCGGACGGCAACAACCACTCGAGCACGGCACTCCACTCGACAAGCTCATTCCACTCGGCCGTAACTCACTCGGATATGCGAAGACCAATTGTCAGCATAACGGTTTTGTAGTGGCCAGGTATTATGGCATTGATACTCCACTTTGTAACATAGGAGGTGAGGGGTGGCGCACTCTATATAAGCCACCCCCCACCACTAGACTTCGGGGGTCTTTTTGCTTCCACCTCTCTCTCTCTTTTCACCATTAGTCTCTGGACTTAGCTCAGGCATGGGGATCCGTTCCTCGCTCACACACACATTGTAATCTCCGGATACATACTAAGATAAAACAAAGCCTCTCCGGAGCACGAGACGTAGGGTTATTATCTCCATCGTGAGAGACCCGAACTCGCTAAAACCACTGTGTTACCCATATGCATCTCGATAGATCATGCTCCTTTACCCTACCCCTTTCTACTGTCAGACTTAGAACCACGACAGTTGGCGCCCACCGTGGGGCATGGCGTCTATCGAACCATGGTGCATATGGTTTTTTCTTCAATCTTCAACAGCGGATCAACTACCAGCACCAGAGAAATTGGCCGCTAGAGCTCTGGTTATCGCGTCATTCGTACAAATAAAAGGATCAGGGAGTTGCTCATCTCAACTTCGTCCTCTTTACAATCAAACATTGCAATGATCTAACTATGGTTTGTTCTTTTCCTGTATGCACACGAGCTCATACAAAGGACGTCTCCCTTTGTTCCGATTGATGACTCGGCTCCCGGACGATGAAGCGCCGTCGTCCGCCCGTCATCATCTCGCGTACTCATCGATGATGCCGTCGCCGAGCGCCCACACACGCGCAGCCGCTAAACGCTCGGCCTGATTCCCCGGCCGGTTGAACATGTCGGCCGGTGGTCCGGTCAACCCGGGCAACAAGGCCCAGCTGACGGCACTCGACCCAGCTCCACACTCGTCGAAGCACGACTCCGACATGTGCCAACTCCGGTTCCCCGAGCAGCGAAACGCAACCACCACCGCTCGCGCCGGCCTCGCCCTTGGATGCGCCGGCCCGCAACTGGACTGCGGGGCTGCTCATCCTCCTCATCGCCACATCTCAGCTGCCGTCCGGTTCTGGCCAGACCAGCCGTTTCCGCCGCAGCGGAGCTCTCCTCCGTCGTCCGCACCAGGTCGTAATCTCTCTCTCCTCCTCTAATTAATACCAATCCATACGCATCAAATGCATACAAAATATTTTCTTCCATCCTCGCGGCTGCATGTAGTACACGGGATCGGTTAGGCTCCGGAGCCCTTAACCGCGTACATAAAAGCAGCACCCGATACACGCCGTAATTGCAGCCACTGGATCGGTTAGGCTGGTCATAGTGGGAGTAACATAAGTAGTAACATAGATGCCACATAAGCAAAAGTGATGATGTGTCAAGTAGTTAATGAGGAGAGAGACAAATAGAGTAACATAATATGTTACCATCACCTAGCGGTTCCCAATGCTAAATGAGTCTATGAAGTAATAAATGAAGTAATGCATGACACTACATATATGTTACTACCCACTATAGAGGTAGTAACATAGCCTAGTAACATATACATGTTACTAGTCTAAGTTACTCCCCACTATGACCAGCCTTAGGCTCCCATGCCATTAACTAGTATATAACGCATCAGCCCATGCATGTCGTAAGTACAGCCAGCACTAAATGGGGACTTGATTGGTAGCATGCAAAACCGAAGCATGCAGCCATCATTGCATGCTACTAATACCATTTACTGTTGCCACACTTTCAAAACTCACGTTAACATTAATGCTTGGCCATGACCTCCGAGATTCACGGACCAGTTAAACTGAGTATCTATAGGTCTCATGCGTATTTTTTACTCGGACTGGCTGAGACACACCACTCGGACATGCATGACGTACAGGTCCTGCCCTATGCACTAGGACGAGCGTTGGATAACTAAGACGCCCCGCGCGACGCCACTCCGCAGGACACATCTACATCATTTAGGCAACTGTGTGTCATCGCTCTGCAGGATGCGTCCACTTCAGCCGGACGCCCCGCGCATCGCCACTCCGCGAGACGCGTTTACTTCACTCGGACGTCCCGCGCTTCGTCGCCCCGCGGGATGCATCTACTTGACTCGGCCTCCCCGCGCGTTGTCATCGGTTGGTCACCTCATAACCACTCGGCCGCCCCCCGCGTCGCCACTCGGTTGGTCACCTCATAACCACTCGGCCGCCCCGCGCGTCGCCATCGGTTGGTCACCTCATAACCACTCGGCCGCCATGCGCGTCGCCATCGGTTGGTCACCTCATAACCACTCGGTCGCCTTGTCGCCACTCGGTTGGTCACCTCATAACCACTCGGCCGCCCGCCTTGTCGCCATCGGTTGGTCACCTCATAACCACTCGGCCGCCTGCTGCCGCCACTCGGTTGGTCACCTCATAACCACTTTCGGCCGCCCGTGCGGCCGCCATCGGTTGGTAACCTCATATACAATCGGCCGCTCCACGCGTCGCCACTCGGTTGGTCACCTCATCACCACTCAGCCGCCCCGAGGGTCGCGATCGATTGGTCACCTCATCACCACTCGGTCGCCCCCCGCGTCGCCTCTCGGTTGGTCACGTCATAGCCACTCGGCCGCCCCACGCGTCGCCACTCGGTTGGTCACCTCATCACCACTCGGCCGCCCCGCGCGTCGCCACACGGTTGGTCACCTCATAACCACTCGGCCGCCCCGCGCGTCGCCATCGGTTGGTCACCTCATCACCACTCGGCCGCCCCGCGCGTCGCCATCGGTTGGTCACCTCATCACCACACAGACAGTTTTTTCTGAAATAATTGTTGTTGCTTATACTTGTAACCAAAATCCCCTAGTGGGTGACTTAGCTGCGAATCTGTTTCGCCTAAGTTCGAAAAATCCTACCGAGTGGAGAGCAAACCTCTCACTCGGGGGCTTAGCTGCAGTCCAGTACTCGCCTAAGTTTGAAAAAATCCTACCGAGTGGAGAGCAAACCTCTCACTCGGGGGCTTAGCTACATCCAAGACTAGCCTAAGTTTGAAATCCTACCGAGTGGAGAGCAAACCTCTCACTGGGGCTTAGCTGCAGTCCAAGATTTACTAAGTTTGAAAAAATCCTACCGAGTGGAGAGAAAACCTCCCACTCGGGGGCTTAGCTGCAGTCCAGTACTCGCCTAAGTTTGAAAAAATCCTACCGAGTGAAGAGCAAACCTCCCACTCGGGGGCTTAGCTGCAGTCCAGTACTCGCCTAAGTTTGAAAAAAATCCTACTGAGTGGAGAGCAAACCTCCCACTCGGGGGCTTAGCTGCAGTCCAGTGCTCGCCTAAGTGTTTGAAATCCTACCAAGTGGAGAGCAAGCCTTCCACTCGGAGGCTTAGTTGCAGTCCAAGGACTCGCCTAAGTAGCCAAAATCCGACTGACACAAGAGCAAACCTCTAACTCAAGGAGCTGCATCACAAGTATAATGAGCACTCCATCCCTATCCGCAAGGACACCGAGACGAAGGTCGACTGTCACCATCGCCTCGTCACCACTCGGCCACTCGCGCGCCTTCAGGCAGCTAAGTCATTTTACATCCTGTTATTTCCGTCTTCCCGAGTGTCCCGTAATTCACACATCACGTTCACTCGGAGACCACGCCACCGAGTGTACCTCTACGCTCGGTTGCTTATTTTCACATACTTGCTTAGTACTGGTTATGTGACTCCCGAGTCCAGCTTCCATTTTTTTGCATACATCATTCATGAACACCATGTGTCGTTCTTAATTTCGAGATTGCATCGGTCCTCCGGGGCTGCAACTTAGTCGAAACACTACACTTCCATTTTATTTGAGCCAATATTCCAATGAGTTCGATGGATCCATCGCTCGACAAGTTCGAACTGATCCTTCGATCTTCAGACTCTTGCTGGTTAACCACAGAGGCCCTTTGCACTCCCAAATGGGTGTCTACGGTGTTATTCACACAAATCATTTGAGCACATACCAAATTTCCTCGAGAAATTATTTCGTTGGCTTGTGCAATTTTTGTCAGGACCCCGATTCCAAATCACATCGACCTAGCCGGTAACACCTCATATCACTTTGCGGCCTCACGCACGGTATTCCCACGGGTGTCGCCTTACCATGGCCCGGGACCGTTTATGCGTCTTTGGCTCACGATATGACAAAGGTCGCTAGCATCCATATGATAAAGAACCCGGCCGACATGGCTAGTCGTGAACCCAAAGCGGCGCTTAACCTATGGGGACAGGCATACATGAATCACATCAAGCATGTCGGTCATCAACGTATAGATTCGGGCTGTAGCACTGGGCTAACAGGACTCCGAATAACACCGCGCGACATTTCCCCGAAGGGACAGACATAGGAATGAAGTGAAACACATGCCGACCAGTCAAGTGTCCAAGCAGTAGTGCTGGGCTAGCAGGACTCCGGTGAACCGGGCTGCAGCGGACTACTATCGCTCAGAAGCACGAGACTACATTTCCCCATATGAGAGGCTGCCAAGGATAAACAACTAGTTTGTTTGATCCCACACAAACCAAGCATTAAAAACATACACACAATATGCTCAAGATGTGTAGATACAACATGGCATCACAACATAACTCTCAGACTCAAATATTTATTCATTAGGCTCCGAGGAGCGAGATATTACAAACATGGGTCTCATGACCCAACACTCAGAACATACAAGTCGAAGCACAAGTGGAAGCTAAACATGTCCGAGTACGCATAACTATAAATGAAGAAGGCTGAGAAGCTCGACTATCTACCAGATCCTGCCGAGGGCACAATATATCGTAGCTGAGGTAACAAGCTAAACGTCAAGTCCAAGCGGAACTACTAGCGAGAACGAAGTCTCTCTCGCAAAACATAAAATAAGCAAACGTGAGTATAAACGTACTCAAGAAGACTTACATCGTAATCCAGCTACATATGCATCATTATCAAAAGGGGTGGTGGAGTTTGATCGCAGCAAGCCAGCTTGACTCAAGTTGGCTATCCTAAACTACGACCGCAAGTAACTCTTTTGAGGTGGCGCACACGAGTCCACATATTCACCATATCAATACACCACTATGGACCCGCCTCCGCCTCCCTACGAGAACGCCATCCATAGCACTCACGCTTATCTTATGCGCATTTTAGGGTATCCACTTTCACTTGTCTATGAACTGATATAGGCAACCTGAAGTCCTTCTCCGTGGACACGGCTATTCGAATAGATCATATTAACCCCGCAGGGTGTACTTCTTCACACACGCTCACCACTTACCGCCACGTTTACACGACATGTACTCTAAGCAACCTTCAAGCGGAAGCCCAACGTGGGTGTCGGCCACAGCCTACCTAAACACTCAAGTCCCAAGTCCGTGTTTATCGCCTATTCGGGTTCCATCCGCAGGAGTCCGGCCGAGGTTTCCCATACAGCCCCGAACGATGTGTACAGGTTCCCGAGACACCAAACGGGCGAATCGGTACACCGGGCCACGGTGCCTACCGCAACACAACCCACCCCTTACGGTCAGCATTGCGTATGGCCCCAAAGATACTACAAACACCGTAAACTACTTGCAACTCCCGGACCGAGGACAAGGGTGGTTAAGAAGTTTAGAGGGTCCATTAAGGATCCCAATGCGTGGTAGTAATTGTTTCATGGATCACAAACACAGAACTCGAGTTCCTCGAGGACGGCTGCAATGAGACAACCCACCATGTACTCCTACATGGCCTCTCACCGCTACCTTTACCAAATCGTGTTCACACACTTAGCTCACACACGTGAGGGACATGTTCACACAACCATTCCAATTCATCCCCTATGAATCGACCTGACTCAACTCTAAGCAAGAGCAGTGCATGACAACAAGCATGAATGAGTAGGCACAACATGGCTCAAACAACTTCTACTCATGCTAGTGGGTTTCATCTAATTATCTTTGTGGAATGACAGTCATGCAGAGGATAAAGGGGTTCAGCTACCGCAGCAAGTAACACATGAGTCGTTGTTGTCCTAATGCAGTAAAATAGAGCAAGAGCGAGAGAGTGGGATTATATCGGAATGAACAAGGGGGTTTTGCTTGCACAGCACTTCAAGATAATATAGTTCTTCATTGGTGTCATCGAATTCATCGCCTGTCACGTCAGCTCATCGAGAGGGGACAATTACCGGCAAATAAGAGAGAACACAATCAATGCAATGCACATTCACATGAATGACATGTCATGTTAAGGTACTGAATTCACCTAATGCAATGTCTAGCCAGGTTAATTGAAGTGGAATTCAAACAAGCTTAAACTCCAACTCCAAATGTTAGTTCATAATTTACCCTAATCATGATTCATCCTATTCAGTGAGGTTAACTTGTTCAAACATGCATGATCATGGCGTAAACATATTCTTCATATTTTTCTGATCATTTTTCATATATAAATTATTTAATTTGGAGTTACAGATTAAAAGTTATGAATATTTGAAGTTTGGGGTATTTTCTGAAATTTCCTGAATTAAATTAAATCCGTAAAATCAATTATCACACACCGACGTCGGGCAGGACGTCAGTGCTCAACAGGACATGGTCCGGTCAAACCTCGACAGTGGGTCCCAGTGTCAAGATAATTAGTTTAACTAAAATTAATTAAAACTAATCCTAATAGTTAACTGTGGGCCCCCACTGTCATTGACTCAAGAGAGTCAACCAGGCCCACCCCGGTCAAAGTCAAAGTCGGCTGCCGCGTCTCAGTCAGCCGGGCGAGCGACGCGGGCGGCGAGAGGAGTTTTGGCCACTCCGCGACCAAATGGCCCATGGAGGGCATCTAGGAGGAGCTGGGGAGGAGCCGAAGCTCTTGGTGGAGTTAGTCGGGGTCGGGGTGGCTGGAATCGGCGCCGGCGACGACCTAGGCGGCCGCCCGAGTTCGGCCGAGGTCGAACACGACGCTAGGGAGCACGGCGAGGCGTGTGGGGTGGCGTTTTGCGCTCCTGCGAGTGCGGTGAGAGCGGTGGTGTGCTCGGAAGAGAGCGTGCGCGGTTGTGGCCACGGCTACGCCATGGCCGGCGGCGAGGAGCAATCGGCTCCGGCGGAATCAACGGCTAGAGAGGAAAATAGAGCACGGGGAGAGAGGGGTTCGACAGAGGAGCTCACGGCGGGTCGAGGAGTAGCTCGGGCTGGCTCGGGAGGCCGGACGGGTGAATCGAAGGTGAGGTTGCCGCGGTCAAGGTTGAAGACGAGCTCGAGGGCGACGCTGCGGGCTTCCGGCGGGGCGTGGCTTAGTGAGGGGGTCGAGGACGGAGTGGCGGAGCTTGTGGGCTAGTCGGGGAAGCGAGGGAGGGCCGGTGGTCGCGGCAACGACGAGCGGCGGCGACGAGCTCCGCTCGGTGGGAGAGAGAGGGAGCCAGAGGAGGGGATGGGCGAGGGAGTGAACGAGGGGTTCCAGGGTGCGTGGTGTCATGGGAGGCGCCCAGAGGCCGAGGGGGAGCGGCAAGCGAGGTGGTGGCAGCGCGTCGTGAGCACACGCCTGCCCGTCCTCTGGCGCGGTGGAGAAGGCGATAGGAGGCGCCAGTGGGTGGGCCGGCCCAGCTGGGCCGGCTACAGGTAGGTGGGCTAGGTAGTCCTCTCTCTCTCTCTCTTTTATTTATTTTAGTTTTCTATTTTTCTGTAGTCTTTAGGGCTTTATTAAAAATACTAATGCTACCCCAAAAATCATGAAACTTGCTCAGGCCTACTGTTTGGAAAATATCCAACAGCAAACATTTAAGTTTATGATTATTTGAGCATTTAAAATATTTTATAGCATTTAAATGCCGAAATGCAAATACTTAATGAATTAATCCAGTGACCAAATATGTCATGAAAAATGTGCGATTACCTCCGGTTCTGGTTTAAAGCATTTTTCCGTAAATGATGAACATTTGCTAAAGCCATTTGAAATCATCGAAAAATATTTTAGGTGAACCTAGTGGATTCCTTTAATGCTAGGGTTTAGGCAATCCCCATTTCAAGTTTCTTAAAATTTAAACATGATGCATGGATGCTAAAGCAAAAACAAACAAGGGCTGATCTGGGGCTGTGACAATTTTTTACACAAGTTACGTGATCACTTGATGGCCCTATGTGCCAACTTCATCGCTGCTCGGACTCGGTCACCGTACCGGTCCTAGTGCACCACAATACCTACCTTGTCGCTCTGTTGACTTCAAACACATCCGGCCAACCCCTCTGTGGAATCCTCTTCATCGTATCAATGATATAGACCTCGTCAGGCATGAGACAGATAAGTCCCTTTTATAATCAAATTTCACACTTCACTCTGTTGCGAGTTTGCTTCTTTCGAGCATCACTCGGAAGCTTCTCGCCATCTTTACCCGAGTCTAACTCGATGAATTGCAAATCATCCATTCAAAACTATATTTCGTGTTCCGACGTGTCCGCTGTCAAAGCATGTAAATGCGCTCGGGGCTACGCCGCTTTTCGGGGCTGCATCTCGCTTTGGAATGACACTCTCCGAGTGGTCGACTACTTCATCACCGCAGATCCTTCACTTCAACAAATGCATCCGATCCGCCACTTCGACAAGTTTAGTAATCACCCAGATGCTCTGCACGCCATCTTCATTCCTACTCAGAATCAGTTGGCACACCGGTCTTCTCGCGCCGCAACCACGTTACACTGACCTTGTCACTACATAAGCTTCGAAAGCATTCGACTAAGTCCACTGAGGACCATTTTCGCCGTCCGGTGACACACGACTTCGCCTTAGCCGCCTCGCGCGCCGCCACTCGGTTGGGCACGTCTTCACCACTCGGCTGCCCCGCGCATCTTCACTTGGCTACATTCGACCACTTCACACGTCATCACCATTCAGCCGCCCCACGCGTCGCCACTCGGTTGGGCACGTCTTCCCCACTCGACCGCTCCGCGCGTCGTCACTCGGTTGCGTGCGTCTTCACCATTCGACCACTTCACAAGTCATCACCATTCGGCCGCCCCACGCGTCGCCACTCGGTTGGGCACGTCTTCACCACTCGAACGCTCCGCGCGTCGCCACTCGGTTGCGCGCGTCTTCACCACTCGACCGCTCCGCGCGTCGCCACTCGGTTGCACGTGTCTTCACCACTCGACCGCCCCGCGCATTGTCACTCAGTTGTACACATCATCGCCCCTCTGCCGCCTCGCGCGTCACCATCAGTTGGACATGTCTTTACCTCTACACCCCCAGCACGGGAACGACTAAGTTACTCATATGGTCAAACCTCATATCACACTCTGTAGCAAGCGTACCTCCTTCGAGCATCACTCGGGGGCTATGCACGATAGTTGGCCATGTCACCCTCAGGGGTTACGCCCATTTGGTCAACCTATTGATCACATCAGGAATATTCTTCTGACCATACATACTCAGTTCGCCGAAGATCTATAAGTGAAGCACGTCCACTCGGACAAATACCCCTTTCTTGCAAAAGGGTGAAAGCGAAGCTCCTCTACGGATACAATATACTCTTGCAACTACCCCTTTCACGCAAAATCTAACTGTCAATATAAGAAGTACTACTGGAACAATTACTCCTTGGAGTGTCCGGCTTTTTTCTACAGTCGGCAGTTTCAAAGCTGAATTCATTCACCGTGCCGAGAGCACGAAGATTCACCTGCTTGACCGAGTTCCAGGCTAAATTTATTTATCGCGTGCCGAGAAAAGCGCCAAGATCAGTCCGATCGACTCAGCTCCGTGCTGAGCTTATTTACCACGTCAAGTGCCTGAAGATGCATCCGATTGACTCAATTTCAGGATTGACTCAATTCCAGACTAAAAAGATATTTATTGTATCGACTGCGTGGAGGTTTACCAGGAGACTTAAACCCTCTGCCAGGCTCATCTAGTCCCACAGAGGCTCGGGGACTACACCCAGTGGGTGCACTCAGCGTGCCCCCACTGGAAGAGAACTCGGAAAGAAACATTCTGCTCGATGCAAAACCAGCTCCAGAATTACTCGACCTCCAAGTCAGAGAAGAACAAGTTCGATCAGTAACAGCTAAGAAGATTTTTAGTTCATCTCCACTCGGTACGGCCTGACCAGTCCAAGTGATAAACAACAACAAAAAAGGCAGGCTCTAAGACTCCCGCCAACTGCCCGCAGTCGACGGCAGTCTCGGGGACTACACCCAGTGGGTGCACTCAGCGTGCCCCCACTGGAATGGTATCCACTCGGAACGGTCCGCCCGGTCCGAGTGACGGCCAAACAACAAAAAAAGACACGTTCCAAGCATGAAGAAATTCCGAGTAACCAGTTACTCGATGCAGGACCAGCTCCAAATCACTCAAAAAAACATTGCTATAAGGTGAGTTCAACGCTCCTCCTTGGACCCGTTTGAGCTCATTTCACTCGGGCACCATGCAGACTGGAATCCGTCAAGGCAACAAGCGAAGATAAGACCGCCGGGTGACCAAAGGAAGTTCATAAGTGCCTCTATAGCACTCGACTCGTCTGGGAATTCACCTCGACTCGACCCGCTTAACCTCGACCGATTCGGGGGCTAATGACGAGGACATGTATTGGGGGTAGGGTAACAGGCCTGACCTAAAGACCCTACCCATGGACACCGTACACTTTGTACTGGGCCCCTGGGCCAGATCGCCGTCCAGATGTACCGCAACTTGAAAGTCACTCGGACGGCAACAACCACTCGGAGCACGGCACTCCACTCGACAAGCTCATTCCACTCGGCCGGGTAACTCACTCGGATATGCGAAGACCAATAGTCAGCATAACGGTTTTGTAGTGGCCAGGTATTATGGCATTGATACTCCACTTTGTAACATAGGAGGTGAGGGGTGGCGCACTCTATATAAGCCACCCCCCACCACTAGACTTTGGGGGTCTTTTTGCTTCCACCTCTCTCTCTCTTTTCACCATTAGTCTCAGGACTTAGCTCAGGCATGGGGATCCGTTCCTTGCTCACACACACATTGTAATCTCCGGATACATACTAAGATAAAACAAAGCCTCTCCGGAGCACGAGACGTAGGGTTATTATCTCCATCGTGAGAGACCCGAACTCGCTAAAACCACCGTGTCACCCATATGCATCTCGATAGATCATGCTCCTTTACCCTACCCCTTTCTACTGTCAGACTTAGAACCACGACAGCTACAGCTTCAGATAAGTTCTTCATCCCTTATCATGCATTCCCTTATGGACTGAGGTATGTGAAACCTCATTTTTTCCGTGCTCCCCTAAAAACTCTAGGCTCTAGGGCTCGTTCCTGGGGCCAGGTTTGGTCGTAGTCGCGACAGCAAAAGGATGAAACGAGGAGCCTAAACCCACCTCATCCATGCCTCCGCCAAAAGCGTGAGAAAGGTCGAGCGAAGTGGGAAGACGGCAGGGCCTGTTGCCGGGCAAGGAAATGTTTATCTTAGAGATATCAAGGATTTACTCCTTGTCGTGGGTTCTACCTGCAAACAAATGACCCGGCAAGCATCCCTTTTTCATTAAAAACATTCCACTCAAGTACAGCCCATGGGGAATGGAAAACATGAATGATGGGATTACAAGTTTTAAATTCAGCTAAGGCCCAAAGGCTTACAAACTAAAAAGAGATAAGATGCCCGTAACCCCTCTCTTGTCCCTCTCCTTAGGAGGCAGGTCAAGGAGGCGAAAAGGGCAAAAGGGGCGCCTAGGCGAGCTGCGAGAGGCAGGAGACACCAAGGGAACATCTCGGTGGCCGTCCGAAGGCTAGATGGTGATGGTGACGCCGGAAGCAGAGCTCGAAGACGAGGCGGCAGGACGTCAGCACGCGTCGAAGGCGTCGGTGCCCGCGTACTCCGATTTGACGGCCTTGCCGCCCGCCCTCTTCCTCTTCCGCAGCCTCCCAACGCCAGCCGCCCAAGGAGACGACCCCGAGAAGTTCAGGAAGCCGGCGACACGGATGATGGGGTCGCCGGTGCCGCACGGAGCGGCGCCCGACACCTAGTCGGACCCGTCATCCTTCCGCCTGCTACCCTCGTCGTCGTTGCTGTTGTCCTCCTCGCCACTCCCGCTCGAGGAGGAGTCTTCACTATCAGAAGAGCTCTCCACGCAGCACCTTGCCTGAGTCCCGAAGCACCCGAAGACCTTGACGGAGAGGAGGCTGCTCTCCATTAGCTTGAAATGGAGAGTGAGCCCCACCGTCAAGCGGTGGAAATGAGCAAACGTCTTCCACCCTCAACAAAGATACATCACGTGAGGGGCTGGGAAGTCGACGCGAACTCGCGTACCGCTTATCCAACAGCCCCTCATGTGCAACCGCAATGACTCCGGCGGATCCAGCTCCATCTCGCTCGCGAATGGAGTCGGATGGCGAAGCAGCGACGGCGGGCGACGGCGAAAGCTTAGGAGGGAAGGAAGAGAGGAAACAGCGACTCTGAGATTGGAAAAGGTGCGAGAGAGGAGGAGAAAGTGAGCAGCACGCCCACGGTTATTCCTTCTTATGGGGGAAAATGCGGGCCGCCTCCTTTCACATTTACTACGACGTGACGCATGCGCGCAGAGCTCAGCCCCGCGCATGCCGCCCACGTCACGCACGCCTCCCCATGCTGAGCCACGCACGGGAGGCATGGGAAGCGCAGCGCGTGAAGAGACTTACCGCGTTAAAAACCACCCTGCCTGCCCGCGCACCGTTTTTGGGCCTAGCCCAACGACGAGATTGCGCTTACGTGTGGCCCAGTCCCGGGGGCTCCTGTCGGTGTACAAAAAGAGGGGTACACTTTTTTTACCCCTATAACTGCAGGCGTCTGAGCCACGGACACCACCGTGACTGGGCAAGGCAAGGAGGTGAGCCAAGGTAAGGCCGAAGCTCAAAAAGGAGCATAACGACGCCAAGACCAAGACCACAAAGAGCAAAGGGATGAAGCGGACTTCCCGGCAAGATCCTTGCCGGGGCGGTTTAACAAACCCGGCAAGACCCTTGTCGTGGCAGCTCGCCCCACACCTACGGAGCGGATCACCCTTGAGTCCACTGCCCCCATGGGGCAAGGATTCGGGAGACATCCCCGTGGTGGCATGCAGATCTTTGTGAAATACATTCAAGATCAGATACACACTATAGAAGATGACGACCCTTGGCGGGATCCCAGCCAAGGAGGACCACAAGGCCCCCGGCAAGAGCCTTGCCGGGGATGACAGCAGGCGCCACGGCAAGACCCTTGCTGGGGCCCCAGCAAGACCTTGCCGGGCTATGGCGAGCCCTTGCCAAGGACACCCGTGGGGCCACCATCAGGCCCACGCTAGTCAAACCTTCACCCTCCGTTTGCATACAGCTGCCGACCCAACCAGTTGGGCAGGAACCTGCGTGGCGGCAAGCGGATCTTCGTCGAGACCCACCATGCGCGCCACCTCATTTGCCTGCCTGCCTACACATGGCACCATGGGCACCGCTGGCAGATGCGTGTCGACACGAAAGGGAGCGGCGACGGACGAGACAGGGCTCTCCCCCGTCCCCGATAAAGCAAGGACACCTAAGCAAGACGCATTAAATGCGCCTTGTCATGTAATGCGAGGGATAAACTCGTATCACTGTACCCTTTCCACCTCCTGTGTGCCACTGTGGCAACCCCTTTCCCTATAAAAGGAGGCCCAAGGCGACCAGGAGGGGGATTCGGCTTTTTGGAGCTCTTCACGCCCCCATTGCTAGTTCAAGAACACAGATAAACAAACCACCAAAGCAGGAGTAGGGTTTTACGCATCCTCGCGGCCCGAACCTGGATAAAGAACCCGTGTGCTATCTGTTTGATCCGCTCTTCGCACAACCCTGCGCCCCGCAACCGTAGTAGGGATTCTTGTGATCCCATAGGTGTCGTCCCCACGCCGACAGAAGGACAAGTCATCAAGGAGCTACACAAAACGAAGACATCAATCTCATGTTGGTGAATGGGTATCCGGCTCCGACTCCGACAATCACTCCGAAAGAAGCTATCACTCCGACTCCGAATATACTCAAGATGAAGGTGTTGCCGGTCTAGCACTTGTGTCAACCAACTCCTACGACATATTTGATTCACCAAATGAAGGAATTGGAAGATGCTTCATGGCCAAAGGTCCAAAGGTAACACACCCCGAGTATGTTGATTTCAATAGTGATGAAGATGACTTGCTAGGTGATGATGATTTACTTGTTGACAACTCTAGTGATGAATACTATGATGAAATGTCAATTTATCATGCTAATCAAGATAAAACGAATGACAATGATAAGGAGAAGATTGAGCTACTAACTAAAGAACTAAACACTCTTAAGTTAGCTCATGAAACTATCTTAGAAGATCATCGAGAACTTTTAAGGACTCGTGAGAAGTTACGCTTTGAAAAGCTCAACCTTGAGAAAGAGCATGAGTTCTTAAAGGCAATCAATGATGATCTTCGTAAGAAAAGTTCTTCTTACATTGCCAAGCGTTTACTCTTATCTACTTACATGCCTCAAGTCAATTCTAGTAACAAGAACAAGAAGGATTCTTCCTCTAGTAGTAACAATAAGCATGCTAAATCAAATGTTGTTGCTTCTAGTAGTTATCTTGATTCCACTAATGATTCTCTTAGCCAAGTTACGCTTGAGCAAGAAAATAGCTTATTGAAGGGAATTATAGAGAAAGGTGTTTACAAGAGCCTTGCCGGGAGTAAGCAATTTGAGGAAATTGTACGCAAGCAAGGAAGGCACCGGAAGAATCAAGGTGTTGGTTTTGAACGAAAGTTCAATGCCAATGGAGTTGAGTGGAAGAAGATCAATACCCCAAGACGAAGTTTGTTCCTCAACAAGAGAAGTATGATCCTACTTCTTTCAAGGGGACACAAGCCCAAGATGATCTTCCACCACAAGACCACAAGCAAAAAGGCAAGGACAAGCTTCAAGAAGAGATTGATGCATTTGAAGAAGCTCCAAAGGCCTTGGTCAAGTCGGTTCCCAAAACTACATCAAGTTCTACTTCATCAAGTACGACTACAACTCCAAGGATTCCCATCAAGATGATGTGGATCCTGAAGAATAAGAACTAGAGAGTTCTTGAGGGTGACTCCGCCAACATATTTCACTCATATCATTTTGGCAATAACTAGTGCAATCAACTTCCACATCTTGCACTAGTTCAAGGAGTCACAAACCCTCTTGTTGTTAAGACAAGGGACAAGGTAACCTAATGCTCTCATAGACATCATCTTGTGTGTGCATCACTCTATGTCTATGGATATCCTTGTTTGTTCCTTGTGGGACTAACCCTTGTAGGTATTGAAAGTGCAACCCACTCCAAAGGATTGCTCCAAATGATCTACATCAACTTTGAGCATCCACATCTTCAACACCTACATGAAGTCATCATCGACAAAACCCAAGGTTAGTTCATCCCTCTAAAGGGGGGATCTCACATCTAGGGGGAGCTTTACTCTAAGAATTGAGCTAAAGCAACTCTAATGGTGTGAACACAACAATGCATTATGTAAAAGTGGTAACCCCACTTGAGCTTAAACGATGAGTATGACCTATGATCAAATGTTCTCATTTGACTCCTAAGTCAATATACTCATATATAGATGACCTAGTCATCGCCAATTGCTTGATAGATGCTAGAATTGGTTGTGCATGCTTTGCCACATATTTCATTTGCCATTTCATTGTGTGAGCATGTTGGTTGCATATTTTACTCATTCGAGGACATCCACTTGTTGTTTTGATTGATTGGTTTCTTTTTCTTTTGCCAAGTGGATGGACAAGAATGCCTAAGTGTCGGATTTCGGGTTCCGGCAGACCCTTGAGGTTCGAACACTGGGGTGCGCGCGGAGATCCAACCTTCCACCTCCTCGTACCTCGCCGAATCGCTGGGACCTAAACTACTAAACGGAACAGCACAAGAGACACGAGATTTATACTGGTTCGGGCCACCATTGTGGTGTAATACCCTACCCAAAGGTGTGGTGTGGTGGATTGCCTCTTGGGCTGATGAGGAACACTACAAGGAAGAACAGCCTCGCGAGGGTCTGTTCTTGGCGGGTGCGATGAACTGCTAGGTGGTGTTCAGTCGCCCTAGCTACTGGCTTCTTGATGAGGGTTCGGATTTCCGATCCCCCTGCCCTGGGGGTGGCTACTCCTATTTATATTGAGCGGAAAGGGCGCCAACAATTGGCCATTTTGAAGGGGAACAGCGGGTACACTTATCCTGACTAAAGTTGGTCCTCGCCTGCCAAAGGCTCTGGTGATGACGCCTGCTTGGGCTCCACGATGACTCCTTCCACCGTTGGGATGGTCTTGGTCTTGTTGCACCAAAGCGGATGCCTTTTCTTGATGCTCTCGCCTGCGCTTGCTCCCTTTGCACCAAAGAGGAAAGGAGGACACTCAGCTGGTCGGCGCCTGATCGGGCGCCCTTGGTCGCATGGCTTGCGTCATGGGCACCTCGCGAGGTACCCTGCCTTGAACTCTTCGCCTCCTCATGAGCCACTGACGAGGTCGTGCCTGAGGAAGCTCCTTGTCGTCCGCCCCGCGAGGCTTGGCCCCTCGCGATGGTCTTGAGCTTGCGTTGATGAAGATGGGCCGTGCTGGGCCTCCTTCGAGCCACGCCGCAGGCTGCAAGCAGGCAAGTCTGGGGACCCCCGTTCCTTAACGCCGACAAGAGCTCCTCGGGCCCACGGCACGCCGAACTTGGCCGAGCGGAGAGGCGAAAGGGCAAGTGCGGCGTCATGGGCCCTAACAGCCGGGCGGTTTTGGGCGCCGCATGGCGGTTGATTGACGCCAGCGTGCGCTTGCTTCCCCACGATGCCTCGGTAACCACCCGGATTCGACAAGTCCTCGCATGCGTAGTCGGTCATGATTACCGGTGATCGTGGAGGCCGGCAGTTGGCCTTCGCCGGCTATATAATGCACGGAACGGCGCGCGCCCTTCCAGTCCATCCTTCTGCTTCTCCTCCTCCTCGTTTTGTCTGGTTGCCATGGCTCCGATCCGCCGGTTCTCCACGGAAGAGAAGGGAAAGGCTCCTCAAGAGGATCCTGACCTGCTCCCCCCAAAGAAGCGGCTCGCCCCCTGGTGTCAGGGCAAGAGCGCTCGCCAGGAGGCGCCCGTGCCCTGGTGCGAGCGGCCGCCACCAGGGTTCCCTCTTCCCTTGTATGCGCGCATTGGCGGCTCTGAAGGAGGCGACGCCGGGCGCCACGAGCAGCGCCGCCGACGACGCCGGTGGGTCACGAAGGTGTGCGTCTTCCCCCCTGGAGTCCACGCCGAGGGCTCCTGCCGGGAGTTCGTGCTTCACATTGCCGCGCCTCCTAAATCTTGGATTCGTCTTCCTTATTTCTTCGCCTCCGTCAGTCCGTGAAGGAACCCTCGACTCTGGCTGCAAGACGCCCGGCTGCGGCACCCTCGCGACCGGGCAGAGGTCGGTAGTTGCCCGGGCGAGGTCTTCATGACTCGAGGCTGGGGCGAGGTCGCCCGGGTCTGCAGGACGAGGGGCGCCCTCACGATCCACCTGGAGTACGATGGTGCTTCGGTGGTGTCCTTCAAGGTCTTCGACGCGGAGGGTCGTCGGCTGGAGTGCTGCCCCGTGAAAGGTGGTCGAGGTCGTGTTGCAGTGAGACAGAGGCCGACCGACCACTCCCTTGGCAGCTCCTCAGGCGACGAAGGCGCCGGAGGATCCAGCGACTCCACCGAGCTCTTCGCGACGCCGGAGACGAGCGACGACAGCTACGAGCCCCCGAGCCTGCGCCGCTCCCGGAGCAGGGCGGGCTCGTCAGGCCGTCGCTGCCCCTGATCTGGATGGGGTTGGCGCCGGTGCCGGACGGGCCACTGTTGATGACGGCGTCTGCCGCGGTGCTCCCTGTAGGTAGGACCCCTTAGGATTCGCATCTTTTGTTCCTGCGAGGAGCCAAGAATGTACCCCGCGGGGGCTTGTAAGATGTTTGTAGCTTCGTTTGTCAATATGATCCTTATTGTGAAGCAGCGAGATGCTTATTCCGTCTTAGCTTAGTTTCTTCCTTTCGGACGTCGTGAGGGCTTGATGCTCTGTGCCGACAGGTCCCAGTCCCAAGGCGGCTTCACGTCAGCTGGTATGCCAGTCACGATGCCGTGGTCAAGGCCAGAGGTGAGCGGCCCGAGGTCCGTAAGAGCCTCCGAGTCGCGATGCTTAGGGGTCCCCTTGGCGCTCAAGCAGCCATCATTCGTGAGAAAGGAGAGCGTTGCTATAACACGGGGTTGCATTGAGTGTGGGGATGGTGTTGCGATAACTAGTGTGTCCGGAGGGTGACTTATCTCGAGGGTCAGGACAATGCTTCCTGGTGCGGCGCTAGGTCCGTGCCTTGGCCGGCAAGAGATTTCGTGGCGAGGTTGCTTCGTGCTCCTTGGAGGGACCCTGCAGGTTCACCACAAAAGGAACAAGAGCTCACCGTGGCGATCGTTAGTTCTGCCATTAGTTGCTTGGGAGAGGCGCGAGAGGCCTCGCGAGGTGTGTTGGGGCACCCGTGAGCCTGCGCTGGACTCATGAGGCCCTACCTCAAGGCGGGTTGCGCCTGGCTCTGGTCCTTATCTTCGAGTGTGTTCCTGCAAATTTGGCCAGATGCCGGTGCTCTACGTCTTCGGGTTCCGGCTCTCGGGCTGGTCTCAGCCGTCGCTGGCAAGCCAGGTCGCGATGCCATGGACAAGACCAGAGGGTGAGGGCCGGAGAGCCGGTAGGAGCCCTGAGTCGCGATGCTCAGGCACCCCCCCTTTAACGTGCAAGCTGGGTTAGATGCAGCAACTCTACGTCCTCGGGTCTCGGCTCTCGGGCTGGTCTCAGCCGCCGCTGGCAAGCCAGGTCGTGATGCCATGGACAAGACCAGAGGGTGAGGGCCGGAGAGCCGGTAGGAGCCCTGAGTCGCGATGCTCAGGCACCCCCCCTTTAACGCGCAAGCTGGGTTGGATGACGAAACTCTACGTCCTCGGGTCCCGGCTCTCGGGCTGGTCTCAGTCGGCAGCAAGCCAGGTCGCGATGCCATGGACAATACCAAAGGGTGAGGGCCGGAGAGCTGGTAGGAGCCCTGAGTCGCGATGCTCAGGCAACCCCCCTTTAACGTGCAAGATTCCGTCACCCAAGAAAGGGCACCAAATAACTAGCATGGTGGAGCGAGAGCATAATCCTAAGAAAAACATAAGAAGGATACATGCCGCTGGGACAGGCCCGAGCGGCTTGGGGATGATGCAGCCCGAGGGGCGCCCCCAACAGGATAGGCTAATGACATGAAATAAAAGGGATACATGCCACAGGGACGGACCCACGCGGCCTGGGAATAATGCGGCCCTGAAGGCGCTCCCAGCCTGAAATAAAACTTAAAGATGTCACCTGGTGATGTTGGGGGTGAAGGGGTGTTGGTGTAGCAGACTCGGTGGGCTGCGGAAGCCGATCCTCACGAGCCCCCAGGCCCGGGGGCCTCGGGAGGATCCGTAGGCGCTGGCGGCTCCTCGGGGACCATCTCCATCTCCGCCAGGGCTGTGGCGTGCCGGACCTCTCGAGCCTCCAGGATGGCCCTCATGAGATGCTGGTGCGCAGCAACCGCGTTTGGCAGGTCGTGAGGCATGCGCACGTAGCCGTGGGGCAGGCCCTCGCAACGTCCCACTCGCGAGGGCCAGAGGCGCTCTTGAGATGCGGCTCGGTTGAGTGTGGCGACCGATTCTCCGGGTGTTAATCCCAGGAAAATGGTCCTTGTGCTTATCTACCCCAGGATAACTGTTAGCTGATAAGGCACTAACTTGATACAGAAAATCCAAGCAATATACATTATATGTAGTACAAGACCATTCTGGCCTGTGAGTACAACAAAAGGTTTCTAAAGGTTGTCAAGGAAGCGGTTTATGAAATATCCTTGTCTATGGGACTCCATTTCCCACAGGAACAGCTGACCAGGATAACTCCTATCTTCGCGTGGCTGTTATCACTGTTGCCTAGGTTCTGGGACAGTCACCGCAATGCTCCTCTCCAAGCATGAAATCTGGCCAAGACAATAGCCAGGGGCAAGCCAGTGAGTACTTTGAATGTACTCGCAAACACAATGAACACAGGCATGATTTAACAATGATGTACTGAAAATATAATATGCTCATGACGTTAGTCACATAAGATAAATAAAACTCTGTTGCGTGCAAGCATGATATTTATGGATATGCAATAATATGGCAGTATTAAAATCATGAAGTAAATAACATAAAGGACTTCAAAAGAAATACCACAATCGGGCGTCTGAGCGACACCGCATAAAGGGCTTTAAAAGAAATGCCACAATCGGGCGTCTGAGCGACACCACATAAAGGGCTTTAAAAGAAATGCCACAAGGCGTCGAGCGACACCGCATAAAGGGCTTTAAAAGAAATGCTACAATCGGGCGTCGAGCGACACCGCATAGGGGCTTTAATAGAAATGCCACAATCAAGGCGTCGAGCGACACCGCATAAAGGGCTTTAAAAGAAATGCCACGATCGAGGCCCGAGCGACACCGCATAAAGGGCTTTAAAAGAAATGCCACAGTCAGGCGTCTGAGCGACACCGCATAAAGGGCTTTAAAAGAAAAATAAACACAGTGAATATCCAGGAGGTAGAACCATTCCAGGGATATTCGATCATACCAATAAAATCATAGGTTAGTCAACAATATCAATAATAATCGTAATTATCATGATCCAAAATCTGTAATTTCAGTTAACAGTTTAACAGTTTAAGCCATTCAAGACCGACACTAAGACCGACACTTGACCCATCCCAAACTGTAATTCCTTAACCATGGACACGGCTATTCGAATAGGTTTATTCTCTGCAGAGGGTGTACTCTTTACCCACGAGTAACGGATTCCTTTAGTCCATCGGGGCTAATTCCATCTACGGTCTTTTTGTTGAAAAGACACCTAACTTGCACACACCAGCTTAACTCACATGTGTCTGGAATCACCCACGACACCTGTTAAGCAAAACTCTAAGTGGGGAGGCCACAACCTCGACGTAACATGGGATCACAAAATTTATACAGCACAAGAAACTGGGAGCTACCCCTTCGACTACAAATCAAACACCCATGCTCCCGGACCTGGTGGCATGACTACGGATGCCTCCAAGATCTTCCACCACGGCCTCTCCATGCGGTGTGTGCTAGGAAAGGGTTGACAACTTATCGAACTGCACCCTACTTGGTGTAGGGACGAGTGGTAGTACGAAGCAAGTATGGGGTTATCTTGGCACAAGACTCGATCTACGGTCGACTCAGAGGTTGTAATATTCCTGCATGATTAGTATAACAATGCATATATTACGAACAGCAGATAGAAACGCCACACGACATATTCCCCTCATGCCATACCGGACACGTCCGTCTCGACGGAGGACTAGGGGCAAGACCGTGTCTACCCAAGACAAGGGCCTTCCCGGCTTTCCTCCCGGTATACGTGAAAGGCATATGTCGGTGATTTCAATCACAATCATCTCAACTTCATTTGCATGAAACCTGTTAACATGCACTCATGAGTAGGAACACCTTCTCACATAAAATAACGTATGCACGTGTCGGGGTGGTGTTGTCACCGTGCTAATGCAACACACACACACATATTTCACCAGGGTTGAGAATGCTTTCCTTCAGGTTATGGGAAGGAAGGGTGCATCCAAATCATCATGAAATCTTCAAAAATCCTATTTAACAATAATATATTTGAATTAACACACAAAATAAAAACAGCACAAAAAGTTGTTTTGAAAAAATTCTAAATAAATCTTAAAATAAACTAGACAATATTTGAGACTGGTAGCAAAAAGAATCAATTCATTTGGAGTTGTATTTAAAAAGTTATCGACAGTCAAAGTTCTGGTCAAATTTGATTTTAAAATAAAACAGAAAAACAGAAAAACGGTTCGATTAGGCACGTACACGTCGAAAGCGTAATCTGGAAATACGCTTCCACTTACTCTGCGTTGACCGTGCATGGTCACTGACAGTGGTTCCTAGGTGGCCCACTAGTCAGGTTTGACTAGTCTGTCTTCCTTCTTCTCCCTCTGTCCCGAGTGAAGGCGGGACTCCGGCGACCGTCACCGGCGAACGGCGGGTCCTTGAGGGAAGCTGAGGGCGGGGATGGATCTGCGGGTCGAGGGTGATCCTACTGGTAGTCGCTGGGTCGGCGGGGACGGCGTGAGCTGCCGGCGAAGCCACAGCGGAGGAAAGCTTCGGGCGAAGTGGTTTTGGCGGCGGTGGTTCCCGATCTAAATGGAGTAGGGGAATGTGATCACGGAGGAAGGAAAGGTTCTGGTGGAGAGAGTGGAGAGGGGATGCCTGGTTGTGCCGGAATGGCCTGGTTAGTGGCGGCGGCTGGAGTTGCCGGAGAGGTTGAAGATGGCCTGCTCCTCCAATTGGCGGCTAGGGGGCACTAGCGAGACGGTGTGAGGCTGCTGCGTGAGTTTGAGCTCATGACCTCCTTATATAAGCGTGGCCAGTTGGTCCGAGGCAGCCGGGCGATAAGAACAACGGCGAACCGACGCTCAGAGCAGGGGGGTCGTGGCGGCGACGGAAGCTAGGGGACACGCTATGATGAGTACGCATCGCTCACAAGGGCAGGTGGCGAGCCGGAGTGGCTTTGGCGGCGCCGACCACGGTCGAACTGCTAGCGGCCGGCCTAGCCGCCACAGCCATCTGGCGGTGTGGCGCTGTGGGTGCCGTGGTGGTCGGGGTGGCGTGGCGGTGCAAGGGACATGGCGTCTTTGGCTGGGGCCAGGTTTTGAGTCTTGAGGATGTGTGTGGCGGCTCGGGTGCATGCGGGTGCCAAACGCACGCCCTGGGCATGCCCAGAGCATGCACGAAAGGTGCTCGATGAAATGCCAGGGCAGCCTAGGGAGTTCCAAACCACAAGGGAGTTACCAGAAAGGGGTTTTGGGCTAGGGCAAAACCTTAGGACATGCTGGGTAGGTCAGGAGCTCAAGCTCACAATGTAAACTTGAAATCATGCCAAACTGGTCATGTACTGTGGTGTTCGACAAACTGCCAAAGGCACCCAGGTAGCTCTTGGAGTGGCCAAATTCTCCAGATCAGTGTCTCCATGGATGAAACAGGGGGTGGTGGAGTTAGTTTGCAAAAAGGAGAAACTTGCTAGTCCAAGTTTTGCAAAACTACACTTCTGGACAGGGAGTGAGTGGCATCATTACATGGACCAAAAGTGTTCCAAATAGAGCATGCTCCTAGACTAAGGGGTTTTGCAGGGTTGACTACAAGCATGAGAAAACACAAGGTCATTAGATCAAGAAATAATAGAGTTGTAGTAGAAAACACAAGTCTGGTCCAGAATGAAAAAGAGGTTGTTGCACTCAAATTTTCCAAAGAACATCACTATGCTTTTGCATAAAGTTGAAGGGTATGCTACCACTGACATCCCATAATTTTGGGGGAGGCTCTAGGGAAATATTTAATTGGGTTGTAGTGCAAAAATGCCCACTCGACCAGAGAAGCAAAACAGGTGAAAACCCCAAAATAAGCAATGAAATAATTTTATTAATGCACATAATTGATTTAGAGACATCTCATGACCTCTCCAAATTTTGGTTGGAAAATTAGTTAAAGTTATCAACTGGTTGCAGTACAAACAGAGCTCAAAACAATTTAAAACAAGCCATATTAATAATTAAAACTCAGGGTGAAATAATCTAATAAATAAATCCACTGATTTGGAAAATGTTATAATGAGCTGGCATAAAAGTCCCATATATTTTGGAAAGCTCCACTTGGGAAAAGATGCAAAACACCTTAACAATAAAGGAAGAGTTCTGAAAATCCACAGGAATAAAAATTTAAAACTTCTGGCAAAATTTTTAATATCAAAAACTAGGCCAGAAAATTTGGGGTGTTACAACTACTATCCCCCTTAGGTAAAATCTCGTCCCCGAGATTTGCAAGGAGTTAAAATTAAATGAATAAGAATTAAAACGAAAACGGCTATAGTGAGAGCAATAAGTGATGCAAAAATACAGTGCGGGATACTGGCGCGGTGTGGGGGAAAAATCCACGGTTGTGAGGGAAAACTAGCGATTTCTACACTGGACAAAAAAAATTAGAATAAATTCTAAGTCTCAGAATACGTTGGTCGCACCCGAGAGCACAGTGTTCTCTCTGGCTGACTGGTGGACCCGGGCCCACGGTCAGCCTCTTCTCCTTCCTCCGGCTCCTTCGTCTCCCTCTCTCCCGCGCGTTCTCCCGTGCTTTCTCCACCGGCGACGCCTAGCGCGTAGGGTACCAAGGCCGTACCGCGGTAGTGCGCGGCGCGCTAGCTGCCGGTGCAGCGTGCACTCACCTCGCGGGCCAGTGCGCTGTCGGCACTGCTCGCGGATTCGCCTCCGAACACCGGCGGTCGGGCGACGAGCGGCGCTGGTGGACCTCGCCCACCGTACACCGAGCTCGAGCTATAAAATGACCGCGGCGTTCTCCTCTTCTCCCTCACACCTGGCCTTGCTCCTCCTCCTCTCTCCTTCTCCTCTATTTCCGTTTGCCGGAGCTCGAGACGAGGCGCTAATGGCGGAGGCGGCGCCGGACTGGTACGTGATCCTGCTATGCGGAGGGCTGGCAGCGGTGCTGGGGCTCTCGGTGCTCCTGTGCGCGATGATCCTCGACGATCATTGTGATGCCGCTGCTCGGCTGCTGGCTCTCCATGGTGGCGGTGACCACGATGAGTAGGTGGGTTGTGCCGGGTGTTAACTGTTGTTCGGAGGTGCTTAGTTAGACGCAACACAGTTGCAAAATTTTGCAAGCAGTGTATGTGTTCGTGTAATTGTGGTGGTGAGTCTGCTGCCTTGGGGCTGCGTGAAATAAATGATATATGCCGTGAGAAAAATTATACGATGCGGCAAATCAGGGAAAAGAAATCATGCTCCAGGATTTCTCGCGAGGGAAAATAGTAATACATTAAAGTCCAAAAGCGACAAAGCTGCTTACATTAATGATTTACTCGCTGTGAGACTCGGGGTACTAAGCATAAGTTACAACACATAAATAAAATGTGACAATAAATACAGCGGTGCATCTAAATTGAAAACGGTAACTGGACGGGGTCTTGTGAAAGCGTTTCCGGTACTAGGATACACTCTTCTTCTATCGGAGGGAGTGGGTTGACCAGTCGATGAATGTGCCTCTCCTGGTCGGGCCTCAGTGATCTGCCAATGGCGATCTGAGGGTTTAAATCCGCGAGGCTTTGCAGATAACCCATCACATGTTGGGCCAAACATTCTTGAGCGATGACGTACTGGACAAGGTTGGCCAAGACGGGGTCTCTCTCAATACGTCCACCTGGAAAGGATGTTACTCCTCCGGGTGCTGCACGGCTCGGAAAATAATAATACCCTCGTTCGCTGGCGTAGGGTACCGTGAATCGAAGGCGAGCAAGCGCTTCATACGCAGCAGCTTCTACGGCCATGTGCGGGTTGGCATAGATTTCCCCACGAAGGAGACTTCGTGGGGTCTTGGTTTGGTTTACGGCGGGATGTGCACGGCTGCCCAATATCTCGAGGTGGAAGGGGTGATCCTCGATTTGAACAGCTCGTCTTGGGGTGGCTGGGTAGCGCCCATGGTAATGCGGGTAAAATCCCACAATATCTTGACAAAACTACCTGGGGTAGCATCTGGAGTCCTCAGATAAATACTAGGGCTTGGCATGGCAGGAAATGGTTGTGGGGATGGGGCACAAAGCGAAGGGTGCTTGGCAAGGTCACTCGGTGGCCCTTTTTATAGCACCGGGGCTGGGTCTTTTACCGTGGTAAAAGTAAAGAATTGGCCGGCTCAGCCCGGGTCAACCACAGATACACATATCTCACTAAAGTGACGTATCACTGTGGGGGTTGTCGGGGCGGTTTTGGTAGTTGCACCAAGGATAGAGAAATCACATCGCATGCTAATACATCCATGCAAGACTACCATATAAAACAGACGCACGATGCCAGGCTGCGTTAATTTAAGGAATCACAGAATTACAAAGCGAGGATACACTGGGACTCGCTACTACTCGAGTGACTTAGTCTACTTCGTTTACATCCAAGCGGGCGTCCCTTGTGGATGTCGAGGTTCCTCCATGGTTCTCACCGTCGGAATTTGCTGGAGATGGCTGAGGGGCTGCAGGCTCGGGGTAGTGATGATGACCGTCACGGGGATTGTTGACTACAACCCCGTTGGAGTGTGCTCCCAGGAGGCGACGAAGCACTTCCGGGGTCATCAAGGCACCTCGGCCGACGGCTGGGGCTGACCTCAGGGTCTCGATCGGTTGTCCAAACAACACGAATGGGTTGTCGGTGTTGGGCTCGATCTCCTCCCTCGCTGGGGCTCGACGAACCAGCTCTCCACGAGCTACGACCAGATCAATAGTGATTTGACCGAATAGGTCCTCCAGTGCACTTACATAGCGCACTAGATGCAGTAATGCAGGGTTTGTCTCGTGGTCTCTGCTGGCAACTTGAGGTGGTCTACCATACCCTTCACACCTGGGGTAGTAGTGGAACGAGCGACATTTAACTCTGGGCGACAGGTGCCTGAGATGAACTATAGCCTCTCGAGCAGCTAGTTGGATGGCTTGCGGCTCAAAGGAAGTAGTTCTTCCGTGAACTCAGAGGGCGCTGGTGCCGACCCCTCACCGTAGATATGTACAAGGGCCTGTAATTGACGGCTCTCACCACTCATGGGTCCTTGGTACACAACATATTCGGGTGGCTCTTCTAACACATAGGCACGGCGGGTAAGGTTTGCGAGTATGGTCACAAAACCTCCAAGGTTGGTTGCTGTAGTTTCATGGTGTACTACGGGACCAGGCATTGTGGCTTGGTTTTGGGGTAGCGGCTGTGCTGGGCTGGGTTGAGGCGAAGCGTCCCTTTTATAGAAAAAGGGGACGGAGTCTTCCTTCGCACGCTATACGAGACGCCTTTGGTGCTGATCACGTGGGTGATAGACGGGCTAGTTGATAGGTTGGGCACCGATTGCGAAGCGCCGGGTCATCATATGGCTATCTTCTGCGAGAAGCTTGGCTGAGGTCTTGGTTATGGCTCGGTGGGTTATTAGCCTAACTTTATTGACCTGGCTAACATAGGATTAGCCAATGATTAGTCTGCCTCTGATACCAAGTCTGTGGCGACCGATTCTCCGGGTGTTAATCCCAGGAAAATGGTCCTTGTGCTTATCTACCCCAGGATAACTGTTAGCTGATAAGGCACTAACTCGATACAGAAAATCCAAGCAAAATACATTATATGTAGTACAAGACCATTCTGGCCTGTGAGTACAACAAAAGGTTTCTAAAGGTTGCTGGCGGAAGCGGGTTATGAAATATCCTTGTCTATGGGACTCCTTTTCCCACAGGAACAGCTGACCAGGATAACTCCTATCTTCGCGTGGCTGTTATCACCGTTGCCTAGGTTCTGGGACAGTCACCGCAATGCTCCTCTCCAAGCATGAAATCTGGCCAAGATAGCCAGGGGCAAGCCAGTGAGTACTTTGAATGTACTCGCAAACACAATGAACACAGGCATGATTTAACAATGATGTACTGAAAATATAATATGCTCATGACGTTAGTCACATAAGATAAATAAAACTCTGGTGCGTGCAAGCATGATATTTATGGATATGCAATAATATGGCAGTATTAAAATCATGAAGTAAATAACATAAAGGACTTCAAAAGAAATGCCACAATCGGGCGTCTGAGCGACACCGCATAAAGGGCTTTAAAAGAAATGCCACAATCGGGCGTCTGAGCGACACCACATAAAGGGCTTTAAAAGAAATGCCACAGTCGGGCGTCTGAGCGACACCGCATAAAGGGCTTTAAAAGAAATGCCACAATCGGGCGTCTGAGCGACACCGCATAGGGGGCTTTAAAAGAAATGCCACAGTCGGGCGTCTGAGCGACACCGCATAAAGGGCTTTAAAAGAAATGCCACAGACGGCCGTCGGAGCGACACCGCATAATGGGCTTTAAAGGAAATGCCACAAAGGCCCGAGCGACACCGCATAAAGGGCTTTAAAAGAAAAATAAACACAGTGAATATCCAGGAGGTAGAACCATTCCAGGGATATTCGATCATACCAATAAAATCATAGGTTAGTCAACAATAGCAATAATAATCGTAATTATCATGATCCAAAATCTGTAATTTCAGTTAACACTTTAACAGTTTCGCCTCCGAAGACCGACACTAAGACCGACACTTGACCCATCCCAAACTGTAATTCCTTAACCATGGACACGGCTATTCGAATAGGTTTATTCTCTGCAGAGGGTGTACTCTTTACCCACGAGTAACGGATTCCTTTAGTCCATCGGGCTAATTCCGTCTCACGGTCTTTTGTTGAAAAGACACCTAACTTGCACACACCGGCTTAACTCACATGTGTCCGGAATCACCCACGACACTGTTAAGCAAAACTCTAAGTGGGAGGCCACAACCTCGACATAACATGGGATCACAAAATTTATACCGCACGCAAACTGGGGAGCTACCCCCTTTCAGCTACAACCGAAACACCCATGCTCCTGGACCTGGTGGCATGACTACAGGATGCCTCCAGTATCTTCCACCACGGCCTCTCTGTACGGTGTGTGCTAGGAAAGGGTTGACAACTTACTGAACCGTACCCTACTTGGTGTAGGGACGAGTGGTAGTACGAAGCAAGTATGGGGGTTACTGGCACAAGACTCGATCTACGGTCGACTCAGGAGGTTGTAATATTTCCTGCATGATTAGTATAACAATACATATAATACGAACAGCAGATAGAAACGCCACACAACATATTCCCCTCGTGCCATACCGGACACGTCCGTCTCGACGAAGGACTAGGGGCAAGACCGTGTCTACCCAAGACAAGGGCCTTCCCGGCTTTCCTCCCGGTATACGTGAAAGGCATATGTCGGTGATTTCAATCACAATCATCTCAACTTCATTTGCATGAAACCTGTTAACATGCACTCATGAGTAGGAACACCTTCTCACATAAAATAACGTATGCACGTGTCGGGGTGGTGTTGTCACCGTGCTAATGCAACACACACACACACACATTTCACCAGGGTTCAGAATGCTTGCCTTCAGGTTATGGGAAGGAAGGGTGCATCCAAATCATCATGAAATCTTCAAAAATCCTATTTAACAATAATATATTTGAATTAACACACAAAATAAAAACAGCACAAAAAGTTGTTTTGAAAAAATTCTAAATAAATCTTAAAATAAACTAGACAATATTTAAGAGAGGTAGCAAAAAGAATCAATTCATTTGGATTTGTATTTAAAAAGTTATCGACAGTCAAAGTTCTGGTCAAATTTGATTTTAAAATAAAACACAAAAACAGAAAAACGGTTCGATTAGGCACGTACACGTCGAAAGCGTAATCTGGAAATACGCTTCCACTTACTCTGCATGGACCGTGCATGGTCACTTACAGTGGGTCCTAGGTGGCCCACTAGTCGTTTGACTAGTCCGTCTCCTTCTTCTCCTCTGTCCCGAGCGGCGGGACTCGGCGACTGCCGCCGCTAACAGCGGGTCCTTGAGGGAAGCCGAGGGCGGGATGGATCTGGGTCGAGGGTGATCCTACCGGTAGTCGCTGGTCGGCGGGACGGCGTGAGCTGCCGTGGCGGCGAAGCCACAAGCGGAGGAAAGCTTCGGGGCGAAGTGGTTTTGGGGCGGCGGTGGTTCCCGATCTAAATGGAGTAGGGGAATGTGATCACGGGAGGAAGGAAAGGTTCCTGGTGGAGAGAGTGGAGAGGGGGATGCCCTGGTTGTGCCGGAATGGCCTGGTTAGTGGCGGCGGCTGGAGTTGCCGGAGAGGTTGAAGATGGCCTGCTCCCCTCCAATTGGCGGCTAGGGGGGCACTAGCGAGACAGTGTGAGGCTGCCTGCGTGCGGGTTTGAGCTCGGGGCCTCCTTATATAGCGTGGCCAGGTTGGTCCGAGGCGGTCGGCGATAAGAACAACGGCGAACCGACGTTCTGTAGCAGGGGGCGGGGGGTTGTGGCGACGACGGAAGCTAGGGGACACGCTTGCGGATGAGTACGTACTGCTCACAAGGGCAGGTGGCGAGCCGGGGTGGCTTTGGCGGCGCCGACCACGGTCGGAACTCTTGGCGGCCGGCGACTAAGCCGCCACGGCCATCTGGCGGTGGCGCCTGTGGGTGCCAGTGGTGGTCGGGGTGGCGTGGCGGTGCAAGGGGACACGGCGTCTTGGCTGGGGCCGGGTTTTGAGTCTTGAGGTGTGTGTGGCGGCTCGGGTGCATGCGGGTGCCAAACGCACGCTCTGGGCGTGCCCAGAGCACGCACGAAAGGTGCTCGATGAAATGCCAGGGCAGCCTAGAGAGTTCCAAACCACAAGGGAGTTACCAGAAAGGGGTTTTGGGCTAGGGCAAAACCTTAGGACATGCTGGGTAGGTCAGGAGCTTAAGCTCACAATGTAAACTTGAAATCATGCCAAAACTGGTCATGTACTCAGGGTGTTCGACAAAATTCCAAAGGCACCCAGGTAGCTTGGAGTGGCCAAATTCTCCAGATCAGTGTCTCCATGGATGAAAGAGGGGGTGGTGGATTTAGTTTGCAAAAAGGAGAAACTTGCTAGTGCAAGTTTTGCAAAACTACACTTCTGGACAGGGAGTGAGTGGCATCATTACATGGACCAAAAGTGTTCCAAATAGAGCATGCTCCTGGACTAAGGAGTTTTGCAGGGTTGACTACAAGCATGAGAAAACACAAGGTCATTAGAGCAAGAAATAATAGAGTTGTAGTAGAAAACACAAGTCTGGTCCAGAATGAAAAAGAGGTTGTTGCACTCAAATTTTCCAAAGAACATCACTATGCTTTTGCATAAAGTTGAAGGGTATGCTACCACTGACATCCCATAATTTTGGTGGAGGCTCTAGGGAAATATTTAATTGGGTTGTAGTGCAAAAATGCCCACTGGACCAGAGAAGCAAAACAGGTGAAAAACCCAAAATAAGCAATGAAATAATTTTATTAATGCACATAATTTATTTAGAGACATCTCATGACCTCTCCAAATTTTGGTTGGAAAATTAGTTAAAGTTATCAACTGGTTGCAGTACAAACAGAGATCAAAACAATTTAAAACAAGCCATATTAATAATTAAAACTCAGGGTGAAATAATCTAATAAATAAATCCATTGATTTAGAAAATGTTATAATGAGCTGGCATAAAAGTCCCATATATGTTGGAAAGCTCCACTTGGGAAAAGATGCAAAACACCTTAACAATAAAGGAAGAGTTCTGAAAATCCACAGGAATAAAAATTTAAAACTTCTGGCAAAATTTTTAATATCAAAAACTAGGCCAGAAAATTTGGGGTGTTACATTGAGCCCTGGTATGTCGATGCAGACGCGCAGGCCACCATCCTCGCCTGGATGGGGGGCCACAGCGGGTAGGCGGCGGCTGCCCCTCATGACCCTTGACTCATGTAGCTCCTGAATGGCCTTGCTGACGAACTCCTGAGGGTTCGGCCCTCCTTGCCTTGCTCCTGCTTGCGGGAAACGTGCTTCGAAGCACGCCTCCACGTGGTGCCCAAGCGCCTCCCTCGTGACCTTGGCGAGGTCGGCGGCCCTCCAGGGGAGAGCCCCCGAGCCCGGCCAGAGGAGGGCACCGGGCGCGCTTTCCTATGCGATGGAAGGAGGCTCCCCACCGGGCGCGGCCCGAGGGGCCTGCCTCTTGAGGAGCCGGGCCGGCCGATGTCTTCTTCTTCTTGGGTGCGGCCTCGAGGCCTCCCTGCCGCTGTGGTCCAGGTCTTCTAGCGATGCGGCTGGAAGGCTCGCCTGTGGAGCACATCGCGTCTCTCTCTTCACAGGCACCGTGATGACCCCGCTGCTTCGGCATCTTGAGGACGTTGTAGCCATGGTGGGTTCTGACCATGAACTTGGCCAGCGCCGTACCCGAGGATGGCGTTGTACGGCGCGAATGTGGGCGACGCCGAAGTCGGTGAGCTCGGTGCGGTAGTTGTCGCGAGCCCCGAAGGTGACAGAAGGCGGACCTGCCCGATCGGGACCGTGGAGCCGTCGGTGACCCGGAGAAAGGCTTGGTTGGCTGAAGCCGATCAGAAGGCACTTGAAGATTGTTGAATGTTTCCACGGACAGACGTTGAGTCCTGCCCCGCCGTCGATGAGGGTCTTGGTGACCAGCACATTGCCGATGATTGGGGAACAAAGCATCGGAGAACTCCGGCCGCGGGCCGCACTTGAGCCTGAACGTGATGGCGCACGCCGACCACCGAGAGGGCGTGGCCTCGAGCTTGGGGAGGACTGCATTCACTTCGCTGGGCGAACTGCTTGAAAACGCTACCGAGATGTCAGGGCTTGAGCTCCGCCCAGATGCGGCGATCGCATCGCCAGTTCCCGGAAGCCCCAGCCCCTCGTCCGATGACGGTCTTCATTTCTCCTTGGTTGCGGGCGGCAAGGGAGGGAGGCCTGCGTTCCCTCAAGGGCGATCCTCGCGAGGCTGATCCTCCAGCCTCCCTCGCGAGGCGGGTCTTGCCAACGGTCCTCGTGAGGTTGGTCGCGCCACCCTTGGCGCGGGCCGCGTCTGCCAGCGTCTGCATTCCTTCCTCCTCCTCGGCCATAGCCCCTGCCGCTGCGCCGGGCGTCTGCCGACCCTTCCTTCAAGACGGCCCGGAGCTCTTGGCATTCATTGGTGTTGTGGGTGTGGAGGTTGTGGTACACGCAGCACCGATCGCCCTTGGAGGACTCGGGCTGATCTCTGCCTCTCTTGGTGTCTGGTTCGGCCGCGAGTACGGCAGCCCCCTAGCGCTTCACGTCCTTGGCCTTGGACTTCTTTTCTTCGGGATCCATGGCAGGCAGCTCGAGGTGGGAGAGGCGCCCCTCCTCAGCCTGGCGTGCTTGGTCGCCAAGTTGAACAGCTCCAAGGAGGTGCACAGATCTTCATGCATCGCCAGCTCCTCCTTCATCTTGACGTCGCGCACGCCGTCGGAGAAGGCGGAGATGATGGCCTCCTCTGTTACCACAGGGATCTTGAGGCGTCGTTGTTGAAGCACCGATGTACTTCTATAGGGTTTCCCACAGCCGCTTGATTCGACGCATGTCGCCACGGCGGGTGGCGGTCGCGAGTACCACAGAAGTTGGCGATGAAGCGGGTGCGCATCTCGCCCAGAAGAGATCGTGCACAGGGCCGATTCAGGAGCCAGGTGCGGGCCCCATCCTTGAGAGCCATGGGAAACCAGTTCGCCATGACCTTTTCATCCCCGTTGGCAGCCTCGATGCCCAGCTCGTAGAGCTGGAGGAACTCAGCAGGTCAGCCGTGTCGTCGTAGCGAGGAGGCAGGTCTGGCTTGAACTTGGCGGGCCACACGACGTTGCGCGGCTCGGAGGTGAAGGCGCGGCAGCCCACCGTGGCCGCGGGGGGCCTCGGACGACAGAGAGCTTGGTCCTGCGGGCCTCCCTGCGCCGCGGCTGGGGGCAGCGCAGGGTCCTTACGTGCTGGAGCGGGGAGCGCTTGGCAGCTTCTCATGGGCGAGGAACTTCTTGACAGCTCTACTCTTGCCGCGTCGGCGTCTGGCGGAGCGGGTTCCGCCCAGGGCGCCTTCTTGAGGAGGAGGCGGCTGAGGCGCCGAAGTTTATCGCCACAAGGCGGTGCGGTGCAGCGAGATGGACGACGCGGGGGCGCCTCCTGCAGCGCGGACGAGCTCGGCGACTCGGTCGAGCCATTCTTCGTAGACGTCGTCGACGGGGCGGTAGCGCAGGAGCTCGTTTGCCGTGATGAGTTCAGCCCGGGCCTCCATGGCCGCGCGGGGCGCGCGTGACGAAGAACCAGCGGGGGTGAGCGAAGGCGTGGCGGTGCGGCCGTCCCGCCTCATGGACGGGTGCTGGGACGATGCTTGCTGCTCGTTCCCTGCCGGGCCGGTGGCGGCGTTGACGGCAGGTGACGGGGAACGACGAGGGCGCCCGCCGACGGGAGCTGTCCGGGCGACATGGGAGGCGAGGGCGGCTAGGCGCTCGGCGCGGGCCCAACGAGCGTCAGACATGGTTGCGGTGGTCGGGGAAGAACGAGGCGACGAAAGGCAGATTCCGACGCACCCCTACCTGGCGCGCCAAATGTCGGATTTCGGGTTCCAGAAGACCCTTGAGGTTCGAACACTGGGGTGCGCGCGGAGATCCAACCTTCCACCGCCTCGTACCTCGCCGAATCGCTGGGACCTAAACTACTAAAATGCACAAGACAAGAGACACGAGATTTATATCGGTTCGGGCCACCATTGTGGTGTAATACCCTACTCCGGTGTGTGGTGTGGTGGATTGCCTCTTGGGCTGATGAGGAACAATACAAGGAAGAACAGCCTCATGAGGGTCTGTTCTTGGCGGGTGCGATGAACTGCTAGGTGGTGTTGATCGCCCTAGCTATCGGCTTCTTGATGAGGGTTCGATTTGATCCCCCGCCTGGGGGTGGCTACTCCTATTTATAGGCGAAGGCCCTGGGCCTCTTCCCAAATATTGAGCGGGAAGGGCGCCAACATTTGGCCATTTTGAAGGGGAACAACGGGTACACTTATCCTGAATAAATTTGGTCCTCGCCTGCCAAAGGCTCTGGTGATGACGCCTGCTTGGGCTCCACGATGACTCCCAGCCGTTGGGCTGGTCTTGGTCTTGTTGCACCGAAACGGATGCCTTTGCTTGATGCTCTCGCCTGCGCTTGCTCCCTTTGCACCAAAGAGGAAAGGAGGACACTACGCGGGCTGGCGCCCGACTGGCGCCCTTGGTCGTCATTGCTTGTGTCATGGGCACCTCGCGAGGTACCCTGCCTTGAACTCTCCGCCTCCTCATGAGCCAGCCTGACGAGGCCGTGCCTGAGGAAGCTCCTTGTCGTCCGCCCTCATGAGGCTTGGCCCCTCGCGAGGGTCTTGAGCTTGCGTTGATGAAGATGGGCCATGCTGGGCCTCCTTCGAGCCACGCCGCAGGCCGCAGGCAGGCAAGTCTGGGGACCCCCGTTCCCAGAACGCCGACACTAAGGACCTTCTCAAGCTATCTATGCTCTTCTCGTCTCAAACTCTATTCATGCTGCAACACAAAATTTGATCAAGTCAGATTCGAACCACTCTGTGTGAGGAGCACTCGGATTCCCCGATTCGTCATAGACTTAAACTTCCAAAACTTCTTTGTGCATTTCGGTCAGACCGATTCTCCCATTTCGGTCATACCAAGATCACTAAGTCGATCTAGGTTTTCAATATCGGTGCAACCGATTTGAACTTTTCGGTCACACCGAGTTGCTGTAACTGCTTCCACTCGGTCACACCGACAGGGTCGGGCTATATATACCCACGGGCAAAATTTTGGAAATTTTCTCCGAACTCTTTCGCCCGCGCTCAGCCCGCTCTGCCTCCAGGGTCTCCGGATCGTCCTCCTCGTCGCCAGCTGCCTCCTGTCGCTGGTCTCCGCTGCCGTTAACGGGAATCATCCCCACCGTTGCCGCCGTAGTGAGTTCATCGCCGAACTAGGGTATGAACTCAATCAATGTGCTATGCCTATCTGATTCCTAGCACATTGTGTTCGCCATGAATCTTGCCACGATTGAAACTATCTTATCTAGTCAAAACACTCCGTAGATTAGAGATGAATTGAAAATTTAGGGTTAGATTTCATGAAACCATCTCGGACCAACCGAGTTGTAGAACTCGGTACCACCGATTCGGCTAAGGCCATTGCACATGTAATTCTCGGTCCGACCGAGAATTGCAAATCGGTGTGACCGAAGTTCAGACTTTGTGAAACCCTAGCGTCTCGGTGCCACCGAACTGTGACTCGATCCGACCGAGTTCACTAGTTTAGGTTCCAAAAGCTGCTTCGGTATCACCGAGTTTACAAATCGGTAGATCCGAAATGCTTTCTGTGGAAAACTAAAACTAAGTTTTTGACTCATTCTTTTTGCAAAAACCTCTGTATTTTGGGATGCTCATCCATTCTACCTCATCTATAAACTATTCACAGGGTCTGTTCTCAGTGTTTGCAATATGTCTGATCAAAGTGACAGTCAGAACAAGTCAGAGGAGCAGGTTCACATGAGTGAGGGCACTAGTCCCTCTAGCAGCTTTGATGAGGGTAGCAGGAGCACACCCAGCAACTTACCCAAGGCAGCCACCAGGACCAGATAGAAGAGAACTTCAGATTCTGAGGATGATGACTATGTGGCTGTTGAGGAAGAGGCCACTTCCAAGAAGAAAAAGGTGCTCAAGAAGGAGTATGGCATAGCTCCTGCCACTAAGCCTGAGAGACAATTTAGTGCTATGCATTTTCTATGAACTTTTTGGTAACTTGTTGCCAAAGGGGGAGAAAATGTATAGATCATAGGCTTCGGGAGAGAGTGTTGCTTTTTATTCTCTCTTGCTTTGGTGGTTGAAGTTTATTTGCTTGATTGAGATATTTATGTCTGTGTGATACTTGGATGATCATGTGTTTGATCATATGCTACATTAATGCTTGTTGGATGACATTATCCTTTTATCTCTATATGATCATTCACTTTGCTTGGTGATGAGTGCATGTATTCTATTGTTATCATTTTGAGCGCTCTGCCAAGATGTATGTGACATGGAAGAGTAACCCATGAGCCTAACTCTTTGTGCATTTTCAGTCCAAAGCAAATCTTAAACTATGCACAAATTTAGGGGGAGCTCTTGCTTATCACATACTTCACAAAGCGGCAATGTTTTTCACTCTTGTTATCATTTGTCAAAGCTTTAACCTATATGTTGTCATCAATTACCAAAAAGGGGGAGATTGAAAGTGCAACTATCCCTAGGTGGTTTTGGTAATTCCTAACAATATATAGCTCATTGAGCTAACATTATTCCAAGATAAATATTTCAGGAAAAGCTCAATGAATGGCATGGCATGGATGAGAAAAGTGGACCCCTCAAAATACTAAGGATAAAAGGATTGGCTCAAGCTCAAAGCTCAAGACTCTACATTTTATATTTTAGTGATCCAAGATCACATTGAGTCGATAGGAAAAGCCAATACTATCAAGGAGGGATGAGGTGTTGCTTAATGAGGTTCTTGCTTCATAGTGCTTAGTGATATGCTCCAAAACCCTCAACTACTTTCCCACATCCACATATGACCTAAACCAAAAGTCAAACTTGGCCCCACCGATTCTTTCTATCCGGCTCCACCGAGTTCAGATGTCATAGCCACTGCCACAAACCCTAGGCAAATTGGTCTCACCGATAGGGATCTCAGTCTCACCGAGATGGGATTGTAATCTCTCTGTTTCCCTTCGTAACATTTCGGTCCTACCGAGATGAGCGATCGGTCCCACCGAGATTGCAATGCAAACTCTCTGTTTCCTTTTTGTAACATTTCGGTCCCACCGAAATGAGCGAACTGGTCCCACCGAGTTTACCTGACCAACTCTCTGGTTAGCTTATTACCAAAATCGGTCCCACCGAGTTTGTGCAACCAGTCTCACCGAGATTATGTTATGCCCTAACCCTAACCATATCGGTCCTACCGAGTTGCATGTCGGTCCCACCGAAAATCCTAATGGTCACTAGATTTGCTGAATCGGTCTGACCGAGTTTAACAATTCGGTCCCACCGAGTTTCGAAAATTGTGTGTAACGTTTAGATTTTGTGTGGAAGCTATATATACCCCTCCACCTCCTCTTCATTCGTGGAGAGAGCCATCAGAACGAACCTACATTTCCAATACACATTTTCTGAGAGAGAACCCCCTACCCTTGTGTTGAGGCCAAGATATTCCATTCCTACCATATGAATCTTGATCTCTAGCCTTCCCCAAGTTGCTTTCCACTCAAATCTTCTTTCCACCAAATCCAAATCCTGTGAGAGAGAGTTGAGTGTTGGGAGACTATCATTTGAAGCACAAGAGCAAGGAGTTCATCATCAACACACCATTTGTTACTTCTTGGAGAGTGGTGTCTCCTAGATTGTCTAGGTGTCACTTGGGAGCCTCCGACAAGATTGTGGAGTTGAACCAAGGAGTTTGTAAGGGCAAGGAGATCGCCTACTTCATGAAGATCTACCGCTAGTGAGGCAAGTCCTTCGTGGGCGGCGGCCATGGTGGGATAGACAAGGTTGCTTCTTCGTGGACCCTTCATGGGTGGAGCCCTCCGTGGACTCACAAGAACTGCTACCCTTCGTGGGTTGAAGTCTCCATCAACGTGGATGTACGATAGCACCACCAATCGGAACCACGACAAAAACATTCGTGTCTCCAATTGCGTTTGAATTCTCCAAACCCTTCCCTTTACATTCTTGCAAGTTGCATGCTTTACTTTCCGCTGCTCATATACTCTTTGCATGCTAGCTTGAATTGTGTTAAGATTGCTTGACTTGTGCTAAGATAGCTAAAATCTGCCAAAGACTAAAATTGGGAAAAGGATAAGCTTTTATTTGGTCAAGTAGTCTTAGGCGCCATGGCGACTGAGAGGGGGCGGAAGATAAAGGGCAGCGAGGCCGCGACGGAGGCGAGCGAAGGCAAGAGCTTGAGAAGGAAGAAGGGGGCGGCGGCTCCGAGATTGCAGAAGGCACAAGTGGTAAACAGGCGTCGCGCCTGCGGTTTCTCCTTTTTAAGGGGAAGGAGCGGGCCGCTTCTTTACCATTTACCACGATGCGATGCAGGCGTGCAGCAATCGCCCCACTCACGACCCCCACGTCATGCATTCAACGCGGATCATGGGGAAGCGCAACAGACGAGGAAGTTACCGCGGTATAAATTCGGCCCTGAATGCCCGCGCACCATTCTGGGCCCAGCCCAACAATGCGCTGCGTATGTGTGATCCAGGCCCGGTGGCTCCTGTCGGTGTACAAAAGTAGGGGCTCTCCTTTGTACCCACTACTGCAGGATGCTGCTAACGCGACACTACAATCAGAGACCCTTCGAGAAACTATGTGTGATGCCATAATCACAAACGGTGTTGTATGAACCGTCAGAAATGTGTAAAACGTTCGGGATGATGGATGCATCAAACACGGTTCAGGTTTTAGTTGCATGTGCGATGAAGGGCATACGGTTCAATTCAATGAACTCTTTGCGATGAGGAGGAACAAAAGAAACGGGCAGCCAGATGGAGGCGTGTGCGATACACAGCATACGGTTCACTCGGATGAACTGTTTGTGATTAGGCAACACAAAAGAAACGGTCAGCCAGATCAAAGGTGTGTGCGATATACGGCATGCGGTTCACTCGGATGAACTGTTTGCGTTGAGACATGAGAACAGAAACAGTTCAAATGAACAAGATGAGTGTGATACGAGGCAAACAGGTCTGTAATTGGAGACGTGTGCGAAGACCGATAACAACACAGACGATTACTGCTAACAAGTCGTGTGTGTTGTGAGCAAACGATTGCTGGTATACAATTGTGAGTGATTGATGAAAACATCACCGACGGGTTCCATTGTTTAGTCCGTGTGCGATGTGATTTTCTTTGTCCGCACAACATCTACGCTCTGTCTACAGCATCAACATATATACTTAAAAAGACAGCATTGCATAACCAAATTAAGCATACAATTACACAAGTGACTACACACATAACATTTCCACACACCAAAGAAAGCAATTACATGCATACTACACCAGGAGAAATGAGGATCTAATCATCTACTTATTGGTGCGACGACGCTTGCCATTGCTCTGCTTCTGGCTGGATCCCTGGCCATTTTGGGGAAGGAGGGACTTCCTCATGTCAACGATCCACCTGTAAATGTTGTAGCTCGTGTACTCCTCCTTGGCCGCATACACGACGTGAGCTTTGTCGAGTTTCTCCATCTAGGCCGAGTGCCAGGCACGCTTGTCCTTGTTGTACGAATCCTTCATGTCTCTGTAGTAGGGGTCGATGATGGCCTCGGCGAGGTGAACCAGTGAGTCCTTCTCATGCTCCTTGCTACCCCTGATCTTGTATTGGCCCTGGATGTCGACAAGATTCTGGCAGGCGATGCTCGAATTCTCGAGCGCCTTTACATGTCCATCGTAGCGAACATGTAGTGGGGGTTGTTGACAAACCTGGCGAAACGCTCACAAGGCCTTGTGGCTAGGCAGTAGTGGTAGATGAGGACGTGGTGGTGCACGCACATCTGGGCGATGGCGACCTTGGGACGAGACCCGGCACGAGGGTGGGTGTACTCGAGGTTAAACCCGACCACCTTGTGCTTCTCCTCGGCAAGCAACAGCTCCATGATGTAGATGGAGTGCTCCGCCTAGACCGGGTCGTTGGTGTACACCACCGAGAGGTCCATAACCTTCTATGGGTGTCCACCACGGCATGCATGGTGAACTGCTGGTCGTCGTCGGCAGCCGCTCGGAGCGCCATTGGAGCCGCGCAGGATACCCTCTAAGAATTTCTTGTGGTTGGTGTGCTTCTTGCAATGGTGGGGCGCGATCGAAAGGTTGAAGAGACACAAGGGTAGGTTAAATGGCCGCTATAATAGATGTGGGCCGGCCGACATGTAATCATCACGTCTTGTCACGGCGTTCATAGCGGAGGATTCCAGAATCCAGTGCACGCTTGACAACACCGCACCCCAGGCGTGGGCTCGAAGATCCTGTTCCCGCGCTACTGCACTATTTACCGCGCAAGCTTCCCACCCGGCTAGTTTGGCCACGCGTCGGCTAGAAGAGGGACAAATCGTGGGTGTTTATTGGCAAAAAGCTTTGTAAAAATGAAGTGTGTGGAATGACTTCGGTCATAAGTTTACCCTGGGGTGATGAGGTCAAAGTTACATGTATAGGGTGATGATGGACACTCGAGTGCGATAATTAATTCTCGCTCTCAAAGGTGCACATGGTAGAAGAAACCAACTGTGTGCAATATTGTCAAAGATCGCAGTCGAGTTAGCTATACAGATCGTGTGCTGTGAGATCGACAAGGTAAACTGATTCGAGAATGGTTAATAAAATCTAAGTCCATTGCATATCAAGGTCAAAATAGTGCTAGCAATATATGAGTCTCATACGATGCCATTTCAACGATTGTACCACAAAAGCTCGAAATGTTACAAGGTTCAAATTCCAGAGTTATATGGCTCAAATTCAAGATTACAAGGTTCAAACTGATATTAGAAATGAAATTCAGCTCATCAGCTGCAAGCGCTTTCAGCGTTGATCTTGAACATGGATATCAGAGAGGTTCAAACTAATATCACCGCTCTAAGTCTGGCTTCGAAACCTCACAATTTTTGCAAAGGGGTCAGCCACTGAGAAGTCATGTATGGGGTTGACCCGATGACTTCCGGTTACTCTATCATCTGAAGTTCCAAAATTAAATTCAGCATTTTTGGAGCCTACACCATTCTGCCAAGCAGCGCCAAGGCCGATCAATGCACCATTCATTTTTGCAAAATAAATGTAGGGCAAACCTCATTTCCTTCAAAGACACCTTGCTCGAAGAACAAAGAACCTGGTGAATATAATCTCCAGTAAGGTCCCTCGGTAGGAGTTCAAAGTAATTTTTGAGAGATGCATATCTAGGAATTCGACGTGATTGTTATATTGTATCACGTTATCCACCACTGGGCCTAACCTTATCTGCAAAAAAAGAAAATGTGTTAGTGCCTACATGCAGTTTTGAACATTACTACAGGCCTAGCTATTTGGCTTGCAGGATTTGTAAAATGCACTAACATGCCATCTTCGATCTGACATGATTAACATGGGCATTTGATTACATTCTAGAAAAATGTAGCCTTCTTCACAAGAGGTTGGAGTGGATGAAAAGTTCCCTAAGAAAACTAGTATAGATGAATCCAAAGGAGAAATGCTTATTGAATGTAACCATATGGATCAAGCAACCAATATGGGGGGGCATGTATGTACTGAAATTCTCCAAAAGAACCTTCAGAAATCGTAGTACATTGTCATTGTAAACTTGGAAAAAGGTACCAAAAATTGAACTCCCTTATGGTTAACATTTAACAGGAAAGGAACATCACCTCGATATATAGCTTTTCCAGCCACGAAAAGCATCTCAGGAAACTGAAAACTTGCTCCAGGTCGGGCCCGATATATTCTAGTGCCAAGATCTTCACTGTGCGCAGTTTCGGGGTCAAGCTTGTCGGGATCATTTTCTGAATGACAGACGAACAAACATCTTCAAAATTAGAAATAATGTTAATTTGTAGAAGGAGAGAAGGCGGCTGTTGTACCTGAACAGGTGTGGATCCAATAACAAGTTCGGAGTATTTGTCAGACGAGTAGCCCACCACTGTCAATTTTGGCGCAGAAATGACATTGATTCTTGTTGGACCTTCTTGATCAACTACAAGTAATCTCTCAAGTGAAAGTCTGTCCTGGATGACCATACCGTGGTCCACCTTTTGTGATGTCTTCATGCCGCACTAGCAACACACATAAATAGTCCGGAGAGTCATGGAGGTGATGTGGAAGGTACTCAACCCATTGATCGCCTGAAGACGAAGGTACCGACTGCAGTACAACCACGGAGCAAGCGCTCCATGTCACCCTTCGAGAGGCAGACGGCGACGATCTCGAGGTGCTTCAGTCGTGGTAGAATAAGAGCGGGTGCATCATTAAGGGGCGGGAAATGGCAGTTCTTGAACTTGGCGACGCGCAGCATGGGCGCGAGGTGGAGTGCGGACGTTGGCAGCAACCGCATATGCCCATCATCAAAAGTGAGCTCCTCGAGCTGATCTAGGGCGGGGGATCGGAACCAGTCATCAAGCTTGGCTCAGTCCTTGCCGTTGGAACAGAACTTGCCCATTCTAAGGCCTTTGGTTGGGCCAAGGTGACTGCCGAGGATCTTGGAGAATGCATTCAAGCTTTTGCGATAGCCATAGCAGAGCTCGTGGGTGTCGATGAGGTCGAGAGGGCTGGAGTTCCTTAGGGGGCACCACCGCCGGGAAAGGAGGGTTGTCCGCGCCCCATATTTGATTGGGAGGAGGGAGATGATGACTCTCAACATATCATCGGGGAGGCTGCTGATTAAGTCTAGGCCTGCTGGAGTCGCTCACGGTTCTAGCTCGCCCCGCCTCCGCTTGTTGGCAGCCCCGTTCTCCACCTCCGAAGTCTCCTTGTCAGCGGCGCTTTATGATAGAATAGGGAGTATAGGGAATATTTAGTTAAAACAGGGCAATAGAAAAGTGTATTGGTAACTAGAAGTTATTAGGTAGGAATATAGTAAGATAAGGGAATAACAATTGGTTGCTTAAATACTACACAATTCATTTGACATTGCTGGGTAAGTCAACATATGCAGATAGTTGAAAAGAAAACTTACTTCAAACAAAGTCTGGATGGATGATTTTGTCGGGGAAGTTAGCATATATCTCATGACCAGGCCCTTCTATGTGCAAAGGTAGTTTTAGTGCCAAATTTTCAAGACATAAAACTTTGCAATTTCATTCCAAAAGCCAGTGCCAAAATAGGAGTCACCACGTTCATCAAGTCTTACAGTAGCAACGATTGTAAATCCATGGTTTGTGCGCAGTATGACATTCGTGGAGCCTTGATGTATGTAAAGGGAAACATTGTGCACTACATAATCTGTTGCATAGTGAGGGATGTCTTGCAGAAAATGGTAAGGTTGTTAAAGAAAATATGGTAACATGCAAATATGGGCCCAAATTGAAAGAACTGTACAGCAGTTGAAATCGAAGGACAAAAGTCTATAATTAAACAGATAGGGTAAATATGATGTCATGGAAATATGAGAGTAATCAAAAGAACAATACATCATTAATTTGCCTAATATAGAAAGAAGAGGGGGGGAATCCCCTTTGACGTATATGGTGCATGTGGCACCTTTTATCCAAATGTAGCAATATTTAGAATATGTTCAGGAAAGTAGGCCATGCCAACCGATTTAGGGTGAGATTGAACATACCGTGTGCGTCCTCAAGTTATCTGGTATGATGAGATGGAATCTTTGGCGGCGGTCGCCAAGTCCTGAAGTATTGGTGCACTATACATTCTATGAATGAAAGAAAACCCTCAAATCAACTCGAATAAAAATGAATTCATGGCGATTTCCGCCGGGTGATTAAAGGAGGCAGATGAACTGGGATAAGAGATGAGATAATATCTCGTTAAATTAGTTACCTTGTCGTTCATGAGAAAGAACCCTCAGTGCGGCAGATTCCCCAACCGAGTAGAGCTAGGTCGACCGCGAGCAGCGTCGAGAAAGTCGATGCGATAGGCGGCGGCAAGCGGACGTGCCGAAATGCGATGGGCTTTGCCGGCAGCCTGGCAGCGGCGGCAGGCGTCGAGCTAAGTGTTTACCGTCTCGATAGGCGGTGCCATGGCATAGACGCGGAGGATCTTGTGCTGGTGTGAATGGGGAACGTACCGGAGGGGCCGAGGTGGGTGGCGGGCGGGGTGAGGGTTTTTGTGACGTGGGGATGGTGAGGGTTTTCTTTTTTCTTTTTTGAATTGGGTGGTGAGGGTTTTCTGTCCCACAAAGAATTTTGGGGGCGACGGTTTGCTAGAGCGAACCGTGTGTGATTGACGCAGCAGGAAAAATGATAGTCATTGCACACGGTTCCAATTTTGGGAACCGTGTGTGATTGACGTACTACCTCCGTCCTGGTTTATTGGTCCCCCGTTGTAATTTTTACCAAAATTTGGCAAAATATTTAACATACTCAGACATAGATAATAAGCGTACACGCACATAAGCATAGTTCAACCATAAGTACATAGTTCAACCGTCATTAAGCATACTCAATCGTACATAGTTCGGTCCATCCCACATCTCATCTCACATGCGGCCAGCATGATCCTAAAGCTTCTCTAGGTACCCTGCGAGAATACTTCTGCTTGAAGGAGCCAATGGCCCATCCTGTTGCATGTCCAAGAACACTTAGATACGCGTCATGAATCTTTTGGTTACAAAATGGGCATCCATAGCCGTCGTTCCAGGTCCTAATACGCCTGTTATGCATTCCCGCATAAAGATCCCTCAGGATTCGCCTCCTGTACCTCCTCTGGGCATCTTCATCCTCGCTGTCCACATCATCAGATAGCACCTATACATATAGTAAAACAAATTTGGCATCAAATCACTGATTACATGCCGTGAAGTAGGATTAGGAATTTATGGCTATTTATTTATACATATTCAAAGATTATGGTTCGATTTTTAAGCACAGTCGTCTATGTACAGACCAATCTTGAAGAAAATAATGGCACAAACATATGTAGGTAATTCAAAATCAATTGTCAAGTCCTGGCTAGGAATTATTAGCACGAAAACTAACCCTAGTCGGATTACTAGCAGAAATCATTTGCACAGATGAAACAACTAATCACTTATCACCTGTACCATTCAAACAATCAATACACTACACAGATCTAATGAAACTTACTTAGGTTTCATGGATTGGGAGAACATAACCACAGGATTTCTATTCCAAAAAGGGGGAGGCAGGAGTAACCAGAGAAACCCTATGATATATTTGACACATTAATGGGTATAGATGACTAACCAGCTGTCCGTCGTCGTCGGAGTCGTCGCCGGAGTGGTTGTCGGAGTCATTGCCGGAGTGGTCGTCGGAGTCGGTGTGGAACTCCGCCTCCGGTTGTGGAAGCTCGACGCCGTCGACGACGTCAGGGTGCAGCGGTAACTCGTCGGCGGTGACGGCAACCTCTGTCTCCGTCTCCACGCCGTGCTCCGGTGCTTTATCAGCCCCGGCGTCGCCACTCCCTCCGATGGGGCGCTTCAGCGGCATCCTCATACACTGACGGCTTTGATGACTGATATCGGCGTCGAGGTTGCAAGCGGAGAGAGAGGATTGTGTGTGTGTAGCGAGGATGGGGGTGCGGCCGCTCGGGCGCACCATTAATATGGAGTAGTGGGAGAGAGGCGGGCGGCGGTCAAACTGATGGCTCGCCTCCCGGTGAGCCTGCGCACCGGACTGCTGGCATGCCTACCAAAGTTTCACACAGCTACTCGCACGCCTCCCAATGACACTGCACAGCGAGCACGCCTCCGTCAATTCACACACCTGCATGCACGCCTCCCCGTCTGCCTGCGCGGCGGACTGCTCGCATGCGTCCCGTCAACTCACGCCTGCTCGCACGCCACACGGGTCGCGCGGCGGCACATATATTGTTTTTCTATTTGGATGATTAATGCTGCCGCTTTATTGCTTAACCGAAGCATGGCACGTATCCATTGTTGGTCTAACGCTCACGGTTCGAATAAATAATCCGTTTGGGATATTGGTTCCCAGTTATTAATAATCTCCTGTCTCTAATTAGATAAAGATTACATCAAAACTGGTCTCAAATTTGACAAAAAATGTACAATGCCACTTTGTATTGGTGTCCATATGACAACATGATAAGTTTCATGAACTTCAAATAAGTTTTGGATATACTAGAATTTAAAAATCAAGATTCTCAATGTTTGAAATTTGTTACACGGGGAGTAAACATGCACCCAGTGAGACACATGTGTTTTTGCAATCCATTTAGGTGCACTCGCACGTGTGCATGTACCTCAAATTTGATTTTTGCACATTATACCCATAGAAAGTCAATCAATGTACTAAAACGTCTTAATGATCTCTATGAATTTTTTGAAATTAAAACGTCCCTCCTTTGGTAACATGTATGTTCACCGCGGGATAATTAATTTAACATGCATCATAGTTGCGGTGGATTCGTAGTGTGTGTGGGGGGGGTGGCGGGTGGCTCGCAGTACACTACGAGTTGTGAGCCACCGTGTGGGTTGGCTGTTTTGTTAGGCAGGCTGGTGCCACATCAGAGTCGTGAAATTGTTATTTAAAACATTACACAACCCTTTCATACATAAATGTTTTGGCCACATGCAGTCGATGGCTGTCCTACACGACACTCGATACTCACGTGTGACGCTTTTTGTGGGCCCGTGAGGTCGTCATCCATCACTTTGACGAACAGCCGGCAGTGAGGTTAATTTGACCAGCAAGGTATAATCTTTTTTGTTTGTGTTATGGTGGTATATAGTACGCGTTGAAGAGGTGGGAGGGGACTAGCATATATACTATACGTATGCGTCCGTGAACAAGTACACCTCACTCAGTGTCGGGACTTTTTGGTTACCGAGGCACGTGCCACATCAAAATTGTGAAATTGGTTATTCAAACATCACACAACACCTTTTGGGGCCACATGTATACATATCCTAGCTAGGACACTCACGTGTGGCGCTCCATCTCAGGCCCACGAGGTTATCGTGATGCATGCATGCATGCATCACTTTGACCTACCGGAGAGGTTAATTAATTTCACCATCGATGAGGATTCTTTTGGGTTGTACATATATTACGGCAGGAGCATATAGTATGCGCTGAAGAAGGGGAAGGGAACCATCATATGTAGTACGCTTGATATGAACCTCGCTCTCTGTGGGTGCATGGTTTACGGTTTTTGAGGCATGTGGCACATCAAAGTTGTGCATTTTCGGTATTCAACATATATATGTTTGCCCCACATGCAAAGCAGTGGTGGTTGTCCTCTCGCACCCACTTAAGCGGTTATCAGCGATATCGTTGCTTTCCATCTGTCGGCCCGCTTGGTCCATCACTTCTTTTTGCCTGACAACAAGAGAGGTTAATTTGACTTAGGAGGGGATTATTATTTTTGCTCTGGGCTGACATGCATGATACACTTTGAGCACACACATATGCATGTGTACGCATGAATCCCTCCCATCGAGTCGAAGTGGCTAGTACAACGACACCATCATGAACCGATCTCGCTCTGTGTGGGGAGCTAGTGTACGATTTTTGACACACGCGCCAGATCAATGTTGTGTATTCAAACATGCATGCACACATCACCTCCATACATACGCATGTAGTGGTTGCCTTCGAACGATACACTCCCTCGCGTGGTTATCGGTGACAAGCCTATATATTTTTGGGCCCGCGTGGACATCCATGATCACCTTGACCAACAACAAGATAGGTTACCATGGCGGATTCTTCATTTGGTTAGTGTTATCGTAGTATAGGTCATGGTGAGATTCAGACCTAATTAAGTTTGAGCGCATATACTATGCACGCATGCATGCATATATGAATCCCCATCGTTGGCTTGAAGTATGGTGTAACATACATATGCATCGTCAACCTAACCCTCACTCAGTGGGGATTTCTAGTTCAAATCACGGTGCCACATCAAAGTTGTTCATTGTTACTCAAAAACACACCTCTCCATACATATGTTTGGGCCACACGCATGCAGTGGTTGTCTTCGGGGACTAGATACTTGCGTGATTATTGGCGAGCTAGCCCATCTCCGGGGTCGCATGGACGACATCACTTTGACCAACAATAAGAGAGAGGTTGTAAGACCAAGGTTGATTATTCTTGGTCTGTTTTACGATCCATCTTGGTGAGATATATGCCTCTCTGGCCCGCCGACTGAAAGTGTGTGTGGGGGGGGGGGGGTGCTACATCGCACTTTGATAGGTGAACCTCAGTTGGGGGCATGCATTCTAGATATACGTAGAAGAGCAACAGCAACAACACAGCCCTGTTTGGGTACTCAACTTAGCTAGAGGTTAGAGTTAGTTTCTAGCTCATTACTAACCCTGGACTAACTCCATCCAAAGAGTTGTTTGGATGGCAGGGTTAGATTGACAATAAATGCACTAGGAGAACTAGCTCCAATTAGCACCTCTTGGGTTGGATACTAGTTTTTTTGGTGGTTTATAGATGCAACTAGCTCAAACTAGCCCTGATGTTTAGATATACTTTAGGGCTATTTGAGCCCGAACTAGCTCAAACTAATCAGAACTCCGTGGATATAGCAGCAGATAATTTTTAAGAACGAATAAAACTCCTTCTGGCCCATAATATAAGATGTTAATTCATCTAATATGTGAGTATATTGGATGTTATAAGATACTCCCTCTGTTCCTAAATATTTATCTTTTTAGAGATTTCAAATGGACTACCACATACGGATGTATATAGACATATTATAAATGAGTGTCGTACTACATCATTGTGCCATTGCTATTTACCTTCTAATATTAACTTGGTGCTTTTAGGTACATAAGTCATTGGTAAAGATCCGCGTTTCGACCCTTTCTGCATATGGGGCAATGAGATATCGATGAACCAGCATCAAGTGAGGAAGCTGATAAAGATTGTTAGTAAAATGGGTCCAAAGATGGCAATTAAACTATTTGTTTACACTTTATCCAAGACAACAGCGAACTGCAGGATGGTAAGTAAGAACTCTACAGCCTTCTTTTTACTGCCCATAATGAGTTGTGTTAGATGACAATGTCTGGAACCTTATTCCTTTGCAGTCGTTGCCAAAGCAGTTTACTCAAGATTACCTCTCAAACTACATGATTGGTGGGCATGCAAAGATTAAAGTATTTCTACCAGAACACGATGATTATTTAGATGTTTTCATGAAGACCGTGAATCGAATAATGCATTGGTTGTTTGAACATGATGGATATGAATAAAGCTATAGCATACATTCAAATTCAAATCCAAATGCGGTACAATTTGGAAAAGCAGCAATTAAATTATGGTGAAATTACGCTCTCCAGGTTGTTACGGCACACACAGTTGGTAAAGCACAAACGTTTGCGATATCCACCATAATCCGAGACAGCTCACAGAGAGGAAACGTGTGCAAGCATGCACACAGCTGCCGTTTGCAAAGCGTGTGCGATGTCAGACAATATCACAAACGGTGCGGGCAAACTAAATGTTTGTGTTAGTTGCCTTATCGTACACGATTCGCAACCGTGAACTGTTTCGATGAAGTATGCATCGTAAACGCGTTGCACCACGAATAGCGCAGCGATAGTTGTCGTGTACGACGATGTTACGACGGTCCGACGTTTCATAATCCTGTCCGACACTCGTACGACGATTAGCTAATCTTCTTAACGGTGAACCATTTGTGACGGGCCGAGCATCATACACGTTCTATAGTAGTGAACCGTTTGTGATGGGCCGCGCATCATAAATGTAGCACCACAGAATACCGACTGCGATGGCAATGCGAGTAGAAATGAGTAGGAGTACTGTAGAGGCCCTATCCCCGACGGTTTCTGGGTCGTGTGGGAAGGATCCCCCTATCGCCCACACTCACTTGGCGACGGTTCCAAATGCCGTCGTGGAAAGGGGTTTTAAACTGTTTGTTTAGGACCGACGTGCACCACTGACCCCTTTACTTGTGCACGGGCAGTCAGAACCACGCCTGCGACCACACTTAGCAGGGCAGAGGAGGGAAGTAGAAGTGAAAGGCTACCAGAGCAGCGCTCCTGCCAAGGGCGCAGAAGACAGAGCAACTAGATGGACTCTCCCCTGGCAAGACCCTTGCCGGGGCAGCCTACACAGCCCCGGCAAGAGCAATTGCCGAGGAAACTCACTGAACACCAGCATCGCAGCCACCCTTGAGCTTGAGAGTTTCGACACCATCAACAATGTTGGAACCAAGGTTCGAGAAGCGCCTGCATGGTGGCATGTAGATCTTTGTGAAGACAAAGAGCCTACAAAGCCTAGATATAAACCAGAAGACAAGACGACCGCAAGGCTCCTTGCCGAGGATGCCCGCGAGGCCCCGACAAGGCTCCCTGCCGAAGACACCCGCAAGGCCCCGGCAAGACTCTTGCCGATGGCACTCACAAGGCCCCGGCAAGACCACGGCAAGGCCTTGCTGCCCCGTCACCATCCCAGCTCAGCGGCCGACCCACCAGCTAAAGCAGGTACCCACGTGGCAGTATGTGGTTCCTAATCTAGCTAGTCAAGCACCTGCGTGGTGGCATGCAGATCTTCGTGAAGACCCTACCACCACGCCATCTCAGCAGCCTGCCAGCCTACGTGGCGCTGCATGCCCCGTTGGCCTGGACGCGTGTCGCAGCAAGATGGAGCGGCGATGGACGGGACGGGCCTCGTTGCCATCCCCGATAAAGCAAGAAAACACCTAAGTAGCGCATTGAATGTGTTTTGTCCTGTAATGACAGACGATAAGCTTGTACACTGTATACCTTTCCACCTCCTGTGTGCCACTGTGGCAGCCCCTTTTGACTATAAAAGGAGGCCCGCTGCATACTGAGGAAGGATTCGGATCTTTTGGACTATACACACACCGTAGCTAGTTCAAGAACTCAAGAACACTCATATATACACCAAAGCAGGACTAGGGTATTACGCATCTACGCGGCCCGAACCTGGGTAAAATCCCCTTGCGCTGGCCACTAGACCCGCTCTTTGCACAACCCCGCGCCTGCCAACCGTAGAAGGGATCCTCATGATCCCATAGGTGTCGTTTCCACTGACAGTGCCCTCCGTTCTCGCGCAAGCGTGAGGGGCCCCCACTGTAGGGTGTTGCAATATGTTCATGGTTCGCTTATGGTGGGTTGCGAGAGTGACAGAAACTTAAACCCGAGTAGGTGGGGTATGACGTATGGGGAATAAAGAGGACTTGATACTTAATGCTATGGTTGGGTTTCACGACCTTAATGATCTTTAGTAGTTGCGGATGCTTTCTAGGGGTCCAATCATAAGTGCATATGATCCAAGTAGAAAAAGTATGTTAGCTCATGCCTCTCCCTCATATAAAATTACAAGAATGATTACCGGTACTTGTTATCGATTGCCTAGGGACAAATAACTTTCTTGTTGACAAAAGCTATCCACTTTTATTACCTTAATTTATTCATAGTTTTATTCCCGCAAAGTACTCGTAGATTTATTCTTGCCAAATAGTTTCATACCTGTTTCTGGTAAGCAAATGTCAAGCGTGCGTAGAGTTGTATCGGTGGTCGATAGAACTTGAGGGAATATTTGTTCTACCTTTAGCTCCTCGTTGGGTTCGACACTCTTACTTATCGAAAGAGGCTACAATTGATCCCCTATACTTGTGGGTTATCAGATGGTGTGGAGAGAACAACATCTGCAAAGACTTCGGTGATGTCTCGAGGAATCGAGGGGTTGCCCTTTGGAGGGGCAATCGAGGCCGTGGGTCACAGGAGCTGAAACTGTGGCCCTAGTGTCACTGACTGGCACTGCTGCAGACCTTTGTGCTCTAGGCACCCTCTGATAAGCATCTGTGGTAGATCTTCCTCTTCTCTCCTCTGCTTCTTCTTGGAGTTGCTCAACTACAGTCTGAATCTCTCAGACCTTCAAGTCAAGATCATAAAACTTTGTTTCAATGATTCTCTCAAGAATCTCTTGGTTTTGAGTTAGGGTAGCTAGTACTTTATCAATTCTCACTGTGGCTTCTGATGACCCACAAGTATAGGGGATCTATCATAGTACTTTTGATAAGTAAGAGTGTCGAACCCAACGAGGAGCAGAAGGAAAGGATAAGCGGTTTTCAGCAAGGTATTCTCTGCAAGTACTGAAATAAGTGGTAACAGGTAGTTTTGTGATAGGATAATTTGTAACAAGCAACAAGTAACAAAAGTAAATAAAGTGCAGCAAGGTGGCCCAATCCTTTTTGTAGCAAAGGACAAGCCTGGACAAACTCTTATCTAGAGAAAAGCGCCCCCGAGGACACACGGGAATTATCGTCAAGCTAGTTTTCATCACGCTCATATGATTCACGTTCGGTACTTTGATAATTTGAGTTGAGGGTGGACAGGTTATTGGGAGTTGTACTTACTTTAACAATCATCACAATTATGATTAACCTATATTGCAAGCATCCGCAAATACAACAAATGTATTATGGTAAACCTAACCATAGCATGAAACATATGGATCCAAATCAGCCCCTTACGAAGCAACACATAAACTAGGGTTTAAGCTTCGTCACTCTAGCAACCCATCATCTACTTATTACTTCCCAATGCCTTCCTCTAGGCCCAAATAATGGTGAAGTGTTATGTAGTCGATGTTCACATAACACCACTAGAGGATAGACAACATACATCTCATCAAAATATCGAACGAATACCAAATTCACATGACTACTAATAGCAAGACTTCTCCCATGTCCTCAGGAACAAACGTAACTACTCACAAAGCATGTTCATGTTCATAATCAGAGAGGTATTAATATGCATAAAGGATCTGAACATATGATATTCCACCAAATAAACCAACTAGCATCAACTACAAGGAGTAATCAACACTACTAGCAACCTACTAGTACCAATCCCGGACTTGGAGACAAGAATTGGATACAAGAGATGAACTAGGGTTTTGAGAGGAGATGGTGCTGGTGAAGATGTTGATGGATATTGCCCTCTCCCGATGAGAGGAGCATTGGTGATGACGATGGCAATGATTTCCCCCTCCCGGAGGGAGGTGTCCCCGGCAGAACAGCCTCTGGGAGCCCTAGATTGGTTCCGCCAAGGTTCCGCCTCGTGGCGGCGGAGTCTCATCCCGAAAGGTTTCTTATGATTTTTTCCTTGACGAAGACCTCATATAGCGTAAGATGGCCACCGGAGAGCCAACAGGGGCCCACGAGGCGGGGCGCGCCTGGGGTAGGGCGCGCCCACCCTCGTGGACAGTGGTGCCCCGACGTATTTCTTCCGCTCAGTATTTTTATTATTTCCAAAATAACTTTCGTGGAGTTTTAGGACCTTTGGAGTTGTGCAGAATAGGTCTCTAATATTTGCTCCTTTTCCAAATTCCTGCATTCCAATTGCCGGCATTCTCCCTCATTATGTAAACCTTGTAAAATAAGAGAGAATAGGCATAAGTATTGTGACATAACGTGTAATAACAGCCCATAATGCAATAAATATCGATATAAAAGAATGATGCAAAATAGACGTATCAACTCCCCCAAGCTTAGACCTCGCTTGTCCTCAAGCGGAAGCCGATAACGATAAATATGTCCACATGTTTAGAGGTAGAGGTGTCGATAAAACAAAATACGGACATGAGGGCATCATGATTATTCTTATAACAGCAACATATATGGATATTGTCATATGATTTCTTATGCTCAAGTAATAATCTATTCACAGTGCAAAGGTATGAATCCGAAACTTTATTGAGAACTAACAAACTATAATCTCAGTCATTGAAGCAATTGCAATTTATCATAACATCAGAAAGAGTCTACATCAGAGCTTTCTAGCAAGTCCACATACTCAACTATCATTTAGTCTTTCATAATTGCTAAAACTCACGCAATACTTGTGGTTATGGAGTTTTAACCGGACACAGAGAAAGATAGGGGCTTATAGTTTCGCATCCCAACCTCTTACCTCAAGGGTAATGTCAACAATAATAACTCATGCTCCTGTGCTTGCCAAAGGATAAAATAAAAAGGAAAGGTGAAGATCACCATGACTCTTGCATAAGGTAGAAGGTAATATCAACAGATAGGCCCTTCGCAGAGGGAAGCAGAGGTTGCCATGCGCTTTTATGGTTGGATGCACAAAATCTTAATGCGAAAGAACGTCACTTTATATTGCCGCTTGTGATATGAACCTTTATTATGCAGTCCGTCGCTTTTATTTCTTCCACAACACAAGATCGTACAAAGCTTATTTCCTCCACACCAATCAATCATACATATTTAGAGAGCAATTTTTGTTGCTTGCACCGATGACAACTTACTTGAAGGATCTTACTCAATCCATAGGTAGATATGGTGGACTCTCATGGCAAAACTGGTTTAAGGGTATTTGGAAGCACAAGTAGTATCTCTACTTGGTGCTAAGAATTTGGCTACCATGAGGGGGAAAGGCAAGCTCAACATGTTGGATGATCCATGACAACATACTTTATCTCGAATATAAGAAAACATAACCCATTACGTTGTCTTCCTTGTCCAACATCAACTCTTTAGCAGGTCATATTTTAATGAGTGCTCCCAATCATAAAAGATGTCCAAGATAGTATATTTATATGTGAAACCTCTCTTTCTTTATTATTTCCTATTAATTGCAACGATGACCAAAACTATGTCAATATCCAGATAAAAATCGTGTTAAAATTTCAGCCCAATCGGAGTTACGGATCTCCGAGAATTTAAGAAACGGTGAAAGGCCAGAATCTGGGAGCGCGGAAACAGAAGGAAACAGAGAGAGAGAGAGAGAGAGAGAGAGAGAGAGAGAGAGAGATCCAATATCGGAGGGGCTCTTGCCCCTCCGCCACCATGGAAGCCAAGGACTAGAGGGGAAACCCCTCTCCCATCTAGGGGGAAGGTCAAGGAAGAAGAAGAAGAAGGGGGGCTCTCTCCCCCTCTCTCCCGGTGGCGCCGGAACACCGCCGGGGCCATCATCGTGCCAACGATCTCCACCAACAACTTCACCGCCGTCATCACCAACTCTCTCCCCCTCTATGCAGCGGTGTAACACCCCTTCTCCCCGCTGTAATCTCTACTTGAACATGGTGCTCAATGCTATATATTATTTCCCAATGATGTATGGCTGTCCTATGATGTTTGAGTAGATCCGTTTTGTCCTATGGGTTGATTGATGATCGTGATTGGTTTGAGTTGCATGTTTTATTATTGGTGCTGTCCTATGGTGCTCTCCGTGTCGCGCAAGCGTGAGGGATCCCCGCTGTAGGGTTTGCAATATGTTCATGGTTTGCTTATTGTCTGTGTTGCGTGAGTGACTGAAACACAAACACGGATAAGTGGGTCATGCCTTATGGGAATAAAGAGGACTTGATACTTTAATGCTATGGTTGGGTTTTACCTTAATGATCTTTAGTAGTTGTGGATGCTTGGTAGAGTTCCAGTCATAAGTGCGTATGAACCAAGAAGAGAAAGTATGTTAGCTTATGCCTCTCCCTCATATAAAATTGCAATAATGATTACCGGTCTAGTTATCGATTGTCTAGGGACAAATAACTTTCTTGTGACAAAAAACTCTCTACTAAAACTAACTTAGTTGTGTCTTTATCTAAACAGCCCCTAGTTTTTATTTACGTGCTCTTTATTATCTTGCAAACCTAGCCTACAACACCTACAAAGTACTTCTAGTTTCATACTTGTTCTAGGTAAAGCGAACGATAAGCGTGCGTAGAGTTGTATCGGTGCTCGATAGAACTTGAGGGAATATTTGTTCTACCTTTAGCTCCTCATTGGGTTCGACACTCTTACTTATCTAAAGAGGCTACAACTTATCCCCTATACTTGTGGGTTATCAAGACCTTTTTCTGGCGCCGTTGCCGGGGAGCAATAGCGTGGGGTGAATATTCTCGTGTGTGCTTGTTTGCTTTATCACTAAGTAGTTTTTATTTTCTGTTCTAAGTTGTTTTCTATCTTTACTTATGGGTATGGAACACGAAATACCTAAAAATTTAGGTGTGCTTGCTACTCATGGAGATGGGGAACCTCCTAAAACCCCCGATGCTCATTATGTGAAAGATATTATGCACTAGTTTAATAATCCTGAGAAAACCCCATTCAATTATGTAATGGGGGACACGTTGGATCAACGTGAATACTTTAGGGATTATCGCTTGACTCAAAAAGGGAAACTATTATGGGATCAAATTCATATGTTGCATTGGTATGCTCGGCAACTATGCTTGAGATATGATTATACTTGTTGCTCTAGGACGAAGGCTCCACACCTTCCCTTTTCATGCAAATTTAACGATAATGAAACCTTAGCTTCTTATGCTAATGGTATATATGATTACTATGATGTGGAACGAATAGAAGAATTTGTTACTTTTAAGGGTGCTTATGAAATTGAATCTTTGTTTCTAAGTATGAAGCTTTTGATGATGATGTTTATAGGCCTGAAAATTTTGCTATACTTAAATATTGCTATGAGAATTATGAATATAATACCGATATTGATGCATTTATTGAAAGTGCGTTATATCGACTAGATGGGGGGTGAATAGGCGATTTTTATGAATTCTTCAATGAGGAATTTGCCGGTGAGGAAATTCCTAAGTGAAGAACTACTTGCAGCGGAATAAGTACTCAGAAGTAAGCATAATGTATCGCGGGCATGGTCATCATGATGAAATGAAGACAATCAAAGAGTACAGTAAAGCGTAAACACAGGATAACATAAGATGAAGACAAACAGATCAAGAAATTGAACTGAGGAAATTGAGAAAGTCTTCAACAAAGTCTTCAAACACAGATATGAACAACCACTCAACACAAAGAATGAGGAAATGAATGAGTTGAGGAAATAGAACCAGTAATGTTGGTGAAGACAATGATTTGGTAGACCAGTTCCAACTGTTGTCTCGCTTGTACATCCGTTGGAGCGGCCGAGTATTTAAACTCGAGGACACACGATCCACGGACACCCGATCGGCCGAGCACGCAGCTCAGACACCAAGTCCTCATCAGATTCTCCTTGAACTAAGGTCACATGCACTCGTCCAATCACTGTGGTAAGTCTTGAGCGACTTCCAAACCTTCACAGACTCGGTCACTCGGCGATCCACAATTCCTCTTGGATGCTCTAGACCATGACGCCTAACCGTCTGGAAGAAGCACAGTCTTTAAAGGTAATAAGCGCCGGATCCATGCAGGATCAATCTCTTCAAAGGATGCTCAATCACTTTGGGTTTGTAGGGGTTTGGTTTTGGGTTTTTCCTCACTCGATGATTTTCGCTCAGGAGGATGGGTTGCTCTCAAATGACAAGTGTCAAGTTCTCTTGAAGCAGCCAACCAGCTAGTGGTTGTAGGGGGCGGCTATTTATAGCCTAGGGAGCAGTCCGACATGATAAGACATAAATGCCCTTCAATGATATGACCGTTAGGTGGATAAGATATTTTGGAACAGTGGCCAAGAAGACAAAGAACGGTCGGAAATTTGACTTTCAAATTCCTCGTACTATCATGTTCCTCATTTGTGTAGGCAATCCGACCGGCGAATTCCTAACTCCTCGGGCCGAACAAATTCTCAAATGACCGTAAGAACTTCGTCTACATCCTTTGAAGAAATTGACTGAATCGTATGAGATTTCCAAAGGCTTCACTCGAAGGGATTGTTAGGTGTAGGATTTTGAGTTGAGCATCACATGGAAATTTTTCCTTAGTATTTCCTCGACCCCTTTAATGTAACGGTGTTTCCTATGACTCAAGAAAGAGAAAATGAAACTACGAAACAAAAGTCTTCACGCTTCATGTTCCTCAAATGAATACCAAGTCTTCAAGGTCACACCAATTTCTTCACTTTCAAAGTCTTGAAAGTCTTCGTATCACCAAAGTCTTCGTATCTAAGAACTTCATTTTTAGGGGTCGACTTTCTCTGTAAATAACAAACTCCTCATAGACTTATAGACCTGTGTACACTCATAAACACATTAGTCCCTTGACCTATAAGTCTTCAATACACCAAAATCACTAAGGGGCACTAGATGCACTTACAATCTCCCCCTTTTTGATGATTGATGACAATATAGGTTAAGTTTTCAACGGGATAAACATATGAAGTGTAAATACTGATATTGAGGAATTTGATTGCAAGATATAGAAGGACTCCCGAAGATGTGCATAGTGAGGAATTTGCTTTTGAGGCATTGCACATTTGAAGAGTTGAATCATGGAGATCTCCCCCTATATCTTGTAATTCATACACGCATTTGACATATAATATGAAGAATCTGAAATGCATGATGAAATATGGTGACTGATGTAATTCAGCATGCGTGTATTGACATATAACGAGGAATAAGCATGCAGAGGAACACATCAAAAGTATCAGAGCACCATCGGGTTTAAGATTACAACTCGATCCAATAAAGTTTCATATGAACTAGAGTTGTATATTAGCAAAAAACGCCCATATAGTAGACCCGCTTGAAGACTAACTCAAATTTCTCCCCCTTTGTCATCGAATGACCAAAGGGATTGAAACTGAGGACTAACGCCCCTGAAGAATTTTAAGTTGATGAAGGAGCGCTAGCATTGTCGGGGCGTGTTGTTGTAGTAGGGCCTGCCGCAGTGTCGTCCAAGTCTTCATTTTTCATCAGTGTCGTGCGATGAAGAATAGGAGCTGGCCACCAAGGAAGGAACCTTGACCTTCTTGAATTTCTTCGGCGGAGGTGCAGACCAGTCAAATTCTTCCTTGAGACCCATTGTCTTCGCCTGTTAAATGCCAGTAGACATGAGATAGAACGGCCCAAGTGCGGTTGAAGGTTTCATGGAGGTAGTACTGGTTTTTCTTCACTGCATTGTGTGTTGAGATCATGTTGTGAAGAATTGAACCAAACTGACGCTTGACCCATTTATGATTGCAATCAACCTTCTGATGAAGACCGGGAGTAACTTCACGATCAGTCATCACCACAGGTGTCAGAAGCTTGAGGATTTTGCTTGGCTGAGGTATTGGCGGTAGAGTCATGAGTGGCAGAGTCATCATTGGTGGAGTAGGATGCAGCTTTGCGAAATTGACCATCCAATGGACGAATGCCTTCATCTATCACAGCAGTTGCCTTGCCTTTGTCATCGGCTGAGGAAAATGTCCGTTTGAGGACTTCAATTGGAGGCAAGTAGCTGCAGTGGTTCAGAGTATCAGCCTTGTAATTGAGTGAAGACATTGTCCTGATGAACCTCATAATCCATGGTGCATAAGGCTTCAGCTCAAAAGGTGACATGGCAATGTTCACCAGAGTCCTCATGAAGAAATCATGGAAGTTGACGGGAATGCCATGAATGATATTGAAAAGCATATTCTTCATGATGCCAACGACTTCTTCATCATTTGAGTCGTGGCCTTTGATAGGACTCATTGTCTTCGTCAGAATGCGATAGACAGTTCGAGGCACATATAGTAATTCCTTGACAAAGAATTTGGTTCGTGGGGCCTGCCCTGGCTTCAAAGGCTTCATCAGCACTTGCATGTAATGATTTGTAAGCTCAGGTTCACTGTAGACGCAACGAGCACCATCAAGGGGAGGACTGAGTGGGAGGGCACGAAGCAATTCAGTTGCTGGTGCCTTGTAGTGAGTATTTTCCGTCATCCAGTCCAGCACCCAAGAGTTCACATCTTCAGAATCTCCGGTGATGTGCAGCGTCGCATAGAATTGAACAATGTGTTCTTCATTCCAATCACAGATGTTAGTGCAGAAATTCAGCAATCCAGCATCGTGAAGAACACTGAGGACTGGCTCGAAGCCAGGCAGAGATTCCATGTCCACGTGAGGAATATGTGCATGATCGAAGACTTTGTCTTTGTTGAATAGCACAGAGGAATAGAAGTTGGCTTGACTAGCAGTCCAGAAACGCCTCTTCCTTATGCGAGCAGAGTCATATGGGTTGTAGTCAGTGAAGAATACATGCTCGCCGAAGAAATCTTCAGCCTTGAACTTTTGCTTTGTTGAGAATGGATTCTTTGGCTTTGGCAGTGGAGTGTCAGTGAGTTGCATCACGACCTCAGGAATCGCAATCTCAGGTTCTTAAGGCTAAGGATTTTCTGGTTCCTCTTCATATGCAGTCTGCATGTTCATAGGATGAGCAGCAGCAGGTTCTTCAGCACTAGTGGCTGGAATTCTTCATGCACGGATGAGTTGGGATGAGTTTCTTCAGAGCCCATTTGAATCGTTGGTGCAGGGGACTGAAGAATTTGTTGGATTGGGGTGAAGAGTGGAGAATTGGGATGCTGACTTTCCCAAAAGTCATCATTCATCACAAAGTGGTGCATCCAATATCCACGTCTTCGCCTTCAATTTCCTCAACACCAGCCTCTTAAGCTGTGAACCGAGGCATAGGCGAGGAAATAATTGGTGTTGAAGGGATTGCATCCACTTCAATTTCTTCATCAATCTGCTCGACGGGCGTTGAATCGATTTTCTTCATCAGATCCGCTTGGGATCTCATATTCTTCACCAAAAGGAACAAGGTCCTTTGATGGCATGGAGGAAATTGGAACAGCATCAATTGGATTTTCAAATGAACTGGTCATTGGCTTCATTTTCTTTGGGGCTGAAGAATTTGAAGCAGCTGATGCTTTCCGTTTCTTCACTGCAGCTCGCTCTGCAGCCTTGGTCTTCTTCACATCTGATGCAGATGGAAGGATTGGAGTTGGTGTAGTCGCGGGAGGAGTTGACGAGTCTGGTTGAATTTAATCAGGCGCAACTGATGCAGTTGCCCTGACTTCTTCAGTTTCTTCAGGCACACTACTAGTGGATGCCCTGGCAATTTCTTCAGCGGCTGGAATGGAGTCATCAGCCCTGGAACTAGAATTGTCTTCAGCAGGCTGAAAATCATCAGCGGTGCTGGCATGTTCTTCAGCAGGCTGAGCAGAGGCTCCACCTTGAGGAATTTCTTGTTGCGTTGGGGCTGCAACATTTGTGAACTTCTTTGTCAGATTAACAAACCTGACTTTGGCTCCTTGCCAATCAGTATAATAGGCATCAAAGTTATCACTGAGGGCTTTGATTTCAGATTGGATCTTGAGGAGTTCCTTAGTTGTCATTCTGACAACGTTTTCCCTCAGGAACTTCTCTTTCCTGAACTGAGCCTTCTTGATCTGCCTTGCCTTCTCAAATTTCCATTTCTCTTCAGAGATGAAATGGGTCAGCATGTGACTTTGTCCAGGAGTCAAATGAAAATCAGGCATAGGTGTCTTTGGATCCTTGTGCCATAGATCAATGTATTCAAGGATCGCCTTGGATCCAAAAGCAAAGGGCAGTGTGCCTTTGGCTCTAGCGGCCCTAACTTGTCGGTCTCTGATGATTTCTGCAAGTTCATCATCATCAGCTTCATCGTCAGATGGCACTTGGAAGGCAACCTGTTTCTTCTTCGGACTTGGCCGAGGACCTCGTCCAGCAGTTGCCTTAGTCTTCAGCAGTGTGGGGCCTGATGAAGAATTTGGTGCAGCTGAGGAACTTGCTGAGACACCAGAGGCAATAGAGATGCCTGCAGTCCTTTGGCACGTGGCCAGATGCACAGGTGCTGAGGACTTTGGAGGAGCTGCTGAGGACTTTGTAGGAGCTGAGGATTTTGGAGGAGCAGGAGCAGCATGAGGAACTGGCCGTGAGGGCATTGAAGATTCTGGCCGTGAGGGCATTGCTGAGGATTTTGGCCGTGAGGGAACTATTGGAGAAGCACTTGGCTTGTGCGCTGGCTTCTTTGCCATTGATTTTCTGGGCTTGACAGGGCCTCGATGGCAGCAGCAGAGAGTAGTCTTCATTGAATTTCCTCACCGCTTCTTTGGCTTGTCTCGCCAACTTGGCTTGGCGCTTGGCCCATTCTTCAGAAAGTCCTCACCACGCTTGATGTCGGTGGGGTCAGCTTCTTGGCCAGGTGCCAATGGAGCTCTTGGGCATGGAGGATTAAGTGCGAATTTCTTCCTATACTTTGGAGTAACATACCTGTACTCCCTCCATTCTCTTGCCCATCTCCTTTCAATCCTCTGAATTGCGCTGATTTTTGTTTTCCTTGCCAAACTTGGCTTCATCAGGTGTGCAATAGTTAGCGTATATGTCCTCGGGTATTTCAAAGGCAGTCATGACCTCAGGCCTCTTTCCTCCTTTCTGTGGCTTCTTTCCTTCTGCCATATTCTTCACCGAGGAATTTGAACAATCGAATTCTCTCAAGAAGTATGCAACTTTTCTTCGAGAACGCTGCAAATGAGTTAAGTTGATGAGAACCTAGTGATTCAAAGAAATGGACATGAGTACCGTGAATAGAGTATAGTTGCGAGGAATTTGGAGAGGTCATATGCGTTCTCAGAAGGTTTTTCAAAAAGAACTAGTTTGAGGAATTTGACCAGATGAGCCTTGAAGAATTTCACTAAGCGTTCTTTATCTTAGGTTCCAGAGTTGTATAGATCGAAGATCCACACAATTGAAGAATCTTGAAGAAAATGATGCTTAGAGAAACGAATCAAGAGCGTATTTCGTTTGAGGTGTTCATATGTGTGAAGATTTGAAGAATAAACACCTTTGAAGATTTTCAGGAAGGTTTGAGAATCAAAGCGAGTAATAAAAGTAACTTTTAATTACCCGAACTAAAGAACACGATGAACTGAGAAGTGTAGATTAGAAGTTCGTCAGTTCAGATCTCCCACGCCCTAACTCGGCGGAGGAAGACAGCTACGCCAGCGGCGGAGTGAAGATTTCTGCGGTCGGCGCGAGTACGACGGCGACGAGGTCGAGGCAGTGAAGCTCTTCCTCACCGGCGATGATGGAGTAGCAGCGGCGCTAGGGTTTGAGAAGCTCGAGCGAGAGAGAGAGCGGTCGAGCGGAGTAAAGGAAGTGAGGAAGGGGAGAGGGGGTATATATAATATCGGTGAAAAATGTTCGCTCAAGATTTTGGACTTAACATGCCCTGACCCTTCTCATTCGCTTGACATGTGTCACCCACGTACTGAAAAGTGGAGATCACGTTAGATCGTGGGTGAATAGATAAGTCTATCGTAAGAAGCGGAACGGTTTGAGCGGCAAAACCGAAAATTTTGGATAGAATAAGTTAAAGGTTCCGTTCGCAATTTCTTCAGCTGACAAGGACACAGTGAAGATTTTGAACGAGTTTCAAATAGAACGCACGTGAAGAATTTGTGAATAGATTGGGCTGAGTATAGCATAGAGGGGGAAGGGTCCGATCACATTCACTTAGCAGAAAAAGCAACTTGAAGAAATAGCCATAAGTGAATGTTGTAGAGGACATAGACCCATATATATAGATATAGCCAATGAAGAAAAACGACGGGAACAGTGAAGATTTTGCAAAGTTTGAGAATTTGAAAAACTAAAGAATTTCAAAACTGAGGAAAAACTCAAATTGAAGATTTTCAACTTTGGTGGTGGCTTGATCCACCGTATAAGAATGATGATTTCAGACACCGCGTACAATTGTCATAGGGTTCTGAGAATCGAATTCTTCATTAATTCTTCACACTTAGAGTGTTATTCTTCATTGATTGAAGAAAAACGTTTCTTCATGTGTTGCACATCTAAGTCATCAATTTTGCATAAGTGTCAGGATGTGTGTCCTTTTCAAAGAACATTCGAAGATTCTAAGATATTTAGCTCACACCGCAACTTGCTAAATCTCTTCTCGCCCAAGGGCTTTGTGAAGATATCGGCTAGCTGTTCTTCATTTCACATGCTCGATGGAGATGTTGCCCTTCAACACATGATCACGAAGAAAATGATGACGAATCTGAATGTGCTTTGTCTTCGAAAGTGCTGAATCGGGTTGTGATCAATCTTGATGGCACTCCCATTGTCACAGTAGAGAGGCACATTCTTCACGTTGATGCCATAGTCCTTGAGAGTTTGCTTCATCCACAGCAATTGAGCACAGCAAGAACCAACAGCAATGTACTCAGCTTCCGCAGTGGACAGTGATATGCAGTTCTGTTTCTTCTAGGACCAACAGACCAAAGATCGTCCGAGGAAATGACAAGTACCAGATGTTGTCTTGCGGTCCACACGATCACCAAAGATAGTCGAGTCGTAATATCCAATGAGATAAAAAGTAGAGCCCTTGGGGTACCATAATCCTAGTGTTGGTGTGTGAGCTAGATATCAAAGAATATGATTCACAGCCTTATGGTGTGATTCCTTCGGTGTAGCTTGAAATTAGGCACACATGCAAACACTAAGCATTATATCTGGCCTAGATGCACATAAGTACAATAAAGAACCAATCATGGATCGGTATAACTTGTGATCAAGTCAATACCATTTTCATCAAGGCATAGATGGCCATTTGTGGGCATAGGAATTTTGACGCCTTTGCAATCTTGCATGCCGAATTTCTTCGTAACATCTTTGAGGTATTTCTCCTGAAATATGAATATGCCATTGTGTTGTTGATTTAATTTGAAGACCTAAAAGAATTTCAACTCTCCCATCATAGACATTTGATATTCTTCACTCATCATATAGGCAAATTCATCACTATAACGTTGGTCAAGACAGCCAAAGATAATATCATCAACATATATTTGACACACAAACAGTTCACCATCATATGATTTAGTAAAGAGAGTAGGGTCGAGTGAACCGGGTGTGAAGCCATTCTTCATGAAGAATTCCTTCAAAGTATCATACCACACCCGTGGGGCCTGCTTGAGTCCATAGAGGGCCTTGTTGAGTCTGAAGACTTTGTCGGGATTCTTTGGATCTTCAAAACCTGGGGGTTGAGCAACATATACTTCTTCCTCAAGCTTACCATTGAGGAATGCACTTTTCACATCCATTTGATATAAAGTGATATTATGATGGTTAGCATAAGCAAGTAATATGCGAATAGCCTCAAGTCTAGCAACAGTGCAAAAGTTTCATCGAAATCAATTCCTTCAACTCGTGTGTAGCCTTGAGCTACAAGTCGCTCCTTATTCCTCACCACAAGGCCATTTTCATCTTGCTTGTTGCGGTAGATCCACTTTGTGCCAATGATATTATGCTTGCGAGGATCTGGACGCTTTACCAGCTCCTGACGTTGTTGAGCTCGAATCGATGTAATTCTTCTTGCATGGCCTGAATCCACTCAGACTCCAGAAATGCTTCATCTACCTTAGTGGGCTCTGTAATAGAGACAAAAGCATAGTGCCCACAAAAGTTAGATAAATGTGAAGCTTTTGAGCGTGTGAGAGGACCTGGTGCTTCAATGTCATCGATGATCTTGTCAACTTGCACTTCTTTTGCAACGCGAGGATGGGTTGGTTGTCGTCGAGGAATTTGATCAGCATTTTCCTCAGCACCATTTTCATCAGCTTTAACTTCAGGTGCATCAGCTCGACGTTCTTCGCGTTCTGGAATGAACTCATCAGCAGATTCTTCAGTAGGAATTACATCCTCAGTTGCTTTGAACTTGATAGATTCCTCAGGTGCTGGTTCATCTATCACAGAAGGTAGGTGCTCTCTTTGCGAGCCATTAGTTTCATTGAATCAAGACATCTACAGTTTCAACAATCTTGTAAAGAACATTGTTGAAGACTCAGAGGTGTGTGAGTCCTTTCCATAACCAAGCATAAAACCTTCATGTGCTTTCGGTGCAAATTTAGCATTGTGATGAGGATCTCTAATCCAGCATTTAGCAATCAAGACTTTGAAATAACTCACATTGGGTTTCTTGTCAGTGAGGAGTTCATAGGCAGTCTTCTTGAAGAATTTGTGAAGATATACTTTGTTGATGATGTGGCACGCGGTATCAGTTGCATCAATCCAAAAACGACAAGGCGTTTTGTATTCATCAAGCATAGTGCAAGCCATCTCAACAAGAGTTCTGTTCTTGCGCTCCACGACGCCATTTTGCTGAGGAGTATAGGGAGCAGATAACTCATGAGTAATACCAAGTTCATCAAGATAGTCATCAAGACCAGAATTCTTGAACTCAGTTCCATTGTCACTCTTGATGTGCCTGATCTTCACACCAAAGTTGGTTGAAGCCCTCGAGGAAAATCGTTTGAAGACTTCCTGCACTTCATGTTTGTAAGTGACAATGTGTACCCATGTGTAACGAGAGTAATCATCAGCAATAACAAAGCCATATAGAGATGCATCATTAGTGACTGCTGAGTAATGATTAGGACCAAAGAGGTCCATGTGAAGCAATTGAATGGACGAGTAGTGGTCATGATAGTCTTCGTTGGATGCTTGGCCTTGGTCATTTTTCCAGCTTCACAAGCTCCACACAAGTGATCCTTGAGGAATTTGACATTTTCAATGCCAATGACATGCTTCTTCTTAACAAGCGTGTGCAAATTCCTCATGCCTGCATGACCAAGTCGTCGATGCCATAGCCAGCCTTCTGAAGCTTTTGCAAGTAGGCACACGGCTGGTTGTGGTCCTGTAGAGAAATCAACAATATACAAGTCTCCCCTCCTAAAGCCTTCGAAGACTTTGGAATTGTCAGCTTCCATAATCACAACATAACGATACTTGCCAAAAACAACAACCATATCAAGATCACAAAGCATTGAGACTGACATGAGGTTGTATCCCAAGGACTCAACAAGCATGACTTTGTCCATGTGTATGTCCTTAGAGATCGCAACCTTACCAAGACCCAATACCTGACTTTTGCCTTTGTCAGCGAAGATGATATGCTTCAAATGCGATGGTGATAAAGGAGCATCCATCAATAGATTCTTGTCACCAGTCATGTGATTTGTACATCCACTATCGAGGACCCACTCATTGGCTTTGGGTTGATCATCCTGCAGATGAATTAGTGTAACTTACGATCTCATATACTTCATCGCTGAAGAATATGATATCAATTTCATCGGATGAATTTCATCAGCAAGAAAACAGATATAGCAAGATGAGGATGTGTGAAATGAAAGTTCATTTCTTCATGATTAGCATGCGTCCTTTCGCATGAGATTGCTGTGTCCCCAAAGAAATTCTTCAGACGTTAAAGCACGCCCGAGACCTGACCTCGCAGAGGAAATTAGTTCTTTTTCTTCACCACCCACATCTGAAGGGGTGGCAAAGAGTTCATCACTCATGAAGCTCCATATGAGAATGGTGGCATAGAGGCCAAACCATTCCGTTTCACATAAGAGGGGTTAGGGTAAGCATATGAATAAGCAGAGAAATTCTTCTAGGACTTATGAACATATTGGTTTGAAGAATAATGCACATATTCATAGCCCTTAGCTCTACCCTGCGAAACAGGGTTGTTAGCACGTTGATGATCATATGAGGACTTTGATCCTTTTGAGGAATTTGATCCACGTGAGGAATTTGGTCCATATGAGGACTTGGATCCATATGAAGAATTTGGTCCATATGAAGAGTTTGATCTGGGGTTCCTATTCTTCACAGTGGTGTCATGAGGACATTCACCGAAGACTTTCAAGGCACTTCTTGGGAACCCAGATTTTCTTCATAGGGGAACCGTTCCTGCAGTTAGTGCCAATATATCTAGCAAATACTTCACCATTCTGATTTTTGAACAGTTTATAGTTGGAGTCAAATGACTCATCGGAAGAATGAGGAGATTCACATGTAATGCCAGATAAATTAGATGGATCTACTGGAGGTCCCTTTGTAGCAACCCATGAGGTTTTGGGGTACTGCTCAGGCTTCCAATATGTTCCATCAGCATTAATTTTCCTCTCAAAGGCAATACCCTCTTTCCTAGGGTTCCTGTTGAGGATCTGCTTTTTAAGCACATCACAAAGAGTCTGATGCCCTTTGAGGCTTTTGTACATGCTGTCATGTACAATTCCTTCAGCCCTGCATCGTCGGTGATACTAGCAATGTCCTCGATGAGGAATTAGTGATAGCAGAGGCAGGTGAAGAATTTGTACCAGTTGAAGCATTTGAACATTCAGATGAAGAATTAGCAGATTCACGTCCAATGCACTTTAAGCATGGAGGAACAAATTCTTCCTGAGAAGCGTTGATTTGTTGAGCAAGTAATGAATCGCGCTCCTTCTCAAGATCTTCATAACTCACTCTTAGCTTCTCAAGATCTTGCTTTCTTTGAAGAAATTCATAAGAAAGCTTCTCATGATCAGACAAGAGAGTGTTATGATGACCTTGAAGATCACAAACCTAGACTCAAGTCTCAAGATTTTCGATCGAGGGCTTTAGTGCGATCCATTTCTTCACCCAACATATCATCACTTTTGTCTAGCATGTTTTGAACCTTTTCCAATGCCGTTTGTTGTTTAGTGGCAATGCAAACAAGTTTGGTATAGCTAGGTTCAATATCATCATCAGATTCATCATTACTAAACTCGGATGAGGAACATTCGGTTACCTTGACACCGTTTGCCATGAGGCATTGTGCAGAAGATGATGATTCTGGTTCGAAAGTCATCGTTTTGAGAGAATCCTTGAAGTCCTCAAACCAAGGATCATGACGGGTTCGATGACCTTCATAGACATCAGAGATTCGGTCCCGGATAAGCTTCGTATTGCAAAGATGCATAATGCGCTTGAATTCATCTCTGGATAGGCAGGAACAGATGATATCCTTCGCCATGATGTCAAGTCGAGTGCACTTGCGAATATCATCTTCGTTCACCATTTTGCATAGATCAGTAAGACCAATCTCAGTGATGGTCCACAGCTCGATGTCCATTGCCATGAGGCGCTTCCTCATCATGGCCTTCCACTTGGGATAATCATGCCCATCAAAGATAGGGCATGTCACTTTCTTCATACCCGCGGTCGACATAACTAAAACTCCAGGTGGTTAAACCAAAATCACACAGAACAAGGGAGTACATCACTCTGATACCAATTGAAAGTGCGTTATATCGACTAGATGGGGGGTGAATAGGCGATTTTTATGAATTCTTCAATGAGGAATTTGCCGGTGAGGAAATTCCTAAGTGAAGAACTACTTGCAGCGGAATAAGTACTCGTAAGTAAGCATAACAGAATCGCGGCATGGTCATCATGATGAAATGAAGACAATCAAAGAGCATGTAAAGCGTAAACACAGGATAACATAAGATGAAGACAAACAGATCAAGAAATTGAACCGAGGAAATTGAGAAAGTCTTCAACAAAGTCTTCAAACACAGATATGAACAACCACTCAACACAAGAATGAGGAAATGAATGAGTTGAGGAAATAGAACCAAGAATGTTGGTGAAGACAATGATTTGGTAGACCAGTTCCAACCACTGTCTCGGTTGTACATCTGGTTGGAGCGGCTGAGTATTTAAACTCGAGGACACACAACACGGACACCCAGCCGAAAGCACGCAGCTCCGGACACCAAGTCCTCACCGTATTCTCCTTGAACTAAGGTCACACAGACCTCGTCCAATCACTCGTGGTAAGTCTTCAGGCGACTTCCAAACCTTCACAGACTCGGTCACTCGGCGATCCACAATTCCTCTTGGATGCTCTAGACCATGACGCCTAACCGTCTGGAAGAAGCACAGTCTTCAAAGGTAACAAGTGTCGGATCCACGCAGGATCAATCTCTTGATGATGCTCAATCACTTTGGGTTTGTAGGGGTTTGGTTTTGGGTTTTTCCTCACTCGATGATTTTCGCTCAAAGTCCTAGGAGGATGGGTTGCTCTCAAATGACAAGTGTCAAGTTCTCTTGAAGCAGCCAACCAGCTAGTGGTTGTAGGGGGCGGCTATTTATAGCCTAGGGAGCAGTCCGACATGATAAGACATAAATGCCCTTCAATGATATGACCGTTAGGTGGATAAGATATTTTGGAACAGTCAACAAGAAGACAAAGAACGGTCGGAAATTTGACTTTCAAATTCCTCGGGGCTATCATGTTCCTCATTGTGTAGGCAATCCGCGACCGGCGAATTCCTAACTCCTCGGTCGTAACAAATTCCTCGTGACTGTAAGAACTTCGTCTCACATCGAACAAATTGACTGAATCAGTATGAGATTTCCAAAGGCTTCACTCGAAGGGATTGTTAGGTGTAGGATTATGAGTTGAGCATCACATGGAAATTTTTCATTAGTATTTCCTCGACCCCCTTAAATAGAACGGTGTTTCCTATGACTCAAGAAAGAGAAAATGAAACTACGAAAACAAAAGTCTTCACGCTTCATGTTCCTCAAATGAATACCAAGTCTTCAAGGTCACACCAATTTCTTCACTTTCAAAGTCTTCTAAAGTCTTGAGAATACCAAAGTCTTGAGACGAAGAACTTCATTTTTAGGGTCGACTTTCTCTGTAAATATCAAACTCCTCATAGACTTATAGACCTGTGTACACTCATAAACACATTAGTCCCTTAACCTATAAGTCTTCAATACACCAAAATCACTAAGGGGCACTAGATGCACTTACATTTATTGAGAAAGTCTCCGCTGTCCAAGAAGAGACTAATATTTTGCAGGAAACTATGGAAGAAGAAATTGATGACACTGTGAGTTCATTAGATGAAAAGGATGAGGAGGAGAGCAAAGAACAAAAGGAGGAAGAGCGGATTAGCTACCTGTGCCCACCTTCTAATGATAGTAACTCTTCAACTCATACATTGTTTAATTCCCCTTCGTGCTTACCGAAGGATGATTGCTATGGTCCCTTTGATTCGTTTGAAATATCCCTTTTTGATGAACTTGATGCTTGCTATGCTTGTGGCCATGATGCCAATATGAATTATGCTTATGGAGATGAACTTGCTATAGTTCCTTATGTTAAGAATGAAATTGTTGCTATTGCACCCACGCATGATAGTCCTATTATCTTTTTGAATTCTCCCAACTACACTATATCGGAGAAGTTTACGCTTATTAAGGATTATATTGATGGGTTGTGTTCTAATATTGCACATCATGATTTTGATAAATATAATATGCATGTGCTTGCTGCTCCTACTTGCAATTATTATGAGAGAGGAACTACATCTCCGCCTCTCTATGTTTCCAATATGATAAAATTGCTACAAACTGTTTATAATATGCATTGGCCTTTACTTTGTGTGCATGAAATGTTCTTTTATGACATGCCGATGCATAGGAAGAGAGTTAGACTTCGTCATTGCATGATATATGTTACTTTGTGCTCACTACTAAATTATAAATCATTGTTAATTAAAATTGGCTTTGATATACTGCTACCTCTTGAGCACTGTGTTGGATTTCCCCGAAGAGGAGAGGATGATGCAGCAAAGTAGCGTAAGTATTTCCCTCAGTTTTTGAGAACCAAGGTATCAATCCAAAGAGGAGGCTACGACGAGTCCCTAGTACCGCACAAAACAATAGCTCCTCGCAACCAACGCGATTAGGGGTTGTCAATCCCTTCACGGTCACTTCATAGAGTGAGATTTGATAGAGATGATAAATAATATTTTTGGTATTTTTGATATAGAGATGCAAAGTGAAAATTAAAAGGCAAAGTAAAAACAAAGCAAGTATTAAAGTGATGGAGATTGATATGATGAAAATAGACCCGGGGGCCATAGGTTTCACTAGTGGCTTCTCACAAGGGCATAAGTATTCTACGGTGGGTGAACAAATTATTGTTGAGCAATTGACAGAATTGAGCGTAGTTATGAGAATATCTAGGTATGATCATGTATATAGGCATCACGTCCGAGACAAGTAGACCGACTCCTGCCTGCATCTACTACTATAACTCCACTCATCGACCGCTATCCAGCATCCATCTAGAGTATTAAGTTAAAAACAGAGTAACGCCTTAAGCAAGATGACATTATGTAGAGGGATAAATTCATGCAATATGATAAAACCCCATCTTGTTATCCTCGATGCAACAATACAATACGTGCCTCTCAACCCTTTCTGTCACTGGGTAAGGACACCGCAAGATTGAACCCAAAGCTAAACACTTCTCCCATTGCAAGAACTACCAATCTAGTTGACCAAACCAAACGGATAATTCATAGAGACTTGCAAAGATAACCAATCATACATAAAATAATTCAGAGAAGATTCAAATATTGTTCATAGATAAACTTGATCATAAACCCACAATTCATCGGTCTCAACAAACACACCGCAAAAAGAAGATTACATCGAATAGATATCCACGAGAGAGGGGGAACATTGTATTGAGATCCAAAAAGAGAGAAGAAGCCATCTAGCTACTAGCTATGGACCCGAAGGTCTGAACTAAACTACTCACACTTCATCGGAGAGGCTATGGTGATGATGTCGAAGCCCTCCATGGTGGATGCCCCCTCGTGAGCTCCTAACAGGCCCCAAGATGGGATCTCGTGGATACAAGAAGTTGCGGCGGTGGAATTAGGTTTTGGCTCCTGCTCCGATCGTTTGGGGTACATAGGTATATATAGGAGGAAGGAGTACGTCGGTGGAGCAGCAGGGGGCCACGAGGCGGGGCGTGCCTGGGGCGCCCCCACCTCGTGACCGCCTCTTTTGTTCCTTGGAGTAGGGTCCAAGTCTCCGGATCACGTTCGATGAGAAAATCACGTTTCCGAAGGTTTCATTCCGTTTGGACTCCGTTTGATATTCTGTTTCTTCGAAACACTGAAAAAGGCAAAAAACAGCAATTCTGGGTTGGGGCTCCGGTTAATAGGTTAGTCCCAAAAATAATATAAAATTGGAAAATAAAGCCCATTATAGTCCAAAACAGTAGATAAAGTAGCATGGAGCAATCAAAAATTATATATACGTTGGAGACGACGTGCATCCCCAAGCTTAATTCTTGCTCGTCCTCGAGTAGGTAAATGATAAAAAGAGAATTTTTTATGCGAAGTGATACTTTGGCATAATTTCAATGTAAATCTTCTTAATTGTGGTATGAATATTCAGATCCGAAAGATTCAAGACAAAAGTTCATGTTGACATAAAAATAATAATACTTCAAGCATGCTAACTAAGCAATTATGTCTTATCAAAATAACATGGCCAAAGAAAGTTATCCCTACAAAATCATATAGTCTGGCTATGCTCCATCTTCCCCACACAAAATATTTAAATCATGCTAACTAAGCAATTGTTTCATACTTTAACATTTTCAAAACTTTTTCAGTCTTCACGCAATACATGAGCGTGAGCCATGGATATAGCACTATATGTGGAATAGAATGGTGGTTGTGGAGAAGACAAAAAGGGAGAAGATAGTCTCACATCAACTAGGCGTATCAACGGCTATGGAGATGCCCATCAATAGATATCAATGTGAGTGAGTAGGGATTGCCATGCAACGGATGCACTAGAGCTATAAGTATATGAAAGCTCAACAAAAGAAACTAAGTGGGTGTGCATCCAACTCGCTTGCTCACGAAGACCTAGGGCATTTGAGGAAGCCCATCATTGGAATATACAAGCCAAGTTCTATAATGAATAATTCCCACTAGTATATGAAAGTGACAAAATGAGAGACTCTCTATCATGAAGGTCTTAGTGCTACTTTGAAGCACAACTGTGGTAAAAGGATAGTAGCATTGTCCCTTCTCTCTTTTTCTCTCATTTCTCTTTTTTTATTTGGGCCTTTTCTCTTCTTTTTTTATGGCCTCTTTTTTTCCTTTTTTTTCGTCCAGAGTCTCATCCCGACTTGTGGGGGAATCATGGTCTCCATCATCCTTTCCTCACTTGGGACAATGCTCTAATAATGATGATCATCACACTTTTATTACTTACAACTCAACAATTACAACTCGATTCTTAGAACAAGGTATGACTCTATATGAATGCCTCCGGCGGTGTACCGGGATATGCAATGAATCAAGAGTGACATGTATGAAAGAATTATGAACGGTGGCTTTGCCACAAATACGATGTCAACTACATGATCATGCTAGCAATATGATAATAATGGAGCGTGTCATAACAAACGGAACGGTGGAAAGTTGCATGGCAATATATCTCGGAATGGCTATGAATATGCCATGATAGGTAGGTATGGTGGCTATTTTGAGGAAGATATATGGTGGGTGTATGATACCGGCGACAAGTGCGCGGTATAAGAGAGGCTAGCAATGGTGGAAGGATGGGAAAAAGTGCGTATAATCCATGGACTCAACATTAGTCATAAAGAACTCATATACTTATTGCAAAAATCTAGAAGTTATCAAAGCAAAGTATTACGCGCATGCTCCTGGGGGGATAGATTGGTAGGAAAAGACCATCGCCGTCCCCGACCGCCACTCATCGTGAAGACAATCAATAAATAAATCATGCTCCAAGTTCATCACATAACGGTTCACCATACGTGCATGCTATGGGAATCACAAACTTCAACACAAGTATTCTTTAAATTCACAACTACTCAACTAGCATGACTCTCATATCACCATCTTCATATCTCAAGACAATTATCAAGCATCAAACTTTTCTTAGTATTCAACGCACTCAAAAGAAAGTTTCACATATCTTGGGTACCAAGTATATTAATATTAAGCAAATTACCATGCTATTAACGACTATCAAAATAATCTAAGTGAAGCATGAGAGATCAATAGTTTCTTTAAAACAAATCCACCGCCGCTCTAAAAGATCTAAGTGAAGCACTAGAGCAAAAATTATCACGCTCAAAAGATATAAGTGAAGCACTATGAGCAAAACTATCAAGCTCAAAAGATATAAGTGAAGCACATAGAGTATTCTATCAAATTCCAATTTATGTATGGCTCTCTCAAAAGGTGTGTACAGCGAGGATGATTGCGGTAAACTAACAAGCAAAGACGCAAATAATACAAGACGCTCCAAGCAAAACACATATCATGTGGTGAATAAAAATATAGCTCCAAGTAAATTACCGATGGAAGTAGACGAAAGAGGGGATGACTTCCGGGCATCCCCAAGCTTTGAATTTTGGTGTCCTTGGATTATCTTGGGGTGCCATGGGCATCCCCAAGCTTAGGCGCTTGCCACTCCTTGTTCCATAATCCATCAAAAGAATTTACCCAAAACTTGAAAACTTCACAACACAAAACTCAATAGAAATCTCGTGAGCTCCGTTAGAGAAAGAAAACAAAAAACTACTTTAAGGTACTGTAATGAACTCATTCTTAATTTATATTGGTGTTAAACCTACTGTATTCCAACTTCTCTATGGATTATAAACTATTTTACTAGCCATAGATCCATCAAAATAAGCAAACAACACACGATAAACAGAATCTGTCAAAAACAGAACAGTCTGTAGTAATCTGTAACTAACGCAAACTTATGGAACTCAAAAATTCTACCAAAATTATAAGATCTAGACAATTTTTTTATTGATCATCAGCAATAGGAATCAGTATTTTATCACGTTCTGGTGATTTTTAATAATTCGGGCACTGAGCGCAAAGTTTCTGGAAATTACAGCAAGATCAAATAACTATCATCCAAGAAGATCCAATAGGTCTAGCTTGGCACAAAGACTAACTAAAACATAAAACCACATATAAACAGAGGCTAGATGGATTATTTATTCCTAAACAGAAGCAAAAACTAAAAAATAAAATTGGGTTGCCTCCCAACAAGCGCTATCGTTTAACGCCCCTAAAACGCCCCTAGCTAGGCATAAAAGCAAGGATAGATTTAAGTATTGCCGTCTTTGGTAGGCAATCCATAAGTGGCTCTCATGATAGATTCATATGGAAATTTTATTTTCTTTCTAGGAAAGTGTTCCATTCCTTTATTTAATGGAAATTGGAATCTAATATTCCCTTCCTTCATATCAATAATTACACCAATCGTTCTAAGGAAAGGTCTACCAAGAATAATAGGACAAGAAGGATTGCAATCTATATCAAGAACGATAAAATCTACGGGCAAATAATTCCTATTTCCAACAATAATAACATCATTAATTCTTCCCATTGGCTTTTTAATAGTGGAATCCGCAAGATGCAAGTTTAGAGAGCAATCATCAAAGTCACGGAAATCTAGCAAATCACACAAAGTTTTGGGGATAGTGGAAACACTAGCACCCAAATCACACAAAGCATAAAACTAATGATCTTTAATTTTAATTTTAATAGTTTGTTCCCACACATCATAAAGTTTTCTAGGGATAGAAACTTTCAACTCAAGTTCTTCTTCATAAGATTGCATCAAGGCATCAACAATATGTTCAGTAAAGGCTTTGTTTTGACTATAAGCATGAGGAGAATTTAGCATGGATTGCAACAAGGAAATACAATCAATTAAATATCAACTTTCATAATTAAATTCCTTGAAATCCAATATAGTGGGTTTAGCGACATCTAGGTTTTTATTTCTTTCAATCCCACATTTATCAATTTCATCATCAAGATCTAAATACTCCGAATTTTTGGAACGCCTTCTAGGTAAAGGAAGATCATATTCAGTTTCATCAAGATTAATATTGCAAAACAAAGATTTAATGGGGGACACATCAATAAATTTTAGATCTTCATCTTGATTTTCACAGGAATTGGAAGAACACGCTTTAATAAAGGCATCTTTGGAAGCACGCATCCTAGCGGTTCTTTCTTTGCACTCATCAATGGAAATTCTCATAGATTTGAGAGACTCATTGATATCATGCTTAGGAGGAATAGATCTAAGCTTTAAAGAATCAATTTCAAGAGAAATTCTATCAACGGTCCTAGCCAAATCATCAACTTTAAGCAATTTCTCCTCAAGCAAAGCATTAAAATTCTTTTGCGAACTCATAAATTCTTTAACACTAGTCTCAAATTCAGAGGGCATCTTATTAAAATTTCCATAAGAATTGTTGTAGGAATTTCCATAATTATTAGAGGAATTACTAGGATACGGCCTAGGATTAAAATTCCCTCTATACGCGTTGTTGCCAAAATTATTCCTACCAACAAAATTCACATCCATGGATTCATTATTATTCTCAATCAAAGTGGACAAAGGCATATCATTAGGATCAGAAGAAACACTCTTATTAGCAAATAATTTCATAAGTTCATCCATCTTTCCACTCAAAACATTAATTTCTTCTATCGCATGCACTTTTTTATTAGTAGATCTTTCGGTATGCCATTGAGAATAATTAACCATAATTATTATCTAGGAGTTTAGTAGCATCTCCTAAATTGATTTCCATAAAAGTGCCTCCCGCGGCCGAATCTAAAAGATTTATAGAAGCAAAATTCAATCCGGCATAAAAGTTTTGTATAATCATCCACAAGTTCAAACCATGAGTAGGACAATTACATATCATTAATTTCATTCTCTCCCAAGCTTGTGCAACGTGTTCATGATCAAGTTGCTTAAAATTCATAATATCATTCCTAAGAGAGATGATCTTAGCGGGAGGAAAATACTTAGAGATAAAAGCATCTTTGCACTTGTTCCAAGAATCAATACTATTTTTAGGCAAAGATGAAAACCACGCTTTAGCACGATCTCTAAGCGAGAAAGGAAATAGCTTCAACTTAACGACATCATTATCGATATCTTTTTTCTTTTGCATATCACATAAATCAACGAAGCTATTCAGATGAGTAGCGGCATCTTCACTAGGAAGGCCGGTAATTGATCTTTCATAACAAGATTCAACAAAGCAGTATTGATTTCACAAGACTCAAGATTGGCAAGAGGAGCAATCAGTGCTAAGGAAATCATTATTATTGGTATTGGTGAAGTCACACAATTTGGTAGTATCTTGAGCCATCGCGACAAACAAGCAAACTAACACACGAGAAAACAAAAGGCAAGCGAGAAAAAGGCAAACGGGAAGAAGAGGAGGAGATTGGGAAAGAGAGGGCGAATAAAATGGCAAGGGTGAAGTGGGGGAGAGGAAAACGAGCATAAATATTCTACGGTGGGTGAACAAATTACTGTTGAGCAATTGACAGAATTGAGCATAGTTATGAGAATATCTAGGTATGATCATGTATATAGGCATCACGTCTGAGACAAGTAGACCGATTCCCTTTTGCATCTACTACTATTACTCCACTCATCGACCGCTATCCAGATGCATCTAGAGTATTAAGTTAAAAATGAGTAATGCCTTAAGCAAGATGACATGATGTAGAGGGATAAATTCATGCAATATGATAAAAACCCCATCTTGTTATACTCGATGGCAACAATACAATACGTGCCTTGCAACCCTTTACATCCTTTGGGTAAGGACACCGCAAGATTGAACCCAAAGCTAAACACTTCTCCCATTGCAAGAACTACCAATCTAGTTGGCCAAACCAAACGGATAATTCAAGAGACTTGCAAAGATAACCAATCATATATAAAAGAATTCAGAGAAGATTCAAATATTGTTCATAGATAAACTTGATCATAAACCCATAATTCATCGGTCTCAACAAACACACCGCAAAAAGAAGATTACATCGAATAGATCTCCACGAGAGAGGGGGGAACATTGTATTGAGATCCAAAAAGAGAGAAGAAGCCATCTAGCTACTAGCTATGGACCCGAAGGTCTGAAGTAAACTACTCACACTTCATCGGAGAGGCTATGGTGATGATGTAGAAGCCCTTGATGGTGGATGCCCCCTCCGGCGGAGCTCCCGAACAGGCCCCGAGATGGGATCTCGTGGATACAGGAAGTTGCGGCGGTGGAATTAGGTTTTTGGGGGTATGTAGGTATATATAGGAGGAAGGAGTACGTCGGTGGAGCAACATGGGGCCCATGAGGCAGGGGGGCGCGCCCCCCACCCTCGTGACCGCCTCTTTTGTTCCTTGGAGTAGGGTCCAAGTCCCCTGGATCACGTTCGGTGAGAAAATCACGTTCCTGAAGGTTTCATTCCGTTTGGACTCCGTTTGATATTCCGTTTCTTCGAAACACTGAAATAGGCAAAAAAACAGCAATTATGGGCTGGGCCTCCGGTTAATAGGTTAGTCCCAAAAATAATATAAAAGTGGGAAAACAAAGCCCAATATAGTCCAAAACAGTAGATAAAGTAGCATGGAGCAATCAAAAATTATAGATACGTTCGAGACGTATCATATACCTTGGGATCCGGGTGGATCCATTACTTGAGCACTATATGCCTAGCTTAATCGCTTTAAAGAAAGCGCTGCCAGGGAGACAACCCGGAAGTTTTAGAGAGTCATTTATTTCTGTTGTGTGCTTTTATAAAGTTTAAAAACAAAAAAATAAAGAGGGGAACCTAAAACTTTTTCAAAAATAAAAGTGAAAGTGAGAGAGACGAGCATTGTTAAAGTGGGAGCATGCCTTGAACTTTGTTCATGCGCATGGAAACTTTGTGAATCTTAATTACAGAAACTTTTAAACAAAAATAATTATCCCCTTGTATAAATCCATTGTATTATAAAAATAATGTGCCAAAATTTGCCTTTAGGATGATTAGATTGCTTGTTTGGTTTGTGCAAAGGCAAAAGCGAAACTTTGGTCAGAAGCGTGAATTTTATTTTTTACTGGAACGTCGAATGCTTCTGAAACTTTTTGCATAGTACTTCTATACAATTTTTTTTCCTAAATTTTCAGAATTTTTGGAGTTACATAAGTATGGTTGATGTTCAGATTACTACAGACTGTCCTGTTTAAGACAGATTCTGTTTTTGATGCATTGTTTTGCTCGTTTTGATGAAACTATCGATTGTATCGGTGGTATAAGCCATGGAAAAGTTATATTACAGTAGCTAAAATGCAAAAATAAAATATGAATGAGTTTGCAACAGTACTTAAAGTGGTGATTTGTTTTATGGATCTCACGAGGGTTTTTGTTAAGTTTTGTGTGATCGAAGTTTTCAAGTTTTGGGTGAGATCATGATGGATGAAGGAATAATGAGTGGAAAGAGCCTAAGCTAGGGGATGCCCGAGGCACACCAAGGTAATATTCAAGGACTCCCAAGCAACTAAGCTTGGGGATGCCCGGAAGGCATCCCTCTTTCTTCTAACGATCATCGGTAATTTTACTTGGAGCTACATTTTATTAAATGCATGATATGCGCAAATCTTAGAGCGTCGTGTGCTTTTTATTTTTCTTTTAATAATGCACCATGCTGGTATGAGATAGTCCTTGGTTGATTTATAGAATTCTCTTTCCACTCCACTTATATCTTTTGAGTATGGCTTTATAGAATGTTTCATGTGCTTCGCTTATATCATTTGAAGTTTGGATTGCCTGTTTCCCTACACATAGAAAACTGCCATTTGTAGAATGCTCTTTTGCTTCACCTATATTTGTTAGAGCATGGGCATATCTTTTGTAGAAAGAATTAAAATCTCTTGCTTCACTTAATCTATTTAGAGAGTTGACAGGAATTGGTCATTCACATGGTTAGTCATAAAATTCTACATAACTTGTAGATCACTGAATATAATATGTTTGATTCCTTGCAATAGTTTTGCGATATGAAGCTGGTGATATTAGAGTCATGCTTCTGAGTAATTGTGGTCTGGTAGAAATACTTGTGTTAAGGTTTGTGATTCCCGAAGCATGCACGTATGGTGAACCGTAATGTAATGAAGTCGGAGCATGATTTGTTTTTTATTGTCTTCCTTATGAGGGGCGGTCGGGGATGAGCGATGGTCTTTTCCTACCAATCTATCCCCCTAGGAGCAAGCGTGTAGTACATTGTTTTGATAGCTAATAGATTTTTGCAATAAGTATGTGAGTTCTTTATGGCTAATGTTGAGTCCATGGATTATACACACTCTGACCCTTCCATCATTACTAGCCTCTTCGGTACCGTGCATTGCCCTTTCTCACCTTGAGAGTCGGTTCAAACTTCGCCGGTGCATCCAAACCCCATGATATGATACGCTCTGTCACACATAAGCCTCCTTATATCTTCCTCAAAACAGCCACCATACCTACCTATTATGGCATTTCCATAGCCATTCCGAGATATATTGCCATGCAACTTCCATCATCATCATATACATGACTTGAGCATTCATTGTCATATTGCTTTGCATGATCGTAAGATAGCTAGCATGATATTTCCATGGCTTGTCCATTTTTTGGTATCTTTTCTACGCTAGATCATTGCACATCATGGTACACTGCCAGAGGCATTCATATAGAGTCATTCTTTGTTCTAAGATATCGAGTTGTAATATCAAGTTGTAAGTAAATTATTAGAGCATTGTCCTAGTGAGGAAAGGATGATGGAGACTATGATTCCCCCACAAGTCGGGATGAGACTCCGGATGAAAAAAAGGAAGTGAGGCAAAAAAAAGAGCCAAAAAAGGAGAAATCAAAAAATGAGAGAAAAAGAGAGAAGGGGCAATGCTACTATCCTTTTACCACACTTTTGCTTCAGAGTAGCACCATGTTCTTCATATAGAGAGTCTCTTGAGTTATCACTTTCATATACTAGTGGGAATTTTCATTATAGAACTTGGCTTGTATATTCCAATGATGGGCTTCCTCAAATGCACGAGGTCTTCATGAGCAAGCAAGTTGGATGCACACCCACTTAGTTTTCAGTTTGAGCTTTCATACACTTATAGATCTTAGTGCATCCGTTGCATGGCAATCCCTACTCCTCACATTGACATCAATTGATGGGCATCTCCATAGCCCGTTGATTAGCCGCGTCGATGTGAGACTTTCTTCCTTCTTGTCTTCTCCACACAACCCCCACCATCATATTCTATTCCACCCATAGTGCTATATCCATGGCTCACGCTCATGTATTGCGTGAAAGTTGAAAAGGCTTGAGAGCATTAAAAGTATGAAACAATTGATTGGCTTGTCATCGGGGTTGTGCATGATGAAATACTTTGTGTGGTGAAGATGGATCATAGCCAGACTATATGATTTTGTAGGGATAACTTTCTTTGGACATGTTATTTTGAAAAGACATGATTGCTTTATTAGTATGTTTGAAGTATTATTGTCTTAATGTCAAATGATAGACTATTTCTTTGAATCACTCGTGTCTTAATACTCATGCCATGATTAGATTATATGATCAAGATTATGCTAGGTAGCACTCCACTTCAAAAATTATCTTTTTTATCATTTACCTACTTGAGGACGAGTAGGAATTAAGCTTGGGGATGCTGATACGTCTCCGTCGTATATATAATTTTTTGATTGTTCCATGCCAATATTCTACAACTTTTACATACTTTTGGAAACTTTTTATACTATTTTTTGGGACTAACATATTGATCCACTGCCCAGTGCCAGTTCCTGTTTGTTGCATTTTTTGTTTCGCAGAAAATCCATATCAAACGGAGTCCAAACGGTATAAAAACTTATGGAGATTTTTTTGGAATATACGTGATTTTTGGGAAAAAGAATCAACGTGAGATGATGCTCGAGGGGCCCACAAGGATGGAGGGCATGCCCTAGGGGGTAGGGCTCGCCCCTGGTCCTTGTGGCCACTCCGTCAGGCGGTTGGTGCCCTTCTTCTGGCGCAAGAAAGCTAATATCCGGTTAAAATCATGTTAAAATTTCAGCCCAATCGGAGTTACGGATCTCCCAGAATTTAAAAAACGGTGAAAGGCCAGAATCTAGGAGCGCAGAAACAGAAGGAAACAGAGAGAGAGATCCAATCTCGAAGGGGCTCTCGCCCCTCCGCCGCCATGGAAGCCAAGGACCAGAGGGGAAACCCTTCTCCCATCTAGGGGGAAGGTCAAGGAAGAAGAAGAAGAAGGGGGGCTCTCTCCCCCTCTCTCCCGGTGGCGCCGGAACGCCGCCGGGGCCATCATCATGCCAACGATCTCCACCAACAACTTCACCGATGTCATCACCAACTCTCTCCCCCTCTATGCAGCGGTGTAACACCCCTTCTCCTCGCTGTAATCTCTACTTGAACATGGTGCTCAACGCTATATATTATTTCCCAATGATGTATGGCTATCCTATGATGTTTGAGTAGATCCGTTTTGTCCTATGGGTTGATTGATGATCGTGATAGGTTTGAGTTGCATGTTTTATTATTGGTGCTGTCCTATGATGCTCTCCGTGTCGCGCAAGCGTGAGGGATCCTCGCTGTAGGGTTTGCAATATGTTCATGGTTTTCTTATTGTCTGCGTTGCGTGAGTGACTAAAACACAAACATGAATAAGTGGGTCATGGCATATGGGAATAAAGAGGACTTGATACTTTAATGCTATGGTTGGGTTTTACCTTAATGATCTTTAGTAGTTGCGGATGCTTGGTAGAGTTCCAATCATAAGTGCATATGATCCAAGAAGAGGAACTATGTTAGCTTATGCCTCTCCCTCATATAAAATTGCAATAATGATTACCGGTCTAGTTATCGATTGCCTAGGGACAAATAACTTTCTTGTGACAAACAGCTCTCTACTAAAACTAACTTAGTTGTGTCTTTATGTAAACAGCCCCTAGTTGTTATTTACGTGCTCTTTATTATCTTTCAAACCTAGCCTACAACACCTACAAAGTACTTCTAGTTTCATACTTGTTCTAGGTAAAGCGAACGATAAGTGTGTGTAGAGTTGTATCGGTGGTCGATAGAAGTTGAGGGAATATTTGTTCTAGCTTTAGCTCCTCGTTGGGTTCGACACTCTTACTTATCAAAAGAGGCTACAACTGATCCCCTATACTTGTGGGTTATCAATCGGTGACTCCGAGTGCTCCTCACCCGGAGGGTCCGAATTCGACTTGTTCAAACTTTGTGATGTAGCATGAATAGAGTTTGAGATGAGAAAAACATAGATAGCTAGAGGGAGTGCTTAGGCATTCTTGTCCATCCATTTGGCAAAAAGATAAAGCCAAGCAATCAAAGCAACAATTGGATGTCCTCGAATGAGAAAAATATGCAACCAACATGCTCACGCAATAAGATAGCAAATAAAATATGTGGCAAAGCATGCACAAACATTCTAGCATCTATCAAGCAATTGGCGATGACTGGGTCATCTATATGTGAGTATATTGACTTAGGAGTCAAATGAGAACATTTGATCATAGGTCATACTCATCGTTTAAGCACAAGTGGAGTTACCACTTTTACATAAAGCAATGTTGTGTTCACACCATTGTCCTCGAAATCAATGGACTTGTCCGGGTCATCATGAAATCCCGGGTCGTTATCACGGGGATGGTTCTCCGGTTGAGGAGAGGGGCAGCTGATGGACTCGACCTAGAACCTCCAATTCTATTCAGAAAAATGATAGATCCGATCAGTATGCGGAAGAAATGTCCGGACTGTGAAACAAAAAGTTGAACTTACCCATTCTATGGGGTTATAGCTCGCATAACCGTCCTTGTTCCTCAAACGGGAAAATTCTTATTCTCATTTGAAGAGATCGGCTAGAATGACAGCCATAGCCGCCTGGTTATCCGGCCCCTACCGCTTGTAATGGGCCGCGTCATTTGTCCCATTATAGCACCACAGGGGGTGCATCCTTTGTTGAAGAGGTTGTACGCACCGAGCGATGGCGGCGGCCATCACGTCAACAATGGTTAACTTGCTGTGGGTCAGTAGGCGAACCTTGGTGGCCAAGCTCAGCACTTCGACACATTCTTCCTGGGAAGGTCTTTTTGGCCGCCAGTTGAACCGCTTCTTTAGAGGAGCATCTGAATATTCGGACAGACCCGTCCGGACTGGTTTGGATAAGGGGACGTCTTCGATATAAAACCATTCTGAGGTCCACTCTTTGCAATCCTTCTTCGGGGTCCCAATAGGATACCCGGTCCCCGCTATAAGCCATACCTCGGCTCCGCCTACTTCCAAAATTGACCCTCCACGGGTGCGGGGGGTGAGCCAGAAATATTTCCTCCATAACTCAAAATGCGCCTCGCAGCCCAAGAACATCTCACAAAGGGCGGCGAAGCCGGAGAATGGACAGATACGAGATCTGCAGCGGGGAGATATCCTTGCGTTTGGAGATTGCTCAACTGGAGGCGTGAAACTAAGCAGCTAGCCCAGTCACCCGGGAGAGGGCCATGGGGGCGTGAGGATGAACCTCGGGCGCTGGCCATTTGATCCGAGATTTCTTTAGTTTGGTCTTGGCCTTTTGCTTTGGATGGATTAATCATCCGTCGCTCTCCTGGCATGTTAAATAGGTACGCTTTCTGGTCCCATAGGGGCATTTCTGTAAAAGAACGTTGGACTGTTCGCCTCCTGACGGCGCACGGAAATCGAGGGTTGTCTTTAGCCCTTGATGAAAATTAATACCGAGGGTCCTACAATGACTTAACGAATTGGGAGGTCATCGGCGGCCGGACTGCTAAAACGGCCAAACAAGGAAGGGGTGAAGAACTCGCCTCGCAAGCCAAAGACTTTGGGGCACACCGGGCGGCCGGCAATCGCGAATCCCGGTGCTGGAGGCTAGTTCGGGGGCTACTAAGGGAGACCTGGACTAGGGGGTCCTCGGGCCGCTGCCTCATCTCTCATGGGCCGGACAGGTGGGCCGCACTACAACTGCTAGAAAGGCGGACTACGAGGTGGTTTCGTGTTCGGATAGGAGACCAAAGGAGTATTGGTGTGTCATCCAAGTCAAGATAGAAGATTCAGCATGTTTATTCTCTTGTTGTAACCGACTATATGTAGCCCTAGCACCCCTGGTGTCTATATAAACCAGAGGGTTTAGTCCGTAGAGGCTAGAACAACAACCATCATCCTACTAGCCTAGGGTTTAGTTCATCTAATCTCGTGGTAGATCGACTCTATAACCATCCTATACACCTCAATATAATCAAGCAAGACGTAGGGTTTTACCTCTTCGAGAGGGCCCAACCTAGGTAAACATCGTGTCCTTCGCCCTCATGTTCCCCATTGATCCAAGATCCACAGCTCGGGACCCCCTACCCAAGATCCGCCGGTTTTGACACCGACAAGGTACGCAATGTGTAAAGCAACACCGAGTGAATGAATGAATCAATCAACAAGTTGAGCAAGAAGAAGCAAAGCTTACGTTCTCCACGGTTGTCGAGCACATAGCCACCTTGCCTCTAGCCGATCAACTGCGTCAAAACTTAGCGACTATGGTCTGGATGGTGTACCATCGATACGTTAACGACTCCCATTGCGTTCATGAATGATGTGCATGTAGTAGGGCGTTGTGTGCTTTTGCGTGTGAAACGAATCATGCACTCGCTGCCAGAAGAGCCCCCTTCTTCTCCTTCCTACGAAATCCACGGATATGACCAATCACTCACCGCACAAAAACTCATCCTCCATGATCGAGTACACCATCATCCTTCGTAATCTAAAAAACTGACATGAACTTCGAAATTAAGCTCAATCACATTTGACCGAATGTACGGCGTGGTGACCGCCATGGACGTCGTCGACAGGGAGGCGGAAGGTACCTGGCTGCGGACAAATCCTGGGAGGACGGCGCCGTAGTACAAAGCGAGCGGGCACGTGGGTGGTGGTTGCGGATGTCCGGCAATGCATGTGTGACGATCGGAGAGGTACATCGACGGTGTCAGAGGAGGAGGGCGTGGATGCAAAGCAAGACGGAGCAGGGGCAGACTGAAAGAGAATGGGATCGGGAGGGGGGTTTGATTGGGTCGGGGGTGCTGGAGTCCTATGTGGCTGTTGTTCGGACTACCGCACCTCCCCGTCCGGAGCGGTCAACGGATCGATACAGGCTCGCGTTGGATGGCAAAACACGTTCGGACTACGTGGTCCGAACGGATGTGGGCGGTTTGAGGGTCCGCTTTGAAGATGCCCTTACATAGTAATGTTTATACCTAGAAAATAAAGCTATTCCTTTGCTCATAAATGCTGCCAGCATCGGCCTGTATCGACTTTTAGTCCCATGAGCTCCTTTGTAAGAGAATTAAGCTTAATTCGAAGGGCAAACATTATCCATTCTAGCACACAGTGGTTTTGCTATGATGGAAGAAGAGAGCCTTTTCAATAACTATCGGGCTTCGAGTTCTTCGTAGTCCTACTCCAAAATTCCTTGAAGAAACTGGTACATAAATGCATCCTAGTTGAACCATTGTTCATCTAGGATGTATTCTACACAAGTTTCTTCAAAGAATTTGAGAGTTTGATTAAGAACTCGAAGAGTGACAAGCAAAACTCTTCTTCTTCTTCTTCTTCTTCTTCTTCTTCTTCTTCTTCTTCTTCTTCTTCTTCTTCTTCTTCTTCTTCTTCTTCTTCTTTAAAATAAACATCAAGCTTTATTAATTAGATATAACGATTACATCGTCAATAAGGAGAGATACAATATCATCCATGGGCTCCTCAAACCAATCCCTAGTCGCAGAAAATTTCGCTAGCCTAGCAAGTTCATGAGCAATCTTATTCGCTTCCCTATTACAATGTTCAAACCTAGTAACAGTAAATTCGCAAGCCATAAAATAGCAATCATTGAACACTGTCGCCGCCGCTCCCGCCAATTGTCCTTCATTTTTCATTGAGTCAATCACTTTCATATTATCCGAGTTGACAATAAGGCAATTGCACTCGAGTGCAGTGATTTGGTGCCCAGACTCATCTGCACCCGTTCAGAAAAAATTTCAAAAGAAATACTAGAAAAATTCAAAAATTTCCAAAAAAATTTCTCATGGTAGACAATTTTTGCGTGAGGTTCGCTCCAAATTTTAGCTCATTTGGACATCTGAGCAGCTCTCAGCAAAAAAGACAAATTATGTCAAAACAATACATAAACAGTAAACTATTTTACAGATCCTAAATTTGTCTTTTTTGCCGAAAGTTGCTCAGTTGTCCAAATGACTTGAAAATTAGGGCGGACCTCACGCATCAAATTGTCTACCATGGGAAAAAATGGAATTTTTTAAATTTTTCTAATATTTGTTTTGTTTTTTTTTTATTCAACACGGGTGCATATGAGCCCGGGCTCAGAAAAAGATTTTTCGATTGCACCCTGCCTTCTGTGCAAGGGTAAGGCCAAACCTTAGTGCTAGTGCTTCTGCTGTTTGTACATTAGCACACCAGTCAATCCTCCAACTTCCTCCAACAATGAACTTTTCTTTGTCATCTCTGAGGACCGCCCCTGCCATGCCTTTAAGCAGATCATGGTCAAAAGAAGCACCAACATTTAGCTTCACAAAACCCACAGAAGGTTGCCTTAGGGAAGTTTGCTTTAATATAGTTTGCCGTTATAGCACGAGCCCCCATCAAAATTTAAAATTTGATATGCATCTTGAGACTTTCTTTTATAAACCAGTTTACATCTATCCCCATAAGTATCAAGCTTTTATAAAGATCAATTCACGTGCGTTCTGAAGGCCCAATACGGATATTTCTTGATCTGGCATAAGTAGTAAAAGTTCAAGAACTGTCTCTCCCGCCCGGTCGACAACACAATCTCTATTGACCACCTCATACGATCCTAACTTATCTCAGACCTCTTTCGCCTCCTGACATCTGGCCCATTTGAACATGATAGGCAAATGGGCAAGACTTTCACATGTCTATTGGCGAGCATAACACAACATGGAAGGGTTTCATGCAATGTACGCCAGATGGAGAATTTTACCTTTGCCGGACAAAGATATGCCGGACAAGATAGCTTCTAGGTCTTGCTCCTGATAGGATTAGCATTGGTTCTACCCATACCATTTGTATGTTGTGATTTCCTCCCATACTGTTGGTTTCTATCATCCCAATAAGCCGATCAAACAATGAACAACCCATTTTTTGTGTAACTCCAAGCAGTCCGACATGTAAATTGAAAGACACGCCAACATAACGGTACACACGAACGAAAAAAGGCACAACAGTTCACAACCAAAGCAACTTCGCCGGATTTGAGAAACCAAACAGCAAACATAGATTGAGCCAGCTAAATGCATAGAGACATCAAGTATAAGCACTGCAAAATTAAGACGGACAAGTTGAAAGCCAACTTATAACACACCTTTCAGTCTCCCTCTCCCTCATCACAATGTCGATAGCAGAGATAACAAGTTCATCTAGAAAATCCTAAAACACAGGTTTTTGTCCATAGGGTAGATATAGCAGATCGCATCAGATTCTAGATATCCATTCATGCCTCACAAAATATGAACTTTAAGCCACAAAGACATCTCAAGGGGACATCCTAGTCTACTCCCAGCCTTGAGCAGGGGGTTGCACCGCGGCGTCCCAGCCAGTAGCAGCCACAACAGGAGCAGGGACAGCACCTTCCACAGCAACAGGTGCCCCTGCTGCATCCCATCCATCGCCACCAGCAACTGGAGCTGGAATTGACAACAACAAACAAAGATGTGATCAATTTAAGTTGCACAACAAAATATTCAACTAGGCCTTAGCATAAACTACTATAATTTTGGAATGGACACTGGAAACATGCAATGTGTCTTACATTAGTCAAGACATCAGGGCAAACTGTTGGGCATGAACTTGTTATGAACAACAAGCTATATTGAGTAAAGATGCCACTAATCAAATGCCAAGTAAACTAGCACAAGTAGTTGCATGTCTGATGCTTTTGTGTTCAGTAACTAAAATGCCTTGCACCAACCAGATACATAATCAACCTAGGAAATAATTAGTACTAAGCAAATGGCAAATTCACATCACCAAACAAAATTCTACAGAGAATTCATACAAGGCAAATGAACTTTTAATCAAGGAGAACAAACCTTCAGCCATCGGCCACTCGCCACCAGTAACAGGCGGGGGAGCAGGTGCATCAGAGGTCCACTGGTCACCACCCCATTGACCAGCTGCTGCTCCGTAATCAGTGATGGCAGCATACTCTGGGGCTCCAGCAGCTTCATCCTCCTGCTCCTTGGCTTCCTCAGGGTCCCTGTAGAAGAACAGATCAACCTGCAAAGGGCAAACACATTAGCCTCACAAGCATGCAAAGAATACAAGACAGGCACAAAGCAACGCAATTCCACTAGTAGGAAACTGAAAGGTCTATTGAGCCGGCATACCATGACATCCCACTTGTGCCCAGGCAGGATCGTGCCCCTCATCTGCAGAACCATCCTGGCCAAGAGCCAGTACAGGCAGCCAATGCTGTTCCTCCCCTTGTTGTTTGCTGGGATGCCGATGTCGACGTATCGCATGGGAGAGTCAGTGTCACAGAAGGCAATGGTAGGGATGTTCCCCAGAGCAGACTCCTTGATGGGCTGCACATATTTCAGCAGATCAATGAGTCCATCATCAACATCACCATATCTAACGCACGCTGATAGCATATACAATACTTGGTTGGCATGGCAAAGAAATTCACCTGGTGGTCGGTCCTTGGGTCGGTGAGGATGAGCAGGCGGGGCTCGCTGAAGGAGGTCTGCATCTGGTTGGTGAAGGTACCAGGGGTGTGCCTCCCAGTGATGGCGTTGGCGCCGGTGTGCTGCGCGAAATTGAGGACGGCACGCTGGCCGTAGGGGCGGGCGGACTGGACGATGATGTCCTGGGGGTTCTCGATGGCGACGATGACCCTCGCCGCGAGCTGGAGCTTCTCCCATGTCTTGCCCAGATTGATGATGTAGATGCCTAGGAATCACAACCAAAGAACAGACGCATCACATTCCACAGCTCATCTCAAAGAAGTACAGAAGCATCAACACTTACGACAACTACACCAACAAGCATCACGATCCGCAGCAGATCGACTCTAACCAGCACAAAGGTGCCACTGTGCGCATGATGCCGAGGTAGCTCTAGCGTGCAACAGCAAGTCGGGGACACATAGGCAAGGCCAGATCCATGAGGACAACTGAACCTAAGCGACGCAAGAGCTCGCTAGATCAAGAGGGTTTCGAGCGAGCACGTACCGTCGGAGCGGCGCTTGTAGGCGTAGCGCTCCATCTGGAAGTCGCAGTTCTTGGTGCCGAGGTGGACGTCGGCGGCGAGCATCATCTGTATGTCCTGCTCCTTCTGGGACAGCGCCCGCGGGGCCTCTCCAGCCGCTGCCGCCATGGTTGGTCGGGGGCTCGAGCGTCCGGGGGGCGCGGCGAAGGGGAGGAGCAGGGGAGAGATGTGAGCGGCGGCGCGAGCGGGGAGAAGGGGAGGGGGCGAGGGCTCTTATCTGCGGCGCCTCTAAACCCTAGTCGGCTTTTGTAGTGAGATGGGATGAGAGTGCTCCTTGGGCCCCCGTAGTGAATGGACCGGCCCATATGACTATACATATGGCCTGCTTTCTCCTTCTCTCACGAATTTCCTTTTTTTTTCTCGTCTAAGAAAACGTTTTCAAAAAACGAATTTCTTTTTTTTTGGCCCCTCAAGAAAAATTGTTTTTTTTTGTCTAAGAAGACGGATTCCCTTTTTTGGCTATTTTTTAATCCAGATGAATTTTCGCAGTCTTTTTGTCAATGACAAGTATACGGCTCAATTTTTGTAGGTGACACGGTGAAAAAAATGCATAATATAATCTTTTACTTTTTATAATAAATCAGTAACAACATTTTCGACTACACTGGAGCGAAGAGTTGGATCAATAGATAAACAAGCAAACAGCTATTCCAGCAGGCATGGACTGGAAGATAAATTTGTGCTGTGGAGCAAAACACATAGCAGATGGACCTAAAAAAAACACATAGCAGATGAGCACAAAAAATGCACTCATGACATTCAGGCAATTGCAACATGCGGCAGAAACGCATAAGAAAACATAATCTGGTACTCATTTAGCTAAAACAGGCGCATCCGATACTCTGAGTGTGTCAAAATGCGGTACACCATACAAGAGAGAATACAATTGCCAAGACTAGCTGCTTCACTAGCTCAAGTTCTATTAAACCCCCTCAGTGGGTCTGGGTGCAGCCGAGACGACAAAAGTGCTTGATGTCAATCTGATCATGGTTGCTGAATCAGCTCAGGATGGGAAATATGCGGGTCACGTGCTCGAACGGAACAGTGTCGGCTGTGTTCTTCTTGAGTTCGGGGTGATTGAACTCGTTGCGCGGAAGGACAATCAGTTGGGAGCGTGCACCCTTCTCAATGACCCATCCTGAGTTTGCAGCATGATACTCCATAAACTTGTCCAATGCAAGCCCTTCAATGTTGATGGCCTGGAAAAATAAGTGGCAGGCACATCAGCAAAGAAACAAACCGTATGTAGACACTAAAGCCAATTGGATAAACAGCATGATTTGGATAAACAGTATAAATAATACTGTTAGCTTGGAAAACGATCTTATATTGTGGGACCGAGGGAGTACTTGCAGCTATCACCTAATATAATAATCCTTGAATTGCCATGAGCTCATAACGAAAGCCTACACAGCATAATAAGGATAAATATCTTACCTCGGCTAGAACTGGCCTAGGAACTTTCTGGTATGTCAAGGAAAGCACATGAATCGCATAGCTTTGGATTGCCTGCTCAAAACCTGCAAAAAAAACTCACAATGTCAGTAGCACTTCATTTTTTAGTTAAAAGACAGAGAACTCTGTAGCGGTTTCCAGTTTGGATTTTAAAAAAATTCTAGCCTTTTCAAGTGAAAGAAATAAATAGGAGATGTTTAAGTTAATATAAGACACCTAGTCAGCTAGATATAGTTATTTTAATTTGAAATAAATATGCCATGTAAATGCATACTGAAAACAAAAGGGCTAATGAAAAAGGGGGCTCTGCAGAAACTAAGCTTCTTTAACAAATACAGTAAACCAGAAAATCTGCACTTGCGTAAATCACACCAAGTCTAATAACAAATGAAAGGAAAACACGGACATGGTTCAAAACTCAGGAATCCTATGTGGGGCTGTGGGCATTAACATTCATTCACAAGCACTGATACTGCCAAGTCCTACCAACAAGCACTAGTACAGCCGACAAAGCTCCAATGTCTCAAGAAGTGTATACCTGGTACAACATCCAGTATGTTACGGCTCTTTGATGCCTCATCCCAAAACTGGCGGAACCTGCCAGTCTGTAAGCGGATTAATCAAGGTTAGCAGTCAATAATCAATACATGCTAGTTCTTAGGCATCCATAGATTACTCAGTTGTGCAGAGAAAGTGTGTACCTCCAGGTAGTGAGAAAGAACTATCAACGTCTTGAACTGCTCCTCCATTTGCTATAATAAAAGCGCATAAAAGTCAACTCCAGGCAACAGCAGAACAATTCAGGACATTTAAAAGATGCACAACTAAAAGGTCACAAATACAAACATCTCACATCTTATACATATGTATTGTGCAATATTTAGATTTTTCAGTGACCAGAAGGGATACTTCAAATCGAAATGCACATTTCTTTGCATGATGACATTGAGCTGCAAATGAGCTTATACTGAATATAAAGATGCTTATTCCATCAACTAGAAGTCCGCAAGTAATTATGATTAGTGTGCATCTCCAGGCCTACAGATATGACATGCTCCAAGGCCAAAGTAACAATCATCTACAATGACAAAACGATCAATGAACATTCACATCTAAATCGACACTTTAATTTTTAGACACTCCTAAGATGCATGTTCAATAGCATTTGCTTGAGAAAAATGATAAATATAAAGGGGATGATAAAAGATAGATTACACAGAAACAGGGAAGCAGGACAAATTTCTCATACCACGTGTTCAGGAATTAAGAACAAGCATAGGCTGAAGTCGGGGCTGGCATTGCCATGAGAGCCTGTCAGCAAAACATGTGTGGAAGTTGAGAATGAACCAACAAAAGGTGGTATTCAAAAAATTGTTATAACCATTAGTTGTTCTCTGACCTTAATCAGTATGCGGGCTACAATTTGTACGCTCAACCTTTCTGGCTCAAACTGCAATAGGAGATCAATCATCATGCATAAATACATATAATCAAGGCATAATACGGCTAGCAATGGCTCATATGCAAATGTGATTTTACCTGGTAAAGGCGTAGAAGGCTGAGATTTGCATCGAGGTTATATGTTTTAGAAGAAACCTAGAAAAAACAAGATATATTGTTAATTTAAAAGGATCAAAACATGACATAACATATGGGGTGACAAAAAAGATGTTAGCATGCTTGTGCAATACACAGAGCCTAAAAACAGTTTATTCAAGCATGTTTTACTAGATTTAACAGGCCGGACAGCCACTGTATCATTCAACAGATTAAGCGTGCTGTATGTGTATCATCTGCACAAAAGCTTAAGTTTGCCACTTCATGATCATAGGCATAATCTTTGAGTGGAGATCCATCTCTCCATCCATCCACCATTGTATGAACACGTGGTTGAGGCTGAGAGAGGTACTCGACCCCTTCAGAGTTCAGACAGCAATTGCAAATTAAATCTAACTATTCCCATAGCAGCAAAACACAATTTCCTCGGCAATCCCTCTCTATGACCCCCAGACTACAAAGTACGCACTGATAACTTAATTCACGCTGATTACTAACTGATAAGCCCAGCCACCCTCAATCCTTAATACAGCACTAAGTTTACTACTCCGGGCAACTTAATACGCTACAATCCATAGGCAAAGACGAAAATACTGCTAAATTTCTAGCATCTGCACATTGCTACGAACTGCTTCCATCTGACAAGGCCGCACAGTTTAGCACGCCAACCAACCAACCAACCGATTTCGCAACCGCTCCATCGTTAACACCAGACAGCGCAAACGATTAGCGCAACCAACCACGGAACCTGCCGGCTGAGCCTTTCGCGAGTTGGGTAAAGGCGCCTCGGGGCTAGGGTTTACCTGGTCGTTGACAAAGACCTCGAGGTCGTTGAGGATGTCGGGGTTGTAGGGGTTCACCGCCACGAGCTCCTCCACCGTGTAGGTCTCCGCCGGCTGCTCGTTCGCCATGGTCGCCGGTTTCCGAAACCCTAACCGCTAGCTGGATCGAGGGGGCGGCGAGAGAGAAGAGAAGTGGCGGCGCAAAGGGGAGGAGGGGAGGTGATGGCTGCAAGGGTTTCCGGGTTCGCGTGAATTTGTCACTTCAGTCCCTCGGTTATCCGCGCACTGACACGCGCCAAATGCGTTGGTGTACTCACAAGGTTCTGATATTATACATATGCCCTTCTCTATTTACTTGTATTTCCCCGAAAGTCTTGCACCTACGCGTCTACGTGCCAACAAGTGTACTCCATTGTCCGTCTTAAGAAAAAAATACTCCCTTTGTTTTATACTCCTTCCTTTTTTTAACGGGGAACTTCAGAGAGCTTTATTCAACGAATGCATTCGCCAAGCAGTCAGCCAAAAGGCTACTGATCAGGAAGTTAGGGGTAGTCTCAAGCCAGCTCTCAGTCATATTAAGCGTACTAGCACGCTTAGCACATAGATGTGCAGGACCGTTTGTCGCTCTTATTACATGTTGAATTGCAAAGGAAGAAAAGCTAAGCATGAGCTCTCTAATTTCTGCAAAAATCGGTGCTACAATCGAACGATCATTATAGCGATTGTTCCTGGGGTTTACTACCTCTAGACAGTCAGTCTCCAGGGTCACCTCGGTGAAGCCCCTCAATCTGGCGAAAAGCACGCCCTCCTTCATGGCTTGAACCTCGGCGATCAGTGGGTCAGAGACCCCCATATGTGGCTTGCACCAAGCTCCCAAGAAGGTTGAAGCTGATCTGGCCACTCCTCCTGTACCCGCAATGTTGTCTCTGAAGTTGATCGAGGTATCCGCGTTGATTTTTATGTTGTTTGCATCTCGAGGCCGCCAGCCATAGCCTGGCAACATAGTAGTCTGATGCCTAGGAAGTTCTAGCAGTGCTAGATCCTCTCGAGTGCGTCTTACCGAACTCGCAGGGTCGATCTGCACCTCATCATGCGTCCACCTATTGCAAGACATCCAGATGGACCACATAACCGTGATGATTATCGCGCGGTCTTTCTTGGAGAACCGCTGCTCACATAAGATGTCCCTTTCCCAAGTGTTTGGGTGAAGTCGGGGTAAAATTATATCAAACAAATGATGTGCTTCCTCCCGTAATCGACAAGCATGAGAATAACGAATGAGTGCATGCATGAGATCTTCATCCATAGCCAGGCAAAGTTTGCAAGTACTCACTTCTTTTATGTGTCTTCGTTTTAGAGTGCACTCATCAGGGATGATGCCCCTAATCACTCGCCACCAAAAGACCATCACCTTAGGCACAACTTTGAGTTTTCAGAGAGCACTCCACATCTGTTGTCCGTTCACTTCCGTTCCTAAATATAATCATTTTCAGAGATATCGATACAGACTACATATGGAGCAAAATGAGTGAATCTACACTCTAAAATACGTCTATAAACATCCGCGCGCACGTGTGTAGAGTTGTGGATATTATCATATTTTCTGTAGACTTGGTCAGATATAGAAAAATTTGTATATTGGAATAAAGCTACAACTTCAACTAGTTTGGAGTAGGGAGAATATCACTTACACGATGTATCACTACAAGCTGCTTGTTGTTTTATTTTTGCTTGTGTTTTCTTGTGTTGGTACATGGGTTATCATGCTTCTTTCGCGTGCTATCTCTACTTGCAATTGCTGTAGAGCATCCACCATTGCAAGTGACTGATTTTCTATGTATTTCCTTAATTAAGTAGTATTCCCTTCGTCCCAAAATAAGTGTCATGGTTTCAGTTTAAAAAGAACTAAAATCACGACACTTATTTTAGGACGGAGGGAGTACTATGCTAGGCCTTTTTGCTTATTGAGCCTCGAAACTATAGTTTGTTCATCAAGCTAACATTATTGGCCTCCCTTGTGTTTGTTCTAGCACCTTGAAGTTCTTAAGTACTCCCTTTGTTTCATATTACTTGTCGTGTCTTCAGTTCAAAATGAACTGAAAATGACAAGTAATATGGAATGGAAAGAGTATATAAGAAGTTATGGATATAACTGCATTATATAGCATTGTGACCACAATTTTCATTCAAACATATGGTGATCTATACTCCCCCCCCCCCACTCGGGGCCTTGAAAAAGAAGAAGACCTGGGGTTCGAGGACCTAGCTCACCCGAGCCTGGGACACTACTTCGGTACCCCCAACCCGGGACCCAGCCTCACCCACTACCTAGTTCAATCTCGTTACCGGCAAGTCTCTTTACTCGTTCCGTAATGCATCATCTTGCAACTAAATCATTAGTCACATTGCTTGCAAGGCTTATAGTGATGTGCATTGCCGAGAGGGCCCAGAGATACCTCTATGACAATCGGAGTGACAAATCCAAATCTCGATCTATGCCAACTCAACAAACACCGTCGCAGACACCTGTAGAGCATCTTTATAATCACCCAGTTACATTGTGACGTTTGATAGCACACTAAGTGTTCCTCCGGTATTTGGGAGTTGCATAATCTCAGTCAGAGGAACATGTATGAGTCATGAAGAAAGCAATAGCAACAAACTAAACGATCATAGTGCTAAGCTAACGGATGGGTATTGTCTATCACATCATTCTCTAATGATGTGATCCCGTTCATCAAATGACAACACATGTCTATGGCTAGGAAACATAACCATCTTTGATAAACGAGCCAGTCAAGTAGAGGCATACTAGGGACATTTTATTTGTCTATGTATTCACACATGTACTAAGTTTCCGGTTAATACAATTCTGGCATGAATAATAAACATTTATCATGATATAAGGAAATATAAATAACAAATTTATTATTGCCTCTAGGGCATATTTCCTTCAGTCTCCCACTTGCACTAGAGTCAATAATCTAGATTACATAGTAATGATTCTAACACCCATGGAATCTTGGTGCTGATCATGTTTTGCTCATGAGAGAGGCCTAGTCAACGGGTCTGCAACATTCAGATCAGTATGTATCTTGCAAATCTCTATATCCCCTTCCAACACTTGATGACGGATGGAATTGAAGCATCTCTTGATGTGATTGGTTTTCTTGTGAAATTTGGATTCCTTTCCCAAGGCAATTGCACCAGTATTGTCACAAAAGATTTTCATTGGACCCGATGCACTAGGTGTGACACCTAGATCGGATATGAACTCCTTCATCCAGACTCCTTCATTCGCTGCTTCCGAAGCAGCTATGTACTCTGCTTCACACGTAGATCCATACGGCGCTATGTTTGGAACTGCACCAACTGACAGCTCCACCATTCAATATAAATACGTATCCGGTTTGTGACTTAGAATCATCCGGATCAGTGTCAAAGCTTGCATCGACGTAACCATTTACGACGAGCTCTTTATTACCTACATAAACTAGAAACATATCCTTAGTCCTTTTCAGGTATTTCAGGATATTCTTGACCGTTGTCCAGTGATCCACTCCTGGATTACTTTGGTACCTCCCTACTATACTTATAGCAAGGCACACATCGTGTCCGGTACACGACATTGCATACATGATAGAACCTATGGTCGAGGCATAGGGAATGACTTTCATTTTCTCTCTATCTTCTGCGTTGGTCGGGCATTGAGTCTCACTCAACTTCACACCTTGTAACACGTGCAAGAACCCTTTCTTTGGTGACCCATTTTGAACTTCTTCAAAATCTTATCAAGGTATGTGCTTTGTGAAAGTCCAATTAAGCGTCTTGATCTATCTCTATAGATCTTGATGCCCAATATGTAAGCAGCTTCACCGAGGTCTTTCATAGAAAAACACTTATTCAAGTATCCTTTTATGCTATCCAGAAATTCTATATCATTTCCAATCAACAATATGTCATCCACATATAATATTAGAAATGCTATAGAGCTCCCACTCACTTTCTTGTAAATACAGGCTTCTCCAAAAGTCTGTATAAAACCATATGCTTTGATCACACTATCAAAACGTTTATTCCAACTCCGAGAGGCTTGCACCAGTCCATGAATGGATTGCTAGAGCTTGCACACTTTGTTAGTACCATTTGGATTGACAAAACCTTCTGGTTGCATCATATACAACTCTTCTTCTAGAAATCCATTCAGGAATGCAGTTTTGACGTCCATTTACCAAATTTCATAATCATAAAATGCGGCAATTGCTAACATGATTCGGACAGACTTAAGCATTACTACGGGTGAGAAAGTCTCATCGTAGTCAATTCCTTGAACTTGTCGAAAACCTTTTGCAACAAGTCGAGCTTTGTAGACAGTAACATTACCGTCAGCGTCGGTCTTCTTCTTGAAGATCCATTTATTTTCTACGGCTTGCCGATAATCGGGAAAATCAACCAAAGTCCACACTTTGTTCTCATACATGGATCCCATCTCAGATTTGATGGCCTCAAGCCATTTCACAGAATCTGGGCTCATCATCGCTTCCTCATAGTTTGTAGGTTCGTCATGGTCAAATAACATGACGTCCAGAATAGGATTACCGTACCACTCTGGTGTGGATCTTACTCTGGTTGACCTCGAGTTTCGGTAGTAACTTGATCAGAAGCTTCATGATCATCATCATTAGCTTCCTCACTAGTTGGTGTAGGAATCACTAGAACTGATTTCTGTGATGAACTATTTTCCAATAAGGGAGCAGGTACAATTACCTCATCAAGTTCTACTTTCCTCCCACTCACTTCTTTCGAGAGAAACTCCTTCTCTAGAAAGGATCCATTCTTAGCAATGAATATTTTTCCTTCGGATCTGTGATAGAAGGTATACCCAACAGTCTCCTTTGGGTAACCTATGAAGACACATTTCTCCGATTTGGGTTCGAGCTTATCAGGTTGAAGCTCTTTCACATAAGCATCGCAGCCCCAAACTTTAAGAAACGACAACTTAGGTTTCTTGCCAAACCACAGTTCACATGGCGTCGTCTCAACGGATTTAGATGGTGCCCTATTTAACGTGAATGCAGTCGTCTCTAAAGCATAACCCCAAAACAATAGCGGTAAATCAGTAAGAGACATCATAGATCGCACCATATCTAATAAAGTGCGGTTACAACGTTTGGACACACCATTACGCTGTGGTGTTCCGGGTGGCGTGAGTTGCGAAACTATTCCGCATTGTTTCAAATAAAGACCAAACTCGTAACTCAAATATTCACATCCATGATCAGATCGTAGAAACTTTATTTTCTTGTTACGATGATTTTTTACTTCACTCTGAAATCTTTGAACTTTTCAAATGTTTCAGAATTATGTTTCATCAAGTAGATATACCCATATCTGCTCAAATCATATGTGAAGGTCAGAAAATAACGATACTCGCCGCGAGCCTCAACACTCATCGGACCGCATACATCAGTATGTATTATTTCCAACAAGTCTGTTGCTCGCTCCATTGTTCCGAGAACGGAGTCTTAGTCATCTTGCCCATGAGGCATGGTTCGCAAGCATCAAGTGATTCATAATCAAGTGATCCCAAAAGCCCATCAGCATGGAGTTTCTTAATGCGCTTTACACCAATATGACCTAAACGGCAGTGCCACAAATAAGTTGCACTATCATTATTAAACTTATATCTTTTGGCTCCAATACTATGAATATGTGTATCACTACTATCGAGATTCAATAAAAATAGGCCACTCATCAAGGGTGCATGACCATAAAAGATATTACTCATATAAATAGAACAACCATTATTCTCTGATTTAAATGAATAACCATCTCGCATCAAACAAGATCCAGATATAATGTTCGTGCTTAATGTTGGCACCAAATAACAACTATTCAGGTCTAAAACTAATCCCGAAGGTAGATGTAGAGGTAGCGTGCCGACGGCGATCACATCGACTTTGCAACCATTTCCCACGCGCATCGTCACCTCGTCCTTAGCCAATCTTCGCTTAATCCGCATCCCTTGTTTCGAGTTGCAAATATGAGCAACAAAACCAGTATCAAATACCCAGGCGCTACTACGAGCATTAGTAAGGTACACATCAATAACATGTATATCAAATATTTCTTTCACTTTGTCATCCTTCTTATCCGCCAAATACTTGGGGCAGTTCCTCTTCCAAAGGACCGGTCCCTTTGCGGTAGAAGCACTCGATCTCGAGCTTAGGTCCGGACTTGGGCTTCTTCACTTGAGCGACAACTTGCTTGCCGTTCTTCTTGAAGTTCCCCTTCTTCCCTTTGCCCTTAATCTTGAAACTAGTGGTCTTGTTAACCATCAACACTTGATGCTCCTTCTTGATTTCTACCTCCGCAGCCTTTAGCATCGCGAAGAGCTCGTGATTAGTCTTATCCATCCCTTGCATATTATAGTTCATCACGAAGCTTTTGTAGCTTGGTGGCAGTGATTGAAGAACTCTGTCAATGACACTGTTAACTGGAAGATTAACTCCCAGTTGAGTCAATTGATTGCGGTACCTAGACATTTTGAGTATATGTTCACTAACAGAACTATTCTCCATTTTGCAGCTGTAGAACTTATTGGAGACTTCATATCTCTCAATCCTAGCATTTGCTTGAAATATTAACTTCAACTCCTGGAACATCTCATATGCTCCATGACGTTCAAAACGTCGTTGAAGTCCCGGTTCTAAGCCGTAAAGCATGACACACTAAACTATCGATTAGTCATCAGCTTTGCTCTGCCAGGCGTTCATAACATCCGGCGTTGCTCCTGCAGCGGGTCTTGCACCTAGCGGTGCTTCCAGGATGTAATTCTTCTGTGCAGCAATGAGGATAATCCTCAAGTTACGGACCCAGTCCGTGTAGTTGCTACCATCTTCTTTCAACTTAGCTTTCTCTAGGAACGCATTAAAATTCAATGGAATAGTAGCACGGGCCATTTATCTACAACAACATAGGCATGCAAAATACTATCAGGTACTAAGTTCATGATAAACTAAAGTTTAATTAATCATATTACTTAAGAACTCCCACTTAGATAGACATCCCTCTAATCATCTAAGTGATCACGTGATCCATATCAACTAAACCATGTCCGATCATCACGTGAGATGGAGTAGTTTTCAATGGTGAACATCATTATGTTGATCATATCTACTATATGATTCATGCTCGACCTTTCGGTCTCAGTGTTCCGAGGCCATATCTGCATATGCTAGGCTCGTCAAGTTTAACCCGAGTATTCTACGTGTGCAAAACTGGGTTGCACCCTTTGTATGTGAATGTAGAGCTTATTACACCCGATCATCACATGGTGTCTCGGCACGACGAACGGTCGCAACAGTGCATACTCAGGGAGAACACTTGTACCTTGAAATTTAGTGAGAGATCATCTTATAATGCTACCGCCGTACTAAGCAAAATAAGATGCATAAAAGATAAACATCACATGCAATCAAATAAGTGATATGATATGGCCATCATCATCTTGTGCCTTTGAACTCCATCTCAAAAGCACCGTCATGATCACCATCGTCACCGGCTTGACACCTCTCCATCGAAGCGTCGTTGTCGTCTCGCCAACTATTGCTTCTACGACTATCACTACCGCTTAGTGATAAAGTAAAGCAATTACATGGCAATTGCATTTCATACAATAAAGCGACAACCATATGGCTCCTACCAGTTGCCGATAACTGTTACAAAACCTGATCATCTCGTACAACAATTTATATATCATCACGTCTTGACCATATCACATCACAGCAAGCCCTGCAAAAACAAGTTAGACGTCCTCTACGTTGTTGTTGCATGTTTTACGTGGCTGCTACGGGCTTAGCAAGAACCGTTCTTACCTACGCATCAAAACCACAATGATTTTTCGTCAAGTGTGTTGTTTTAACCTTCAACAAGGACCGGGCGTAGTCACACTCGATTCAACTAAAGTTGGAGAAACAGACACCCACTAGCCACCTGTGTGCGAAGCACGGCGGTAGAACCAGTCTCATGAACACGGTCATGTAATGTCGGTTTGGGCCGCTTCATCCAACAATACAACTGAATCAAAGTATGACATGCTGGTAAGCAGTATGACTATTATCGCCCACAACTCTTTGTGTTCTACTCATGCATATAACATCTACGCATAGACCTGGCTCGGATGCCACTGTTGGGGAACGTAGTATTTCAAAAAATTCCTATGATCACGCAAGATCTATCTAGGAGAAGCATAGCAACGGCGGGAGAGTGTGTCCACGCGTACCCTCATAGACCGAAAGCGGAATGCGTTTAATGCTTAGCGGTTGATGTAGTCGAACGTCTTGGCGATCCAACCGATCCAAGTACCGAGCATACGACACCTCCGCGATCCGCACATGTTCAGCTCGGTGGCGTCCCTTGAACTCTTGATCCGATTGAGGCCGAGGAGAGTTTCACAAGACGACAACGTGGTGACGGTGATGATGAAGTTACCGGCGCAGGGCTTCGCCTAAGCACTACGACGATATGACCGAGGTATGTTTCTGTGGAGGGGGGCACCGCACACGGCTAAAGATCAACTTGTGTGTCTATGGGGTGCCCCCTCCCCACGTATATAAAGGAGGGGTTGGAGGAGGCCGACCAAGGGGGGAGGCGCACCATGGGGGGATGTTGGGGAAACGTAGTATTTCAAAAAAAATCCTACGATCACGCAAGATCTATCTAGGAGAAGCATAGCAACGAGCGGGGAGAGTGTGTCCACGTACCCTCGTAGACCGAAAGCAGAAGCATTAAGTAACATGGCTGATGTAGTCGAACATCTTCGCGATCCAACCGATCAAGTACCAAACGTATGGCACCTCCGCGATCTGCACACATTCATCTCGATGACGTCCCTCGAACTCTAGATCCAGCTGAGGCCGAGGGAGAGTTCCATCAGCACGACGGCGTGGTGACGGTGATGATGAAGTTACCGGTGCAGGGCTTTGCCTAAGCACTACGATGATATGACCAAGGTGTAAAACTATGGAGGGGGGCACCGCACATGGCTAAAGATCAACTTGTGTGTCTATGGGGTGCCCCCTGAGGGAGTCCTGGATTAGGGGGTCCTCGGGCTGCCGGACTATATACTTTGGTCGGACTGTTGGACTATGAAGATACAAGATTGAAGACTTCGTCCCGTGTCCGGATGGGACTCTCCTTTGCGTGGAAGGCAAGCTTGGCAATTCGGATATGTAGATCTCCTCCCTTGTAACCGACTCTATGTAACCCTAGCCCCTTCCGGTGTCTATATAAACCGGAGGCTTTAGTCCGTAGGACAACAACAGTCATAATCATAGGCTAGCTTCTAGGGTTTAGCCTCTACGATCTCGTGGTAGATCAACTCTTGTAATACTCATATCATCAAGATAAATCAAAATTTGGAAGTAGGGTATTACCTCCATCAAGAGGGCCCGAACTGGGTAAACATTGTGTCCCCCGCCTCCTGTTACCATCCGCCTTAGACGCACGGTTCGGGACCCCCTACCCGAGATCCGCCGGTTTTGACACCGACATTGGTGCTTTCATTGAGAGTTCCATTGTGTCGTCACGATACGGCTTGATGGCTCGTCTTGTTGTCAAGGACAACATTACCTCGGGGGGATCCCTGGCTATAGGACAAACTCTCCGACTAGGCGGCTTCGTCATGACCGCCCGTTCGGCCGTTGCGCCGACGATGACTTCTCGGGTCATCAAAAACAGCATCCACGTCGGCTTGGGATTCGCCGAGCAGATGGATCCAATAGAGATGTCTTCCTTGAATGAGCTCTTGGATCGCATCGCCGCCCTGGGAGTCGCTACGGACTATGATCGGATCGGGCTTAAACCCGACCAAAGGGAGATTAACTCTCCGCCGGTCACCCATCAGATAGCGGTGGTGGAGGAGAAATGTAGCGATTCTTCCTCTATTTTGAGGACAAACTATGTCCGGATTCCCGAGCTCTCCGAGCCGGATACCCGTCCACGGGAGGACATGGCCCAAGCTTCGAACCTAGAATCAGACAGCGGGCCAAAACTATTGGGGAACATCCCGGAGCCCAAACTGCTAAGCTCAGAAACTCCTCCGCCCCTGGCTCTCAGATCGGGTCAGGGTTTGGAACCAAATCTACCCACCCACCCAGACATAAGTGATCTTTCCCACATTAGACAAGAGCCCCAAGAGACAGTACATCACTATTGGGCCAGATTCCAAGGTCAAGGACTGTCGCGAGGAAGACGCAATTTCATTCTTTTGCAAAAATTGCACGGACAAGGGAATCCTCAACGCCATAAGTCGCCGTGACATAGCACACTTTGCTGACTTGGCGGCCATAGTACAGAAGTACTGTGCGATGGAAAGCGCCTGGAAAACCCAAACAAAATTCTGGGATCCTCCGGCTCTCACTAAACCCCCCGCCCGAACTAAAAGGGTGTACTCTCGTAAGTCACCCGATCCAATTATGTCGGTGTACAAAAATAGGGGCGCATTTTCGTACCCCTTTTCTTGTGCACGGGCAGTCAGAGCCGCGCCCACGGCCACACCAAGAAGAACGAGGGAGGTGAGCCAAGGCAAGATCAAAGCCCAAGACAATCAAAGCAACGCCAAGGCCAAGACCACAAAGAGCAGAGGGACGAAGCAGGTTCCCCCGGCAAGACCCTTGCCGGGCGGACCTCGGCCGGCCCGGCAAGACCCTTGCCGGGACAGCTCGCCCCGCACCAACAGAGCGAGCCACCCTTGAGCCCATGGCCCCCAGCGCCGTCATCAGCATGGGGCCAGGGCTCGGGAAGGCACCTCCGTGGTGGCATGCAGATCTTTGTGAAGACATATTCAAGATCAGATGAGGATTAGAAGATGATGACTCTCGGCAAGATCCTTGCCGAGGAAGGCCACCGCCAAGCCGACGTCAACCAAGCTTCCACCGCCGTTCCCTTGCAGCTGCCAGCCCAACCAGCTGGGCGGGCACCTGCGTGGGAACATGCAGCTCCCAGGCCAACTCATCAAGCGCCTGCATGGCGGCATGCAAATCTTTGTGAAGGCCCTACCACCGCGCCACCTCAGCCGCCTGCCTGCCTACATGGCACTGCACGCATCCCTGGTCGAGGCGCGTGTCGAAGCAAGGAGGAGCGGCGACGGACGGGACGGGCCTCGCCCCGGTCCCCGATAAAGCAAGAGGACACCTAAGCGATGCATTAAATGCACCTTGTCCATGTCTGAGGATAACCTCATGCCACTGTAGACCTTTCCACCTCCTGTGTGCCACCGTGGCAACCCCTTTTTCCTATAAAAGGAGGCCCAAGGCGACCAGGAGAAGGATTCGGCTCTTTTGAACCACACGCTGACCACAGCTAGTTCGAGAGCTCAAGAACTCTCAGAAATACACCCACCAAAGCAGGACTAGGGTTTTACGCATCCTCGCGGCCCGAACCTGGGTAAACGACCTGTGTGTTGTCTACTAGCCCTGCTCTCCTCGCAACCCTGCGCCCCGGCAACCGTAGTAAGGATTCTTGTGATCCCATAGGTGTCGTTCCACACCAACATCTTTGGCGCGCGAGGTAGGGGCGCAATTGTGAGAATCTGGTCTAGTAGTTAGCCTAGTAGTTCTTCGTCGCCATGGCCCCTAAGAGGAGGACGGCCACGTCGGTCGATTCGTTGGGAGCCGAACGACCCGTGCCATGCGGACGAGCAGCGGACTGGTCGCGGACAGGACCCAGGCCGCGGCCCGCGAGCACCAGCATCGCCCAGGCAGTCGGAGCCTGGCTAGCGGCATCGTTCGCGCGCCAGACAACCGGTTACATGTCGCCGGATCCAAAGACGGAGCTGGGGCCCCCGCAGGCGGCGCGGGGCCCTCCAGGGGCGTCGTTGTGCCGACTCCGGGCGGCGGGCCGACCTCCAGGACGCCTACAAAGGCGACCACTGCGCATTCTTCCCATGGTGTGCGCGCCGAGCAGCGTCACCACGTTGGTGACCCTGGGCACCGCCGTGGGAAGAGCCCTGTGCGTCATCGGCAAGATGAAGGGGTTCAGCATGCTCGCCGAAGCGCTGGTGAAAATGGCACGCAGCCGCTGGGTCGTGACGGAGCTCCTTCTAACATAGTTAGAAGTCGGAGCGCGCCGCGATCCACGCAGCTATCGCCGCCGCCCACGCCAGCGGAAGCTTTGGCGCGCCCACAGCTACTCCTCGACTTCCCTCCTCCAGAGCCTCGTCGCCGTCGCAAACAAAGATGATCCGCAACCGGCGGGGCCCTCGGGTCGACGCTCCACCGAGCCACCACATGCTGGCGCTGGAAGGACCGGGGGAGTTGCGGCCACGGTGCACTCTCCTCCTCCTCACCCCGGCCCTTGTGGCGTCGGCCCGTCGCGGCAACGCTGGTGATAACATCTCCATAGCGTCGTCCAGGCCCACGGACCCTCGCGACCAGCGCCCGAGTCCTTCGGGAGCGAGCTCACGAAGACGCTTCGAACCACCATCGGCGCCCGGTGCGAAAGCAACGCCGCTAGTCGGACAAGCGGGCGGGACCCGCTATGGACCACCCGACACCGGGGGGCCCCGGCGGCCTACCTTACGAGGTGGGCTGCCCGGCTTTACCCGTTAGCTGAGGCAGTTCCAGTGGTCGTCCCACCGCATGTTCAAACCCGACGTCGGCGAGAAGTACACCGGCAAGACACATCTGTCCGAGTTCCTCAGCATCTACACCATCACGATGCAGGCCGCTGGGGCTCGCGACGACAAGGTGCTTGCCAACTATTTCCTGTTGGCGCTCAAGCCCAATGTGATGTCTTGGTTGATGCACTTGCCGGTGGATTCCATTTCTTCTTGGTCAGATCCGTGCCATGAGTTCGTTGGCGCCTTCACAAGAGGCCACCAAGCTCATGGCCAGGCCAGTGATCTACATATCATTCCCCAGAAGGAAGGGGAGACCCTGCGCAACCAGCTCCAGCACCAACTCCTCTAGCTCCATCTACTTCAACTGAAGCCTTCATCCAACCAGCTCCAGCACCAACTCCTCCAGCTCCATCTACTTCAACTGAAGCCTTCATCCAAGGAGCCATCTCTACACCACCACCAGAAGATCAAGCCTGAGAGTCGATCTAGCACTATGCATTTTCTATGAACTTTTTGGTAACTTGTTGCCAAAGGGGGAGAAAAATGTATAGATCATAGGCTTCGAGAGAGAGAGAGAGTGTTGCGTTTGTTCTCTCTTGCTTTATTTGGTGGTTTTTCAATCTTTGTTTGCTTTTGGTTGAGATACTATGCTTGTGAGACATTGATGATCATGTGTTTGATCATAAGCTACACTTATGCATGCTTGATATTATCCTATCTATCTTATGTGATCACTCACTATGCTTCGTGATGAGTGCATGTACTCATTGTTTATTATTTTGAGCGCTCCACCAAGATGTATGTGACATGGAAGAGTAACCCATGAGCCTAATTCATTGTGCATTTGCAGTCCAAAGCAAATCTAAAACTATGCACAAATTTAGGGGGAGCTCTTGCTTATCACATACTTCTCAAAGCGATGATGTTATTTAAATTTTATTATCATTTGTCGAAGCTTTGATCTATATGTTGTCATCAATAACAAAAAAGGGGGAGATTGAAAGTGCAACTATCCCTAGGTGGTTTTGGTAATTCATAAGAACATATAGCTCATTGAGCTAATGCTATTCCAAGACTATTGTTTCAGGAAAGCTCAATGAATGGCATGGCATGGATGATGAAAGTGGATCCCTCAAAATACTAAGGACAAAGGATTGGCTCAAGATCAAAAGCTCAAGACTCTTCATTTTACATTTTAGTGATCCAAGATCACATTGAGTCTATAGGAAAAGCCAATACTATCAAGAAGGGATGATGTGTTGCTTAATGAGCCTCTTGCTTCATGTGCTTAGTGATATGCTCCAAAACCCTCAACTACTTTCCCACATCCACAAATGACCTAAACCTAAAGCCAAAATTGGTCACACCGATTCTTTCTATCCGGCGCCACCGATTCCAAAATTCATAGCCACTGCCACAAACCCTAAGCAAATCGGTCTTACCGATAGGGATCTCGGTCTCACCGAGATGGGTTTTCAATCTCTATGTTTACCTTTGTAACGTTTCGGTCTAACCGAAGTGAGCGATCGGTCCCACCGAGATTGCAATGTAAACTCTCTGTTTCCTTTTTGTAACATTTCGGTCTCACTGAAAAGAGCAAATCGGTCCCACCGAGTTTACCTGACCAACTCTCTGGAAAGCTTATTACCAAATCGGTCTCACCGAGTTTGTGTAATCGGTCTCATCGAGATACGTTATGCCCTAACCCTAACCGAACCAGCCTCACCGAGATGCATGTCAGTCCCACCGAAAATCACTAACGGTCACTAGGTTTACTAAATTGGTCCGACCGAGTTTAACGATTCGGTCCCACCGAGTTTGGTAAATTGTGTGTAACGGTTAGATTTTGTGTGGAGGTTATATATACCCTCCACCTCCTCTTCATTCGTGGAGAGAGCCATCGAACGAACCTACACTTCCAACTTACCATTTCTGAGAGAGAACCACCTACTCATGTGTTGAGGCCAAGATATTCCATTCCTACCATATGAATCTTGATCTCTAGCCTTCCCCAAGTTGCTTTCCATTCAAACCCTCTTTCCCCCAGATCCAAAACCTATGAGAGAGAGTTGAGTGTTGGGGAGACTATCATTTGAAGCACAAGAGCAAGGAGTTCATCATCAACACACCATTTGTTACTTCTTGGAGAGTTGTGTCTCCTAGATTGGCTAGGTGTCACTTGGGAGCCTCCGACAAGATTGTGGAGTTGAACCAAGGAGTTTGTAAGGGCAAGGAGATCGCCTACTTCGTGAAGATCTACCGCTAGTGAGGCAAGTCCTTCGTGGGCGGCGGCCATGGTGGGATAGACAAGGTTGCTTCTTCGTGGACCCTTCATGGGTGGAGCCCTCCGTGGACTCACAAGTAGATTACCCTTCGTGGGTTGAAGTCTCCATCAACGTGGATGTACGATAGCACCACCTATCGGAACCACGCCAAAAACATCCGTGTCTCCAATTGCGTTTGAATCCTCCAAACCCTTCCCTTTACTTTCTTGCAAGTTGCATGCTTTAATTTCCGCTGCCTATACACTCTTTGCATGCTTGCTTGAATTGTGTGATGATTGCTTGACTTGTCCTAAAATAGCTAAAATCTGCCAAACTATAAAATTGGGAAAAGGTTAAGTTTTTATTGGTCAAGTAGTCTAATCACCCCCCCCCTCTAGACATACTTCAAGGTCCTACAGCCGTGCTTGCCGTTGAGGGATCTGACAATACCGGTGCCGACAAGAAGGTCAAGGCAGAAGCCCCCAGCAAGGAGATTGCCGGGTGTGCCGCCTGCCGGGCCCTGGCGGCTACCGACAAGCCAGGAAGCTCCGGCAAGCAATACTACAAGATCCACCGCACCAAGGGCCATGACCTCCAGAACTGCCGACAAGTCGAAGTTACTCACGAGAAGCAAAAGGCTGAAATCTGAAAAGCGGGACAAGGAGAAGGACCAGGACGGTCTTGAGGATCCGGCAAGAAGCATGGCGGCCAAGGAGGCCGCCCGATGGGACAACCGGCAAGAGAGGCCGCCCGACGCGACAAAAAAACAAGAAGGCGACGATCACGAGCGAGGACGACGAGTCTAGTGAGCAAGGGTTCCGAAGGCTACGGAGGCCATGTGCGTCGATGGCGACGCCGCTGCATACCTCTCACGCCGGCTCAAGCGTTAGGCGCGTGAGATTACATCGTGAGCCGTCGTTCGGCCTTCGAAGCCGCTGAAGTGGTCCAACACGCCCCTCATCTTTGACGCCGAGGACCACCCTGACCGCACTACCGCGGTCGGGTGTTTGCCATTGTTGGTCTCGCCAACGATACGCAACCTCAGGGTGAACAAGATGTTGGTTGACGGCGGGGCCGGCCTGAACCTGATCTCGCCTGTCGTGATCAAAGGTTGCAAATCCACGATGGAGACCTCGAGGAAGCGGAGTGCGTTTCAAGGGGTCAATCCGGGGAGGAGCCAGCCGAAGGGAAAGGTCACACTGCCCGTGACATTTGGAGGAGAGTTGAACTACAGGACGGACAGGATCGTCTTCGACGTGGCCAAGATCCCCTTGCCCTACAAGGGGATCCTCAGCCGCCCGACACTAGCCAAGTTCACGGCGGCGTCACACTATGCCTACAACATGCTAAAGATGCCCGGGCCGGTGACCATCATCTCCGTCCCCTCCGACAAGAAGGACCCGCTGATCTGCGCCGACCAACTCTACCGGGAAGCAGCTGCAGCAGCTGCCGTCAAGGCACCTGCTCCTGCCGCTGAGGGCCCGGGAGGGAAAAAGGAGCCTGGCAAGACCTCTCGCACCCATTCCGGCAAGCGCACCTCCTTGGAGTGTTGTGCTACCGTTGAGGACGTGCCAGAGAGCTCTACCGACAAGAGCAAGAGATCCAGAGCCGAGCCGCCGCAGACCAAGAAGGTGCCCATCGGGGAGTATGGCACGGGAGGGGCCTTCATCATAGGCTCCACCCTCGACATCAAATAGGAAGGCGCGCTCGTCACCTTCCTGCGGGAAAATGTCGACGTGTTTGCATGGCAAGCGTCCGACATCCTCGGTGTTCCCAGGGAGGTGATTGAGCACCACCTAGCTGTCTGCCCCCACACGCGGCCCGTCAAGCAGAAGGTCAGAAAGCAGGCTCTGGAAAGGCAGGAGTTCATCACAGAGGAGATCAGGAAGTTGGAAGCGGCAGGTCTGGTGAGAGGGGTGCTCCACCCGACATGGTTGGCCAATCCAGTAGTGGTGTGCAAGGCGTATTGGAAGTGGAGGTTGTGTATTGATTACACATATATTAATAAGGCTTGCCCTAAGGACCCCTTCCCGTTGCCACGCATCAACCAGATTGTTGACTCCACGGTCGGGTGTGATATGTTATCATTCCTCGACGCCTACTCAGGCTACCACCAAATCTTCATGACAAGAGAGGACGAAGAGAAGACGACATTCATCACCCCATGTGGTACGTATTGCTTTTTACGGATGCCTTTCGGGTTGAAGAGTGCTGGCTCAACGTTTGCAAGAGCAGTCCAAATTGGTTTTGAACCTCAGCTCCATAGAAATATGGAGGCCTACATGGATGACATAGTGGTCAAAACCAAGGACAGGCCAACTCTTGTGCAAGATCTGGAAGAGACATTTGCTAACCTGCGCAAGATCAACCTCAAGCTGAACCCTGAGAAGTGCGTCTTCGGTGTTCCGTCCGGCAAGCTTCTTGGGTTCTTTGTATCACAGAGTGGGATCGAGGCAAACCTAGACAAGATCAAGGCTATTGAGAAGATCGAAGTGCCCAAGCGGATCAAGGATGTGCGTCGGCTCACCGGCTGCGTTGCCGCCATGAGCCGATTCATCTCCAAGTCCGCCGAACGCGCCCTTCCCTTCTTAAAAATCTTGAAAAAGGTAGGCCCAATAAAGTGGACACCAGAAGCCGAGGCAGCACTGCAGGATCTGAAGAAATACCTTTCCTCCACGCCAATACTGGTTGTTCCTAAACCACAAGAGCCGTTGCTGCTGTATCTGGCGGCGACGAATCAAGTGGTCAGCGCCACACTGGTGGCACAGAGGGAGGTTGACGAGGAGGCAACAATGGTGGCAGAACCAGCGGATGGCAAGCCAAAGATTCCCTCGGCAGGGCCTGGTGCCGACAAGGCACGGCCCCCGGCGGATTCTGGTGCCACCAAGGCAATGCCCGCGCAATCGAGTGAAGTGGTGCCAAAGAAGAAGATGATGCAGCACCCGGTTTACTTTGTCAGCTCCCTCTTGCAGGGGGCTAGGTCGAGGTATTCCGGCGTGCAAAAGTTGCTCTTCGGCCTCCTTATGGCCTCGAGGAAGCTGCGTCACTACTTCCAGGCCCACGAGATCACCGTCAGAATTCCGCCTCCCGTTGCAACGGATACTGCACAACCCGAACGCAACCAGAAGGATTGTTGAATGGGCCTTCGAGCTGTCAAGCTTCGGTTTAAAGTTTGAAAGTACCTCGACAATTCAGAGCAGAGTCTTGGCGGAATTCATCGCAGAATGGACCTCGACGTCTGACGAAGAAATCCAGGAGACCACTCTCCCCGGCAAGGAAGCAGACCACGACTGGATCATGTACTTTGATGGGGCTTTCGCTGCAAAGGCGCCGGTGCGGTGTGCTACTCGTCGCACCCACCGGAGAACACCTCAAGCACGTGGTCCGGATGCACTTCCCGAGGAGATGTCCACCAACAACACCGCTGAGTACGAGGGATAGCTTGCCGGTCTCAGGATCACGGCAGACCTCAGGGTTAAGAAGCTCATCGTCAGGGGTGACTCGCAGCTCGTTGTCAGGCAGGTCAACAAGGATTATCAGAGCCCATTGATGGAAGCCTACGTAGATGAGGTGAGGAAGCTGAAGGAACGCTTTGATGGTATCCAGGCGGACCACGTCCCCTGAGCGGAGAATGACATCGCCGATTACCTGTCAAAGCGTGCCGCATTCAAGCTACCAGTGGAACCAGGTACCTTTTTGCTCCGGTTAACTCAACCATCTGTCGAACCATTAGCGGGGCAGGACAAGCGGAGGAAATCAGGTCCCGGCAAGTACTTTCCTACCGAGCCCCTTGGGGCTGCTTGGCAAAAGGTGCTGCCATGACGCTGAGCACCAAGAGCAACTGGCTCCGACAGGGCGTCAAGCCCTGTTCGTAGAGACAGCCGCTCCCATGGCGGAAGAAATGCCTTTGGTCCTTGCCGTCGAGCCCCAAGCTCCGGCATGGGCGCAGCATACCGTCCACTTCCTCCAAACAGGGGGGCTTCCTGAGGAGCAGGAAGAAGCAGAGAAAGTAGCCCATCGGTACACCCTGTACCAGTTCGTCGATGATGTCCTGTACCGGAGGAGGCCAAACAACGTGAAACTCAAGTGCATCCCCCGGGAGGAAGGACTGGAGCTGTTGGCGGAGATACATGGAGGCATATGTGGCTCCCACATAGGGCCAAGGGCCCTTGCCGGGAAGGCATTCCGGCAAGGTTTCTTCTGGCCCACCGCCCTCTAGGATGCGACGACACTAGTAACCAAGTGTGAAGCGTGCCAGTTCCATTCAAAGAAGCTTCATCAGCAGCTCAAGCCCTTCAAACAATCCCTCTCTCCTGGCCATTCTTGGTCTGGGGGCTCGATATACTAGGCCCTTTCCCCCGCGCTGTCGGGGGCTTTTAGTACTTGTACGTTGCAAACGACAAGTTCACAAAGTGGCTGGAAGTGGAAGCAGTGAGGAAGGTGACTCGATCGGCCGTCAAGTTCTTCAAATGACAGGTCTGCCGTTTTTGTGTGCCAAACAGAGTCATCACCGACAACGGCACGCAGTTCACAAGCCACACCTTCATGCAGTACATCCAAGACCTCGGCAGCAAGGTCTGTTTTGCTTCCGTGGCACATCCACGGAGCAACGGCCAAGCGGAGAGGTGATACGTCTCCAACGTATCTATTATTTTTGATTGCTCCATGCTATATTATCTACTGTTTTGGACCATATTGGGCTTTATTATCCACTTTTATATTATTTTTGGGACTAACCTGTTAACCGGAGGCCCAGCCCAGAATTGCTGTTTTTTGCCTATTTCAGTGTTTCGAAGAAAAGGAATATCAAACGGAGTCGAAACGGAATGAAATCTACTAGAGAAGTTATTTTTGGAAGGAAAGCTACCTGATGGACTTGGACCCCACGCCAAGTAAGAAGCAAGGTGGCCACGAGGGTGGGGGACGCGCCCACCCCCCTAGGGCGCGCCCCTTGCCTTGTGGGCCCCCCGGAGGTCTCCTGACGTACTTCTTCTGCCTATATAACTCCATATAACCTAAAACTTCCAGATACGAGAATAGATCGGGAGTTTCACTGTCGCAAGCCTCTGTAGCCACCAAAAGTCAAATGGGACCCTATTCCGGCACCCTGCCGGAGGAGGGAACCCTCGCCGGTGGCCATCTTCATCATCCCGACGCTCTCCATGACGAGGAGGGAGTAGTTCACCCTCGGGGCTGAGGGTATGTACCAGTAGCTATATGTTTGATCTCTCTCTCTCTCTCTCTCTCTCTCGTGTTCTTGATTTGGCACGATCTTGATGTATCGCGAGCTTTGCTATTATAGTTGGATCTTATGTTGCTTCTCCCCCTCTACTCTCTTGTAATGGATTGAGTTTTCCCTTTGAGGTTATCTTATCGGATTGAGTCTTTAAAGATTTGAGAACACTTTATGTATGTCTTGCCGTGCGTATCTGTGGAGACAATGGGATATCACGTGCCACTTGATGTATGTTTTGGTGATCAACTTGCGGGTTCCGCCCATGACCTATGCATAGGGGTTGGCACACGTTTTCGTCGTGATTCTTTGGTGGAAACTTTGGGGCACTCTTTGAGGTTCTATGTGTTGGTTGAATAGATGAATCTGAGATTGTGTGATGCATATCGTATAATCATACCCACGGATACTTGAGGTGACATTGGAGTATCTAGGTGACATTAGGGTTTTGGTTGATTTGTGTCTCAAGGTGTTATTCTAGTACGAACTCTAGGGCTGTTTGTGGCACTTATAGGAATAACCCAACGAATTGATTGGAAAGAATAACTTTGAGGTGGTTTCGTACCCTACCATAATCTCCTCGTTTGTTCTCCACTATTAGTGACTTTGGAGTGACTCTTTGTTGCATGTTGAGGGATAGTTATATGATCCTATTATGTTATTATTGTTGAGAGAACTTGCACTAGTGAAAGTATGAACCCTAGGCCTTGTTTCCTAGCATTGCAATACCGTTTACGCTCACTTTTATCATTAGTTACCTTGCTGTTTTTATATTTTCAGATTACAAAAACCTTTATCTACCATCCATATTGCACTTGTATCACCATCTCTTCGCCGAACTAGTGCACCTATACAATTTACCATTGTATTGGGTGTGTTGGGGACACAAGAGACTCTTTGTTATTTGGTTGTAGGGTTGCTTGAGAGAGACCATCTTCAACCTACGCCTCCTACCGATTGATAAACCTTAGGTCATCCACTTGAGGGAAATTTGCTACTGTCCTACAAACTTGTGCACTTGCAGGCCCAACAACGTCTACAAGAAGAAGGTTGTGTAGTAGACGTCAAGCTCTTTTCTGGCACCGTTGCCGGGGAGGCTAGGTAAGCGGCACTCACACCCCGTCAACTAAGCTATTTTAAAGCGCGATTCTTAGGGAGGTTAGTGCTTGAAGGTATATCTTTAGATCTTGCAATCGAATCTTTTAGTTTCTTGTTTTATCACTAGTTTAGTTTATAAAAGAAAACTACAAAAAAATGGAATTGAGGATGCCTCATATGCTTCACTTTTTAATGTCTTCCGTGAAAATAAGAATTCCGATAATTGTGCTCAATTGCTAGAGGAAGAATGCATTAGAATGTTTGGCACTAAATATTTATATGATGAGCATGATTGCAATGTTGTTAGTATGAATTCCTTGAATATCCATGATGCTAATGATATGCAAAGCCACAAGCTTGGGGAAGCTATGTTTGATGAAGATGATATTTTTTGTCCCCCAAGCTTTGATGAGCAAATTTACTATGATGAAAGCATGCCTTCTATCTATGATGATTATTGTGATGTCACGTGTGCTTTAAAGAATAATGATAACCATGAAACTTGTTATCTTTATCTTAATTTTCAATCACATTATAGTCATTTTGTTGAGTTTGCTTCGACTATTATTCATGAGAAGAATTTTGCTTATGTGGAGAGTAGTAAAATTTCTATGCAAGTAGATCATGAAAAGAATGCTTTAGGTGCTGGTTATATTGTTGAATTCATTCATGATGCTACTGAAAATTATTATGAGGGAGGAATATATGCTTGTAGGAATTGCAATAATATCAAGTTTCCTCTCTATGTGCTTAAGGTTTTGAAGTTATGCTTGTTTTGCCTTCCTATGCAAGTTGATTCTTGTTCCCATAAGTTGTTTGCTCACAAAATCCCTATGCATAGGAAGTGGGTTAGACTTAAATGTTCTAGTCAGTTCTTCGTGATGCTCTCTTTATGTTTCAATTCTTATCTTTTATGTGAGCATCAATGAAATCATCATGCCTAGCTAGGGGCGTTAAACGATAGCGCTTGTTGGGAGTGTCGGGGCAGGCTGATCTGGCCCACGAACACCTATGGGACCGGCGGACCGAGCCCCTTTTGGTTTGGCGGGGAGCAGAGGTCGCACGAAGAGCAGATCGAGGCGAAGCACACGAGAGGTTTACCCAGCTTCGGAGCTCTCCGGAGAGATAATACTCCTACTGCTGCATGTCTGAGTGTATTGAGTTCTTGCTCAGGAGCGCTGAGTGCTACAGTACACACAAGCTGCTAACGAGACTGAGCGTGGGGGGGAACCGACCCTTTCTACGTTGCGCATGGGCCTCCTTTTATATGCTCAAGGGGTCTCCGACAGGTGGCAACGTAGACAAGGGTAAAAATGGAAAAGGAGTGGTTGGTACACCTACTTGTACAGTGTACAGTGTATCATACCTAACCCTGACGGCAGGGGACAAAGGCATTAAATGCCCGTCTACGTCGCCCTAACAGTGCAAATAGGGACCGTCAGGGGCGCCACCGCTTGCCACGATGGCAATCTTGTCGGCCGCTTGCCACCTCGCACCGGGCTGCCTGACCTCTCGCCACGCTAGCGCTGGAAAGGTCCTGAGGCGACACGTTAGTGGATGTGCCGGAGCGTAGGTGCAGAGTGGTTCTGCCGCAGCAAGTGCCTTGCCATGGTTGTTGTCTTGTCGCGCCCGGAAGCTTGTCGCTCATCGGGCCTTCCCGCAAGCTCCTCTTGCCGGGGCCTTATCTCCTAGGTGCCTTGGGTGGCCTTCCCGGCAAGCTCCTCTTGCCGGGGCCTTGTCTCCTTGGCTTGAATACTTTGTTCTTGAATGGCTCCAAAGGAACCACGGAGGACCTTGGCGGTCACCCAGTAAGCCTTGCCGCGGAGGGCTGCAATCGCCCGTGCACAAGTTCGGGATACTAGGGTACCCCTACTCTAGTACACCGACAGAGCCCCTGCCTGGGCCACACACGGTGCCGAGTGCTGTTGGGCCAGGCCCAAAACAGGGCACGGGCACACGCGGCCTGGGTCACACCATAACTCACCCCGGACCCACCACGCCCTCCACGAACGGCACGCATCGAATGTGGCGTCGTGTGAGAGATCGTGGGCGAGATCGTGGGGGTTTCTTTATTCGGAAAATCGGAACGTCCGCCCCCTCCCTCTTTATAAGCAGGGGAAACAGGGGCAGGTCGCCCACCTTGCCAGTTGCTGTCTAATCTCGAGAAAACCACCGCTGCTCCCCCCTTCTCTTCAAGGCTGAAAAGAGAGCGGCGCTCACTTCCCCATCGCCACCGGCATCATCAACGCCACGATCTTCCTCACCACCTCCGCCATGGCTCCGAAAGATGACAAGGGAAGGCCGTGAAGTCGGTAGGTAGGCGCAGCTTCTTGGTCTTTGCGGAAGGAGGCGATCTTCCCCCTCGGCCATGGCGAGGAAGCCGAGGAGAACTACTACCTCTTCTGGTCGACGGAGACGCGAGCGCATCCGCGCACGAAGGTACTCCCCGCGGCTGCTTCGGATCTGGCCCCGACTGGGTATCCCTTCTTCGCGCTCTTCTTCTACTGCAGGCTCTGCACGCCTTTCTCTGAATTCTTTTGTGACATCATGAACACCTACGGGTTCCGCCTCCTTGATTTCACCCCCAATGCTGTTCTGACCATGGCAGTTTTCGCACATCTCTGCGAAAACTTTGTCGGAGTCCACCCAAATGTAGCCCTTTTCCGCCACTTCTTTATACCCCGAGTTGAGAGAGGGGAGCCTCTTGCTGGAGGAATCGCTTGGATCTCGAGGGTCGGCAAGAAGGAAGCCTATCTGGAGGGAGAGCTTCGTAGCAAATGGGAAGAATGGAGGGCAGATTGGTCTTTGGATTGTTGAGGAGAACCCGCAGCCATTTACCGCCCAAACCCCAGAGGTCTGCGGCAACGATTGGAGCAATCTGGCCCCGGAAGGCGCTAAGGCTGAAGATCGCGATCACCCGAATCCTTCGCCTTAGACTTGCTTTGGGCTCACTTTGTAGGCAAACCCGTTATGCAGACTTTCTTCGCCGCCGCGCCCTTCTGCGGGAGAGGAGGAGACCTGCACAGGAGTTTCATAACGCGGCAGATATCATGAGGCTGCGCCCAGGCCTCAACTTCAACTTCACCGTCTTGGAGCTTGACGCGATGCTCTTAGAGCTGTTCAAGCCCGATCCTGATCATCCAGAGATGTTTAGGTTGCCGAGGGGCGTCGTTCATTGCGGTAACAATTCCGCGCTTGACCGCATCCGTGCAATGATGCCGTTTTGCGACTTCGCATGGAATTGTCCCAACTTGGCAAGAGCCTGCAGATGACGTCTGGCGGCAGTTCTTTGACAATCTGGTAGAAATGCCGGTCCGCCCGATGAGCGAGAGGGGCCTCACCCGCGACACCACCGATGATGAGATGCGCGATCGCCACCAGCCGAAGAGGCGGCAAGACCGCTGCGGGCGAAGTTTGGCTTCACCGTGGAGGAGGCAGAGGCAGCAGAGGCGGCAAGCCTTGTCGAGCGAAAAGGAGTTTGCGGCGAGGAGGAGCTTGCCGAGCACGAAGTCGAAGTCGAGCGAGCACGCCGAGGGTGCATCCTCCCCACCTTCAAGCAGCTTGCCGCGAGCGGAGCCCCCAGCTCCACCAAGAAGGCGTCTTCGCAAGGCCGGAGACGAAGCGGGCGGACGGGCAGACCCAGCAAGCTGTGCGGCGACGCGCTCCACCGCGACAAGCACCTTGCTGCCGGGAGCACCTCACGCCGCCCGCTGACAACCGGAGCGGGCCCTCGCATCACCGGTTCCGCTCCCGCCAAGCGTCAAGGGAACCCACTCCTTCGCCTTCGTCGTCGGAGGCGGGCTGAATTTGATCTCTCTGCGCTCAACTCCGACGAGGAAGAAGAAGAGTAAGATTCTTTCTTGTACTTGTAATTCTTCGATTTGTTGCTTTGTCTTGTATCTGATTTGCTTTACTCGATCCCATTCCTTTTCGTGACGCTGCCCGGAGAATGTCGAAGAGAGCCAAGACCCGGTGATTGTCGCCGAGGCGAACCCATCGCGACAGGAGGCGCGTCGAGACCACCTTGCCGGATGCGGCAACTCTTCTTCAAAGCAGCCCTCAACAGCCCCCCGCCGTAAGTATATGGTATACTTCTTGCTGTTCGCGTGCATGGGTGCTCTTTCTTTGCCGATATCTCGACCGTTGATTTGTGTAGGAGCAGAGCAGCCTCCTTCTGCTTCGACTACGCCGCCAAGGGAGGATTTCCCGGCAAGGGAGCGTTCTCCGGCAAGGGAGACTTCTCCGGCAAGGGGCAGCTCTCGGGCAAAGGACAGCACCAGCGATCCCCTGGCGGCGGAGACAATGACTGCGCACCCTAGCGCAGGTAATCCTCTTGCCTGGAAACTTCCCTTGTGTTCTTCTTCTTCTGATTTTGTTTTTGAATATTTGCTTGACTTTTCTTCATCCATCCGCCACAGCGCCAAAGGAGACCGAGGTCGCCGGCGAGGAGGATGCACGCGGCAATACTGACGACGCCGCTGCCACCGAAGAGGAAGCTGGTGCTGACGAGCCCGCCGGCGAAGAGGCCGCCAAAGCTGCCGCCGCAGAAGCTGGCGAGGGGTCCGGCGATCGACCGACGCACTCGAGGTCAGGAGCGCCAGCGCTATGCCGATCACGATCCTCTCGCCGCCGCGGCCAGCTTCGGGTTCGAAGAGCCCCAGCCCGCGCCTATTTGAAGGCCGGTGATGGCGTCTTCATCAAGCTCCCATGGGCGCCGAGCTCGAGGCGCGGCGAAGGAGAAACCTTCGATGAAGAGCTGCTCGCTCACTGGATCGACGCCTGGTCGACGCGCCAAGCAGCAGAAGCCGTGGCGAGCTGAGGAGGAGCAGCCGCGAAGTCGTTGTCGCTCTACCGCTACCGACAAGCCAAGCCGAATCCGGGAGGCGCTTGTCGCGAAGGCGGGAGCAGACATCGAGAAGCGCGCGGAGGAGCTCCGGGGCCACAACCAAGATGCTCTCCGGTCTTTGGCAGAGGAGCGGGAGTGGCTTGCCGAGGAGCGCAAAGCCTTCCTCCTCGAGAAGGCTGAAGCCGAGGAGCAACAGCGGCTTGCTGCCGAGAAGCTGTCTGCGCAGGAAGGCGAGTTGGCGCAGCGGAAGGTTAACCTTGAAAGCCACGAGGAGGATCTTGCCATGCGCGAGCAAACATTTGGCGGGGCTATCAAGGAAGCAAACGATCTTTGTCGCGGCTGCCGAGGCCGCCAAGAAGGAGCTGGAGACGAGGGTGGCGCAGCTTGGAGGCCAATCTCAAGGAGAGCGGCGAGGAGCTTGCTGCACTCAAGCACGAGCCGAGAAGGACGCTTACACTCTTGGCGAGGCTGCAGGGCCGTCTCGCCGAGAGGAGCAAGGAGCTCAGCGCCGCTAAGGACTCCAACGCAGATCTTGAGTTGAAGCTAACTACTTTGACTCGGTATTTGGGCCAGGCGCCAGGGAGTAGGAGGTGGCCTTGAAGGAGAAGATCAAGGCCGACGAGGCGCTGTTGGCGAAGTCTTCTTTGCCGCCAGAGTGCCTTGAGGGAGAATGTGGAGCACTGGACCGAGGGTCTCGTGAATGTTGCTGCAGCCATCGACGAGGAGCTGGCGCACTGGGATGGTGGATCTTGGATATTCCTCCGATGAGCACCTCCAACCCAGCCGCCAAGCTCAGCTTGTTCTTCAAGGGCGTGGTGACGGCCCTCCAGCGACTCGGGAAGAAGTCCCAAAACAGCTGGCCGAGGAGTCGCGCCAGATATGCGCTGGAGCTCTCCAAAGGTGCCGATGAAGGTGGCCTTCCGCAATCCAGGCCTCAACCTCACCAACGCCCTCAAGTCCTTGCCGCCGATGCTGATGTGGAGGCGCTCAAGACCCTTGTCACACCCATCGTGGGATGTGGTGAGCGGAATCAAGAGGGTTGAGGGCGATCGCGTAGATTAGGTCGCCCGCTTTCTCTTTCTCTTGCCGCTGCTGGTCATGTCATAAGAACAATCCATTAGAGCTGCGGCAAGCTATCTTGTAATATAACTCTATCTTGGGTATCAATTGCTATGTTATTTCCTTTACTTGATTCCTTATTTTGTATGTTTTTGCCCTACGCTTTTAGGGAACTTGTCGGCGAGCACCTGAGCCCTTGAAGCGCCGAAAAGTGCGACGTCGGCGAGCCTTCTTTGGCGGGCGCCGCTTCCGACAAGTAACCTTGTAGCAACTAGTCGCAGCTCACTTAAGTTGTTGAGCGGACTCGAAACAAAGTAAGGCGCAACTAGCTACGAGTTGGTTCCTCCGCTACAGGTTTTCCATACAAAGTGCGGTCGTTCGAGGAAGATAACTTAAAATTTTAAAACTGATTGCCCAAACTTTAGCAACTTAGCTTTTCCGTAGTTTGCTTCCGGTAAGGCTAGACTTCCTTGAGCGACGCTTGGTCCACACCATTATCTTCTCCTTTCCCCGGAAACTTGTGTGCGAGGAACCTTCCTTTCTTTGAGAAAGAGAAAGAAGAGAAAATAAAGATATGGAGCCTTATGGCTCGTTATCACTTACCAGGGGTAGGTGCTGCACAAAGTGTCAGATAACGCATGCAAATAGGAGTAAAAAGCATGAAATTGACAAGATGGGCGAAGCATGCTAGCTTTACTTATGCACGGGGTCTGCGCCCGGCTTTGTACAAAGGATTACATGCAACAGCGGCAAGACTTGTACAAAAGGTGGTTGCCGGAACAGGTTCCGGCAACCGCGCTTCTGAGTAAAACTTACGAAGATGCTCAATGTTCCAGGAGTTGCTCACGGAATGCCATCTTCGGTCTCAAAGCGGACAGCGCCGAGCCTAGTGACTCGTTTCACCCGGTAAGGGCCTTCCCACTTCAAGGCGTCAACTTGTTGGAATTCTTGGCGGACTGAGCGGCGAAGAACAAGGTCGCCTTCCTCGAGACTTCCGCATTAACTGCGGCTATGGTAGCGGCGCAAGAAGCTTGTCGGGTATCAAGCAGCTCGTCTGACTGAAAGACGATCCTCCTCAAGGAGCAGCGCGTCATCTTGTCACTGACTGCTCTTGCTCAAGTTCATAATAAGCGAGCACTCGAGGCGATCCGTTATCTGAGTTCCGTGGGGAGAACTGCCTCCGCTCCATAGACTAGAGCGAAAGGTGTCTGGCCGGTGGCTCGATTTGGCGTCGTCTGATCGACCAAAGAACCACCGGCAGCTCCTCAATCCGATTCCTTCCGCACTTGTGCAGCACAGCCGAAAGTTACGGTCTTGAGCCCGCGCAGCACTTCAGCATTGCCCTCTCCGCTGACCGTTACTTCTCGGATGAGCAAGCGAAGCGGCAGACCTTGGCGCCAAGATCTTGGACGTCTTGCATGAAGGTGCGGCTCGTGAATTGCGTGTCGTTGTCGGTGATGATCCTGTTAGGGATTCCTAAACGGCAAACAATCGACCAAGAACTTGACTACCGATCGCGGCTGTCACCTTCCTCATCGCTTCCACTTCCGGCCACTTTGTGAACTTGTCGATTGCAACGCATAAGTACTCAAAGCCCCGACAACTTCGGGGAAAGGGGCCGAGGATGTCGAGCCCCTGCATCAAAAATGGCCAGGATAAAGGGATCGCCTGGAGAGCTTGAGCTGGCTGGTGTATCTGCTTGGAATGGAACTGGCACGCTTCACACTTGGTTACTTGTGCAGTTGCATCCTGGAGGGCTGTCGGCCAAAAGAAACCTTGCCGGAATGCTTTGCCGGCAAGTGCTCTGGCGCCAATGTGGTGACCACATATGCCTCCATGTATCTCTGCCAACATCTTTTGTCCGTCTTCCCGGTGAATACACTTCAATTTCACACCGTTGAGTCTTCTTACATGCAGTGTCGTCGACAAACTGGTACATACTTGACCGCCGAGCTACTCTTTCCGCTTCTTCTTGCTCTTCGGAAGTTCTCCGTCTCAAGGAAATGGACAACCTTCTTTGTGCCCATGCCGGAGCTTGCGGCTCGACAACAAGGACTAAAGGCACATCTGCTGATGCGGGAACGTTTGCTTCTCTGGCGAGAACTCGCGGCTCGCCGGAGCTTGACGTTACCGGCAAGCTTGCCGAGCAAAACTTGTCGGGAGCGTCGCTTCAACGAAACAAATCACAGGGCTTGTCGGAGCAGACTCGCTCCTCAAGCCTTTATTGGTGTCGATCTAGGGGACCTTCTTGGCGGCGGCTTCGGGAAGCTCTGCGGAAAGTAGTCACCAGAGATCAACTTCCTCTTCTTGCTCTGTCCAGTTGATGGTGTGACAGACGGTTGAGTCAGCTTGAGCACAAAAATTCCTGGTTCCACAGGTAACTTAAGTGCGGCGCACTTTGACAGGCCATCAACAATGTCGTTCTGAGCCCTTGGAATATATTCCATCTGTTGGCCATCAAAGTGTTCTTCCAGCTTCCTCACTTCATCAACATAAGCTTCCATCAACGGACTCTGATAATTCTTGTTCACTTGGCGGATGACAAGCTGTGAGTCACCCTTGACAATGAGCTTCTTGATCCCAAGGTCTCTGCGATCTCGAGACCGGCAAGCAAACCTTCATACTCTGCGGTATTGTTTGTTGCTTGCTCCTTGGGAAAGTGCATCTGGACTACGACTTGAGGTGCTCTCCGGTGGGTGCAACAAGTAGCACGCCCAAGACCGGGCGCCTTGCAGCGAGAAGGCACCATCAAACTACATCAGCCACTCTTTGCTTGCTTCCTTGACGGGGATGCTCATTTCTGGAATTTCTTCATCTTGTGTTGGCGTCCATTCTGCTATGAACTCCGCCAATGCTCTGCTTTGGATAGTTGATGTGCTCTCAAACTTGAGGCCAAAGCTTGACAGTTCGAGTGCCCACTCGACAATCCTGCTGTTGCCTCTGGATTTTGCGAGATCCTCTTCAGCCGAAAAGCAGTGACAACTGTGGATCTCATGTGCACGGAAGTAATGGCGCAGCTTTCTCGAGGCCATGAGGAGGCCGAAGCTATTTTTGCACACCAGAGTACCTTGACCTAGCCCTCGCAGAAGGGAACTGACAAAGTAAACCGGGCGCCGCACCATTCTTTTTTCAGATCTTCTCATGCGCTCAAGGCAGATCCGTCCTTGTCGAGACCAGAGCTTGCCGGTGAAGTCCCCTGCTTGTCGCTGGTTGCATCTGCCATGGTTGCTAGCTCATCATCTGCCTCCCTCTCCGCTACTAACGCAACACTAACCACTTGATTGGTTGCCGCTATATATAGCAGCAACTTCTCTTGTGGCCTAGGTGCGACAAGTGTTGGAGTGGAGGACAGGTATCTCTTCAAGTCCTGCAGCGCAGCCTCCGCTTCCGAAGTCCATCTCATCGGACCTGCCTTTTTCAAGATTTTGAAAAATGGCAGGGCGCGCTCAGCAGACCTAGAGATAAACCTGCTGAGAGCAGCTACGCAACCGGCAAGTCTTCGTACATCCTTGACACGCTTTGGTGCTTCAATCTGCTCAATGGCCTTGATCTTGTCGGGATTGGCTTCAATTCCCCGCCGAGACACGAAGAACCCGAGAAGCTTGCCGGAAGGGACTCCAAACACACACTTCTCAGGGTTGAGCTTGAGGTTGATCTTGCGCAGATTTGCAAAAGTTTCGTCTAAATCTTGAATCAGGGTCGCCTTGTCCTTGCTTTTGACCACTATGTCGTCCATGTAGGCTTCCACATTTCTGTGCATTTGCGGCTCAAAAGCGTCATGAACTACTCTTGCAAATGTTGAACCAGCATTCTTTAACCCGAATGCGGTCTTCTCCTCATCCTCTTCTGCCATGAAGATCTGATGATATCCTGATTATGCATCCAGAAATGAAAGCAAATCACATCCGGCCGTGGAGTCAACAATGCAGTCGATGCGGCAAGGAAATGGGTCTTTGGGACAAGCTTTATTGACATTGGTAAAGTCGATACAAAGCCTCCATTTCCCGTTAGCCTTATGCATAACTACAGGATTGGCCAACCACGTAGGATGGAGCACTCCTCGACAAGGCCTGCCGCTTCCAGCTTCTTGATTTCTTCTGCGATGAACTCTTGGCGCTCCACCGCTCGCTTCTCGACTTCTTCGCTGACGGGTCGCGCATGAGGACAAGCGGCAAGATGGTGCTCAATTACTTTCACGGGAACACGGGGATGTCGACGGTTGCCACGCAAACACGCCGACGTTCGCCCGCAGGAAAGCAACGAGCGCCGCCTTCCTATTTAGGGTCGAGAGAGGCACCGATGGTGAAGGTACCACCGGTGCCGTCCTCCTTGGCGGACACCTTCTTGGTCTCTGGTGGAGCTGCCATCGTCTTCTTACACTTGCGGTGGAGCTCGATGGTGCGTCCTCGACGGTAGCGCAGCACTCAAGAGGTGCGCTTGCCGGAGTGGGCATCAGAGCTCTTGCCGGACTTGGTCTTCTTCTTCCCCCCGGGAGCTTCAGCGGCAAGTGGCTTGCAATCTGTTGTAGCTGCTGCTTCCCGGTAGATCTTGTCGGCGCAGATAATAGCATCTTTCTTGTCGCCAGGGACAGAGATGACACTTATCGGGCCTGGCATCTTCAGCATGTTGTAGGCATAGTGAGAGGCCGCCATGAATTTGGCGAGTCTTTGGACGGCCAAGTATTCCATTGTAAGGCAATGGAAAGTCCGCAACGTCAAAGGTGACCCTCTTAGTTCGAAGTTCAACTTCACGCCAAATGTCACCGCAACGTGATCTTTCCCTTGACTTGCTCCTTCCCGGATTGATTCCTTGGAATGTGCCGGTCTCTTCGAGCTCGCCATCGAGATCCGGAGTTTACGGAGCACCGCGGAGGAGATCAGGTTCAAGCCGGCCCGCCGTCAACTAGCATCTTAGTGACCTTGAGGTTGCGGATAGTTGGTGAGACCAACATCGGCAAGCACCCGACCGCAGATTCTGCGATCGTGGTGGTCCTCAATATCAAAGATGATAGGCATGCTGGACCATTTCAGAGGCCTGCGTGACTCGACGGATGGCTCTCCCGCATTGACTTCCCGCATCCACTGCTTGGGCTGGCGGTGTGAAGTATGCAGAGAGGCACCGCCGTCAACGCACAGGACCTCTGTGGCTTTCTGGCACTCCTGCTCATCGGCCTCGTCATCATCCATGTCTTCATCATCGTCGTCATCTTCATCCTTGTCGCGGCCGCGGGGAGGTCTGTCTCCTTGCCGCTGCTTGGCCTTGCCGCGGCGCCCTCCTCGGCCGGGGCGTTTCTTGCTGGCTCCTCCAGCACCTTCCTGGGCCTTCTCCTTGTCGCGTCGCTCGTATTCAGCCTTTTGCTGCTCGACAAGCTGCTCGACCCTCTTGCAGCTCACGGAGGTCATGGCCCTTGGTGCGGTGGATCTTGTTGTATTGTCTGTTGGAGCCGTCACGCTTGTCGGCGACCGCCACAAATGGCGATTGGCGCCAATGCAACCTCCTTGCCGGAGCTACCAGCTTTGGCTTTCTTGGCGCCACCTCCGTTGCCGGATTGCTCAACAACTAGCACATCTTTGCCTTTCTTCTTCCTGTTGCTCCGCCGCCGGTTCTTCCTTGCCGGAGCGGTCTCCTCACTATCAGATCCTCCTGCTTCAGTATTCTCTCCGGGGAGTCTCCTCCCTTCCTCAGCATGCGCACACTTGTTGGCCAGGGCATATAGCTCACTGACGTCTCTGATCTTGCACATCGCCATCTCCTCCCGCATCCTGCGGTTTCGCACGTTCTGATGGAATGCGCTGATTACCGCGGCAGGGTGGACATCCGGGATGTTGTGCTGCACACGACTGAATCTCTGAATGTACTTGCGCAGGGGCTCTCCTTCCTTCTGGGCGAGCAGATGAAGGTCGCTTTCTTGGCCATGGGGCTTGTGGTCATCAGAAAGGCGCCGACAAACCGATGGCATAGATCTGCCCAAGAGGATATGGAGTTGTCCGGCAAGTGCATGAGCCAGATCGACATTGGGCTTGAGCACCGGTGAAGTAGTTGGCAAGGATCTTGTCGTCTCGCCCCCCGGCAGCTTGCACCGCAATGGTGTAGATGATGAGGAACTCCGACGGATGCGTCTTGCCGTCATACTTCTCTGGTACGACTGGCTTGAAATTCTTCTTGCTGGGCCACTGGACTTGCCGCAACTCACGAGTGAACGCAGGGCAACCTACCGCGTACGGCAAGTCGCCTGGCTCCTTTGGCGCATGCATGTCAACAGAGGGCCCAGCGCGCTTGTCGGATTGACGCCGTGCTTCTCTTCGTCGCTCGATGCAAGTTCGAGCGTCTTCTTGTTGTCGTTCGTGAAGAACTTGGCGCTGATCGCGACGAGCTCGTGGGTCCGATGATGCGGTGGAGTCGCTGTCGAGGTGGATCCGGCGAGTCAGCGATCTTGGCCTTCGGGGCGGAGAGTGCATGGTGGTTGCACCCCCGCCGGTCTCGTCGCCACCGGCTCATGTTTGGGGTCTTGCCGCGGCAGCGATGCACTTTCGGCCAGCGGGCGTCGCCGTTGGCAAAGCCGATGAGACTCTGAATGGTGGCCCTCCATTCATCGACCTTGTCGGCCGTTGGAGGGTAATCCAGGAGCAGTTGTGCTCTCGCCAAAGCTTCCACTGGAGTGGTGGGTGGCAGTGGCAAACGACGCGAGGAGCGGGATATGCTCGAACTCCTAACTATGTTAGAAGGAGCAGTATCCCGTCCAGGCGACCGTGCCTCGCTCGCGCCAGCATGTTGGCGTGCATGCTGGTCTTGAGCATCCCGAGATCCACCGGCTCGATCTTGGTCCAACGAGCGTATGGCATTGTGAATACCATGACGCTGTCGGTCCCGCGCCTCCTGAGACGGGCGCGGTGCATGCACGGACGCCGAGGTCTACGCAGCCTTGTCCTTGGACTTGGCAGCACCGTGAGCTCCCCCGTCGCCGTCCATTCTTCCGCCGGCGTCTACCCCACCACCTGCTTGCTCTGGTGGTGGTGGGTTCGACGCGACGGAGCTTCGCTGCCAAGCCTTCTTCTTGATGGCATGTCGATGAAGATGATGGAGATCTAGCTTCGCGTGGGCGCCGGATCAGGTTCACACAACCTCGACGCCTTACCCGGGCGCGCCAAAGATGTCGGGCAGGGTGATCTCGCCCACGAACACCTATGGGACCGGCGGACCGAGCCCCTTTCGGTTCAAGGGAGCGGAGGTCGCACGAAGAGCAGATCGAGGCGAAGCACACGAGAGGTTTACCCAGCTTGAGCTCTCCGGAGAGATAATACTCCTACTGCTGCATGTCCGAAAGTGTATTGAGTTCTTGCTCAGAGCGCTGAGTGCTACAAGACACACAAGCTGCTAACGAGACTGAGCGTGGGGGGAACCGACCCTTTCTACGTTGCGCATGGGCCTCCTTTTATATGCTCAAGGGGTCTCCGACAGGTGGCAACGTAGACAAGGCTAAAAATGGAAAAGGAGTGGTTGGTACACCTACTTGTACAGTGTACAGTGTATCATACCTAACCCTGACGGCAGGGGACAAAGGCATTAAATGCCCGTCTACGTCGCCCTAACAGTGCAAACAGAGACCGTCAGGGGCGCCACCGCTTGCCACGATGGCAATCTTGTCAGCGCCGCTTGCCACCTCGCTCCGCTGGCTGCACAGCCTCTCGCCACGCTTGGCGCTACCGAAAGGTCCTGTGGCGACACGTTAGTGGATGTGCTGGAGCGTAGGTGCAGAGTGGTGGTCTGCTGCAGCAAGCGCCTTTGTCATGTTGTTGTCTTGTCGCGCCCGAAGCTTGTCGCTCACGGGCCTTCCCCAAGCTCCTCTTGCCGGGCCTTGTCTCCTAGGTGCCTTGGGTGGCCTTCCCGGCAAGCTCCTCTTGCCGGGCCTTGTCTCCTTGGCTTGAATACTTTGTTCTTGAATGGCTCCAAAGGAACCACGGAGGACCTTGGCGGTCACCCGTAAGCCTTGCATGAGGGTCAGAACTGCCGTGCACAAGTTCGGGATACTAGGGTACCCCTACTCTAGTACACCGACAGGGAGGCAACCCAATTTTATTTTAGTTTCTTGCTTTTTGGTTCTTTTTAGGAATAAATAATCCATCTAGCTTATGTTTAGATGTGGTTTTGTGTTTTAATTAGTGTTTGTGCCAAGTGGAACCTTTGGGAAGACTTGGGTGAAGTCTTTATGATCATGCTGTAAAAAAACAGAAACTTTAGCGTTGATGAGATTAGCTAAAACTTTTTACTGGAGAGTGCTATTTAGTTGATTCTTTTTTGAGATGATTACTAGACAAATTACTCAGGTCCACCAATTTATTTTAGAATTTTTGGAGTTCCAGAAGTTTGCGTTAGTTACAGATTACTACAGACTGTTCTGTTTTTGACAGATTCTGTTTTCATTGTGTTGTTTGCTTATTTTGATAAATCCATGGCTAGTACAATAGTTTATAATCCATAGAGAAGTTGGAATACAGTAGGTTTAACACCAATATAAATAAATAATGAATTCATTACAGTACCTTGAAGTGGTGTTTTGTTTTCTTTCACTAACGGAGCTCACGAGTTTTCTGTTAAGTTTTGTGTTGTGAAGTTTTCAAGTTTTGGGTAAAGATTCGATGGACTATGGAATAAGGAGTGGCAAGAGCCTAAGCTTGGGGATGCCCAAGTCACCACAAGGTAATATTCAAGGACAACCAAGAGCCTAAGCTTGGGGATGCCCCGAAAGGCATCCCCTCTTTCGTCTTCGTTCATCGGTAACTTTACTTGGAGCTATACTTTTATTCACCACATGATATGTGTTTTGCTTGGAGCGTCATTTTATTTTCTTTTTTTTGCTTGCTGTTATTTAGATTAATTTTTTTCATCTCTATTTTCAATAAAAATGTCAAGGATAGCTTTTTCCATGCTTATTTTGCAAGTATGCATGTTGCTGTTCGAAAACAGAAAGTTTACCGCTGTTGCAAAAATTCCCTAGAAAAGTCAGAATGTGATAAAATGTTGAAACCTTTTAGATAAGAATATCTGATAAATTTACTACAGTTGAAATTTTCTTTCATAATTTTTGGAGTTAGGGAAGTATGATGAATCTTGCATTCTTTACAGACTGTACTGTTTTGGCAGATTGCTGTTATGTTTGCATTGTTTGCATATGTTTGCTTGTTTAATGATTCTATTTGATGATAGGAGTATTAAATATTCAGAGGCATTTAGTATGCAATGTTGAATAATAATTTAGTGATTTGTGACAGTAGAAGATGATAAGGTTTTGCATTAGTTTATACTAACTTATCTCACGAGTTCTTGTCGAGTTTGGTGTGGATGAAGCTTTCGAGATTTAGGAAACCGTGATATGAGAGGAATTAAGGAGACACAAAAGCTCAAGTTTGGGGATGCCCAAGGCACCCCAAGATAATATTTCAAGAAGTCTCAAGCATCTAAGCTTGGGGATGCCCCGGTAGGCATCCCACCTTTCTTCTTCAACAATTATCGGTTAGTATCGGTTGAACCTAAGTTTTTGCTTCTTCACATGATGTGTGCTATCCTTGAAATGTCATTTTATTTTGCCTTGCTTGCTGTTTGAATAAAGTATCGAGATCTGAAATTCTTAAATGTTAGAGAGTCTTCACATAGTTGCATAATTATTCAACTGCTCATTGATCTTCACTTATATCTTTCAGAGTAGTTTGTTATTGCTCTAGTACTTCACTTATATCTTTTAGAGCACGGTGGTGGATTTGTTTTATAGAAACTATTGATCTCTCATGCTTCACTTAGATTATTTTGAGAGTCTTAGTAGCATGGTAATTTGCTTAAATAACCCTAATATGCTAGGCATACAAGATTTGTAAGAATTCTTATGAGTGTGTTGAATACTAAGAAAAGTTTGATGCTTGATAATTGTTTTGAGATATGGAGGTGATAATATCAAAGTCGTGCTAGTTGAGTAGTTGTGAATTTGAGAAATGCTTGTGTTGAAGTTTGCAAGTACCGTAGCATGCACGTATGGTAAACGTTATGTAACAAATTTGAAACATGAGGTGTTCTTTGATTGTCCTCCTTATGAGTGGCGGTCGGGGACGAGAGATCGTCTTTTCCTACCAATCTATCCCCCCAGGAGCATGCACGTAGTGCTTTGGTTTTTCATGGCTTGTAGTTTTTTGCAATAAGTATGTGAGTTCTTTATGACTAATGTTGAGTCTATGGATTATACGCACTCTCACCCTTCCATCATTGCTAGCCTCTTGATTGCAGTGCATTGCCCTTTCTCACATTGAGAGTTGGTGCAAACTTCGCCGGTGCATCCAAACCCCGTGATATGATATGCTCTTTCACACATAAACCTCCTCATATGTTCCTCAAAACAGCCACCATACCTACCTATTATGGCATTTCCATAGCCATTTCGAGATATATTGCCATGCAACTTTCCACCATCCTGTTTATCATGACACATTCATCATTGTCATATTGCTAGCATGATCATGTAGTTGACATAGTATTTGTGGCGAATCCGCCGTTCATAATTCTTTCATACATGTCAATCATTGATTCATTGCATATCCCGGTACACCACCAGAGGCATTCATATAGAGTCATACTATGTTCTAGTATCGATTTGTAATATTGAGTTGTAAATAAATATAAGTGTGATGATCATCATTATTAGAACATTGTACCATGTGAGGTCAAAAAAAGAGGCCAAAGAGCCCACCAAAAAATGAGAGAAAATGAGAGAAGGGACAATGTTACTATCCTTTTTCCACACTTGTGCTTCAAAGTAGCACCATGTTCTTCATATAGCGAGTCTCATATATTGTGCTTCAAAGTAGCACCATGTTTTTCATATAGAGAGTCTCTTGTTTTGTCACTTTCATATACTAGTGGGAATCTTTCATTATAGAACTTGGCTTGTATATTCCAATGATGGGCTTCCTCAAAATGCCCTAGGTCTTCATGATCAAGTGAGTTGGATGCACACCCACCTAGTTTCTTTTGTTGAGCTTTCATATACTTATAGCTCTAGTGCATCCGTTGCATGACAATCCCTACTCACTCACATTGATATCTATTGATGGGCATCTCCATAGCCCGTTGATACGCCTAGTTGATGTGAGACTATCTTCTCCCCTTTTTGTCTTCTCCACAACCACCATTCTATTCCACCTATAGTGCTATGTCCATGGCTCACGCTCATGTATTGCGTGAAGATTGAAAAAGTTTTGAGAATGTCAAAAGTATGAAACAATTGCTTGGCTTGTCATCGGGGTTGTGCATGATTTAAATACTTTGTGTGGTGAAGATACAGCATAGCTAGACTATATGATTTTGTAGGGATAGCTTGCTTTGGCCATGTTATTTTAGGAAGACATAATTGCTTGGTTAGTATGCTTGAAGTATTATTATTTTTATGTCAATATGAACTTTTATCTTGAATCTTTCGGATCTGAATATTCATATCACAACTAAGAAGAATTACATTGAAATTATGCCAAGTAGCACTACACATCAAAAATTATCTTTTTTACCATTTACCTACTCGAGGACGAGCAGGAATTAAGCTTGGGGATGCCTGATACGTCTCCAACGTATCTATAATTTTTGATTGCTCCGTGCTATATTATCTACTGTTTTGGACCATATTGGGCTTTATTATCCAATTTTATATTATTTTTGGGACTAACCTATTAACCGGAGGCCCAGCCCTGAATTGCTTTTTTTGCCTATTTCAGTGTTTTGAAGAAAAGGAATATCAAACGGAGTCGAAACGGAATGAAATCTACTTGAGAAGTTATTTTTGGAAGGAAAGCTACATGATGGACTTGGACCCCACGTCAAGTAAGAAGGGAGGTGGCCACGAGGGTGGGGCGCGCCCCCTGCCTCGTGGGCCCCCTGGAGGTCTCCTGACGTACTTCTTCCGCCTATATAAATCCATATACCCTAAAACTTCCAGAGACGAGAATAGACCGAGAGTTCCGCCGCCGCAAGCCTCTGTAGCCACCAAAAGTCAATCGGGACCCTGTTAAGACTGCCGGAGGGGGAACCTCACCGTGGCCATCTTCATCATCCCGACGCTCTCCATGACGAGGAGGGAGTAGTTCACCCTGGGCCGAGGGTATGTACCAAAGAGCTATGTGTTTGATCTCTCTCTCTCTCTCATGTTCTTGATTTGGCACGATCTTGATGTATCGCGAGCTTTGCTATTATAGTTGGATCTTATGTTGCTTCTCCCCCTCTACTCTCTTGTAGTGGATTGAGTTTTCCCTTTGAGGTTATCTTATCGGATTGAGTCTTTAAATATTTGAGAACACTTTAAGTATGTCTTGCCGTGCGTATCTGTGGTGACAATGGGATATCACATGCCACTTGATGTATGTTTTGGTGATGAACTTGCGGGTTCCGCACATGAACCTATGCATAGGGGTTGGCACACATTTTCATCGTGATTCTCCGGTAGAAACTTTGGGGCACTCTTTGAGGTTCTATGTGTTGGTTGAATAGATGAATCTGAGATTGTGTGATGCATATCGTATAATCATACCCATGGATACTTGAGGTGACATTGGAGTATCTAGGTGACATTAGGGTTTTGGTTGATTTGTGTCTTAAGGTGTTATTCTAGTACGAACTCTAGGGCTATTTGTGGCACTTATAGGAATAGCCCAACGCATTGATTGGAAAGAATAACTTTGAGGTGGTTTCGTACCGTACCATAATCTCTTCGTTTGTTCTCCACTATTAGTGACTTTGGAGTGACTCTTTGTTGCATGTTGAGGGATTGTTATATGATCCAATTATGTTATTATTGTTGAGAGAACTTGCACTAGTGAAAGTATGAACCCTAGGCCTTGTTTCCTAGCATTGCAATACCGTTTACGCTCACTTTTATCATTGGTTACCTTGCTGTTTTTATATTTTCAGATTACAAAAACCTTTATCTACCATCCATATTGCACTTGTATCACCATCTCTTCATTAACTAGTGCACCTATACAATTTACCATTGTATTGGGTGTGTTGGGGACACAAGAGACTCTTTGTTATTTGGTTGCGAGGGTTGCTTGAGAGAGACCATCTTCAACCTACGCCTCCTACGGATTGATAAACCTTAGGGCATCCACTTGAGGGAAATTTGCTACTATCCTACAAACCTGCACTTGCAGGCCCAACAACGTCTACAAGAAGAAGGTTGTGTAGTAGACATCAAGAGGGCAAATGCTGAAGTGTTGCGAGGCCTGAGAACGAAGACCTTTGACAAGCTGCACAAGAGTGGACGGCGCTGGATTGATGAGTTGCCGGCGGTTCTTTGGTCGATCAGGACGACGCCAAATCAAGCCATCGGCCAGACACCTTTTGCCCTAGTATACGGGGCAGAAGGAGTTCTCCCCACGGAACTCATATACGGGTCACCTCGAGTGCTCGCTTATGATGAGCTTGAGCAAGAGCCGTTGCGCCAAGATGACTCGACGCTCCTTGAGGAAGATCGTCTTCGGGCGGCTGTGAGAGCGGCACGCTACCAGCAAGCCTTACGCCGCTATCATAACTGCCAGGTTCATGCCCGAGGCTTTGAGGAAGGCGACCTTGTTCTTCGGCGTGTTCTGTCGGCCAAGAATTCCAACAAGTTGACGCCAAAGTGGGAAGGCCCTTATCGGGTAATACGAGTCACCAGGCTGGGCGCAGTCCGCCTGGAGACCGAAGATGTCATCCCAGTGAGCAACTCCTAGAACATGGAGCATCTTCGCAAGTTTTACCCATAAGGCGCGGCTTGCCGGGCCTCCCGGCAAGCCACTTTTTGTACAAGCTTTGCCCGCAAGGCATTTGACCCTTTGTACAAAGCCAGGCGCAGACCCTGAGCATAAATAAATGAAGCGCTGGCGCCCTATGTTATAGCATGCATGCTAGGTCGAGTCTCTTCCTTGGTTAGGGCTGATAGTGCTTAGCAGCGACTAACCCCTAGCCTAGTGGTCGAGTGGGCGTCTATCTGTTCCTTTTCTGTCCTCCTTTGGTTCGCAGGGCACATGAGCACTTCTGCTGAGCTACTCGAAAAGAAGGAAATAGACCAGCGCCCCGACCCCGGCAAACCAGAGTTGCCGGGGGCTGCAAGCACAAGGATCCAACCGTAGCAAGATGAGATTGCCGGGGGCTGCAGATCCAGATAAGTCTTTTATCCTCTGTCATGCATTTTGGAACCGGACTGGGGCATGTGAAATCTCGTTTCTATCTCTAGGCTGCCGTGCTCCCTTTTTTCCTATACCTAGGGATTATTTCCTGGGTCCGGATTTGGTCGTAGCCGCGGCGGCAAGGAGGTGGGACGAGGAGCCTGAAGCCCACTGCATCCCTGCCTCCGCCAAGAACGCAGAACGGTCGAGTGGAGTGGGGGGACGGCAAGGCCTGTTGCCGGGCGAAAAACGTTTATCTTAAACGATACAAGGATTCACTCCTTGTCGCGGGATTTACCCGCGAACGAAAACCCCGGCAAGCATCCCTTTTTCATTAAAAACATCCCATACAGTGCAGTTAAATGCGAGATGAAAAACATGAGCAAGGGGATTACAAGTTTTTAATTTAACAGAGGCTCGCAGGCTTACAAACTAAAAAAGAGATAAGATGCCCGTGATCCCTTTCTCGCCCCTCTCCCCAGGAGGCAGGTCAAGGAGGCAAAAGGGCAAAAGGGGCGCCTAGGTGAGCTACGAGCAGCAGAAAGCACCAAGAGAACATCTCGGTGGCCACCCACAGGCGGGCCGGTGATGACGGTGCCGAGAAAGGAGCTGGAAGACGAGGCGGCAGGACCGGCAATACGCGATGAAGGCGTCGGTGCCCGCGTACTCCGAGTTGATGGCCTTGTCGCCCGCCCTCTTCCTCTTCCGTAGCCTCCCGACGCCAGCCGCCCAAGGGGACGGCCCCGAGAAGTTCAAGGAGCAGGCCCCGCCCCCGGCAAACCTCTGCCGGAAGAGCGGCTAGGTGCAGATGCTGATGCTGCCGCACCCGCCCAGGCGCAGGGCGTCCGACGCTGATGTCTACTACACAACCTTCTTCTTGTAGACGTTGTTGGGCCTGCAAGTGCACATGTTTGTAGGACAGTAGCAAATTTCCCTCAAGTGGATGACCTAAGGTTTATCAATCCGTAGGAGGCGTAGGATGAAGATGATCTCTCTCAAACAACCCTGCAACCAAATAACAAAGAGTCTCTTGTGTCCCCAACACACCCAATACAATGGCAAATTGTATAGGTGCACTAGTTCATGAAGAGATGGTGATACAAGTGCAATATGGATGGTAGATAAAGGTATTTGTAATCCGAAAATATAAAAACAGCAAGGTAACTAATGATAAAAGTGAGCGTAAACGGTATTGCAATGATAGGAAACAAGGCCTAGGGTTCATACTTTCACTGGTGCAAGTTCTCTCAACAAAAATAACATAGATATATCATATAACAAGCCCTCAACATGCGACAAAGAGTCACTCCAAAGCCACTAATAGCGGAGAACCAACGTAGAGATTATGGTAGGGTACGAAACCACCTCAAAGTTATTCTTTCGGATCGATCTATTAAAGAGTTCCTACTAGAATAACACCTTAAGACACAAATCAACCAAAACCTTAATGTCACCTAGATACTCCATTGTCACCTCAAGTATCCGTGGGCATGATTATACGATATGCATCACACAATCTCAAATTCATCCAACCAACACAAAGTACTCCAAGAGTGCCCCAAAGTTTATACCAGAGAGTCAAGAAAACGTGTGCCAACCCCTATGCATAGGTTCATTGGCGGAACCCGCAAGTTAGTCACCAAAATATACATCAAGTGGCACGTGATATCCCATTGTCACCACAGATAAATACGGCAAGACATACATCAAGTGTTCTCAAAGCAAGGACTCAATCCGATAAGATAACTTCAAGAGGGAAACTCAATTCATCACAAGAGAGTAGAGGGGGAGAAACATCATAAGATCCAACTATAATAGCAAAGCTCGCGATACATCAAGATCGTGCCATAGAGGGAACACGAGAGAGAGATCAAACACATAGCTACTGGTACATACCCTCAGTCCCAAGGGTGAACTACTCCCTCCTCGTCATGGAGAGCGCCGGGATGATGAAGATGGCCACCGGTGATGGGTTCCCCCTCCGTGAATACCTAATAGGCTCCCGAGAGGTTTTGGTGGCTACAGAGGCTTGCGGCGGTGGAACTCCCGATCTATCTTCTCCGTGGATGTTTTTAGGGTACGTGGGACTATATAGGCGAAAGAAGTCGGTCGGGGGAGCCTCGAGGGGCCCACGAGACAGGGGCGCGCCCTCCTATCTCGTGGAGTCCTCGGGGATCTTCTGACGTGAACTCCAAGTCTCCAAGATCGTATTCTTCCCAAAAATAACGCTGCTGAAGGTTTCATTCCGTTTGGACTCCGTTTGATATTCCTTTTCCTCGAAATCTTTGAAACAGTGCAATAAAAGCGACAATATGGGCTGGGCCTCCGGTTAATAGGTTAGTCCCAAAAGTAATATAAAAGTGAATAATAAAGCCGATAATCATTCAAAACAGGTAATATAATAGCATGGAACAATCAAAAATTATAGATACGTTGGGGACGTATCAAGCATCCCCAAGCTTAATTCCTGCTCGTACTCGAGTAGGTAAATGATAAAAACAGAATTTTTGATGTGGAATGCTACCTAGCATGATTCTCAAAGTAATTTTCTTTATTGTGGCATGAATGTTCAGATCCAAATGATTCAAAATAAAAGTTCATATTGATAAAAGAAATAGTAACACTTCAAGCATACTAATCAAAGTAATCATGTCTTCTCAAAATAACATGGCAAAAGAAAGTTCATCCCTACAAAATCATATAGTTAGGCTATGCTTCATTTTCGTCACACAAAGATGTTCCCAACTTCTATACCCCCGATGACAAGCCAAGCAATTGTTTCATACTTAAATAATCTCAAACTTTTTCAACCTTCACGCAACACATGAGCGTGAGCCATGGATATAGCACTATGGGTGGAATAGAATATGATGATTGGGGATTGTGTGGAGAAGACAAAAAGGAGAAAGTCTCACATTGACGAGGATAATTAACGGGCTATGGAGATGCCCATCAATTGATGTCAACATGAGGAGTAGGGATTGCCATGCAACGGATGCACTAGGGCTATAAATGAATGCTCAACAAAAGAAAACTAGTGGGTGTGCATCCAACTTGCTTGCTCACGAAGACCTAGGGCATTTGAGGAAGCCCATCGTGGAATATACAAGCCAAGTTCTATAATGAAAAATTCCACTAGTATGAAAAAGACAACTTATGAGACTCACTATATGAAAAACATGGTGCTACTTTGAAGCACAATATATGAGACTCACTACATGAAGGACAAGGTGCTACTTTGAAGCACAAGTGTGGAAAAAGAGATAGTAACATTGCCCTTTTTATTTATTTTCTTTTTTTTCTTCTTTTTTCTTTTTTTTATTTCTTTCTTCTTCTTTTTTTCTTTGGGCTTTTATTTTTTTCTTGGGCAATGCTCTAATAATGATGATCATCACACTTTCATTGATTACAACATATGAATTACAACTCAAAACTAGAACAAAATATGACTCTATATGAATGCCTCCAAATGTGTCTGGATGGTGCAATGAATCAAGAGTGACATGTGTGAAAAATAATGCATGGTGGCTTTGCCACAAATATGATGTCAACTACATGATCATGCAATGGCAATATGACAAAACTAATGTATGTCATAATGATGATAAACGGAACGGTGGAAAGTTGCATGGAAATATATCTCGGAATGGCTATGGAAATGCCATAAATAGGTAGGTATGGTGGCTTTTTTGAGGAAGATATAATGAGGCTTATGTGTGATAGAGCGTATCATATCACGGGGTTTGGATGCACCGGCGAAGTTTGCACCAACTCTCAAGGTGAGAAAGGGCAATGCACGGTGCCGATGAGGCTAGCAATGGCGGGAAGGTAAAAGTGCGTATAATCCATGGACTCAACATTAGTCAAAATAACTCATATACTTATTGCAAAAATTTAGAAGTCATCAAAAATCAAGCACTACGCGCATGCTCCTAGGGGGGTAGATTGGTAGGAAAAGACCATCACTCGTCCCCGACCGCCACTCATAAGGATGCACAAGCCAGGTACACTTCATGTTTCAAATTTGTTACACAACTTTAACCATACGTGCATGCTACGGGACTTGCTAACTTCAACACAAGCATTCTTTAAATTCATAATCACCCAACTAGCATGACTTTAATATCACTACCTCCATATCTCAAAACAATTATCGTGTATCAAATTGATCATAGCATCCAGTTCACCTCCTATGAAAGTTTTCGTTCAAATTACCATGCTGTTTAAGACTCTCAAAATAATATAAGTGAAGCATGGGAGTTCATTAATTTCTACAAAATAAAACCACCGCCGTGCTCTAAAAGATATAAGTGAAGCACTAGAGCAAACGACAAACTACTCCAACAAGATATAAGTGAAGATCAATGAGTAGTTAAATAATTGTGCAATTATGTGAAGACTCTCTAACATTAAGGAATTTCAGATCTTGGTATTGTATTCAAACAGCAAGCAAAACAAAATAAAATGACATTGCAAGGATAGCACAACTCATGTGAAGAAGCAAAAACTTAGGCTCAACCGATACTAACCGATAGTTGTTGAAGAAGAAAGGTGGGATGCCTACCGGGGCATCCCCAAGCTTAGATGCTTGAGACTTCTTGAAATATTATCTTGGGGTGCCGGCATCCCCAAGCTTGAAGTTTTGTGTCTCCTTAATTCCGCTCATATCATGGTTTCTCTTTTTATCAAAAGCTTCATTCACAACAAACTCAACAAGAACTCGTGAGATAGGTTAGTATAAACCAATGCAAAACCTTATCATTTTCTACTGTAACAAATCACTAACATTATTATTCAACATTGCGTACTAAATGCCTCTGCATATTTAATACTCCTATCCTTAAATAGAATCATTAAACAAGCAAACTTATGCAAACAATGCAAACATAACAGCAATCTGTCAAAACAGTGCAGTCTGTAAAGAATGCAAGAGTATCAATACTTCCCTGACTCCAAAAATTATGAACTAAAATTCCCACTGTAATAAATTTATCAGATCTCAATATGCAAAAAGATTCAACATTATACCACTCCCTGACTTTTTAGGGAATTTTTGCAACAGCGGTAAACTTTCTGTTTTCAAACAGCAACATGTATAGTAGCAAAATAAGCATGGCAAAGGCTATCCTTGACATTTTTATTGGAACTAAAGATGCAAAACATTATTCTAAATAACAGAAAGCAAAAACTAACAAGATAAAATGATGCTCCAAGCAAAACACATATCATGTGGTGAATAAAAATATAGCTCCAAGTAAAGTTACCGATGAACGAAGACGAAAGAGGGAATGCCTTCCGGGGCATCCCCAAGCTTAGGCTCTTCGTTATCCTTGAATATTACCTTGGGGTGCCTTGGGAATCCCCAAGCTTAGTCTCTTGCCACTCCTTATTCCATAGTCCATCGAATCTTTACCCAAAACTTGAAAACTTCACAACACAAAACTTAACAGAAAACTCGTGAGCTCTGTTAGCGAAAGAAAACAAAACACCACTTCAAGGTACTTTAATGAACTAATTCTTTATTTATATTGGTGTTAAACCTACTTTATTCCAACTTCTCTATGGTTTATAAACTATTTTACTAGCCATAGATTCATCAAAATAAGCAAACAACACAATGAAAACAGAATCTGTCAAAAACAGAACAGTCTGTAGTAATCTGTAACTAACGCAAACTTCTGGAACTCCAAAAATTCTAAAATAAATTGGTGGACCTTAGGAATTTGTCTAGTAATCATATGCAAAAATAATCAACTAAATATCACTTTCAAGTAAAAAGTTCTAGCTAATCTCGTGAGCGCTAAAGTTTCTGTTTTTTACAGCATGATCATAAAGACTTCACCCAAGTCTTCCCAAAGGTTCTACTTGGCACAAACACTAATTAAAACATAAAACCACATCTAAACAGAAGCTAGATGGATTATTTATTCCTAAACAGAACCAAAAAGCAAGAAACTAAAATAAAATTGGGTTGCCTCCCAACAAGCGCTAAGGTTTAAAGCCCCTAGCTAGGCATGATGATTTCAATGATGCTCACATAAGAGATAAGAATTGAAACATAAAGAGAACATCATGAAGAATATGACTAGCACATTTAAGTCTAATGCACTTACTATGCATAGGGATTTTGTGAGCAAACAACTTATGGGAACAATAATCAACTAGCATAGGAGGGTAACACAAGCATATCTTCAAGATTTTCAACACATAGAGAGGAAACTTGACATTATTGCAATTCCTACAAGCATATATTCCTCCCTCATAATAATTTTCAGTAGCATCATGAATGAATTCAAAAATATAACCAGCACCTAAAGCATTCTTTTCATGATCTACAAGCATAGAAAATTTACTACTCTCCACATAAGCAAAATTCTTCTCATTCGGAATAGTGGGAGCAAACTCAACAAAATAATTATCATGTGAGGCATAATCCAATTGAAAACTAAAATCATGATGCCAAGTTTCATGGTTATCCTTATTCTTAATAGCATACAAGTCATCACAATAATCATCATAGATAGCAACTTTGTTCTCATAATCAATTGGAACCTCTTCCGAAATAGTGGAATCATCACTAAATAAAGTTGACACTCTTCCAAATCCACTTTCATGTTCATCGCAATAAGATTTAACATCCTCCAAAATAGTGGGATCACTACTTCCTAAAGTTGACACTCTTCCAAACCCACTTTCATCAATATAATCATCATAAATAGGAGGCATGCTATCATCAAAATAACTTTGCTCATCCAAACTTGGGGGACAAAAAATATCATACTCATCAAACATAGCTTCCCCAAGCTTGTGGATTTCCATATCATTAGCATCATGGATATTCAAGGAATTCATACTAACAACATTGCAATCATGCTCATCATTCAAAGATTTAGTACCAAGTATTTTAAAGCATTCTTCTTCTAGCACTTGAGCACAATTTTCCTTTCCATCAAACTCACGAAAGATATTAAAAAGACGAAGCGTATGAGACAACCTTAACTCCATTTTTTTGTAGTTTTCTTTTATAAACTAAACTAGTGATAAAACAAGAAACAAAAAGATTCGATTGCAAGATCTAAAGATATACCTTCAAGCACTCACCTCCCCAGCAATAGCACCAGAAAAGAGCTTAGTTGACGGGGTGTGAGTGAGTGCCCTTTTACCTAGCCTCCCTGGCAACGGCGCCAGAAACTGCTTGATGTCTACTACACAACCTTCTTCTTGTAGACGTTGTTGGGCCTGCAAGTGCACATGTTTGTAGGACAGTAGCAAATTTCCCTCAAGTGGATGACCTAAGGTTTATCAATCCATAGGGAGTGTAGGATGAATATGGTCTCTCTCAAACAACCCTGCAACCAAATAACAAAGAGTCTCTTGTGTCCCCAACACACCCAATACAATGGCAAATTGTATAGGTGCACTAGTTCGGCGAAGAGATGGTGATACAAGTGCAATATGGATGGTAGATAAAGGTATTTGTAATCTGAAAATATAAAAACAGCAAGGTAACTAATGATAAAAGTGAGCGTAAACGGTATTGCAATGATAGGAAACAAGGCCTAGGGTTCATACTTTCACTAGCGCAAGTTCTCTCAACAAAAATAACATAGATATATCATATAACAAGCCCTCAACATGCGACAAAGAGTCACTCCAAAGCCACTAATAGCGGAGAACCAACGTAGAGATTATGGTAGGGTACGAAACCACCTCAAAGTTATTCTTTGGATCGATCTATTAAAGAGTTCCTACTAGAATAACACCTTAAGACACAAATCAACCAAAACCTTAATGTCACCTAGATACTCCATTGTCACCTCAAGTATCCGTGGGCATGATTATACGATATGCATCACACAATCTCAAATTCATCCAACCAACACAAAGTACTCCAAGAGTGCCCCAAAGTTTATACCAGAGAGTCAAGAAAACGTGTGCCAACCCCTATGCATAGGTTCATGGGCGGAACCCGCAAGTTGGTCACCAAAATATACATCAAGTGGCACGTGATATCCCATTGTCACCACAGATAAACACGGCAAGACATACATCAAGTGTTCTCAAAGCAAGGACTCAATCCGATAAGATAACTTCAAGAGGGGAACTCAATTCATCACAAGAGAGTAGAGGGGGAGAAACATCATAAGATCCAACTATAATAGCAAAGCTCGCGATACATCAAGATTGTGCCCTAGAGGGAACACGAGAGAGAGAGATCAAACACATAGCTACTGGTACATACCCTCAGCCCCGAGGGTGAACTACTCCCTCCATGTCATGGAGAGCGCCGGGATGATGAAGATGGCCACCGGTGATGGGTTCCCCCTCCGGCAGGGTACCGGAACAGGCTCCCGAGAGGTTTTTGGTGGCTACAGAGGCTTGCGGCGGCGAAACTCCCGATCTATCTTCTCCGTGGATGTTTTTAGGGTACGTGGGACTATATAGGTGAAAGAAGTCGGTTGGGGGAGCTTCGAGGGGCCCACGAGACAGGGGGCGCGCCCTACAGGGGGGCGCGCCCTCCTATCTCGTGGAGTCCTCGGGGATCTTCTGACGTGAACTCCAAGTCTCCAGGATCATATTCTTCCCAAAAATAACGTCGCTGAAGGTTTCATTCCGTTTGGACTCTGTTTGATATTCCTTTTCCTCGAAATACTGAAACAGGCAATAAAACAGCAATATGGGTTGGGCCTCCGATTAATAGGTTAGTCCCAAAAGTAATATAAAAGTGAACAATAAAGCCCATAATCATTCAAAACAGGTAATATAATAGCATGGAACAATAAAAAATTATAGATACGTTGGAGACGTATCAGACGCCTAGTCGAACTCGTCCCCGCTGTCCGCCCCGCTGTCCTCCTCGTCGCTTTTGCTCGAGGAAGAGCTTCCATCGTCAGAATCTCCATCAGAGGAGCTCTCCACACAGCATTTCAGACGAGTTCCAAACTCTCTGAAGACCTTGACGGAGAGCAGGCCGTCCTCCATTAACTTGAAGTAGAGGACGAGCCCCGCCGTCAGGCTGTGGATGCGAGCGAACGTCTTCCATCCACGGCGGAGATACCTAACTCTTGGAGCCGGGAAGTCGACGTCGACCCTTGTGCCCTGTTCCCTCAGCCCCTCATGTGCAACCTGAGGGTCTGGGGCGGGGCACGCTCCATCACCCGAGCGAACGGGGTGGGGAGACGAAGACGACGACACGGGGGCCGGCGGAGCCTGATGAAGAACTTGCAAGGCTGGTCTTCAACATGGCCCTCCATCGGGAAGGGCATCATTGGCGGGGGCGAGGCCGGCGCGCCGCCCCGTCCTCCTCTTCCCGGAGCGCTGGCCTCTGCCCGGCCTGCGCCCGGCCTCGCCCCTCCCCTTCCCCTCATGGTCGGTTCCACCACCACGGGTTCAGAGGAGGAGGGCCTTGTCGGCCGGCGACCCTCGCCGCCACCGTCGAGGGACCAGGATTCCCCTTCTCCATGGCGGGTGAGAGGAAAAAGCAGAAGCAGGGGGAGGTAGAAGATGGAAGAATGCGGGATGCCATCCCCCCTTCCTCCTCTTTATAAAGGAACGGGGTTGAGGCACGGCCGCCCCGCTCGGCCAATCCAGACACCGGAGGCGCAGGGAATCAGGACCGACCCACTGCCCCAACCAGCGACGACCCGGTTTCCCGCCTCCACGGTTTGCCACCCCAAGCGCATGAAAGATGCGTGGCAGACGTGCAGAACTGAGGGGATGGGTGAGGCGACCTCTCCCCACCCCGTGATCGTGGGGAGTGGACGCCTTGAAGACCGCACCCCGGCCCCGCTGAGTAAATGAGCCGCGCCTCCACGCCTCCCTCTTTTTACGGGGAAGGCGCGAGCCGCCTCTTTACTGTGATGTGACGCATGCGTGTGGAAACCGCCCCACGCATGCCGCCCACGTCACGCACACCCCTCCACGTCACGCCGCGCGCGTGGATCGTGGGAGGCGGAACGCGCGAAGAATCTTACCACGGTAAAAACCGCCCCCACCCTGCCCACAAGACCGTTTTGGGCCTGGCCCAACAACGTGTCGCGCTTATGTGTGGCCCAGGCCCGGGGGCTCCTATCGGTGTACAAAAATAGGGGCGCCCACGGCCACACCAAGCAGAACGAGGGAGGTGAGCCAAGGCAAGATCGAAGCCCAAGACAATCAAAGCAACGCCAAGGCCAAGACCACAAAGAGCAGAGGGACGAAGCAGGTTCCCCGGCAAGACCCTTGCCGGGCGGCCTCAGGCCCCGAAGACCCTTGCCGGGACAGCTCGCCGCACTAATAGAGCGAGCCACCCTTGAGCCCACGGCCCCAGACCATCATCGGCATGGGGCCGGGGCTCAAAGGCACCTCTGTGGTGGCATGCAGATCTTTGTGAAGACATATTCAAGATCAGATGAGGATTAGAAGACGACGACTCTCGGCAAGATCCTTGCCGAGGAAGGCCACCAGACCCCCGGCAAGATCCTTGCCGGGGATGACAGCACGCCACGGCAATACCCTTGCCAGGCCACCCGGCAAGGCCCTCGCCAAAGGCGCCGGCGAGGCCACCGCCAAGCCCACGTCAACCAAGCTTCCACTACCATCCCCTTGCAGCTGCCAGCCCAACCAGCTGGGCGGGCACCTGCGTGGCAACATGCAGCTCCCAGGCCAACTCATCAAGTGCCTGCATGGCGGCATGCAAATCTTCGTGAATGCCCTACCACCGCGCCACCTCAGCTACCCGCTTGCCTACATGGCACCACATGCAACCCTGGTCGAGGCGCGTGTCGAAACGAGGAGGAGCGGCGACGGACGGAACGGGCCTCGCCCCGGTCCCCGATAAAGCAAGAGGACACCTAAGCGATGCATTAAATGCACCTTGTCCTGTGTCTGAGGGATAACCTCGTGCCCATCAGAGACCTTTCCACCTCCTGTGTGCCACTGTGGCAACCCCTTTTTCCTATAAAAGGAGGCCCGAGGCGACCAGGAGAAGGATTCGGCTCTTTCGAACCACACACTGACCACAGCTAGTTCGAGAGCTCAAGAACTCTTAGAAATACACCCACAAAAGCAGGACTAGGGTTTTACGCATCCTCACGACCCGAACCTGGGTAAACGACCTTTGTGCTGTCTACTAGCCCTGCTCTCCTCGCAACCCTGTGCCCCGACAACTGTAGTAGGGATTCTTGTGATCCCATAGGTGTCGTTCCACACCGACAAATTATAAAGAAACCAAAGCCCACTATAGGTTGTGTAACTCTATTGGAGAGATGGCTCAATGGGCCATGCAAAAATTCACAGTGCAGCGGATACCATGCCAACACACAACCTTAGAGCATGTTGGATACTCCGGCAGGTGTCCAAGAGCGGCGAGGATCTCCTCATCAACAATACAACAGAGCACCATCCCGTGGAAAATAACAATACAGTATTGACAGTCTTCAAGACCTTCGCCTCAAATAATAGGCGCAAGCGAGCACTCCGCAGCCTTGCCGAAGTCTGTCATGTTGCAGCACTAAATCCATGGAACGAGACGGCCATAACCTTCAATGCCAGTGACGAACCTCAATTCTGAACAGCCCGAGCACCAGCCGCTTTGGTCCTTAGTTCAATTGTGGACGGCTTCCGTCTTACTAAAGTGCTCATGGACGGTGGCAGAGGATTAAACCTCATCTACGAGGAAACTCTTAGCAAAATGGAAATAGACAAGAGCCGCATTGAGCAAAGAAGCACGACCTTGGAGGAATCATCCCTAGTCGGGAGGCACGATGTGCGGGAAAAATCACACTAGATGTGGTATTCGCACGCCGGAGAATTATAGGTCTCAAGAAATCACATTCCAAGTGGCCCCTGCTCGATGGCGGATAACACGCCCTTTTAGGGCGGGAGGCATTCACGATCTTCCAAGCTATACCCCATTACGGGTACATGAAGCTCAAAATGCCCGGGCCCAATGGAATCATCACTCTAGCTAGTGATCCGGACATAGCACTCCGCGTCGAAAATAAAACCGCCGCACTAGCCCTCGAGGCGTTATCCGAAGCCCTTGCGGCTGAAGAACTAACTGCGCTGCGCTCCACAGTGGACAGGGACGACGTGATACTCGACAAAAGACCCAAGTCCACCTCTTTTAAACCGGCAGATGAAATAGTCAAATTCTAGGTCCACACAACGGACCCTACAAAAACAGCATCCATCGGGGCACAACTGAACCCCACAACAGACGCCGCCTTCATGAGAGTTCTTCTTGAGAATTGGGACATCTTACTTTGGCATCCTTCGGACATGCCAGGAATCCCACGCAGGCTGGCTGAGCATAGACTTAACATTCTAAAGGGGTTCAAGCTGGTCAAGCAGACTCTTCGGCGTTTCTCTGAGCCTAAGTGACAAGCCATGGGAAAGAGCTGGCCAAGCTACTCGAGGTCGGATTCATTAGAGAAATAAATCATCCGGACTTGCTAGCAAACCTGGTGATGGTACCAAAGAAGGACAAATCCTGGCGCCTATGTGTCGATTTCAAAGACCTTAACAAGGCTTGCCCCAAGGATCCCTTCCCCTTCCCCCGCATCGATCAAATTATCAACGCTACCGCAGGACACGACTCATTGTGTTTCCTTGACGCATACTCCGGATACCATCAAATTAAGATGGCGGAGTCCGATCAAGCCGCAACGGCATTTATCACTCCATACAGTCCCTTCTGTTTTAACACCATGCCTTTCGGGCTCAAAAACGCCGGTGCAACCTATCAACGCATGATTCAGACATGCCTGGAAACACAAATCGGCAAAACAGTGGAGGCATATGTAGACGATGTGGTCATCAAAACCAGACACATCGAATCTTTAATAGATGACTTGAGGCTTACGTTCGACAATCTCCAAACATATGACATCAAGCTCAATATAGAAAAATGTGTTTTCGGCGTGCCCACCGGAAAGCTCTTGGGCTTCATCGTTTCCAATAGAGGAATTGAAGCAAATCCGGCTAAAATTCGAGCTCTGTCACAGTTGGCTATCCCAACAGACCTCAAGCAAATCCAGAAATTAACTGGATGCGTGGCTACCTTAAGCCGCTTTATCTCCCGATTGGGAGAAAAGGCACTACCTCTTTATCGCCTTCTTCGATGCACCGAACACTTCGAGTGGACGGATGCGGCCACAGCCGGATTGGAAGAAATAAAAGCCGTCTTGGCCACCAACCCAATCTTGGCCGCGCCAAATGTCGGCGAACCAATGCTGTTATATATAGCGGCAACACACCAAGTTGTAAGCGCAGTGCTCGTCGTCGAACGAGAGACGGACGGACATAAGTTCCCGCTTCAAAAGCCGGTATACTACGTATCCACTATCCTCACTCCATGCAAATCACGGTACCCACATTATCAAAAGATAGCATACGCGGTCTTCATGGCATCCCAGAAACTATGACACTACTTTCAAGAGTGTTCAATTACGGTGGCCTCCGAAGTACCACTCAACGACATAATAAATAACCGCGATGCCACGGGCCGGGTTGCTAAATGGGCTATCGAGCTCATCCCGTTCGACATAACATACAAACCACGGCGAGCCATTAAGTCACAAGTACTGGCTGATTTCGTCGCCGAATGGACAGAAGCCGAACACCCTAAAGAGTACGGCGCATACTCTAATTGGATCATGCACTTTGACGGCTCTAAGATGCTAGCTGGTCTGGGGGCAGGCGTCATCCTGACATCCCCCACCAGAGATACAATCCAATACATACTCCAAATATTATACACAGACTCCAACAATGCAGCAGAATATGAGGCCCTGTTGCATGGTCTTCGGATAGCAGTCTCCATGGGCATTCAACGCCTAGAGGTGTGTGGGGATTCGAACCTCGCAATATCTCAAATAAATGGAGACTTTGACGCCAAGGACACAAAAATGGCGGCTTACTGCAACGCCGTCCTCAAAATGTCAGCTCGGTTCGAGGGGCTTGAATTCCACCATGTGGTCCGAGAAAACAACCAAGCAACGGATATCCTCGCCCGCATCGGCGCTAAGCGCGACCCTGTCCCACCTAACATCTTCTTGGAAAGGATGTTTAAGCCATCCGTGGTGTGGGAAGGGGAGACCGGCAACAACAGTCCAGATCCGGCCACAACGCCAGATCCCAAACACTCTGACGTAATCGGAGGCCCTGCCACCGAAATAACACCTTCGACCCACGTGATTATGGCTGTCATCGCCCCGTGGACAGAACCCTTCTTGGCTTACCTAACTAGGCAAGAACTCCCTGATGACCCAAATGAGGCACGTTGCATTGTGCGGAGGTCTAAAGCCTACAAGGTCCACGAGGGAGAGCTTTATAAGAAAAGCGCTACCGGAGTACTTCAAAGGTGCATCTCCGAAGAGGAAGGATGACAACTTTTGGCAGAAATTCATGCTGGACTTGACGGCCACCACGCCGCAGCTCGGGCCCTTGTAAGCAAGGCCTTTCGTATAGGTTTTTACTGGCCGACGGCCCGAGCAGACGCACAGGACCTCATTCAACGTTGCGTCGGTTGCCAGCTTTTTGCAAACCAAAGCCATATGCCACCTACCGCTCTCCAAACAATCCCCATTACTTGGCCCTTTGCGGTCTGGGGGCTTGATATGGTCGGACCCCTTAAAGGGGGAAGCCATAAGAAAAAATACCTATTGGTCATGGTGGATAAATTCACCAAATGGACAGTTAAAACGGTCGAGTCCGGACCAGTGATAGACTTCATATCCGGGGTTGTACACCGTTACGGCGTCCCCCACAGCATCATCACCGATAACGGCTCGAACTTTACAGCCGACGAGGTAAAAACATGGTGCAGCAACATGGGCATTAAGCTCGATTATGCCTCTGTCTATCACCCTCAAACTAATGGTCAAGTCGAGCGAGCAAATGGTCTTATCATGAGCGGCATTAAACCTAGATTAGTGCGATCCTTGAAGGAATCAGATACACACTGGGCCGAGGAGCTCGACTCCGTACTATGGGGGCTGCAGACCACGCCGAATCGCACTACCGGATACACACCATTTTTTATGGTGTACGGCGCAGAGGCGGTACTGCCCTGCGACATCATTCATGACTCACCTCAAGTGCGCATGTACGAAGAGAAAGAAGTCGAGCTTGACCGGCAGGACAGTTTGGACGCCCTGGAGGAGGAGCGTGACGTGGCAAAAGCCCGCTCCGCATTCTATCAGCAACAGGCTCGGCGGTATCAAAGCAGAGAAGTACGAGCCAAAACTTATAACGTTGGCGAACTCGTTTCTCGCCTACCGGAGAAGAAAAAGGACAAGATCAAGCCCAAATGGGAAGGTCGCCGTTATTGACAAAGTTCTCGACCGGTGGAGCGTGCACGCTTATGGATGCATCGGACAATCGACTCGAGCCAAACCCATGGAACGCAGCCAGACTCCGAAGGTTCTACGTGTAGTGCCGGACTCTGTGTTCGTCTCCTTACCTCCGTCAATTTTTATATATATCTGTTATCTGTCTTTTCTTTCTTTCTTTCTTCCCTTTTTCTTCATGGTCTTAAAAGGTTAAAATGTGTCTTGACTACACAATCTTGGCGCGCTAGGCGTGCTCATTATACTTGGGGGCTTCTTATACAGAAGCTTAATATAACTATGTTCCGGGCTCTATGCCCCCCGCACATGTGTTACTTTTCCACATGTACCTTTTCTTCGCCATTATATGCATCGATATGACTTAAGTTTTGGCCAAGCTGGGTTGCCTGGCTCTTGTGTTTACGCCCTACATTCCCGTTAATTCGGCTAGGGCATAAGGGGAGCACCTCTGCGGTTATTCTTTGCCGGGTCAGCCGGATGTGTACCTCAGACTGGGTGAAGCCGAAAGCTAGCGTTCTTAAGGGAATATTCAATCGGTGAACAAAATATGACTTTACTTATTTCAATAAATGCCCCCAGATGTTTACATCCTACGTCTCTTTTCGCAGTTTGGACATGCACATTAATGCATGCGTACCCAGGGAAAGGAACCCTTAACGGAACTATTCTCCCTGGAAGATGTTTCTTACTATCCATGTAATATAACATAGCTAGTTGGGTACTTATGCATTCAAGCACTTATGACCCCTACGCCTGGTTTCCACGCGTACCCCGGTTTTTACATAACTTAGCGGGTATTCGGATACACTCCGGACTGTCGGGTCCGGAGGTCGAAGCGAAAAGGTCCGTCATGACAAATGATTTACAATCCGGCTAGGGACAATATATGTCACTTGAAGTACACAGTCACTTAGACTGACTAAATTCTTCTTCTATACCATCCAACAGGCTGTCTAGCCTAGAATCCTCTTGGGAATACTTTGCGGCTAATTTCACCTGGTCATACACCGAACTGACGGGTATCTCTTTCCCATCAGACCCCACAGGTCCGACCTCAGCCATGTGGTTCGGGTCAGCCTTGGTATATCGAGTCTTCACCATGGCCCAGGCTTCCCTTGCACCTTGTCGGTAGGCAGATATCTTCCATAATCGGAAGCGCCGCCGTGCTCCCTTGAGCATCTCTACAAGATCTCCCATGCCTCCTGGCAGGGAAGCGAACGGCCACAAGGCTTGGGCAATGCCCTGCATCACCTGCCAAACTTGTTCGTGCAGTTGTGAGAGCTCTGGCAGAAGATCACCCGCAGACCCGGGCATCTCCTCTGTGGGACGACCCGTCAGCATACCTGTAGATATAACTCTGTTAGCCGGTTTCTTCGCCAAACTCTATAAAAGTTCGTTCAAGCACTTAATTAAAATGCCGCATCGAAGCCTCTTATTCTCCTTACGGAGTCAGCAAGCTGGGCCCGAACATATTTCAGTTCAACACTCAGCCGGGTATTGGCATCTTGGAGATCATTTTTCTCCCGCCTAACCTGCATAAGCACGCGCTCGCCAGCCTTTAACTATCGTTGAGCATGTTGCTCATCCCCTCGCACGACCTCCGGATTCACTCCGGGATCATCTGCAGGATCTATTGTTAGATTTGCATGCATGCCGAATACTAACTGGTATATGTCGTTCTTTTCGATAGGAACATGTGTTACTAGATGGGGCCTTCTTGGACTCCTTCATTGTGGCAATTACAGCCCGTAGCTGGGCTTTGCACTCCTCCAGCTCTTGAGACAACTGGGTATTCTTCTCCATAAGAATATACGCAAATAATGATCCTTAAATTAGTTGTACCAACTGTTTCAAGTCTCAGGGGCTACTGATATACATAATTATCAGATTTTCTTACCCGTATATCCTTTACGTACTGGTCTGTGGCTCTGGCAAGATCATTTTGAGCAGCTCGGATGTACGCGTCCCTTAAGTTGAAGGCATCGAACGCCTCTTCAGAGAAACTAGGGTCGCAGAGTACGGTTCGGTGACGCCTGTGATTCATGGCACTCTCCACTTCGGAATTCGTAGCGGTCAGCCTATCCGCATCCTCTGTAGGAGGAACATCCGACGTTGTCCCCACGTTAGCACCTGCCTCTAAGTCCGACTCTGGAGCCCGGCTGGTGGAGGCGTGGCCGGCAGGCTCTCTGGATACGGTCCGGCGAGCGTTTTTCCTGCCAGGAATCATGGACATTATTTTATTTTAAATACGACAACCGCGGAGCAGGGTTCTTTTTCATACCTCTGCGACGGCGTCTCAGTCCTGACCGCCTTCCTTTTAAGCCTACCCGGTTTCGGTGCCCCTTGTTGGTGAGTCACTGCGGGTTCGACATGGCGTCCCGAGGGCCTTCCCTGTAAGACACCATATGTGTGCGGTGGGTGAAGTGCAAAAAAGGGATCCTTCTCGAAAGTTGGGACTACAGTTTTACTTACGTGCGATGCAGGGAGCAGCCCAGGATAATCGGCTATGATGGCCACCAAGGCACCATCGCAGCTTAGCTGATAGAACATCCTGTCGATGAGCTCCACAAATGTGTTCGGATCTTCTTCAAGTTCGGGGTCGAAGGCCCGGTCAGGGTCCTCTGGCTGTGGAGACGGGTTGTAGACCTCCCTCACAACTTTTCGCAGCTCCTGCTATGAAATAGCAAGGTAAATATTTATGACGAAGAATGCGGGAAGGTCCGGAGTAAAAAGTAGCAGCTCACCCAGTTTGGGGGTTTGTACATGGAGAATCCATCCTGTGGCTTAATGTGGATGAACTCCTCTTCCTCTCCTTTATATAAATCGGACAGTATTTTTGCTAGAGTAGCGACGGAGTTCGGTCCTTTACGACCGCAGCGGGTGGCATCGTCTTCTCCATTGAAGTGCCACATGGGTTGTCCGCGATATTGAAGTGGTTGCACCCCCCGCATTATACATATTGACATAACATCGATTATTGTCAGTCCTGATTTGGCCAACATTTTTATCCGGCCCATCAGGTAAAGGACCACTCTGTTATGTTCCTCCTGGGGGCACCAGCTGCTGCGTTTCTCCAAAGGGGCGTTATGGAACTCAGGAAGGCCCATCCGAATAGGGTCCGAAAGGGGGACGTCCTCCATATAAAACCACTCCGAAGGCCAGTCTTCGGATGTCTTCCTTGGAGTACCATATAGATATTCCGTCCTGGCGATGCGCCATATTTCGGCTCCGCCCACTTGATATATTGACCCCTTCTGTGTACGGGGCACAAGGCAGAATAGCCTCTGCCATAGCTCGAAATGAGCTTCACAGCCCAGAAACAGCTCGCAAAGGGCGACATAGCCAGCAATGTGTAATATGGAGGCAGGAGTAAAATTATGCAGCTGGAGGCCGTAGAACTCCAGGAGCCCGCGGAGGAATGGATGGATTGGAAATCCAAGTCCCCTTAATAAGTAAGGGATAAGGCATACCCGCTCCCCCATGGATGGGTTGGGAAAGCTCTCCGCTAGCTCCCCGCCATTGTAAGTGGCTAGTCCGGCTCGGACGGGGACCATATACGCAGGAGGGAGAAACCCCTGGGTCTGTAACTCTACTAATTGGCTGTGGGGGACGGAACACTTCTTCCAATTGCCTGGCTTAGGACTATGGGAGCGAGAGGAGGAGCTGCAATGGCCGGCCATGATGGGATGGACTTTTTCGGGCGCGCTCCGATGGATACTCGATGTGGAAGGATGGTGTGATCTGGATCTGAGGATCCCCGGCTCTTTAAATAGACGATTTACTCACATGGTTAGGGTGGCAAGCGTAAAAATGCCCCGACTTCTCGCATTCGCTCGACACGTGGAGGATAGCCATTATTAGGCGCAGAAGCCAAGGAGTGCAACATTCATGGGAAGCCGGACACTACTCGACAGGTACTCAGAATTTGGAAAAGAACCCGCCTTGCAATGCCGAAGACAATCTGCGCGCCGGACTCATCGTCATTGAAGCCTGGTCCAGGGGCTACTGAGGGAGTCCTGGATTAGGGGGTCCTCGGACTGCCGGACTATATACTTTGGCCGGACTATTGGACTATGAAGATACCATATTGAAGACTCCATCCCGTGTCCGGATGGGACTCTCCTTTGCGTGGAAGGCAAGCTTGGCAATTCGGATATGTAGATCTCCTCCCTTGTAACCGATTCTATGTAACCCTAGCCCCTTCCGGTGTCTATATAAACCAGAGGGTTTAGTCAGCAGGACAACAACAATCATAATCATAGGCTAGCTTCTAGGGTTTAGCCTCTACGATCTCATGGTAGATCAACTCTTGTAATACTCATATCATCAAGATCAATCAAGCATGAAGTAGGGTATTACCTCCATCGAGAGGGCCCGAACCTGGGTAAACATTGTGTCCCCCGCCTCCTGTAACCATCCGCCTTAGACGCACGGTTCGGGACCCCCTACCCGAGATCCGTCGGTTTTGACACCGACACCCCCTCCCCCTTATATAAAGGAGGGGAGGAGGAGGCCGGCTGGCTACAAGGGGCGCGCCAAGGGGGGAGGGGAGGAATCCTACTCCTAGTAGTAGTAGGTTTCTCCCTTTCCTAGTCCATTTAGGAGGAGAAGGAAGGAGAGGGAGCGGGAGAGGGAAAGAGGGGCCGCTCCCCCCTCCCCTAGTCCTATTCGGACTCCCCTTGGGGGGGGGGGCACCACCTCTTGGCTGCGGCCCTCTCTCTCCCGTAAGGCCCACTAAGGCCCATAACTTCCTAGGGGGTCTCCGGTAACCCTCCGGCACTCCGGTTTTATCCGAAACTCTCCTGAACACTTTCGTGTCTGAATAACATGGTCCAATATATAAATCTTTATGTCTCGACCATTTCGAGACTCCTCGTCATGTCAGTGATCAGATCCGGGACTCCGAAAAACCTTCGGTACATCAAATCACATAAACTCATAATACCAATCGTCATCGAATGTTAAGCTTGCGGACCCTACGGGTTTGAGAACTATGTAGACATGACCGAAACACCTCTCTGGTCAATAACCAATAGCGGAACCTGGATGCTCATATTGGTTCCTCAATATTCTACGAAGATCTTTATCGGTCAAGCCGCATAACAACATACGTTGTTCCCTTTGTCATCGGTATGTTACTTGCCCGAGATTCGATCATCGGTATCACCATACCTAGTTCAATCTCGTTACCGGCAAGTCTCTTTACTCGTTCCGTAATGCATCATCCTGCAACTAACTCATTAGTCACATTACTTTCAAGGCTTATAGTGATGTGCATTACCGAGAGGGCCCAGAGATACCTCTCCGATAATCGGAGTGACAAATCCAAAGCTCAATCTATGCCAACTCAACAAACACCATCAGAGACACCTGTAGAGCATCTTTATAATCACCCAGTTACGTTGTGACGTTTTATAGCACACTAAGTGTTCCTCCGGTATTCGGGAGTTCCATAATCTTATAGTCAGAGGAACATGTATAAGTCATGATGAAAGCAATAGCAACAAACTAAACGATCATAGCGCTAAGCTAACGGATGGGTCTTGTCCATCACATCATTCTCTAATGATGTGATCCCGTTCATCAATTGACAACACATGTCTATGGCTAGGAAGCATAACCATCTTTGATAAACAACCTAGTCAAGTAGAGGCATACTAGGGACACTTTTTTGTCTATGTATTCACACATGTACTAAGTTTCCGGTTAATACAATTCTAGCATGAATAATAAACATTTATCATGATATAAGGAAATGTAAATAACAACTTTATTATTGCCTCTAGGGAACATTTCCTTCAGTCTCCCACTTGCACTAGAGTCAATAATCTAGATTACATAGTAATGATTCTAACACCCATGGAGTCTTGGTGCTGATCATGTTTTGCTCGTGAGATAGGCTTAGTCAATGGGTCTGCAACATTCAGATTCGTATGTATCTTGCAAATCTCTATGTCCCCTTCCGATACTTGATGACGGATGGAATTGAAGCGTGTCTTGATGTGCTTGGTCTTCTTGTGAAATCTGGATTCCTTTGCCAAGGCAATTGCACCAGTATTGTCACAAAAGATTTTCATTGGACCCGATGCACTAGGTACGCCACCTAGATCGGATATGACCTCCTTCATCCAGACTCCTTCATTTGCTGCTTCCGAAGCAGCTATGTACTCCGCTTCACACGTAGATCCCGCCACGGCGCTCTGTTTGGAACTGCACCAACTGACAGCTCCACCATTCAATATAAATATGCATCCAGTTTGAGACTTAGAATCATCCCGATCAGTGTCAAAGCTTGCATCGACGTAACCATTTACAATGAGCTCTTTGTCACTTCCATAAACGAGAAACATATCCTTAGTCCTTTTCAGGTATTTCAGGATGTTCTCGACTGCTGTCCAGTGATTCACTCCTGAATTACTTTGGTACCTCCCTACTATACTTATAACAAGGCACACATCAGGTCTGGTACACAGTAGTGCATACATGATAGAACCTATGGCTGAGGCATAGGGAATGACTTTCATTTTCTCTCTATCTTCTGCAGTGGTCGGGCATTGAGTCTCACTCAACTTCACACCTTATGTCTGAGGAAAGAACCCTTTCTTTGACTAACCCGTTTTGAACTTCTTCAAAATCTTATCAAGGTATGTGCTTTGTGAAAGTCCAATTAAGCGTCTTGATCTATCTCTATAGATCTTGATGCCCAATATGTAAGTAGCTTCACTGAGGTCTTTCATAGAGAAACTCCTATTCAAGTATCCTTTTATGCTATTCAGAAATTCTATATCATTTCCAATCAGCAATATGTCATCCACATATAATATTAGAAATGCTACAGAGCTCCCACTCACTTTCTTGTAAATACAGGCTTCTCCAAAAGTCTGTATAAAACTGTTGGAAATATGCCCTAGAGGCAATAATAAAAGCATTATTATTATATTTCCTTATTCATGATAATTGTCTTTATTCGTGCTATAATTGTGTTAACCGGAAATCGTAATACATGTGTGAATAACAGACAACAACATGTCCCTAGTGAGCCTCTAGTTGACTAGCTCGTTGATCGACGGATAGTCATGGTTTCTGACTATGGACATTGGATGTCATCGATAACGGGATCACATCATTAGGAGAATGATGTGATGGACAAGACCCAATCCTAAACATAGCATAAGATCGCATAGTTCGTTTGCTAGAGTTTTCCAATGTCAAGTATCCTTTCCTTAGACCATGAGATCGTGTAACTCCCGGATACCGTAGGAGTGCTTTGGGTGTGCCAAAGCGTCACAACGTAATCGGGTGACTATAAAGGTATACTACGGGTATCTCCGAAAGTGTCTGTTGGGTTGACATGGATCGAGGCGGGATTTGTCACTCCGGCAGCGGAGAGGTATCACCGGGCCCTCTCGGTAATGTATCATCACAATGAGCTCAATGTGATCGAAGTGTTTGATCACGGGATCATGCATTACGGTAACGAGAAAAGTGACTTGCGGTAACGAGATTGAGCGAGGTATTGGTATACCGACGATCGAATCTCGGGCAAGTAAAATACCGATTGACAAAGGGAATCGTATACGGGATTAATTGAATCCTTGACATCGTGGTTCATCCGATGAGATCATCGTGGAACATGTGGGAGCCAACATGGGTATCCAGATCCGCTGTTGGTTATTGCCCGAGCCGTCTCGGTCATGTCTGCTTGTCTCCCGAACCCGTAGGGTCTACACACTTAAGGTTCGGTAACGCTAGGGTTATAGGAATATGTATGTGCAGTAACCCGAATGTTGTTCGAGTCCCGGATGAGATCCCGGACGTCACAAGGAGCTCGGAATGGTCCGGAGGTAAAGAATTATATATAGGAAGTGCTGTTTGACCATCGGGACAAGTTTGGTGATATCGGTATTGTCTGGGACCACCGGAGGGGTCCCGAGGTCCTCAAGTGGGGCCACCAGCCCAGGGGCCACATGGGCCCTAGGTGGTGCGCCTAGGCCCACTTGGGCCAAGGGGAACCAGCCCCAAGGGGCCCATGCGCCTAGGGTGGAAAAAGGGAGAGTCCATGAGGGGAAGGCACCTCAGGGTGCCTTGGGAGGGTGGACACCTCCCCCTCTTGGCCGCACCCTCCCTTGGAGGAGGGGGCAAGGCTGCGCCCTCCCCCTCCTTGGCACCTATATAAAGGGGGGAGGGAGGGGGCAGCAGTACCTTTGCCCTGACGCCTCCCTCCCCTCTCCAACACATCCTCCTCCTCCGTAGTGCACGGCGAAGCCTGCCGAGTATCGCAAGTTCCACCATCACCACGCCGTCGTGCTGCTGCTGGAGCCATCTTCCTCAACCTCTCCTTCACCTTGCTGGATCAAGAAGAAGGAGGCGTTACGCTGACCGTACGTGTGTTGAGCAGCGGAGGTGCCGTCCGTTCGGCACTAGATCATCGGTGAATTGGATCGCGGCAAGTTCGACTACCTCATCTACGTTCACTCCGACGCTTCCGTTGCGATCTACAAAGTGGTATGTAGATGCTATCCAATCTGAATACTCGTTGCTAGATGAACTCATAGATGGATCTTGGTGAAACCGTAGGAAAAATTTTAATTTTCTGCAACGTTCCCCAACAAAGGGCATCATGAGCTAGGTCTATGCGTAGTTCTTCTTCTTGTGAGTAGAACACAATTTGTTGTGGGCGTAGATGTTGTCAATTCTTCTTGCCGTTACTAGTCAATCTTGATTCAGCGGTATTGTGGGATGAAGCGGCCGGACCAACCTTACACGTGCGCTTACGTGAGACCGGTTCCACCGACTAACATGCACTAGATGCATAAGGTGGGTGGCGGGTGTCTGCTCTCCTACTTTAGTTGGATCGGATTCGATGAACAGGGTCCTTATGAAGGGTAAATAGAGATTGACAAATCACGTTGTGGTCTGAACGTAGGTAAGAAAAGCGTTCTTGCTAGAACCCTAATTCAGCCACGTAAAATTTGCAACAACAATTAGAGGACGTCTAACTTGTTTTTGCAGCAAGTGCTTTGTGATATGATATGGCCGTAAGTTGTGATGAATGATGAATGATCTATATGTGATGTATGAGATGTTCATGCTATTGTAATAGGAATCACGACTTGCATGTCGATGAGTATGACAACCGGCAGGAGCCATAGGAGTTGTCTTTATTTTTTGTATGACCTGCGTGTCATTGAAGAACGCCATGTAAACTACTTTACTTTATTGCTAAACACGTTAGTCATAGAAGTAGAAGTAGTCGTTGGCGTGACAACTTCATGAAGACACGATGATGGAGATCATGATGATGGAGATCATGGTGTCATGCCGGTGACTAGATGATCATGGAGCCCCGAAGATGAAGATCAAAGGGGCTATATGATATTGGCCATATCATGTCACTACTTTATATAATTGCATGTGATGTTTATTATGTTTTATGCATCTTGTTTACTTAGAACAACGGTAGTAAATAAGATGATCCCTCATAATAATTTCAAGAAGTGTTCACCCTAAGCGTGCACCGTTGCTAAGGTTAAATGGTTCAAGCACCACGTGATGATCGGGTGTGATAGGTCCTTACGTTCGCATACAACGGGTGTAAGACAGATTTACACATAAAACACTTAGGTTGACTTGACGAGCCTAGCATGTACAGACATGGCCTCGGAACACGTAAGACCGAAAGGTCGAGCATGAGTCGTATAGAAGATACGATCAACATGAAGATGTTCACCGATGTTGACTAGTCCGTCTCACGTGATGATCGGACACGGCCTAGTTGACTCGGATCATGTAATACTTAGATGACTAGTAGAGGATGTCTATCTAAGTGGGAGTTCATTAAATTTGATTAAATGAACTTTATTATCATGAACTTAGTCTAAATATTTACAATATGTCTTGTAGATCAAATGGCCAACGTAGTCCTCAACTTCAACGCGTTCCTAGAGAAAACCAAGCTGAAAGACGATGGTAGCAACTATACGGACTGGGTCCTAACACGAGGATTATCCTCATAGCTGCCAAGAAAGATTATGTCCTAAGAGCACCGCTGGGTGGCGCACCTATTCTCCTGCAGTAACAAGACGTTATGAACGCTTGGCGATCCGCCGTGATGATTACTCCCTCGTTCGGTCGGCATGCTTTACAGCTTAGAGCCGGGCTCCAAAAGCGTTTTGAGAGACATGGAGCATATGAGATGTTCAAGAGCTGAAAATGGTTTTCCAAGCTCATGCCCGGTCGAGAGATATGAAGTCTCCGATAAATTCTTTAGTCAGTAAGATGGAGGAAAATGGCTCTGTCGGTGAACACATACTCAAAATGTCCGGGTTGCACAACCGCTTGACTCAACTGGAAGTTAATCTCCCGGATGAAGCGGTCATTGACAGAATCCTCCGATCGCTTCCACCTAGCTACAAGAGCTTTGTGATGAACTACAATATGCAGGGGATGGTAAAGACCATTCCTGAAGTATATGCTATGCGTAAATCAGCAGAGGTAGAAATCAAGAAGGAGCATCAAGTGTTGATGGTGAATAAAACCACTAAGTTCAAGAAGGGCAAGGGTAAAAGAACTTCAAGAAGGACGGCAAGGAAGTTGCGGCGCCCGATAAGCAAGTTTCCGGAAGAAGCCAAAGAATGGACCCAAGCCCGAACCGAGTGCTTTTATTGCAAGGGAAGTGGTCCTTTGAAGCGGAACTGCCCCAAATACTTAGCGGACAAGAAGGCCGGCAAAACCAAAGGTATATGTGATATACATGTAATTGATGTGTACCTTACCAAGACTCGTAGTAGCTCTTGGGTATTTGATACCGGTGCGATTGCTCATATTTGTAACTCAAAGCGGGAGCTGCGGAATAAACGGAGATGGCGAAGGGCGAGGTGACGATGCGTGTCGGGAATGGTTCCAAGGTCGATGTGATCGCCGTCGGCTGCTTGCCTCTGCATTTACCTCACGGGATTAGTTTTAAACCTCAATAATTGTTATTTAGTGCCAAGTTTGAGCATGAACATTGTATCTGGATCTCGTTTAATTCGAGATGGCTACTCATTTAAATCCGAGAATAATGGTTGTTCTATTTATATGAGAGATATGTTTTATGGTCATGCTCCGATGGTTAATGGTTTTTCTTAATGAATCTAAATGCGTGATGATACACATATTCATAGTGTGAATACCAAAAGAGTTAGAGTTGATAACAATAGTCTCACATATTTGTGGTAATCGCCGCCTTGGTCACATAGGTGTCAAACGCATGAAGAAGCTCCATGCGAGATGGACTTTTAGAGTCTCTTGATTATGAATCATTTGACACGTGCGAACCATGCCTCATGGGTAAAATGACCAAGACTCCATTCTCAGGAACAATGGAGCGAGCAACCAACTTATTGGAAATCATACATACCGATGTGTGCGGTCCAATGAGTGTTGAGGCTCGCGGTGGCTATCGTTATGTTCTCACCCTCACTGATGACTTGAGTAGATATGGGTATGTCTACTTAATGAAACACAAGTCTGAGACCTTTGAAAAGTTCAAGAAATTTCAGAGTGAGGTTGAAAATCAACGTGATAGAAAGATCAAGTTTCTCTGATCGGATCGTGGAGGAGAATACTTGAGTCACGAATTTGGCACACACTTAAGAAAATGTGGAATAGTTTCACAACTCACGCCGCTGGAACACCTCGGCGTAATGGTGTGTCCGAACGTCGTGTCGCACTCTATTAGATATGGTGCGATCTATGATGTCTCTTACCGATTTACCGCTATCTTTTTGGGGCTATGCTTTAGAGACTGCCGCATTCACTTTAAATAGGGCTCCGTCAAAATCCGTTGAGACGACACCGTATGAATTATGGTTTGGGAAGAAGCCTAAGCTGTCGTTTCTAAAAGTTTGGGGATGCGATGCTTATGTCAAGAAACTTCAACCGAGAAGCTCGAACCCAAGTCGGAAAAATGCGTCTTCATAGGATACCCGAAAGAAAGCTGTTGGGTATACCTTCTACCTCAGATCCGAAGGCAAGATCTTTGTTGCCAAGAATGGATTCTTTCTGGAGAAAGAGTTTCTCTCGAAAGAAGTAAGTGGGAGGAAAGTAGAACTTGATGAAGTGTTACCTCTTGAACCGGAAAATGGCGAAACTCAAGAAATCGTTCCTGAGGTGCCTGCACCAACTAGAGAGGAAATTAATGATGATGATCAAGATGCTTCTGATCAAGCTCCTACCGAAATTCGAAGGTCCACAAGGACACGCTCCGCACTGTGAAAGTGGTACGGGAACCCTGTCTTGGAAATCATGTTGTTAGACAACGGTGAACCTTCGAACTATGAGGAAGCAATGGCGGGCCGGATTCCGACAAATGGTGGAAGCCATGAAATCCGAATAGGATCCATGTATGAAAGCGAAGTATGGACTTTGGTAGACTTGCCGTTAAGCGGCGAGCCATAGAAAATAAATGGATCTTTAAGAAGAAGACAGACGCGGATGGTAATGTGACCATCTATAAGCTCGGCTTGTCGCTAAGGGTTATCGACAAGTTCAAGGGGTTGACTACGATGAGACTTTCTCACCGGTAGCGAAGTCAAGTCCGTCGAGAATCATGTTAGCAATTGCCGCATACTATGATTATGAGATATGGCAAATGGACGTCAAAGCGGCATTCCTTAATGGTTTCCTTAAGGAAGAATTGTATATGATGCAGCGGAAGGTTTTGTCGATCCTAAGAATGTTGACAAGGTGTGCAAGCTCCAACGCCGATTTATGGGCTGGTGCAAGCATCTCGGAGTTGGAACATTCGCTTTGATGAGATGATCAAAGCGTTTGGGTTTACATGCACTTATGGAGAAGCCTGTGTTTACAAGAAAGTGAGTGGGAGCTCTGTAGCATTTCTCATATTATATGTAGACGACATACTTTTGATGGGAAATGATATAGAACTCTTGGACAGCATTAAGGCCTATTTGAATAAAAGTTTTTCAATGAAGGACCTTGGAGAAGCTGCTTATATATTAGGCATCAAGATCTATAGAGATAGATCGAGACGCCTCATAGGTCTTTCACAAAGCACATACCTTGATAAGATATTGAAGAAGTTCAATATGGATCAATCTAAGAAGGGGTTCTTACCTGTGTTACAAGGTGTGAAATTGAGCTCAGCTCAATGTCCCACCACGGCAGTAAGATATAGAAGAGATGAGTGTCATCCCCTATGCCTCAGCCATAGGTTCTATTATGTATGCCATGCTGTGTACCAGACCTGATGTAAACCTTGCCGTAAGTTTGGTAGGAAGGTACCAAAGTAATCCCGGCAAGGAACAACTGGACAATGATCAAGAATATCCTGAAGTACACGAAAAGGACTAAGGAAATGTTTCTCGTTTATGGAGGTGACGAAGAGCTCGTCAGTAAAAGGTTACGTCGACGCTTAGCTTCGATACAGATCTGGATGACTCTAAGTCACAAACCGGATACGTGTATATTTTGAATGGTGGGGCGATGGTAGTGCGATTTGCAAGCAAAGCGTCGTGGCGGGATCTACATGTGAAGCGGAGTACATGGCAGCCTCGGAGGCAGCACATGAAGCAATTTGGGTGAAGGAGTTCATCACCGACCTCGAGTCATACCCAATGCGTCGGGGCCAATCAAGCTCTTCTGTGACAACACCGAGCTATTGCACTTGCAAAGGAGCCAGGTTTCACAAGAAGACTAGGCACATCAAGCGTCGCTTCAACTCCATTCGTGAAAATGTTCGGGATGGAGACATAGAAATTTGTAAAGTGCACACGGATCTGAATGTCGCAGATCCGTTGACTAAACCTCTCCCTAAGGCAAAACATGATCAGCACCGTAACTCTATGGGTGTTCGATTCATCACAATGTAACTAGATTATTGACTCTAGTGCAAGTGGGAGACTGTTGGAAATATGCCCTAGAGGCAATAATAAAAGCATTATTATTATATTTCCTTATTCATGATAATTGTCTTTATTCGTGCTATAATTGTGTTAACGGAAATCGTAATACATGTGTGAATAACAGACAACAACATGTCCCTAGTGAGCCTCTAGTTGACTAGCTCGTTGATCGACAGATAGTCATGGTTTCGACTATGGAAATTGGATGTCATCGATAACGGGATCACATCATTAGGAGAATGATGTGATGGACAAGACCCAATCCTAAACATAGCATAAGATCGCATAGTTCGTTTGCTAGAGTTTTCCAATGTCAAGTATCCTTTCCTTAGACCATGAGATCGTGTAACTCCCGGATACCGTAGGAGTGCTTTGGGTGTGCCAAACGTCACAACGTAATCGGGTGACTATAAAGGTATACTACGGGTATCTCCGAAAGTGTACATTGGGTTGACATGGATCGAGATCATTTGTCACTCCGCTTGACGGAGAGGTATCACCGGGCCCTCTCGGTAATGTATCATCACAATGAGCTCAATGTGATCGAAGTGTTTGATCACGGATCATGCATTACGGTAACGAGAAAAGTGACTTGCGATGCGAGATTGAGCGAGGTATTGGTATACCGACGATCGAATCTCGGGCAAGTAAAATACCGATTGACAAAGGGAATCGTGATACGGGATTAATTGAATCCTTGACATCGTGGTTCATCCGATGAGATCATCGTGGAACATGTGGGAGCCAACATGGGTATCCAGATCCGCTGTTGGTTATTGCCCGAGAGCCGTCTCGGTCATGTCTGCTTGTCTCCCGAACCCGTAGGGTCTACACATAAGGTTCGATAACGCTAGGGTTATAGGAATATGTATGTGCAGTAACCCGAATGTTGTTCGAGTCCGGATGAGATCCCGGACGTCACGAGGAGCTCCGGAATGGTCTGGAGGTAAAGAATTATATATAGGAAGTGCTGTTTGACCATCGGGACAAGTTTCGGTGATATCGGTATTGTCTGGGACCACCGGAGGGGTCCCGGGGTCCTCAAGTGGGGCCACCAGCCCGAGGGGCCACATGGGCCCTAGGTGGTGCGCCTAGGCCCACTTGGGCCAAGGGGAACCAGCCCCAAGGGGCCCATGCGCCTAGGGTGGAAAAAGGGAGAGTCCATGAGGGGAAGGCACCTCAGGGTGCCTTGGGGAGGTGGACACCTCCCCTCTTGGCCGCACCCTCCCTTGGAGGAGGGGGCAGGCTGCGCCCTCCCCTCCTTGGCACCTATATAAAGGGGGGGGGGAGGGGCAGCAGTACCTTTGCCCTGGACGCCTCCTCCCCTCTCCAACACATCCTCCTCCTCCGTAGTGCACGCGAAGCCCTGCCGAGTATCGCAAGTTCCACCATCACCACGCCGTCGTGCTGCTGCTGGAGCCATCTTCCTCAACCTCTCCTTCACCTTGCTGGATCAAGAAGAAGGAGACGTTACGCTGACCGTACGTGTGTTGAACGCGGAGGTGTCGTCCGTTCGGCACTAGATCATCGGTGAATTGGATCGCGGCAAGTACGACTACCTCATCCACGTTCACTCCGACGCTTCCGTTGCAATCTACAAAGTGGTATGTAGATGCTATCCAATCTGAATACTCGTTGCTAGATGAACTCATAGATGGATCTTGGTGAAACCGTAGGAAAAATTTTAATTTTCTGCAACGTTCCCCAACAAAAACCACATGCTTTGATCACACTATCAAAACGTTTATTCCAACTCCGAGAGGCTTGCACCAGTCCATAAATGGATCGTTGGAGCTTGCACACTTTGTTAGCACCCTTTGGATCGACAAAACCTTCTGGTTGCATCATATACAACTCGTCTTCCAGAAATCCATTCAGGAATGTAGTTTTGACGTCCATTTGCCAAATTTCATAATCATAAAATGCGGCAATTGCTAACATGATTCAGACAGACTTAAGCATCGCTACGGGTGAGAAAGTCTCATCGTAGTCAACTCCTTGAACTTGTCGAAAACCTTTCGCAACAAATCGAGCTTTGTAGACAGTAATATTACCATCAGCGTCGGTCTTCTTCTTGAAGATCCATTTATTCTCTATGGCTTGCCGATCATCGGGCAAGTCCACCAAAGTCCACACTTTGTTTTCATACATGGATCCCATCTCAGATTTCATGGCCTCAAGCCATTCGCGGAATTTGGGCTCATCATCGCTTCCTCATAGTTCGTAGGTTCGTCATGGTCAAGTAACATGACGTCCAGAACCGGATTGCCGTACCACTCTGGTGCAGATCTTACTCTGGTTGACCTACGAGGTTCGGTAGTAACTTGATCAGAAGCTTCATGATCATCATCATTAGCTTCCTCACTAATTGGTGTAGGAATCACTGGAACTGATTTCTGTGATGAACTACTTTCCAATGAGGGAGTAGGTACAATTACCTCATCAAGTTCTTCCTCCCACTCACTTCTTTCGAGAGAAACTCCTTCTCTAGAAAGGATCCATTCTTAGCAACGGAAATATTGCCTTCGAATCTGTGATAGAAGGTGTACCCAACAGTCTCCTTTGGGTATCCTATGAAGACACATTTCTCCGATTTGGGTTCGAGCTTATCAGGTTGAAGCTCTTTCACATAAGCATTGCAGCCCCAAACTTTAAGAAACGACAACTTGGGTTTCTTGCCAAACCACAGTTCGTATGGTGTCATCTCAACGGATTTAGATGGTGCCCTATTTAACGTGAATGCAGCCGTCTCTAAAGCATAACCCCAAAAAGATAGTGGTAAATCAGTAAGAGACATCATAGATCACACCATATCTAATAAAGTATGGTTACGACGTTCAGACACACCATTATGTTGTGGTGTTCCGGGTGGCGTGAGTTGCGAAACTATTCCACATTGTTTCAAATGAAGAACAAACTCGTAACTCAAATATTCACCTCCACGATCAGATCGTAGAAACTTTATTTTCTTGTTACGATGATTTTCCACTTCACTCTGAAATTCTTTGAACTTTTCAAATGTGTCAGACTTATGTTTCATTAAGTAGATATACCCATATCTACTTAAATCATCTGTGAAGGTCAGAAAATAATGATACCCGCCACGAGCCTCAACACTCATTGGACCGCATACATCAGTATGTATTATTTCCAACAAGTCCGTTGCTCGCTCCACTGTTCCGGAGAACGGAGTCTTAGTCATCTTGCCCATGAGGCATGGTTCGCAAGCATCAAGTGATTCATAATCAAGCGATTCCAAAATCCCATCAGCATGGAGTTTGTTCATGCGCTTTACACCAATATGACCTAAACGGCAGTGCCACAAATAAGTTGCACCATTATTATTAAACTTATATCTTTTGGCTTCAACACTATGAATATGTGTATCACTACTATCGAGATTCAGTAAAAATAGACCACTCATTAAGGCTGCACGACCATAAAAGATATTACTCATATAAATAGAACAACCATTATTCTCCAATTTAAATGATTAACCGCCTTGCATCAAACAAGATCCAGATATAATGTTCATGCTTAACGCTGGCACCAAATAACAATTATTCAGGTCTAAAACTAATCCCAAGGTAGATGTAGAGGTAGCGTGCCAACGACGATCACATCGACTTTGGATCTATTTCCCACGCGCATCGTCACCTCGTCCTTAGCCAATCTTTGCTTAATCCATAACCCCTATTTCGAGTTGCAAATATGAGCAACAGAACCAGTATCAAATACCCAGGCGCTACTACAAGCATTAGTAAGGTACACATCAATAACATGTATATCAAATATACCTTTCACTTTGCCATCCTTCTTATCCGCCAAATACTTGGGGCAGTTCCGCTTCAAAGGACCAGTCCCTTTGCAGTAGAAGCACTCAGTCTCAGGCTTAGGTCCAGACTTGGGCTTCTTCACTTGAGCAGCAACTTGCTTGCCGTTCTTCTTGAAGTTCCCCTTCTTCCATTTGCCCTTTTTCTTGAAACTAGTGGTCTTGTTAACCATCAATACTTGACGCTCCTTCTTGATTTGTATCTATGCAGCCTTTAGCATTGCGAAGAGCTCGGCAATTGTCTTATCCATCCCTTGCATATTATAGTTCATCACGAAGCTTTTGTAGCTTGGTGGCAGTGATTGAAGAACTCTGTCAACGACACTATCAACTGGAAGATTAACTCCCAGTTGAGTCAAGTGATTATGGTACCCAGACATTTTGAGTATATGTTCACTGACAGAACTATTCTCCTCCATTTTACAGCTATAGAACTTATTGGAGACTTCATATCTCTCAATCCGGGCATTTGCTTGAAATATTAACTTCAACTCCTGGAACATCTCATATGCTCCATGACGTTCAAAATGTCGTTGAAGTCCCGGTTCTAAGCCGTAAAGCATGGCACCTTGAACTATCGAGTAGTCATCGCCTTTGCTCGCCAGACATTCACAACGTCCGGCGTTGCTCCTGCAGCGGGTCTTGCACCTAGCGGTGCTTCCAGGACGTAATTCTTCTGTGCAGCAATGAGGATAATCCTCAAGTTACGGACCCAGTCCGTGTAGTTGCTACCATCATATTTCAACTTAGCTTTCCCTAGGAATGCATTAAAATTTAACGGAACAGTAGTACGGTCCATTTATCTACAGCAACATAGACATGCAAAATACTATCAGGTACTAAGTTCATGATAAATTAAAGTTCAATTAATCATATTACTTAAGAATTCCCAGTTAGATAGACATACCTCTAATCATGTAAGTGATCACGTGATCCATATCAACTAAACCATGTCCGGTCATCACGTGAGATGGAGTAGTTTTCAATGGTGAACATCACTATGTTGATCATATCTACTATATGATTCACGCTCGACCTTTCGGTCTCAGTGTTCTGAGGCCATATCTGCATATGCTAGGCTCGTCAAGTTTAACCCGAGTATTCTACGTGTGCAAAACTGGCTTGAACCGTTGTATGTGAACGTAGAGCTGATCACACCCGATCATCACGTGGTGTCTCGGCACGACGAACTATCGCAACGGTGCATACTCAGGGAGAAGACTTGTACCTTGAAATTTAGTGAGAGATCATCTTATAATGCTACCGCCATACTAAGCAAAATAAGATGCATAAAGTATAAACATCACATGCAATCAATATAAGTGATATGATATGGTCATCATCATCTTGTGCCTTTTATCTCCATCTCCAAAGCACCATCAAGATCACCATCGTCATGGACTTGACACCTTGATCTCCATCGAAGCATCGCTGTCGTCTCGCCAACGATTGCTTCTACGACTATCACTACCGCTTCGTGATAAAGTAAAGCAATTACATGGCGATTGCATTTCATACAATAAAGCGACAAGCATATGGCTCCTGCCAGTTGCCGATAACTGTTACAAAACATGATCATCTCATACAACAAATTATATGTCATCACGTCTTGACCATATCACAGCACAGCAAGCCCTGCAAGAACAAGTTAGACGTCCTCTACTTTGTTGTTGCAAGTTTTACGTGGCTGCTACGGGCTCAGCAAGAACCGTTCTTACCTATGCATCAAAATCACAACGATTTTTCGTCAAGTGTGCTGTTTTAACCTTCAACAAGGACCAGGCGTAGTCACACTCGATTCAACTAAAGTTGGAGAAACAAACACCCACTAGACACCTGTGTGCGAAGCACGGCGGTAGAACCAGTATCATGAACGCGGTCATGTAATGTCGGTCTGGGCCGCTTCATCCAACAATACCGCCGAATCAAAGTATGACATGCTGGTAAGCAGTATGACTATTATCGCTCGCAACTCTTTGTGTTTTACTCATGCATATAACATCTATGCATAGACCTGGCTTGGATGCCACTGTTGGGGAACATAGTATTTCATAAAATTCCTACGATCATGCAAGATCTATCTAGGAGAAAGCATAACAACGAGCGGGGAGAGTGTGTCCTGCTACCTCTTCAGCATGCGTTGGTTTTCCCTTGAAGAGGAAAGGGTGACGCAACAAAGTAGCGTAAGTATTTCCCTCAGTTTTTGAGAACCAAGGTATCAATCCAGTAGGAGACTACACGCAAATCCCTCGTACCTGGATAAACAAATAAGAACCTTGCAACCAACGCGATAAAGGGGTTGTCAATCCCTTCACGGCCACTTGCAAAAGTGAGCTCTGATAGAGATAAATAGATAAATATTTTTGGTATTTTTGTTGTATAGATTGAAAAGTAAAGATTGCAAAAATAAACAGCGACATAAATAGCACGTTGGCGGGAGATTAATATGATGGAAGATAGACCCCGGGGCCATAGGTTTCACTAGTGGCTTCTCTCAAGATAGCAAATTCTACGGTGGGTGAACGAATTACTGTCGAGCAATTGATAGAAAAGTGCATAGTTATGAGAATATCTAGGCATGATCATGTATATAGGCATCACGTCCGTGACAAGTAGACCGAAACGATTCTGCATTTACTACTATTACTCCACACATTGACCGCTATCCAGCATGCATCTAGAGTATTAAGTTCATAAGAACAGAGTAAGGCATTAAGCAAGGTGACATGATGTAGAGGGAGAAAATCAAGCAATATGATATAAACCCCATCCTTTTATCCTCGACGGCAACAATACAATACGTGCCTTGCTACCCCTGCTATCACTGGGAAAGGACACCGCAAGATTGAACCCAAAGCTAAGCACTTCTCCCATTGCAAGAAAGATCAATCTAGTAGGCCAAACCAAACAGATAATTCAAAGAGACTTGCAAAGATATTAAATCATGCATATAAGAATTCAGAGACGAACCAAATATTGTTCATAGATAATCTTGATCATAAACCCACAATTCATCGGATCTCGACAAACACACCGCAAAAAGTATTACATCAAATAGATCTCCAAGAGAATCGAGGAGAACTTTGTATTGAGATTCAAAGAGAGAGAAGAAGCCATCTAGCTAATAATAATGGACCCGAAGGTCTGTGGTAAACTACTCACACATCATCGGAGAGGCTATGGTGTTGATGTAGAAGCCCTCCATGATCGATTCCCCCTCCGACGGAGCACCGGAAAAGGCCCCAAGATGGGATCTCACGGGTACAGAAGGTTGTGGCGGTGGAAATATGGTTTCGTGGTGCTCCTGGATGTTTTCAGGGTATAAGAGTATATATAGGCAAAGGAAGTAGGTCGGTGGAGCCACGAGGGGCCCACGAGGGTGGGGGGCGCGCCACCCCCCTGGTCACGCCCTCCTACCTCGTGGCCGCCTCGTTGCTTCCTTGACGTCCACTCCAAGTCTCCTGGATTGCGTTTGTTCCAAAAACGATCCTCCCGAAGGTTTCATTCCGTTTGGACTCGTTTGATATTCCTTTTTCTGTGAAACACTGAAATAGGGAAAAAATAGCAATTTGTAATAGGCCTCCGGTTAGTAGGTTAGTCCCAAAAATAATATAGAAGTGCATAATAAATCCCATTAAACATCCAAAACAGATAATATAATAGCATGGAATAATAAAAAATTATAGATACGTTGGAGACGTATCAAGCATCCCCAAGCTTAATTCTTGCTCGTCCTCGAGTAGGTCAATGATAAAACAGAATTTTTGATGTGGAATGCTACCTAGCATAATTTTCAATGTAATTTTCTTTATTGTGGCATGAATGTTCAGATCCGAAAGATTCAAGATAAAAGTTTAATATTGACATAAAAATAATAATACTTCAAGCATACTAACAAAGCAATCATGTCTTCTCAAAATAACATGGCAAAAGAAAGCTATCCCTACAAAGTCATATAGTCTGGCTATGCTCTATCTTCATCACACGAAATATTTAAATCATGCACAACCCCGATGACAAGCCAAGCAATTGTTTCATACTTTTAATGTTCTCGAACTTTTTCAATCTTCACGCAATACATGAGCGTGAGCCATGGACATAACACTATATGTGGAATAGAATGGTGGTTGTGGAGAAGACAAAAAGAAGAAGATAGTCTCACATCAACTAGGCGTATCAATGGGCTATGGAGATGCCCATCAATAGATACCAATGTGAGTGAGTAGGGATTGCCATGCAACGGATGCACTAGAGCTATAAGTGTATGAAAGCTCAACAAAAGGAACTAAGTGGGTGTGCATCCAACTCGCTTGCTCACGAAGACCTAGGGCATTTTGAGGAAGCCCATCATTGGAATATACAAGCCAAGTTCTATAATGAAAAAATCCCACTAGTATATGAAAGTGATAACATAGGAGACTCTCTATCATGAAGATCATGGTGCTACTTTGAAGCACAAGTGTGGTAAAGGGATAGTAACATTGTCCCTTCTCTCTTCTCTCTCTTTTTTTTTGTTTGGGCCTTTCTCTCCTTTTTTATGGCCTCCTTTTTTTATTTTTTTATTTTTTAGTCTGGAGCCTCATCCCGACTTGTGGGGGAATCATAGTCTCCATCATCCTTTCCTCACTTGGGACAATGCTCTAATAATGATGATCATCACACTTTTATTTACTTACAACTCAATACTTAGAACAAATTATGACTCTATGTGAATGCCTCCGGCGGTGTACCGGGATATGCAATGAATCAAGAGTGACATGTATGAAAGAATTATAAAGGTGGCTTTGCCACAAATACGATGTCAACTACATGATCATGCAAAGCAATATGACAATAATGGAGCGTGTCATAATAAACGGAACGGTGGTAAGTTGCATGGCAATATATCTCGGAATGGCTATGGAAATGCCATAATAGGTAGGTATGGTGGCTGTTTTGAGGAAGGTATATGGTGGGTGTATGATACCAGCGAAAGGTGTGCGGTACTAGAGAGGCTAGCAATGGTGGAAGGATGAGAGTGTGTATAATCCATGGACTCAACATTAGTCTTAAAGAACCAACATACTTATTGCAAAAATCTATTAGTTATCGAAACGAAGTACTACGCGCATGCTCCTAGGGGGATAGATTGGTAGGAAAAGACCATCGCTCGTCCCCGACCGCCACTCATAAGAAAGACAATAAATAAATAAATCATGCTCCGACTTCATCACATAATGGTTCACCATACATGCATGCTACGGGAATCACGAACTTTAGCACAAGTATTTCTCAAATTCACAACTACTCAACTAGCATGACTCTAATATCACCATCTTCATATCTCAAAACAATCATAAAGAATCAAACTTCTCATAGTATTCAATGCACTTTATATGATAGTTTTTATTATACCTATCTTGGATGCTCATCACATTAGGACTAATTTTTTTAACCAAAGCAAATTACCATGCTGTTCTAAAAGACTCTCAAAATAATATAAGTGAAGCATTAGAGATCAATAATTTCTATAAAATAAACCACCACCATGCTCTAAAAATATATAAGCGAAGCACTAGAGCAAAATTATCTAGCTCAAAAGATATAAGTGAAGCACATAGAGTATTCTAATAAATTCCGATTCATGTGTGTCTCTCCAAAAGGTGTGTACAACAAGGATGATTTTGGTAAACTAAAAAGAAAAGACTCAAATCATACAAGACGCTCCAAGCAAAACACATATCATGTGGTGAATAAAAATATAGCCTCAAGTAAAGTTACCGATAGACGAAGACGAAGGAGGGGATGCCTTCCGGGGCATCCCCAAGCTTAGGATTTTTGTTGTCCTTGAATTTTACCTTGGTGTGCCTTGGGCACCCCCAAGCTTAGGCTCTTGCCACTCCTTGTTCCAAAATCCATCAAATCTTTACCCCAAAACTTGAAAACTTCACAACACAAAACTCAACAGGAAATCTCATGAGCTCCGTTAGCGAAATAAAACAAACCACCACTTTAAGTTACTGTAATGAACTCATTATTTATTTATATTGGTGTTAAAACTACTGTATTCCAACTTCTCTATGGTTCATACCCCCCGATACTAGCCATAGATTCATCAAAATAAGCAAACAACACACGAGAAACAGAATCTGTCAAAAACAGAACAGTATGTAGTAATCTGCATCAAACGCAAACTTCTGGAACTCCAAAAATTCTACCAAAATAGGAAGGCCTAGATAATTTGATTATTGATCTACTGCAACTGGAATCAATATTTTATCACTTTCTGGTGATTTTTAACAATTGTTTTCGTGAGCATAAAGTTTCTGTCTTTTTCAGCAAGATCAAATAATTATCACCAAAGAAGATCCTATAGGCTTTACTTGGCACAAAAACTAATTAAAACATAAAACCACATCTAACCAGAGGCTAGATGAATTATTTATTACTAAACAGGAAAAAAAAGCAAGGAACAAAAATAAAATTGGGTTGCCTCCCAACAAGCGCTATCGTTTAACGCCCCTAGCTAGGCATAAAAACAAGAATAGCTCTAGGTATTGCCGTAATGATAAGGAAAATCACGAAAACTCATCTCATATTCCCTATGTTCAGCAGCAAGTTTTCTTTGTGGAAAACAAAGATAATCAAAAGGGCTAAATTTAATGGGACAAAAGTACCCAAAATCAAGCTCGGGAGGTATGGGGTCCTCCTTTGGCCCCTTATATTGCACAACCAATTCATCATTATAAACATTCTTTTGGCAAAAGGTCATGAGCCTTTGTTCAAGATAAAAACCTAACCCATTGTTTTGAATAGCAAAATCATCATTAAGTTCAAAGATTCTATCAACTAGAACATCGGTTGGGACCTTCTTTCTAAGGTTTTCATTATAAGCAACATGATCTAAAGATTGTAAACGCATCATGTCTTCTTGATTAAAAAGGATAGCTTCTATGGGAGGACGACCAGCGTCCACCCTATAATGCGCAAAAATTTCTTTGGCCTCTTTCATTATAAATCTAAACTCATGTGCCAAAAAGATAGTAGCGGCTCGCTTAACAGAAGAATGCTCAATATTGGAAAATTCTAGAAAAATCCTTTGTATGCAAGGATGCATATGAATAAACTGTCTTTCAAGTTCAACTACGAGCAAAGATATTGCATCTGCAAGACTACTAGCTCTATGAAGAATAGACCCACCCAGAGTGGGCAAGGCACCGACACAAGTAAAGAAATCTTGAATAACTCCTTTTCCAATAATATTACCACACCGATCCGAAACTTTTTAGGATGTAAAATAGTAGGTTCTTCATGAGGATCATCAAAAGCATCAAAGTTTTCCATGTTATTACCACTATCCTTATCAATGATAACCTCCCCAGTTTCAGACATGATGGCAGCAAATCACACAAAGAGTGAGCACACAAACGATAAGCAGAAAGAAGCAAACGGAAAAAGGGCGAATAAAACGGCAAGGGTAAAGTGGGGGAGAGGAAAACGAGAGGCAAATGGCAAATAATGTAATGCGAGGGATAAGAGTTTGTGATGGGTACTTGGTATGTCTTGACTTGTGCATAGATCTCCCAGGCAACGGCGCCAGAAATGGCTCGTCGACGGGAGATCAAATCTTGACTTGACTTGGTGCAAATCTCCCCGGCAACGGCGCCAGAAATCCTTCTTGCTACCTCTTGAGCATGCGTTGGTTTTCCCTTGAAGAGGAAAGGGTGATGCAGCAAAGTAGCGTAAGTATTTCCCTCAGTTTTTGAGAACCAAGGTATCAATCCAGTAGGAGACTACACGCAAATCCCTCGTACCTGCACAAACAAATAAGAACCTTGCAACCAACGCGATAAAGGGGTTGTCAATCCCTTCACGTCCACTTGCAAAAGTGAGATCTGATAGAGATAAATAGATAAATATTTTTAGTATTTTTGTTGTATAGATTGAAAAGTAAAGATTGCAAAAATATACGGCGATAGAAATAGCACGTTGGCAGGAGATTAATATGATGGAAGATAGACTCGGGGGCCATAGGTTTCACTAGTGGCTTCTCTCAAGATCGCAAATTCTACGGTGGGTGAACGAATTACTGTCAAGCAATTGATAGAAAAGCGCATAGTTATGAGAATATCTAGGCATGATCATGTATATAGGCATCATGTCCGTGACAAGTAGACCGAAACGATTCTGCATCTACTACTATTACTCCACATATCGACCGCTATCTAGCATGCATCTAGAGTATTAAGTTAATAAGAACAGAGTAATGCATTAAGCAAGATGACATGATGTAGAGGGATAAACTCAAGCAATATGATATAAACCCCATATTTTTATCCTCGATGGCAACAATACAATACGTGCCTTGCTGCCCTCGCTATCACCGGGAAAGGACACCATGAGATTGAACCAATAGCTAAGCACTTCTCCCATTGCAAGAAAGATCTATCTAGTAGGCCAAACCAAACAGATAATTCAAAGAGACTTGCAAAGATATTAAATCATGCATATAAGAATTCAGAGAAGAATCAAATATTATTCATAGATAATCTTGATCATAAACCCAAAATTCATCGGATCTCGACAAACACACCGCAAAAAGTATTACATCAAATAGATCTCTAGGAGAATCGAGGAGAACTTTGTATTGAGATTCAAAGAGAGAGAAGAAGCCATCTAGCTAATAACTATGGACCCGAAGGTTTGTGGTAAACTACTCACACATCATCGGAGAGGCTATGGTGTTGATGTAGAAGCCCTCCATGATCGATTCCCCCTCCGGCGGAGCACCGGAAAAGGCCCCAAGATGGGATCTCACGGGTACAGAAGGTTGCGGCGGTGGAAATAGGGTTTCGTGGTGCTCCTGGATGTTTCAGGGCATAAGAGTATACATAGGCGAAGGAAGTAGGTCGGTGGAGCAACGAGGGGCCCACGAGGGTGGGGCGCGCCTACCCCTCGGGCGTGCCCTCCTACCTCGTGGCCGCCTCGTTGCTTCCTTGACGTCCACTCCAAGTCTCCTGGATTGCGTTTGTTCCAAAAATGATCCTCGCGAAGGTTTCATTCCGTTTGATATTCCTTTTCTGCGAAACACTGAAATAGGCAAAAAATAGCAATTTGCACTGGGCCTTCGGTTAGTAGGTTAGTCCCAAAAATAATATAAAAGTGCATAATAAAGCCCATTAAACATCCAAAACAGATAATATAATAGCATGGAACAATAAAAAAAATTATAGATACGTTAGAGACGTATCATGTCCACGTACCCTCGTAGACCGAAAGCGGAAGTGTTAAGTAACACGGTTGATGTAGTCGAACGTCTTCGTGATCCAACCGATCAAGTACCGAACGCAGGGCACCTCCGTGATCTGCACACGTTTAGCTCGGTGACGTCCCTTGATGTCTACTACACAACCTTCTTCTTATAGACGTTGTTGGGCCTCCAAGTGCAGAAGTTTGTAGGACAGTAGCAAATTTCCCTCAAGTGGATGACCTAAGGTTTATCAATCCGTGGGAGGTGTAGGATGAAGATGGTCTCTCTCAAACAACCCTGCAACCAATAACAAAGAGTCTCTTGTGTCCCCAACACACCCAATACAATGGTAAATTGTATAGGTGCATTAGTTCGGCGAAGAGATGGTGATACAAGTGCAATATGGATGGTAGATATGGGTTTTTGTAATCTGAAAATATAAAAACAGCAAGGTAAGTAATGATAAAAGTGAGCACAAACGGTATTGCAATGCGTTTAAACAAGGCCTAGGGTTCATACTTTCACTAGTGCAAGTTCTCTCAACAATAATAACATAATTGGATCATATAACTATACCTCAACATGCAACAAAGAGTCACTCCAAAGTCACTAATAGCGGAGAACAAACGAAGAGATTATTGTTGGGTACGAAACCACCTCAAAGTTATCCTTTCTGATCGATCTATTCAAGAGTCCGTAGTAAAATAACACGAAGCTATTCTTTCCGTTCGATCTATCATAGAGTTTGTACTGGAATAACACCTTAAGATACAAATCAACCAAAACCCAATGTCACCTAGATACTCCAATGTCACCTCAAGTATCCGTGGGTGTGATTATACGATATGCATCACACAATCTCAGATTCATCTATTCAAACCAACACAAAGTACTTCAAAGAGTGCCCCAAAGTTTCTACCGGGGAGTCAAGATGAAAACGTGTGCCAACCCCTATGCATAAGTTCACAAACGGAACCCGCAAGTTGATCACCAAAACATACATCAAGTAGACCACGTGAATATCCCATTGTCACCACAGATAAGCACATGCAAGACATACATCAAGTGTTCTCAAATCCTTAAAGACTCAATCCGATAAAATAACTTCAAAGGGAAAAATCAATCCATTACAAGAGAGTGGAGGGGGAGAAACATCATAAGATCCAACTATAATAGCAAAGCTCGCGATACATCAAGATCGTACTACCTCAAGAACACGAGAGAGAGATCAAACACATAGCTACTGGTACATACCCTCAGCCCCGAGGGTGAACTACTCCCTCCTCGTCATGGAGATCGCTGGGATGATGAAGATGGCCACCGATGAGGGACCCCCCTCCGGCGGGTGCCGAACAGGTCCCATTGGTTTTTGTGGCTACTGAGAGGCTTGCAGTGCGGAACTCCCGATCTATTCTGCTCCCCGATGTTTTTAGGGTATATGGATATATATAGGCGAAAGAAGTCGATGCAGGGAGCCACAAAGGCCCACGAGGGTGGGGCGCACCCAGGGGCAGGCGCCCTCCGCTTCGTGGCCACCTCAAGCTTCCTTGACTTCAACTCCAAGTCTCTGGATCACGTTCGTTCCAAAAATCATGCTCCCAAGGTTTCATTCCCTTTGGACTCCGTTTGATATTCCTTTTCTCGAAACCTTTGAAACAAGGGAAAAAGCAGAAGCGCACTGGGCTCTGGGTCAATAGGTTAGTCCCAAAAATAATATAAAAGTGTTTAGTAAAGCCCAGAAACATCCAAAACAGATAATATAATAGCATGAATACTTCATAAATTATAGATACGTTGGAGACGTATCATCCCTCGAACTCTAGATCCAGCTGAGGCCGAGGGAGAGTTCCGTCATCATGACAGCATGGTGACGGTGATGATGAAGTTACTGGTGCAGGGCTTCGCTTAAGCACTACGACGATATGACCGAGGTGTAAAACTGTGGAGGGGGGCACCGCACATGGCTAAAGATCAACTTGTGTGTCTATGGGGTGCCCCCCTCCCCTGTATATAAAGGAGGGGAGGAGGAGGCCGGCCGGCCACAAGGGGCGCGCCAAGGGGGGAGGAATCCTACTCCTAGTAGGAGTAGGTTTCCCCCTTTCCTAGTCCAACTAGGAGGGGAAGGAAGGAGGGGGAGAGGGAGAGGGAACGAGGGGCCGCACCCCCTCCCCTAGTCCTATTCGGACTCCCCTTGGGGGGGCGCCAACTCTTGGCTGCGGCCCTCTCTCTCCCCTAAGGCCCACTAAAGCCCATAACTTCCCGGGGGGTTTCCGGTAACCATCCGGCACTTCGGTTTTATTCGAAACTCTCCGGAACACTTCCGGTGTCCGAATAACATGGTCCAATATATCAATCTTTATGTCTCGACCATTTCGAGACTCCTCGTCATGTCCGTGATCACATCCAGGACTCCGAACAACCTTAGGTACATCAAATCACATAAACTCATAATACCAATCGTCATCAAACGTTAAGCGTGCGGACCCTACGGGTTCGAGAACTATGTAGACATGACCGAGACACCTCTCTGGTCAATAACCAATAGCGGAACCTGGATGCTCATATTGGTTCCTACATATTCTATGAAGATATTTATCGGTCAAACCGCATAACAACATACGTTGTTCCCTTTGTCATCGGTACGTTACTTGCCCGAGATTCGGTCGTCGGTATCACCATACCTAGTTCAATCTCGTTACCGACAAGTCTCTTTACTCGTTCCGTAATGCATCATCCCGCAACTAACTCATTAGTCACATTACTTGCAAGGCTTATAGTGATGTGCATTACCGAGAGGGCCCAGAGATACCTCTCCGACAATCGGAGTGACAAATCCTAATCTCGATCTGTGCCAACTCAACAAACACCATCGGAGACACCTCTAGAGCATCTTTATAATCACCCAATTACGTTGTGACGTTTGATAGCACACTAAGTGTTCCTCCGGTATTCGGGAGTTGCATAATCTCATAGTCAGAGGAACATGTATAAGTCATGATGAAAGCAATAGCAACAAACTAAACGATCATAGTGCTAAGCTAACGGATGGGTCGCCATCACATCATTCTCTAATGATGTGATCCCGCTCATCAAATGACAACACATGTCTATGGCTAGGAAACATAACCATCTTTGATAAACAAGCTAGTCAAGTAGAGGCATACTAGGGACACTCTGTTTGTCTATGTATTCACATATGTACTAAGTTTCCGGTTGATACAATTCTAGCATGAATAATAAACATTTATCATGATATAAGGAAATGTAAATAACAACTTTATTATTGCCTCTAGGGCACATTTCCTTCAGGGGAGTCCTACTAGGACTCCAAACCTAGTAGGATTCGCCCCCCTTTCCTATTCCAAGTGGGAGAAGGGGGGAAGGAGGAGGAGGAGGAGAGAAGGAAGGAGGGGGGCGCCGCCCCCTCCCCTTGTCCAATTTGGATTGGGGCAAGGGGAGCGCGCCACCTCCCGGCCGGCCCTCTCTCTTCTCCACTAAGGCCCATGAGGCCCAATAGCTTCCTGGGAGGGGGGGGGGGGTTCCGGTAACCCCCGGTACTCCGAAACTTATCAGAAATGACCCGAACCATTTCGGTGTCCGAATATAACCTTACAATATATGAATCTTCATGTCTTGACCAATTCGAGACTCCTCATCACATCCGTGATCTCATCCTGGACTCCGAACAACCTTCGGTCATCAAATCACATAAACTCATAATACAAATCGTCATCAACGTTAAGCGTGCGGACCCTACGGGTTTGAGAACTATGTAGAAATGACCGAGACACATCTCCGGTCAATAACCAATAGCGGAACCTGGATGCTCATATTGGCTCCCACATATTCTACGAAGATCTTTATCGGTCAAACCGCATAACAACATACGTTGTTCCCTTTGTCATCGGTATGTTACTTGCCCAAGATTCGATCGTCGGTATCACCATACCTAGTTCAATCTCGTTACTGGCAAGTCGATCTCTTTACTCGTTCCGTAATGCATCATCCCGCAACTAACTCATTAGTAACATTGCTTGCAAGGCTTATAGTGATGTGCATTACCGAGAGGGCCCAGAGATACCTCTCCAACAATCGGAGTGACAAATCCTAATCTCAATCTATGCCAACTCAACAAACACCATCGGAGACACCTGTAGAGCATCTTTATAATCACCGTTTGATAGCACACTAAGTGTTCCTCCGGTATTCGGGAGTTGCATAATCTCATAGTCAGAGGAACATGTATAAGTCATGAAGAAAGCAATAGCAACAAACTAAACGATAATAGTGCTAAGCTAACGGATGGGTCTTGTCCATCACATCATTTTCTTATGATGTGATCCCGTTCATCAAATGACAACACATGTCTATGGCTAGGAAACATAACCATCTTTGATAAACAAGCGATTCAAGTAGAGGCATAACAGGGACACTTTGTTTGTCTATGTATTCACACATGTATTAAGTTTCCGGTTAATACAATTCTAGCATGAATAATAAACATTTATCATGATATAAGGAAATATAAATAACAACTTTATTATTGCCTCTAGGGCATATTTCCTTCACCCTCCCCCCGCGCGCTTGTGTGCGTTCCCGCCTGGCGCCAGCTACCCGCATTCATGTTGTTGTAGAGCGGCCCCTCCACATTGACGCTAGCGTATAACGGACGCGCCCTCTAACTACCGACATTGAAGCGGCGCGCAGGCCGAGAAAGTGTAGCCCGCTGCATGCCCGACTGAACAAGCCTCTTCACCGCATTCAAACGGCTACAGATTGCCCGCCTTCCTCCATTAAACCCGCGCGTGTTCTGAGAAATCTATTCTGGCCACACGTTCATTCGCGAGCCGCCCGTCATTAAACACAACGTCGGTTGGCTTCGATCGTCCGCCCGCTATTTAAATGATGCCAGACGCGGGGCAAAAATCACACCACACTCCACTCTGATCTCCTCTTGCACCATTTTCTCCATAATCTCCATGGCATCCGGCAACCAGGAAGAGGAGTTCTCCGGCATAAAAGCCATCTGGGTGGCCCGTCGAGCCCGCCGGATATGAGCTAGGCAATTGTCTGTTCCACCTCCCACGACGCTCCAGGCCGCTGCTGGCCAGCTCACGGAGGCAGAAACTCCAAGCCGACGCGTTGTTCACCAACTCGCCGCATGCCGTGGAGTGGCGAGTTGCTCCACGCCAGCACACGGGGGAGCACGGCGCCACGGGCATCGTGGCTGTCGTGGACGACGTCGTGTTGTATCGCTCATCCCGTGCCTACGACCGCGCCATCCGTCATCAACATTCGCGTAAAATGCCCCTGCTGGCGGAAAAGAAGCTAGCGGAGAAACAAGTTGGCTTCATGGAGATCGACGAGGCGGTAGCCCGCACGTCCACGCCCATCGCCATCATCAAGGAGAAGTAGAAACATGGGAGGATGCCGCCGCTTGGGTCCCATGAAGGCCACCGCCGAGGCGACACAGGCGTACACAACCGGTGTCTTGCCCGTTCACAGGCCACTGATGTCTACTATGCAACTTTATTCTTGTAGACACGTGTTGGGCCTCCAAGTGCAGAGTTTTGTAGGACAGTAGCAATTTTCCCTCAAGTGGATGACCTAAGGTTTATCAATCCGTGCGAGGTGTAGGCTGAAGATGGTCTCTCTCAAACGACCCTGCAACCAAATAAAAGAAATCTCTTGTGTCCCCAACACACCCAATACAATGGCAAATTGTATAGGTGCACTAGTTCGGCGAAGAGATGGTGATAAAAGTGTAATATTGATGGTAGAAATATATTTTTATAATCTGAATAAATAAAAACAGCAAGGTAACAAATAGTAAACGGGCACAAAAACGGCATTGCAATGCTTGAAAACAAGGCCTAGGGTCCGTACTTTCGCTAGTGCAACCTCTCAACAATGCTAACATAGTTGGATCATATGATTATCCCTCAAAGTGCAATAAAGAATCACTCCCGAGTTCCTATTAGCGGAGAACAAAAGATAGGAATTGTTTGTAGGGTACGAAACCACCTCAAAGCTATTCTTTCCGTTCGCTATTCAAGAGTCCGCACTAAAATAACACAAAGCTATTTTTTCCGTTCGATCTATCCTAGAGTCTATACTAAGATAACACCAAAGCAAGTTCATATTCATAATACTCAATCCACACAAAGAACTACAAGGAGACCCCGAAGTTTTTACCGGAGAAAAAACGTGCATCAACCCCTATGCATAGATTACCCCAATATCACCGTGGGAATCTGCGAGTTGAATGCCAAGACACATATCAAGTGAATCAATATGATGCCCCAATTGTCACCTCAAGCATTCATACCGCAAGATATATATCATGTGTTCTCATCTCTGAATATTCAATCCGACAAGACAAAACTTCAAAGGGTAAAGATTCAATTCATCATAATAAGAGTATAGAGGGTAGAAACATCATATGATCCGACTATATTAACAAAGCCCATGATATAGATCACGAGAGAGAGAGAGAGAGATCAAACACATAACTACTGGTACAAACCCTCAGCCCCGAGGGTGGACTACTCCCTCCTCATCGTGGTGCCTGCCGGGATGATGAAGATGGCCACCAGAGATGATTCCCCCCTCCGGTAGGGTACCGGAACGGGTCTAGATTGGTTTTCACGGACACAGAGACCTTGCGGCGGCGAAACTTCTGATCTAGGTTAACCCCGATGGGTTTCGGAATATTTGGGAATTTATAGTGCAAAGAGGGGGTGCGGGAGGCCACCGAGGTGGGCACAACCCACCTAGGTACACCAGGGGGGCCCGGCGCGCCCTGGTGGGTTGTGCCCCCCTCGGGGCACCCCCAGGTGCTTCTTTGGCCCATCGGGAGTCTTCTGGCCCATAAAAAATCTTCGCGGAGTTTCGCGGTGTTTGGACTCCGTTTGGTATTGATTTCCTGCGACGTAAAAAACAAGCAAAAACAACAACTGACACTGGGCACTGGGTCAATAGGTTATTCCAAAAAAATGATGTAAAGTTGCTATAAAATGATTGCAAAACATTCAAGAATGATAAAATAACAGCATGTATACTTCATAAATTATAGATACGTTGGAGACGTATCAACATCCCCAAGCTTAATTCCTACTCGTCCTCGAGTAGGTAAATGATAAAAGAAATAATTTATGAAGTGTGAATGCTAGCAAAGTGCACAAGTTTGATCAATGACAATTTCAATCACTTTTCCTAGCATCATAATAACAATTCTTTCTCATAAAATTTCCCATGTTATAGTGGCAACCAATTCACATGTTAAGGTTCAAACAATGAACTCTCTTGAAATCCAACAACCTATGTTCTTAGTCACCAAGCAATTGCAATTCAACTTATTCAAGGGAGTCTAAGTAAGAGCTCCACATACTCAACCATCATATAGTCTTCCATGATTGCTAACACTCAGCGCATACACATGAGCAAAACGTTTCAACTGGACACATAGAGAGATAAGGGCTTATTGTTCTGCCTCCCAACATATTCACGTCAAGGGTGATGTCAACAATAATAACTCAAGCTGCCCATATTCAACTGGACATATGTGCCTAGATCTTTCCTCACCACATGATGCTTGCCAAAAGAGAAAAATAAAAAATGAATAGAGAGAAAAACTTTGACTCTTTGCATAAAAGTAAATACTGAAAAAGTGAAAGATAGGCCCTTCGCAGAGGGAAGCAGAGGTTGCGATGCGCTTATTTGTTTGTATGCTCAATCCCTTAGTGCAAAAGAACGTCACGTTACATTGCCCCTTAAGATGAAAACCTTTATTATGCAGTCTGTCGCTTTTATTCTTTGTCATCCAAGTTCGTGCAACACTCAATTTTCTCTTACACTAAACGATCTCACACTTTTAGAAGCAATTTTTATTGCCTTTTTGCACCGACGACAACTTACTTGAGGGATCTTGCTCAATCTTTAGGTAGGTATGGTGGACTCTTGAAAATAAGATTTGAGTTTAAGGATTTTTGGATGCACAAGTAGTATCACTACTTGGTGCGGAATTTTTGGCTAGCAAAGATGTGAGGCAAGCACCACATGTTGAAGGATCTATGACAATATGACTTCTATGTGAATATGAACAAACATAAACCATTCGTTGTCTTCCTTGTCCAACGTCAACAATTTTGGCATATAATATTTTGATGGGGGCTCACGATCACAAAAGATTTCCATGATAGTGTATTTGCATGTGAAAGTTCTTTCTTATACTAATTATTCGTGAATTGCCGGCCGTAGACTAGTCAAGGGTATCTGTGTCATGAGAATGGATATCCACCGACGCCGGCCATGGACTAATTTTACTTAGTCCGGTGTAGTTTTTAGTTAGAAAATGTTCGAAATATAATGAATTTCGTTGGGTTTATATGAAATCCGACGTGTTTGCATCTATTTAATTCAAATAGTAGTTGAAATGTATGTGTGTAGCGTTGGATGGCCAACTCCCGCACCATGTCCGGGGGCGGATGCAAGAAAGGAATTTGCGGGTCAGTGTTGGAGATGTCCTAAGTAGCACATTCAACGAAAGTCCTCTTATACTCGCAAGTACAGATGCAGCCATCGGAAATTCAAAAAGAAAAGGTAGAAAATAAAAATAAACTATTTTTTGGCAAACATGATAGAATGATTGAGTAGTTGCAAAGTTTCTCACTCAGCGACGTTTGGCTAAAATGTTCAGGATTTTCTTAAAATTTCACTACCAATTTTTTTGCAGGATTGCTAAATCTTATTGGACTGAGACTTTTTTTTGACAAAAGGAATATACTTATATCACGAAGATACCAATTACACTCAGCCTCTGTATCAACAAGATGTCCAAAGGCATCAAGGATACACACATCCAAAAAAGAAAATAAAAGGAACACAAGAAAAAAGACCATGTCACGGTGATGAATCACTAGCATCAGCAACACTCTAACCATCACCGAAGACAACACCCAGAATACAAGATAGGTTCTCCAAAAGAAACACCTCCAAAAAGGAAACAATGCATACGCGTTGTTGTTGCTCGATCGAAGATCTTGGATTTTGACCCTGTAGAAAGTCCGAGTTCACCCAAAAACAATGCCTTCACAAGACCATTGCGAGGTACAACCAATAAAGGCCAGACATTGGGCTTTCACCCTGGGAATCGAGACTCGGTACTCGAGGAGCACCACCAAAATTGCAGTCCTCCAATGCTGCCACCCCCGCTTGCTGAGGCCGCAGCTGCAAGTCACCAACACAATGCGCAACAGATCGTCATCTCTCCCTATCCATTGCGAGTACTCCCTGGACATCCACCGATAGTAGATGATCTCAACTCAACATGAGTATGCGAGATAACACCTTCAGAGCCTAATGATCTTCAACCACGACCGCCTTGAATCCCCATGTTCACACCTTGGAATCGGGGCCTTGGAGGTGTAGATGCCAATTTTTCCAAGGTGGTGACAATCTACTGTTGACAATCACCAAACGCCCGAGCACGCAACCTTCTATGGCGTCATCAGAGGCGCTTCATGGCAGATCAGTAGGCAGGAGGCGGTGTCCTTGGGTAGTACGAGCAGACCAGACCTTGTGATGGCCCTATTAGGCCCGACCGAGTCGACACAGCTGCGCCGAAACCGTGGAGGTTCAGTGGCGACATGGCGTGAAGTCTTCGAGGGGATCGCGAGACGCACCGCATACCAGCAGGCTCCCATCGCCGTCTTCCACCAACCCGCCGCAGGGCCGCCGCCCCAGATCCCTCGCCCTTGACCTCCATCACCCCACACGAAGGAGGTCTTCTCCAGAAGAAGAAACCCCGCCACCCTTCGGTAGCGGGCCCGCTGCCACCACGGCTCAAGCTTAGATGCTATATTTGTTAGATCTTATGTGAAGATCCGTGTAAATTTTCTTTCTTTTATTTTTCCTTTTTATATGTTCCATGATTTGATTGAGAATTCGTTAAGTCTCAGTGACCTAGCCACATCTTTTTTTAACACAGTACAGACGCAAGTGCTCATATACACGCGTATACACTCACCCCTATGAACCTACACATGCACATCATACCCTTATGAACACCTCCGAAAGACTGAGCCGACATATCATCTTGAAATTTACGAAGTCACCCCAGTCCCTCTAACCATCCAACCACAGGTTGGTTCGCGCCACACCTTTTTTTAGATATCACTGTTCATAGGTCCGTATGTGTTCATACGGTCAGCAGAGTTCCACCGTCCACTTCCACGAACAAACAGGCTCAAACATACCCGATGATATCAGTCAATCAGAAGTTCAGAACCCAGAAGAGAAGCTATCCTAACGAGTTGGTCTTTCCGCTCATCCAGCCGCCTCGCGCGGTTCTCGAGGTCCCTCCTCAGCGCAGCAACCTCTTCCATCTCGCGGCTGCATGTGGAGATCAACGCCGCACACCGCATCACCACCACGGACGCTCTGGTTTCGCTCCCTTGGTGCGCTCCGTCCATCAGCTCGGACACGAGGCTCGCCATCCGCTCGCCGCGAGGACCCTCCGCGATCAGCTGCATGATCTTCGTCTTGCACGCGTCCGCATCGGCAGTGACCATGTGGTCACCGGAAACGGCGGGCGGCTGGTTGAGGTCGATGATCCCCGGCAGGCTTCGCCGGCGAGAACAGCCTTCGTTCGGGGAGTCGAGCCTAGCGCTCTTCCCGCGCATCCGGCGGGTTTCGCTGTCGTACGATGGGGCGGCCTCCTCGGCGTCGTCGCCGTACGTGCCGAGCCACACGCGCCGCCGCTGCTGGGTGTCTTCTCCCGTCCATCTGCCCGACGAACGGCAGCGTACGCGTCTGTACTTGGTGCTCTTGGCACCGCCTACGCGGCGCCGCCTGGAGCTCAAAGCAACGGCTGCACACGCCGCCGCCGGAGGAGCCGCATAGTCGTCGTCCTCCTCCTCCGCAAAAACTTGGAACTCTGCCTCGAATTCGTCGTCGGTCGTGGCAGCGGCCCTCCTCCTGCCGGAGGCCGCCCTCTCCGCCGGGAAGTACGCGTCCGGCCATAGCTGGGCTGCCGTCAGCCGCCGGCGCACCCGGTCGGGGGTGAGGTTCGCGAGGATGGCACCCCCACACATTTCTTGGCTGATCCTGCCGCCGCTGGTTGCACTTTCTCACCGGAGTCTTGCATGCGTGCCGAACTTTGTAGATAGCGAGGTGAGGTGGTTGGGCCTTGTGCTTCTTAAACTATGGCTGTTCGCCTGTTCCCGTTTGCGCTGGTTGCAAATCTTGTGGGCGCCGATGGTTTGTGCGTTCAGTGCGTGAACTCTTTTTTCTTGTGAAGAAGAAAACATTCAATCCATTCATCTTTAATCATTACGGCACAACGAACATCAGAAATAATAAAAAACAAATTCATAGACCATCTAGCGACGACTACAATTACTAAAGCCAGCCGAAAACGCGTCGTCATCGCCCTCACTCGTCGGAATCGTGCAAAACTTGTTGTAGTATACAGTCGGAAAGCCGTCATGTTAAGACTTCATAGGACCAGCACACGAGAATAGCAACCGCTGCGGATAAAGAGTAACATAGATCGCTCAACCTAAAGACACACGAACGTAGACAAACCATGACCAGAGATCCGAACAAATCCACCAAAGATAGAACCACCAAAAACACACATCCACGTGCGCACTAATGATGCTAGACGCACCATCGAAAGGGGGCTAGGTGAGGAGAACTTTATTTCATCTTCAGAAACCGCCGCCGTCTCGCCTTTCTGAGCAGAGCACAACTCTAACAAAATTCGAAGAAAGAACTAAAAATGAAGTCCTTCTGTTGACAAGGGCCGGGATCTACCGCATCCCCATGACTCTAAGATCACCAAAAATAAGGCGAGCCGTCGACGGCGCCAGCAGGATGCGAAGGAACCATGCACTTTTTTGGGGAGGAGACGCGTGAGGCTCCAAAAGAGTTGGTGGTACAAACCTCAGTTTTAGTGCCGTGAACGATACTTCACGAGGCGTTCGTCTTGCCGATGAATGGTACTATCTGAATTTTCCTGATGACGTTTGATATTTTATTTTAGAATCTTGTTCAAACGTATATACATATGTTTGATTTTTATGAAAATTGAAGCCCCTTATATTAAGGCAATCTATTTTTAGTCCCTATTTATGCAAAGTATATGTTTAATCCCTAATCATTTTTCGACATTTAGCCCCTCGTATTACAAATCAGGCAAGTTTGTCCGAACGAATGGTTTTGTACTACGTGGACCGGTATTGACCTTTGGCCTCACCATGTCACACACGTCTTCCTTGGTTTTGGTCTTCATCTTCTTCGTCTCTGGCCACGTGTAGCTCGAACGATTCACCGTCGTCATTACATCCTAACTCTTCCATGCAGCTTCTTCGCCAACCTTAGGCGTTTGCAGACCCGATGCCGCTGTACTCATCGAGTTATGCGCTCCCGAGACTACGCCACTGCCTGCCGCTTCCCGTCGTTCGTTGTTGCCGACGAGAATGCAGATGTCGTGATCCCCAGCCTCCACCGGCGACGTGGTCGTGGTTGACGCGAGCTCGTCATGCTTTCCCCTCTCACATCAACTGTCACATGCCTCGTGGCTCCCTCCCACCCAGCGCCACTCTCTGTGGCCGCAGCTCAAGCTCGCCGCCAACCCTGCCTCCTGCATCCAGAAGCCTCTCCTATCGACCATGCGTATCTCAAGTTCTCAACGCGCCTCTACGCCCACACATTTCTCCCTAGCTTTCTCCATAGCAAAGCTGCGTAGCCCCGTCGTGCTTGTGTGCTCATCGACGTTCAAACACCGGTGGCATCCAGTCGAGTGGGACTGACCCTTTAGTGGATTATTAGGCAGTGCTTATGAGGCTGTCCGTAATGGAGTATCATATATAGTATCATGCATATCAACTAAGCAATTTTAATGAAATGACATAAAAATAAATGAAGAAAGAAATGCTTGAATATCATATCATGATACCGTATCATATTAAATTATGTGCTATTTTATGTCATGCATGACAATAAATGTAGTATTCTATGATACCACTTTGCATTAGCCAGCCCGAGTCACTCAGTGGTGGGGCAAGATCTTAATTAAAACATTTTATCATTTCGAATAATTTTAATCCTACTGGTGGATCCCACAGTCTAGTTTGACCAAGTAAAAGATGATGGGCTGACTTTGACCGCCGTGTGGCAAGCAGGATTCTAAAACCGTCAACTCCATGTCGCTTCGGTCTAGTTTTGGACGAATTGTGCATGGTTTAGAAACACAAAAAAAGATGAGGAATCAAGCATGTACGCCGCGTAAATTTGAGGGGCAACTTTTTTTACTAAAATAGAACTCAGCGGATAGGAAGTTTCTAGTCCCGAGCTCACATGCCCTCAGATGAACAATAAAATAAAAATGTAATAAAGAAAAAAAAACTGATTTTTTTGATAAACCGTGCAAAAAAATAATGTAATATATTCAAAAATCTGTGGAGGTTTTAAAAAACAAAATCAATGCTACAAAAAGATTTTTTTTGAAGCATTTGGAGCTTTGCTTTTGTTTCTTTAGACCTCCATGGATATCATTTCAACATGACTATTTGCACACAGGTAAAACATTCATCAATGTTTGTTGTCAAAAGAAATTCAGTTTTTTTTTACATTTCTTTTGGATTTTACTGTTCACCCCGGTACATGTGAGCTAGCATCATAAGAGCACTTTTGGAACTCAGCTTTTTGATAAAGGGTGGAGTTTATTAACTTGAAATGAAGCATTAAGGGGATAGAAACACGATGAGCACATACCCGCCATCTGCATAGTTAGGATGCGCACAGTCAACGCCGACCCCAACGCAAACACACAATAATCTCATCGGCAACTAGCAAAGTTAAACAAGACCGAAGCTATGCTTTGGTGAAGTAAACAGAAAAAAAAACTCTGGAACAATCAAAATAACGATCAACAATCTACCGCAGCAACCATATCCGCGCCAACCATCTTTACGAATTCACCTACTTCTTTTGAGTAACAGTACTGCCAAAAGAGACAAGACAATGGAAAGAATGAAACCACGGGCTCGTTTTCAGCTCATAGCTGGCTTGTGAGCACCCCGGGTTTGCTACTCCTGCAGCACTAATATCTAATGCGTAACACTAGTTTAATTATACACTCACAACTGTCCTCGTTTGCGGAAAGGGTCAGAATTCCCTTTTCCGTTTTAGGTTATAGCACTGCTATTTATGGCATCCCAGCTCAAGTCATGTATACCTGCACTGTGCAGTGTGTTGTGATGTCTCTGAAGCCTCTTTTAGGACATTACACGCACATACATTACATCTCTGAAGACCGTTCTCTCCATCAAGCTCATTCCTCATGCATCCTTGTGCTTTTCATGTAAGTGATCATCATACCCGTGCCGCGCCCGTATTTTCAACCATGCGTAGGAAGTAGTTTGATTTCCGGGAGTAACAGAATCTAGCCCTTATATTCTGAATGTGCCTGACCAAATCCAAGTATTCTTGTACCAAGGGAAATACAATGTAGTGCATCTTCATCACCATCGGTAATCCTGGGAGAGAAACAAATTCAGAGCTATTGGAATGGCCAAATAGTTATATAGCAGTCCTTCAGGGTACAGACGAAACAATAGCGATACTGATCCTTTGCTTGCTTGTAGTGATCCTGCAAATTTGGTACCACAAAAGCTTGTAAGGGCCTCTAGAGCAAAATAATATAAATAAAATCATCATCAATAGGCCTGTAGATTCTTCTATATATGTTTCTTTGGATGTGCATGGATATATGTTTCTGTGTCAGAATCCAACCAGTCCTTGTCTGAAAATTGCAAGAACACAGAGGCTCCTTGGATGATAATAATCCTGATCCGGCATACCTTGAATTTTTTTTGAGGTGTTATACCTTGAATTAAATGTGATATGCAGAGAAATGAAAAGTAATAATGGACGAAGGAAAGAAGGGAACCATGGGCTTCTGAGCATCCCAGGTTTGATTCAAAGTGTTCCCGTTTGCAGAAAGATTCAGAAACCATTTCTCCCGTATTAGGTCATCACACAATTTCCTCCTAGTTATAGATCACAGCATTAGTACTAATAGCATCCCAACTCAAGTCATGCAGTCCTCTTTTGCTCTTGACAGTTGCCTGCTCTGTCCAATGTGAGTTTTAGGCCATCACATGCATACGATGTCTGATGAGTACTGTTCTCTCGTCCGAGTGCATTTCATCAGAAGCAGGAGGTGATCCATGCATCTTCTTTCACATGTAAGTGATCATTCTGTTGTTGCCACTGGCTGTGGCACGCGGCGGTGATCACCGGAGACACGGCCGGAGAGGAAGAAGGAGACAGAGAATTTTCTGGCGCACGAACACCCGCCGCCCGCACGGCTTTTCTCTTGTTTTCACCTCGAGCACGAACTCAATCTCTTCAGCGATTACACAGGGGTGGAGGGGTTTTTTATACCCGCGAGCTCCAACATACCGGGCCGCGCTCGAACGCGCCCACCTGCCACTCGCCACGTCCCGCGCGCTTTGATCGCGCACACATGCGATCGCCACGGCCATGCTATGCGTCCAACGCGGTCCACTCTCCCTAATCCCTCGCTAGCTAACCCACGCAACCACGTGCACACACGTGCTGACTCGCACACACACGCACACCTACACTCGGGCACGCACTCACGCACCGGAGCACACCACGTCCGAAACTCGCCGTGGCTTATTGCCCGACATTTCAACCCCTAAGCCACGGCCTAGAGGAGGCCGGCGTCCTCGACGCCGACGTCCGCCAGTAGCGCGTACGCCGCCGCCGGCTCCCTCCGCAACTGGGGGCAGTCCCGCTTGAAATGGCCGCGCTCGTCGCACTTGTAGCAGCGCCCTGTTGCTGCCATTGCCCGACGCCACGCTCCGCCCGTCATCGTCATCCGGAGCGCCGCCCTGCTGCCGCTCCCCCGCCTGCCACTGCGCCATGGTCAGGAGCAGTTGATCACCCCCGCGCTCGCAGCTGTCTTCTCCAGGGCGCCACGTCCGCTCGTCAAACGCGTGCAGCCGCCCGAGCGCCTCGTCGAACGCCATCTCGTCGAGGTTGCAGAACTGCTCGATGCCGGCGACGATGGGGAACAAGCGGTCGGGGACGGTGTCCAGGAGCTTCTTCACGAGCGCCGCGTCGCCCAGCGTCTCCCCGAGGTTCGCGTACCGCGCCGTCATCCCCGCCAACCTCCCGGCGTAGATGTCCAGAGCCTCGTCGTCCGCAATGCGCAGGCGATCAAATTCGCCAGCCTCGCTGCGTGCACCCGATCGGCGCCAACGAACCTCACCTTCAGAGAGTCTCATACCTCTCTGGCGGTGAGCTTCGTCGCCACCTGCAGCAGCACATCCTCCGGCAGCCCGCCGAGGATCATCGCACGCGCCGTCTTGCATTTCTTGCCGTGTACCACCGCGTCGCCCGCCGACGCCACCGCGTCCCATAGCGTGTGGGCATCGAGGATCGCTTGCGCCTTGATCGCCCACACCGTGTAGTTCTCCGGCGTGAGCATCGGCATCGCCATCGACACCGAGCCCGCGCCCCCGCCGTGTGGCACGATCGCCATCGCCGTCGTCGAGCTCCCTCACCTCGCTCTGATACTAAATGTTGTTGCCACTGGCTGCAGCACGCGACGGTGATCACCGGAGACACGGCCGGAGAGGAAGAAGGAAACAGAGAATTTTCCTGCGCACGAACGCCCGCCGCCCATACGGCTTTTCTCTTGTTTTCACCTCAAGCACGAACTCGATCTCCTCAGCGATTACATAGGGGTGGAGAGGGTTTTATACCCGCGAGCTCCGACATGCCAGGCCGCGCTCGAACGTGCCCACCTGCCACTCGCCACGTTCCGCGCGCTCCGGCTCGTGCACGCACGCGATCGCCGCGGCCATGCTATGCGCCCGACGCGGTCCACTCCCCCTGATCCCTCGCTAGCTAACCCACGCAGGCGCAGCCACACGCTGACTCGCACACACACGCACACCTACACTCGGGCACGCACGTACGCACCCGAGCACACCACGGGCCCAGTCCGACGCAACCACCGCGCGCACATACGTGCACACCGCGTCCGAAGCTCGCCGTGGCTTATTGCCCTACACATTGATCGGTACCTTGTATCTTTTTTTTTTATTATTATGTGTAGGAAGATTTTCGTTTTCTGGGACCTGTTGGGTAACAAAATTTTGCACACAATGCATGCCTTCTCAGTGTGCACGTAATTCATAACCAAATCCAGATATTTCAGTACCGTGAAATTTGATTGAATAAATCTTCAAGGACAATCCTTGGCAAGAGAGAAATTTAGAGCTATCCGCGCGGTTGGAGAATTACAGTAGTACAGTGCTATTTCAAGGAAAATAAGAGGTGACAGAGGAGAAATTTAGAAAATTTGCTTTTTGTAGTGATCCTGCAATTTCTGTGACAAAAGCTATGTGAGGACCTGTCCTGCACAAAGCCCTTGTCTTCTGAATGTTCATGTAATTCATAACCAAATCCAGATCTTTTAGTACCATGAAATTTATTTATATTTTAAAAATCTTCGACGACAATCCTTGACCAGAGAGAAATTTAGAGCTATTCACATGGCTAGTGTTATAGTAGTACTTCAAGGAAAAGAAGATGTGATAAAGGATAAATTTAGGAAATTTGCTTTCCTGTAGTGATTCTGCAATTTCTATGCCAGAAAAGCTTGTGAGGGCCTCTAGAACAAAATGAACATAATAATCACCAAGAGGTCAAGAGACTCTGCTATGGATGTTCTCTAGGATGTGTATGGATATTCTTCAGTCAAGTGTCTAGATAGTGGAAGACAGGTGCAAGTACCCGTCCTCATCTGAATATTTAAGCCTGGACAATTCTTCTTTAATAAGAACTATATAAAGAATCATGAACCCTAAAACAGGGGCATCATACCGCGGCAAATCATTTGCTCACCGGAATCGGCACGGGTAGTAATTTTCTGTAGGGAAGGATTAGGTACCATGTATGGAGTCTGAATTGTATTGGCATGGAACTCAACTTGCAGGTAACAAAATGCCAAAGTATGTAGACCGTAGCAACTTGCATGGTATTTTACTCTGCATATATTTGCCTTAGCCTGTCTATCCACCTATGAGTCTATCTTTGCTTGAGAATCCTGCAACTTAAATGAAGTTAGATTGTAGTGAGTATGAGTCGCTGTCATGCCCGTGTCGCAGCAAGAATTTTAATAGCAAGATGTGCAAATTGCAGTCTAAAATAGGGAGCAGGAGTGCAATTCAGCAGTTCATGAAAACCACCGGCAGCCCTTAGGTTCCCACCAGATTGCGAGGCCGTTTTCGCATCAGTTGGGAAACTACCCTGGAAAGTCATGGCTGAAGGATACAAAATTATTTGCAAGATGTGGCAGGACCTGCGTTTTCCGAACTTACATGTGTGATAACTGGCGTATCAGACATAGTTCCTTGAAACTATTTAATTTTTCTGCAGCATTTAGACATATAGCGTGAAGTCTGTGCATTGCTACGGGCTAAAATTAAATAAATATATACCTGTACAAATTATCATCCTGTCATTTGTGTTAGATCAAATCATTTATGGTATCATTTGTGCCAGATCAAACCATACATACCCATTGTTGTTCTGATCTTATATGGGATGCGACGTGTGTTCGGATCACCGCCACAGATTGACATCTTTATACTAGGTAAGGATGAAAGGATCAACGACACAATGTAGCGAACACATCCAGAATTGTACAGCTTAACTGAATTGAGCAAATTGCCATCTTAATGCATAATCCAGCTCATGAGAGGATGAGTAGGTGACACATACACACAAGATAAGAACTGAAGAATATCTCTGCTGATGATGAACCTTTTCGTTTCCAAGGCGAAAGGGTGTATGTTACTCCCTCCGTCCCATAATGTAAGACGTTTTTTGACACTACATCAGTGGTGTATAATAGAGGTAAAACTTCTCTAGTTTTATGTTTGTCTGAGCATAGGATGTGCAGAATTGCATGTTATCAGCGGGCGACGTGGCTCCCCTGTGATGTAAACTGAACCCGAGATGGTGTGTTTTCATCGGATTCGAGCCAAGATGCTTGAGCACTGTTTTCTAAGAGCAGCATATCCATGAAATATGAAAATCGGGGCGAGCTTTTATACATTCGAAAAGAAAGATAAACCTCCCAATCGGGCCCGAAGACGAACGGACCAGCACCAATGGTTGACATCTTTATAGCAGGTAATACAGATCAACTTCCCAATGTAGCAAATATATTGAGAATTTTACAGCTTAACTGAATTCAGCAATTTACAACCTTTATTGCATAATCCAAATCAACATGACAGTTGGTGACTCATACACACAAGACGACCGGTTCACAAGCTTATCCGTATGACTATTTGTCGTAGGACTATTGCACACAAGATAATGACAGTTGCCACGCACCGACCTTATCTGTCGTAGCTTCGCCGATGGTCCGATCGACGGGGCTACATATACCGGGAGAAATGCGACGGGAACGCCACAGCACCATCATCTAGTCTAGCAAGACAAAAGGCAGTAAGCCAACCAGCCATGACGGGACGCGCTGCAGCCATCCTCGTGTTGATGCTCTCGCTCCCGGCGGCGGCCCTCCTCGTCGCCGCCGACGGCGTTGACGCGGACACCATCCGCCTCCCTAGCGACGGCGGCGATGGTGATGCATCAAGATCCAACAAAATTTGAAAGTTCTGCTAGTAGTTCATTTAGCGTACTGAGCAGGTACGTCGTTGGTTCAGGTCTTGCAACGAACAAGGGAGGCTAGGCTGGCGGCGCCCTCGGAGCAGAGAGGCCGTGGGCGTGCTGCAGCAGCACCGTGTGCAAGGAGTCGCTCCCGCCGGTATGCCGCTGCCTGGACAAGGTGAAGGAGTGCGCCGCCGCGTGCGAGCTGCGCGAGCCGTCCGGAATCAACCACGTCTGCAACGACTGGTTCCGTGGCGACCCAGGGCCCAGGTGCGCCTAGGAGGAGTGGCCGTGGACGTGCATGCTGCGACCGGACCATCCGCACCAAGACGTTCCCGCCGACGTGCCGCTGCATGGACGAGGTTGAGGTGTCAACGACTTGGTGCAATACACGATGGATTACAGGGTTAATAAAATGGAAAACGTTTAAAATCTACCGGATGATTTCTACAGGAAATAAGCCGTCTCGCCCGCGTGCCACGCGTCCTCGTGGCCCACCACGCCGCTGCCTTATCCCTAGCATAAAGCCGAACCGCTCGTTCCTTTCTGTTGGAATATTAGGCAAGTTCATGATTAATTCCAGTAAATAATTCATGACTACAGAGATACTAGCATACAATAATCTAGCAAACTAGAAGAACAGCAAGACATGCATAACAGCAGCAAACACGTGAATAATAGTAGAAATGCATACATGAACAGAGGATGTTGGACGTCGCGATCGTTAGCTATTATGGGTGCGATAAAGTTGTTGATGACGATGTTGACGACGATCTGCTGCATGGCGATGAATACGACGATGAGTAGCACCGCCCGACTTGGACGGAAGACGACCCGTGATGAAGAATTTGAGCAATCGCGCACAACGCTTCCCAAAAACCTAATTCGTCCTCTCCCGGTGCAGGATCGCAAAGACGAACGGTTCCGGAGACCTGCTCTCCCACGCTACCGATGCACGCCGGCGTTTGGGATGGAGTAGACTAGGATGGCGGCGCAAGTTGTGAGATGAGGCAAAACCCTAAGTGTTTTTTCGGTGTTTCTCTGGCCGCAGCCGGTAGCTGTATATATATATATTAGGACCAGAGGCGGTATTGTGTCGCGACCATAATCCCAAACCGACTCGGTTTCTAATTCGTATACTTACCGGACAAGAAAAATCAAAAACTTGTCTGCCAAGACATAAAAATAAAAAGGCAAAAGGAAGCTGCGCTCCTGCAAGGAGACGGACCGGATTTCGGCGGACCATTCACGCGCATGTCGCATGTACGCGCCGCCTCGCCACGCCCCGGCCAGGCGAGGCGAGCGAGCGCGCGCGTGTGGTTTTCCCTTTCTCTTCTCACACACCACTTAGAGTGGTGGAGAGAACCCACTATATAAAGAGGTCCAACTCTTCTTCAACTTCCAAGGTGGGACTAAACTTAGCACCACCACTTGCCATTTTACACATGGGCTTTGAGATTTCAGAAATTGCTATGGGCCTAGCCCATTAATTCTAACAATCCCCACCAGATCTCAAATACCCATTTAGAGATTTGCCTTCTCTCACCACTTGTTTAATATACCAGTTGTTTCAAAGCAGAGACCTAAGTTGAACTTCCGCCTAGAACTTTAAGCTACATCCATTCACAACTTGACAATGGACTATGCCTTGAATTGCTAGTTTTGTGTGAACAGGTTTCACTCAAAGTCTTAACCAAGACTGACCGCCAAAGAGGCTACCCCATGGTTTGGAGCTTATACGTCATACTCCTGGTCTCTTCGTGAGTTTACTAGAGATCACCCAAATCTCATATCTTTGCGGCGTTACAATGTAACTCATATAGGTGTGTTCTTTCAAGACTGCTCAGAGGGACAGCATCTTTGCTAATTATAGCCAATAGAACCACATTAAGGCATGTTGCCGACCTGCCTTACAGATCTGAGCCTTACAGCTCACGAGAGTTTTGCATCTTCACTTGGAGACGATCATAAGTTATTACTCTCCTCAGTTAACCAATAGCTTGTTCTTCCCAGATCCTAATTCACAGGATCTCCGATCACAAAGGTTGGGTTACTACTATGGTGTGACATCTATCGGTCTCATACCCATCTCCCTTGATGCAATATCTATCACATTTCGTGATAGTCCCTTTGTAAAGGGATCTGCCAGGAGTGTGTCTGTTTGTATATACGTAACGCTTATTACTCCGGAGTTTCTCAACTTCCGATGCACTTCAAACGTCTTTTCACGTGTCTTGATGACTTTGCATTATCTTTAGAATTGTTCACTTTAGCGATAACCATTTGGTTATCACAATTCACAAGAATAGCCGGTGCAGGTTTTTCAACAACCCGGCAAGTCCATCAAGAGCTCACGCAGCCATTCTCGCCTCAACAAGATGGTGTGTCCAAAGCGATTAATTCTGCTTCCATAGTTGACCTCGTCAATATGGTTTGCTTGCAAGACCTCCATGACATCTGCGCCACCACCATGAGTAAATACATACCCACTTGTTGCGTAAAGTACATCAACATCGGAGATCCAATTTGAATCACTATATCCTTCTAGCACGTGCAGATGCCCGAATAAGTAATTCCGTAACTCATAGTACCTCTCGGATAGCGCAAGACCCTTTCTAGTGCATGCCAATGATCATCACCCGGGTTGGACATGAACCTACTCGGTTTGCTCACAGAAAAGAGATATCTGGTCTTGTAGCGCTAGCTAAGTACATGAGTGAACCGACAATTTGAGAGTATCTTAATTGATCTCTCGTTTCTTTCTTGTTTTTTTCCGAGTGTCACTGGGATCATAAGGTGTTGGAGAAGGCTTGCTATCCATAAAACCGAATCGGTTCAAGACCTTCTCAACATAGTAAGATTGCGTTAATGAAATCCCACTCTCATCCTTAATAAGTTTGATGTTTAGAATTACATCGGCTTCTCCCAGATCTTTCATGTCAAAACTTTTGATAGAAAAGACTTGACCTCATTAATTGCATTAATGTTTGTACCAAAGATCAAGATGTCGTCCACATACAAACATAATATGACACTATTGCCCCCACCATGGCGATAGTAAACACACCTATCATCCTCGTTAATGACAAATCCTGCAGAAGTCAAAGTTCTTTCAAACTTCTCATGCCATTGCTTAGGTGCCTGTTTCAGACCATAAAAGGATTTTAACAACTTGCACACCTTTCTCTTTTCCCCCTTTACCACAAACCCGTCAGGCTGATCCATATAGATCTCCTCTTCCAACTCTCCATTGAGAAAAGCTGTCTTTACATCCATTTGATGAATGATAAGACCATAAGAGGCAGCCAAGGAAAGTAACACTCGAATGGTGGTCATTCTAGCAACGGGTGAATAGGTGTCAAAGTAATCTTCGCCTTCTTTCTGAGTGTAGCCCTTGGCCACTAGCCGCACCTTGTACTTATCAATAGTACCATCAGGCTTTAGCTTCTTTTTGAACACTCCACTTACAGCCCACGTGTTTACAACCATATGGTCTATCGGTTAGTTCCCAAGTTCCATTAGAAAGAATTGAGTCCATCTCATTATGAATAGCTTCTTTCCAATCATCTACATCCGAAGATGCATATGCTTCGCAATCGTCTTGGGTGTGTCGTCCACAAGGTATACAATGAAATCATCACCAAAGGATTTTGCAATCCTTTGTCTCTTATTCCTTCTAGGAACTTCATTGTTATCCTTCTCAAGGACTTCCTCATGTGATTGTTCAAATATTCATCAGTTGTACTAGATTCAGGAATTATCTCGTAAGAAAATCTAGCAATGCTATGCATATCTTTCATAGGAAATATGTTCTAAAAAATGTTGCATCACGAGATTCCATTATAGTACCAACATGCATATCATGTACTTCATATTTTACCACTAAAAACCTATAATCAATGCTCCGTTGAGCATACCCTAGAAAGACACAATCCACTGTCTTTGGTCCAAGTTTGCGTTTCTTAGGAATAGGAATATTGACCTTTGCCAAACATCCCAAAGTGCGCAAATAAGAAAGTGATGGTTTTCTCCCAACCCACTCCTCATAAGGGGTTGTCTCTGTATTATTGTTGGGACCTCTATTCAGGAGATGACATGTAGTCAATAGAGCATCCCCACCATGCCTTAGATAAACCAAGAAAGGTGTCTAACATGGCATTCACCAAGTCACCAATGTGCGGTTTTTCCTCTCGGCCACTCCATTTGATTGAGGTGAATAGGGAGGCGTCCTCTCATGAATAATACCATGTTCCTCACAAAATTCATCAAAAACTTTTGGAAAATACTCTCCACCACGATCGGACCTAAGACGCTTGATCTTTCTCTCTAGTTGATTTTCAACTTCAGCTTTATAGATTTTAAAGTAGTCTAATGCTTCATCTTTAGTTTGCAACAAATAAACATAGCAAAATCTAGTCGCATCATCAATCAAAGTCATGAAATATCTCTTTCCACCTTTTGTCAACACACCATTCATCTCACAAAGATCGTAATGTATGAGTTCTAGAGGTGCCAAGTTTCTCTCCTCGGCAGCCTTATGAGGCTTTCGAGGTTGCTTAGATTGCACACAACTATGGCACTTAGAACCTTTGGCAACTGTGAAGTTCGGAATTAAACTCATGCTGGATAGCTGAGACATTAAACCAAAATTAATATGACATAAACGAGAGTGCCAAATACTTGCATCATCATTAACACTAGCACAAATTTGATTTATTGACTTATTGCAAAAATCTGAAAGAGAAAAGCGGAACAAGCCTCCGCACTCATAGCCTTTTCCTATAAATTGTCCAAATCTTGACACGATTACTTTATTGGACTCTAAAACTACCTTAAATCCATCTCGACATAGAAGGGAGCCGCTTAACTAGATTCTTGTTCATAGTAGGAACATGCTGCACATTCCTTAGTTGCACGATCTTTCCCGGTAAACTTCAGATCCACCGTGCCAATGCCACGAGCGAAGCATGTGACCCATTCCCCATTAGGACGGAAGAATCCCTTGCGACTGATAAGAAGTAAACAGGAGATGTCGGCACACACATGAACGTTAGCACCGAATCAATCCACCACGAAGATGATTGAAATCTGAAAGCACAATAGGTAAATTACCATACCCATCAAGATTGCTAGCGGTCACCATGTTGACAGCCTTGGAGCTTGTTTTCCCTCTGCGTGTCTGCATCGTTCGTGGCATTCCTTGGAAAAGTGTCCGGGCTTCCCACAGCGTAGCACTCTAGCTCAGCCTTGTTGAACTTCTTCTTCTTGAAGGTAGTAGTCTTGGTAGGCTTGTTGAAAACAGGTTTGTTCTTCCCTTTGTTCTTATTCTCAGGTACCTCTCGCACCATGTTAGCAGAGGGCTGAACCTCAGCTCCTTTTTCAAAGGGTATCTTTAGCCCGAGCTTTTTCTTCAACATCAAGAGATGAAATCAGATTTTCAACTGATATCTCCTGCCTCTTATGCTTCAGAGTTGTGGCGAAATTCCTCCATGAAGGAGGCAACTTTGCAATCATGCACCCAGCCACGAATTTGTCGGGTAGAACACATTTAAGGAGTTCAAGTTCCTTCACAATGCACTGTATCTCATGAGCTTGTTCAACCACGTAACGGTTATTCACCATCTTGTAGTCATGAAAACTCTCCATGATGTACAGTTCATCGCTGCATCTGTTGCATCAATTTTGTATTCAATGCGTCCCACAGAATTTTTCCGTCATTTATGTGCATGTACACATCACACGACGGTCAAGAAGAACACTCGAATGCATCCCACAAACATAGTATTGGCTTCCTGAATTTTCTCCGATCTTCGCCGGTCATTCCTCTCGAGCACCAACACTAGCGTGGAAAACTTTCGAGCGATAAGCGTAGCGTGGTCTTCACCGCCACCTCTTAAAGTGCACACGGTAAACTTATCCGCCTCGGTGCATTAGCGAATCCAGCCATAGTTAACTCAGGAAATTGCCTATAATTAAGTTTTTGGATTGTTGGAATATTAGGCAAGTTCATGATTAATTCCAAGAAATAATTCATGACTAGAAGAGATACTAGCATGCAATAATCTAGCAAACTAGAAGAACAAAGAAGACATGCATAACAGCAGCAAACACGTAACAATAGCTGCAGAAATGCATATGAACAGAGGATGTTGGACGTCTGATCGTTAGCTATTATGGGTGCGGCGATGTTGATGATTTATGTTGGCGACGATCTGCTGGCCGACGGCGATGAATACGACGATGAGTAGCACCGCCCGACTTGGACGGAAGACGACCCGTGATGACGAATTTGAGCAATCGCGCTGGCGCTTCCCAAAAACCTAATTCGTCCTCTCCGGTGCAGGATCGCAAAGACGAACGGTTCGAGACCTGCTCTCCCACGCTACCGATGCACGCCGGCGTTTGGGATGGAAGTAGACTAGGATGGCGGCGCAAGTTGTGAGATGAGGCAAAACCCTAAGTGTTTTTCGGTGTTTCTCGGCGCCGCGGTAGCTGTATATATATATTAGGACCAGAGGCGGTATTGTGTCGCGACCACAATCCCAAACCGACTCGGTTTCTAATTAGATACTAACCGGACAAGAAATCAAAACTTGTCCGCCAAGACATAAAAATAAAACGGCAAAAGGAAGCTGCACTCCTGCAAGGAGACGGACCGGATTTCAAGGACCATTCACGCCAAGATGTCGTGATGTATCGCTGCCTCGCCTCGCCACACGCCACGCCTGCCAGGCCAAAGCCAGGCGAGGCAAGGCAGCGAGCGCCAAGGTGGTTTTTTCCTTTCTCTTCTCACACACCACTTAGAGTGATGGAGAGAACCCACTATATAAAGAGGTCCAACTCTTCTTCAACTTCCAAGGTGGGACTAAACTTAGCACCACCACTTGCCATTTTACACATGGGCTTTGAGATTTCAGAAATTGCTATGGGCCTAGCCCATTAATTCTAACAATCACCCACCAGATCTCAAATACCCATTTAGAGATTTGCCTTCTCTCACCACTTGTTTAATATACCGGTGTTTCAAAGAGACCTGTTAAGTTGAACTTCTGCCTAGAACTTTAAGCTACATCCATTCACAACTTGACAATGGACTATGCCTTGAATTGCTAGTTTTGTGTGAACAGGTTTCACTCAAAGTCTTAACCAAGACTGACCGCCAAGAGGGCTACCCCTGCTGGTTTGGAGCTTATACGTCATACTCCCCGGTCTCTTCGTGAGTTTACTAGAGATCACCCAAATCTCATAGATCGCGACGTTTACATTCAGAACTCATATAGGTGTGTTCTTTCAAGACTGCTCTGTAGGACAGCATCTTTGCTAATTATAGCCAATAGAACCACATTAAGGCATGTTGCTGACCTGCCTTACAGATCTGAGCCTTACAGCTCTGAGAGTTTTGCCTTCACTTGGAGACGATCATAAGTTATTACTCTCCTCAGTTAACCAATAGCTTGTTCTTCCGGATCCTAATTCACGGGATCTCTGATCACAAAGGTTGGGTTACTACTATGGTGTAACATCTATGGGTCTCATACCCATCTCCCTTGATGCAATATCTATCACATTTCGTGATAGTCCCTTTGTAAAGGGATCTGCCGTGTTTTTGTCTGCTTGTATATACGTAATGCTTATTACTCCGGAGTTTCTCAACTTCGTGACAAACTTCAAACGTCTTTTCACGTGTCTTGATGACTTTGCATTATCTTTAGAATTGTTCACTTTAGCGATAACCGTTTGGTTATCACAATTCATAAGAATAGCCGGTACAGGTTTTTCAACAACCGGCAAGTCCATCAAGAGCTCACGCAGCCATTCTCGCCTCAACGATGGCTGTGTCCAAAGCGATTAATTCTGCTTCCATAGTTGACCTCGTCAATATGGTTTGCTTGCAAGACCTCCATGACATCACTGCGCCACCACCATGAGTAAATACATACCCACTTGTTGCGTAAAGTACATCAACATCGGAGATCCAATTTGAATCACTATATCCTTCTAGCAAAGAGGATGCCCTGAATAAGTAATTCCGTAACTCATAGTACCTCTCGAGATAAGCGCAAGACCCTTTCTAGTGCATGCCAATGATCATCACCCGGGTTGGACATGAACCTACTCAGTTTGCTCATAGCAAAAGAGATATCTGGTCTTGTAGCGCTAGCTAAGTACATGAGTGAACCGACAATTTGAGAGTATCTTAATTGATCTCTCGTTTCTTTCTTGTTTTTTCTGAGTGTCACTGGGATCATAAGGTGTTGGAGAAGGCTTGCTATCCATAAAACCGAATCGGTTCAAGACCTTCTCAACATAGTAAGATTGCGTTAATGTAATCCCACTCTCATCCTTAATAAGTTTGATGTTTAGAATTACATCGGCTTCTCCCAGATCTTTCATGTCAAAACTTTTTGATAGAAAAGACTTGACCTCATTAATTGCATTAATGTTTGTACCAAAGATCAAGATGTCAGTCCACATACAAACATAATATGACACTATTGCCCCACCATGGCGATAGTAAACACACCTATCAGCCTCGTTAATGACAAATCCTGCAGAAGTCAAAGTTCTTTCAAACTTCTCATGCCATTGCTTAGGTGCTTGTTTGAGACCATACAAGGATTTTAACAACTTGCACACCTTTCTCTCTTCACCCTTTACCACAAACCCGTCAGTGATCCATATAGATCTCCTCTTCCAACTCTCCATTGAGAAAAGCTGTCTTTACATCCATTTGATGAATGATAAGACCATAAGAGGCAGCCAAGGAAAGTAACACTCGAATGGTGGTCATTCTAGCAACGGGTGAATAGGTGTCAAAGTAATCTTCGCCTTCTTTTCCGAGTGTAGCCCTTGGCCACTAGCCGCCTTGTACTTATCAAGAGTACCATCAGGCTTTAGCTTCTTTTTGAACACCCACTTATAGCCCACAGGTTTACAAACCATATGGTCTATCGCTTAGTTCCCAAGTTCCATTAGAAAGAATTGAGTCCATCTCATTATGAATAGCTTCTTTCCAATCATCTACATCCGAAGATGCATATGCTTCTGCAATCGTCTTGGGTGTGTCGTCCACAAGGTATACAATGAAATCATCACCAAAGGATTTTGCAATCCTTTGTCTCTTATTACTTCTAGGAACTTCATTGTTATCCTTCTCAAGGACTTCCTCATGTGATTGTTCGAAATATTCATCAGTTGTACTAGATTCAGGAATTATCTCAGAAGAAAATCTAGCAATGCTATGCATATCTTTCATAGGAAATATGTTCTAAAAAAATGTTGCATCACGAGATTCCATTATAGTATCAACATGCATATTAGGTACTTCAGATTTTACCACTAAAAACCTATAAGCAATGCTCCGTTGAGCATACCCTAGAAAGACACAATCCACTGTCTTTGGTCCAAGTTTGCGTTTCTTAGGAATAGGAATATTGACCTTTGCCAAACATCCCCAATTGAGCAAATAAGTAAGTGATGGTTTTCTCCCAACCCCCTCCTCATAAGGGGTTTTCTCTTTATTATTGTTGGGAACTCTATTCAGGACATGACATGAAGTCAATAGAGCCTCCCCACCATGCCTTAGATAAACCAGAAGTGTCTAACATGGCATTCACCAAGTCACCAATGTGCGGTTTTTCCTCTCGCCACTCCATTTGATTGAGGTGAATAGGAGGCGTCCTCTCATGAATAATACCATGTTCCTCACAAAATTCATCAAAAACTTTTGGAAAATACTCTCCACCACGATCGGACCTAAGACGCTTGATCTTTCTCTCTAGTTGATTTTCAACTTCAGCTTTATAGATTTTAAAGTAGTCTAATGCTTCATCTTTAGTTTGCAACAAATAAACATAGCAAAATCTAGTCGCATCATCAATCAAAGTCATGAAATATCTCTTTCCACCTTTTGTCAACACACCATTCATCTCACAAAGATCGTAATGTATGAGTTCTAGAGGTGCCAAGTTTCTCTCCTCGGCAGCCTTATGAGGCTTTCGAGGTTGCTTAGATTGCACACAACTATGGCACTTAGAACCTTTGGCAACCGTGTGAAGTTCGGAATTAAACTCATGCGGATAGCTGAGACATTAAACCAAAATTAATATGACATAAACGAGAGTGCCAAATACTTGCATCATCATTAACACTAGCACAAATTTGATTTATTGACTTATTGCAAAAATCTGAAAGAGAAAAGCGGAACAAGCCTCCGCACTCATAGCCTTTTCCTATAAATTGTCCAAATCTTGACACGATTACTTTATTGGACTCTAAAACTACCTTAAATCCATCTCGACATAGAAGGGAGCCGCTAACTAGATTCTTGTTCATAGTAGGAACATGCTGCACGTTCCTTAGTTGCACGATCTTTCCAAGTAAACTTCAGATCCACCGTGCCAATGCCACGAGCGAAGCATGTGACCCATTCCCCATTAGGACGGAAGAATCCCTTGCGACCGATAAGAAGTAAACAGGAGATGTCAAAGCACACATGAACGTTAGCACCCGAATCAATCCACCACGAAGATGATTGAAATACTGAAAGCACAATAGGTAAATTACCATACCCATCAGTATTGCTAGCGGTCACCATGTTGACAGTCTTGGAGCTTGTTTTCCCTCTGCGGTCTGCACGTTCAGGGCATTCCTTGGAAAAGTGTCCAGGCTTCCCACAGGCGTAGCACTCTAGCTCAGCCTTGTTGAACTTCTTCTTCTTGAAGGTAGTAGTCTTGGTAGGCTTGTTGAAAACAGGTTTGTTCTTCCCTTTGTTCTTATTCTGTGGGTACCTCTGCACCATGTTAGCGATGAGGCTGAACCTCAGCTCCTTTTTCAAAGTGGTATCTTTAGCCCGAGCTTTTTCTTCAACATCAAGAGATGCAATCAGATTTTCAACTGATATCTCCTGTCTCTTATGCTTCAGAGTTGTGGCGAAATTCCTCCATGAAGGAGGCAACTTTGCAATCATGCACCCAGCCACGAATTTGTCGGGTAGAACACATTTAAGGAGTTCAAGTTCCTTCACAATGCAATCGTATCTCATGAGCTTGTTCAACCACGTAACGGTTATTCACCATCTTGTAGTCATGAAAACTCTCCATGATGTACAGTTCATCGCTTGCATCTGTTGCACGAATTTTGTATTCAGTCGTCCCACAGAATTTTTCCGTCGTTTATGTGCATGTACACATCACACAGACGGTCAGCAAGAACACTCGGAATGCATCCCACAAACATAGTATTGGCTTCCTGGAATTTTCTCCGATCTTCGTCAGTCTTTCCCTCTGGAGCACCAACACTAGCGTGGAAAACTTTCAGAGCAGTAAGCCAGAGCGTGGTCTTCACCTGCCACCTCTTAAAGTGCACACCGGTAAACTTATCCGGCCTCAGTGCATCAGCGAATCCAGCCATAGTTAACTCAGGAAATTGCCTATAATTAAGTTTTTGGATTGTTGGAATATTAGGCAAGTTCATGATTAATTCCAGTAAATAATTCATGACTAGAAGAGATACTAGCATGCAATAATCTAGCAAACTAGAAGAACAGCAAGACATGCATAACAGCAGCAAACACGTAACAATAGCTGTAGAAACAGACATGAACGAGAGGATGTTGGACGTCTTGATCGTTAGCTATTATGGGTGCGGCGATGTTGATGACGATGTTGGCGACGATCTGCTGTCGACGGCGATGAATACGACGATGAGTAGCACCGCCCGACTTGGACGGAAGACGACCCGTGATGACGAATTTGAGCAGGATCGCGCTTCCCAAAAACCTAATTCGTCCTCTCCCGGTGCAGGATCGCAAAGACGAACGGTTCCGGAGACCTGCTCTCCCACGCGCCGATGCACGCCGGCGTTTGGGATGGAGTAGACTAGGACGGCGGCGCAAGTTGTGAGATGAGGCAAAACCCCAAGTGTTTTTTCGGTGTTTCTCTGGCCGCAGCCGATAGCTGTATATATATATTAGGACCAGAGGCGGTATTGTGTCGCGATCACAATCCCAAACCGACTCGGTTTCTAATTCGTATACTTACCGGACAAGAAATCAAAAACTTGTCTGCCAAGACATAAAAATAAAACGGCAAAAGGAAGCTGCGCTCCTGCAAGGAGACGGACCGGATTTCGGCGGATCATTCACGCGCCGCCTCGCCTCGCCTCGCCTCGCCACGGCCCGGCCAGGCCAGGCGAGGCGAGCGGCCAGCGTGTGGTTTTCCTTTCTTCTTCACACACCACTTAGAGTGGTGGAGAGAACCCACTATATAAAGAGGTCCAACTCTTCTTCAACTTCCAAGGTGGGACTAAACTTAGCACCACCACTTGCCATTTTACACATGGGCTTTGAGATTTCAGAAATTGCTATGGGCCTAGCCCATTAATTCTAACACTTTCTTCTGCCAGCGAGATCACGCAACCACCATCTTCCACTTCGCTATTTGGCCCTCGCCGGAGCAGCCGGTGGGACGGCTTGCGGCACCAGGCAGCGATGCAACACTCCAGCGGCCGGCAATCTGTAGCACGACCGCATCGACCTGCAGCTCCCTGCGCTAGCCTCGCTGCCGCCCGTGTTTGTGAGTGCGGCGGTGCAGCGTCGGTGGTGCTGCGAAGGAGTGCCCAGTGTTTTTGCAGAGCTCGCCAATGCAGCGTCTCCGGTGGAACGGGAGCGTCTCCGTCTCCTTGTTGCTGCCTTCGGCAACACTGCCATCAAGCGTATGTTGCCGCGGGCGACGTTGCAATGAAGCGGGGGCGCTGTTGCCGGCGGCGCGACAAGGCGAGGACGGCAACGCTGCCATTAAGCAAGCGTGCCCTGCTGCCGGCGACGCTGCAATGAAGCGGTCGCCGTTGCCGGCGGCGCGACAAGGCGAGGACGACGACGCTGCCATGAAGCGTGCCCTGCTGCCGGCGACGTTGCAATGAAGCTGGGCTCCGTTGCCGGCGACGCGACAAGGCGAGGATGGCGACGCTGCCATGAACCAGGCGCTGCTGCCGGCGATGCTGCAATGAAGCGGATGCTACCGTCCAGGCGCGACAAGTCAAGGACGACGGCGCTACCATGAAGCGGCCCTTTGTTGCCGGCGATGTTGCCATGAAGCGCGTGCTGCTGCCGGCGATGTTGCCATGAAGCGGGTGCTGCTGCTGGTGATGCGACAAGTTGAGGACGGCGACACTGCAACGAAGCTTGGCGCCGCTGTGGGTGTCGGCGTTGTGGCAAGCGGCGTCGCTGCAATGGCTTCCGGCGATGTTGTGTTGCAGAACGGCGACAGTTGGGCGACAGCGAGAAGCCGTGTTGGGTTGCTGCTCCCATAGGAGAACGAAGCTTTTTCGCCTTTTTAGCTCTTTGTGAGCTCTTCTTTATTTTTCACTTTAGACTTGAAGACGTTGTTTAATATTCGCTCTGATGCATGATGCAGAGGCCGTGAAATCTTTAAAAAAAAAAAATAGGAGAACGAAGTGGGGGTGCGGATTGACGTGATCAGAGGAGATCGATGCAGATAAGCGTTGACCCATCAAGCGGTTTTGTGGCCCGACTGATTTCTTCACAAAATCAGTGCATGCTTGTTTTTCTTCCCCGTGAATAAAAACTGTCCCTTGAATTACACATACACGAAGGATTGATTTGCAAATAAACTATATCTCCGTCTTATAAGAGCATCTCCAACGCCGATCCTCAAACCGTCTCAGATACATTCGATCGCTGGTCCGAACATGTTGTGTCATCCAACACAAACATGTATCGGTCGCTGACCCTCAAACCGTCTGTATATATTCGGATCGCGCGGTCCGAACATGTTGTATCATCCAAAACAAACATGTATCGGTCCTCCGGAGACATACCAAGGGGCTTTATGGGCATCCAGACCCAAGTCACGCTCGCTCCTGACCGCCGCTTCGCCTGGCAGTGGCGGAGCTAGACGGGAATGGCTTGGGGGGGGGGGGGGGGGCAAAATGATAAAACACCAATTTCCGGGGGTAGTATACCCTATTTATTTCAATCTCAGCCCTCTCCAAATTTTTTCCCTTCACAAACTACCCAAGGCTGGGGGCTGTGGCACCTGCAACATTACACATAGCTCCGCCAGTGTCGCCTGGCCTGACCGCGGCTATTTAAGCCATGCGTCGGCGATGCACAGAGCCCATTCCCCTCCCTGAGCACCGTCATCCTTACCTTCCTACTCCCCGCCACCTCGCCGAGCCCTTCCTCCTTCCCGAGCCCAGCGGCGATGCCGAAGTCCTGGTTGTTCGCGCCGGCAAGCAGCGCCGGTGGAAGTTCCTCTTCAGGCGGATCGTCGCGCCACTGCCCTCGCTCTCCTGGACCATCTGCATCCACGTGGTGGGCTCCTCCGGCAAGGAAGAGAGAGTCATCTCCTCCGGCGATGAGGAGGACTAGCAACAGATGCCCCGTCTCCTCTCAGAGGCAGCTTTGACAGACCGTCAGATGGGCCCGACGCCACCATAGCCGGCGCGCGTCAAGGAGGAGCAACCGTCCTCGCCGCGCGTCCGCGTGAAGTGGGAGCCGGCATCCCCACTCCGGCAGGTGAAGGGCGAGTCGACGTCCTCGCCGAGCAACCGCCGCCTCCACATCGGTAGCCACGTGACGAAGGAGACGACGTCTCCCCAACGCCACTGCCGCGTGAAGGACGAGCCGGCATCGACCCGGCCGCACAGTCGCTACGCGCAGATCGACGGGCCCTTGTCGCCACCACAACGCCACCGCCACCCGATAAAGGAGGAGCTGCCGCCCGCATTTGCAAAGGCGCGTGGCCGCATCCTCCACTACCTCGGAGGAGGCAGTTACGGTGGTGCCTCCGGCTCTCGGACCATGGTATCTGAGGCGGAGCGCGTGGCAAGGCAGTAGGTGAGGTACGACCGGCACAGTGCAGGTCACCGCTCGACATTCGCCAAGGCGGACGTGGCACCGGAATGGGTCCACAAGGACCCTGACCTCGCTGCCGCGTGGGCGCTCGACCGCTCCATCACCACCGCAATGACGTCCGCCAAGCGCCGCCACCACCTTGACGGCGAGTTCGCCAAGATCGGCAAGGAGTGGTTGCTTAGCAACTGCCCCGCCAACGCCGGCAGGGGCAAGGCTGCTGCCAGAGCTCCGCCGGCACCGTCGGTAGTTGCCAACGCAGCCCTCCACACTGCGCAACAAGAGGTGGAGCGGCTCGTCCCATAAGCGGCATGCGCCGGACAAGGTTGTGGCGGCCCTCCGGCATCCTTGCGCTGCTGGAGGATGATAACGACGACGACGGCGGTGTAGCAGGACAGGGTAGCCACACTTACGAGGTGGTCGTCTGATATAGAGTTTAGTTTTTTTATAGTATTTAGTAAAGCGGTTGAAAGATCGTCCGTTTATGTAATTATATCAAAACTTGAATGAAATCTGCCCAAGTTTGCGTGAATTTTGTCTGGTTAGTTCAATTAATTGTTGAAATGTATGCAGACAGCATTAGATGGCGGTCTCCGGCATCAGTGTCCATGGATTGGCCTACCCTGTCCGTGGACAGATGCCAAAGCAAATTTGTGGGTCAACATTGGAGATGCCCTAATTACATTATGCCCTAAGAACATCTACATCTCAGCCCTTGTTTCCTTCCTAAACGTCCACAACATTTGCCCCGATCAGTGTCCGGTCAAAAGAAATAGGTTACCTAACTGAACCCCACACTTCCTCCCTAAACATCTAAACTGACCGACGTACCTCAAACCGAGACCAAATCTGGGGGGCAATATAAGGGCACCGGACGCGCCCGAACATCCCGCTTCACGTCATAGCCATCCACATGGTCCCACCTGCAGCCACCCAACCCTTGTTCCTCTATCATCTCTCTCTCGGGTGGAGCATGCAACAATGCCGACGGAGGAGGTGGTGCCTTGTGGGAGCGACAGGGTGGGCAGAGGAGGCTACTGATGACGACATGGACGATGGTGGGGTAGGCGACTAACGACCTCACGCAGCCGCCAAGTGTGCATGCTAGCCACAGCCGCGAGCATGCTGACTAGCTGTCGTAGTTGTTTTCTTCTTTGGCATCAACTTTTATGATTTTTCTGGACTAACCTATTAATTTAGTGTCTAGTGTTAGTTGTTGTTTTCTGCATATTTTTGGATTTTCAGAAAAACCAATTTTATAGGCCCCCAAAAATTCCAAAAAAAGCAAGATGAAGTTTTGCATTGGGAAGCTTCAAAAGGAGTCAAGAAGCAGCAGAGGGGGGCTACAGCCCCACGCATCCCCACCACGCGGCCATGGGCTTTGTGGGGCCGCCTGGGCCCCATGGACCTCCATTCCACGTCCTCTCGATGCCTACACTATATATATACCTGAAAATAGTCGTGGAATTTTAAATTTATTTTTTCATCGCCATACCTCTCTGTTCCACGAAGATTCCAAATTGGAGGCTTTTTCTGGAGCTCCGCTGCAGTGGAGGATTCTTCATGGTAGTCATCTCCATCGACTTGCAGGCTATCATGGGCACCCGTGAGTAGTTTTTTTTGGACTATGGGTCCATAATAGGAGTGAGGGCTTTTGGTGCTCGGCCTACAGGCAGGCCGCAATCCGGTGCGCCTATATGGGCTTTGCGATTCGCACGCAGTCACTTCGTTGCAGCAGCTTGGTAGGCCTAGCGGATGAAATACGGTCCATGATACTCCTATATGTGCATAGCAGTATTGTGTTCGGCCCACCCCCGCAGCTGTCCCCCCGGGCCTTGCAAGCACTACGCGTCCTGCACCAAGTGTTTGGCCCATGCTTATTCGTTCGAATCAGCACACCAAGGAGCATCTTGTCTATCCCAACCCCCACCCTCTGGTGTTATCCTGAACCTCGTGGAAGAAATCCTAGCCATGGAACAACTCCGCGCCTCTCCGCCCCTTCCCTCTACCCTTGGCCGATGGCGCCGCTCTCGGGCGAGATGTGTACCAATGGTGTAGACTGCAATGGGTATGTATATTACGCTCCCCCCTTTTCCTGAGGTCACAGCATACTTAATCCCCGCGGCAGATTTGGATAAATCGGACTCGATTTCTACAGGATCTTTGACGGCCTGTCTGCATGGAGTGGTTCCCTCCTACCTGTGGAGTCAAGGATTCCATGAGCGTCGTCAATGGGTAGATGGGCGGCGCCGGCAAGACCGCACAACCATGTTCGAACGCCGCCGGCTATGAGGTGTGCCCTGAAGCTAAGAGTGGCTGGACAAGGAGGTTAGTGTGAACCGCCATTCTGTGGTTCACTATCGGGATTGTGCTTATTCTTTTTCTTTCGTTGATTTGTTTGCAAACTATGGGCCATCCTAGTTAGCGACAAGACATAAACTATCTGCGACCTGCTCCTTGTAGTTGCTTGGAAGTGGTGATTAGGAATGTTGCATACTATTAGCTAAGTTGAGTTCAGTAGGCGATTCTTCTCCATGGTGGATTGTAGTATAGTTGTTGGATCTGTCACCCACCCTAGCATGATTATGCAACTATCATTGCAGCTTTGGTTGGATTTTAGTTGATGTTTTTGCTGCACAACCCTTGTTGTGCCTCTGTTGAATTCAGTCGATAATCTAGGTATGAAAGACACAAAATTTGTAGTGCCTTTCTAGATGGCATCTATTTTCCAAATGTCATGTATTTTTCTTTTTGGTTTTGTTTCTTAAAGGTCAAGCGTGTTCTTCGCTGGTTGATGCTCCAAAATTCATGTGTCTTGGGTCACATCCCCTGCAATTTCAGTAGCTAACTGAACAACACTGCGTCTCGATCGCGCCAAATGCTTCAGCACCAATTTGAAATGGTTGTCTTTCTAAACTATGGTTGCTTACCTCACATTGCCTGCAATTTTCAGTACCTAACTGAACAAACACTGCATAAATTGTCACCCATAAGCTGCAGTCCGAATTGGAAAGAAGATGTCTTTTGGATAGTTTGTTTCTGAACTTATTATTCAACCAAAATGCTGCAGTACCAATTAGATTCTATGCTTAGGTTATTAAGATATTCAGTGTGGCACCTTTCACTGATTTGGCAGCTTGTACTTTTTGGATCATATAAATTCGGTTCAAATTTTTTTCAGCAGCCGTGCGTGCTAGCTTGCTGTTTGATTAACCAGTAACTTAGTAGAGGTCAACTGGTAATGTTCAGGAATTATCAAACTATCCAGGTGTAGCGCTTGCGAAGGACCGACGTACTGCAGGTCGACATACTTCAAGAGAATAAGCAAAGGGTATAGGTTCTGCACCATACGTCGAGGTCAGGGACACAAGATCACCACATGCTTGTGCTGAACGAGGTGACATCCCTAAGGCTCCGAGGAAATTGCCAAAGTGTTCGAAGTGTGTAGTGCTTGGTCACATGAAGAATGTGTGACTTACCGATCAATTTGAGCCGAACTTCCTTTAGCCCCGCTTTCTCAAATGTAGCCCAACCATCGTTCAGAAGGGAGTCTAGAGTCAGAGTGTCGTTGATCCTTTGCAGCCCAGCCATCCATTGATTATCATGTAGGCCATCCCGTACAGACAGGAGCTTTCTACGAGACAACTTGTATAGAGTAGGGGCAATATCCCTCGGAGCCATTCCATTCAGCCATCTATCCGACCAGAAACGCGCTTTCCTACCATCCCCTAGTCGAATGCTAGTGCATGCAGCAAATAACTGACGATCAGTGTGGTCACATGGGGTTGGGGTGCCTTTCCAAGGGCGATCGACACAGTCCCACTCATACCATGGCCACCGCAGACGAAGGGCTCTGCTGTATGCGGCGATTTCTTTGATACCAGGGCCCCCCACCAATTTTGGAGCACAAATGCGCTTCCAGTTAACCAAGCATTTCCCAGCATAAGCCTCATCTTCAACATTCCAAAGGAATTTTCTTCGCAGTTTATCAATTTGCCTCTCAGCCCATTTATCCAGCGCAAACACAGTGAGGTAGAACGTAAGCGTAGAGGTGAGGACCGAATTAACAAGGAGCAGTCGGCCAGGTCTGGTGAAGAACCTTCCTTTCCACGGTCGTAGGCATCCGGCAATCTTATCCAGAAGTGGTTGAACCTCAACCCTTCTTGGCTTTCTAAGTGAGAGCGGCAATCCAAGGTAGCGACACGGTAGGTCCCCAAGAGTTCCTCCAAAACCCTCCAGGAGAGAGGCGATGTCAATCCCTTCGCACCAGACAGGATAAGCCACACACTTTCCTTGGTTGATCTTGAGCCCGGACACGTCACCAAAGAATTCCAAAATTTGTAGCACGGCTTGAATGTCCAAACTAGACGGTTGAATGAAAAGAGCAGCATCGTCAGCATAGAAACTTGCCCTTAGCCAGTGCTCCAATGCTCCATGAACGCAGTTTGGGCTGCAGGTGCTCTCCTCTGGCCAGCAATCAACCACGACTTGCATCTCTGCTCGACAGCAAATCGTGCAAGTCTGCACGCTCATGGAGCATGTCAGATGAGTATAAGAGGCCTAGATCCTTTGGCATGTGCGTGGGCCAGAGCCGTTTCAATACAGGCCGAAAAAAATATCAAATACATGCCGTATACACAGGGAGCGGGAATCCCAATGGTGGTCAGACGGGCAGGATTCCGGCCTGCCTGTAGGCCGAGCACCATTGGCATTTTTCGTCCATAATAGTAGCTAGTTGGTTTTCTCTCCCATGTTTCTCAATACAATGATCACATGAGCTTTCTTACGTGGTTGAATCCATCTGATGTAATATGTTTGTGTGTTTGTTATGTTGTGGTGAATTTATCACTTATGATCAGATTTATCCATCAATCTTTTTAGATCTATTTGGTTTCTTTGCTACATGATTATTATCCATATATGCTTTCTGATCTATTTATCACTTATGCTTGTTGGATAACGGTCTTGTGTGGAGTATTAACTATAGATGCAGTTGGATAACAGTCTACTAAATATTGTGACGTGATGCTCATATATTAATTATGACATGAATAGTCATAGTCATAAATATTGCAATTTAATCGATACTCAAATAGAATTAGTTCACCACACCATGCTTTCGTATGCAGAGAAACCACTAGCCAACCTATAGATCCCAGTCCATCTTCATCTTATAACCTTCCAATATAAATCAAACGCTCTTTTCAGTTCCTTGCTTTTACTTTCTTGTTACAATCAAATCTTTCATACACTTGTGCTTTAAATCCTTGCAAGTAGAAAAGCTAGTGAGGTTGACAGCCTCGCTAGATTCGTTGGGAGCCAAGGTACTTTTGCATCTGTGTGTGTGCAAGTGCTGATCATTGGCTATGTTAATAAGCTCTTGTTGGTTTGGTAAACCTTGAGGTCACTTAAGAAAAATTGCCGCGTGCTACAAACCCTTACACCTCGGGGTCCCTGACCTCTACATTAGAAGGTGGCCACATCCAGTTTTATTAAATTATTCAACGAACATCTGGTAAAAACATACATCAAATAACCCGAAGTTACCATGTCACATCTTCAAACACGACAATGGGGGATGCCATTACAACACCCCACTAGCTAGACCCGGAGTCATCACCAAGCCGCTCTCATGGCATAAAGGAAGCACACATCCAGTCCAATAGAAAGCCGCCACCACCATTGAAGTCCCGACCCATCTTCAGGGTCAAGATCCTCGTGATCCTTGCGAGGCTAGCCGTCGACGCCGCCACGACGTTAAACAAAGATCATCATCGCCTTCTTGTCCATCAACACGCGTCCACCTCCGAGATCGCGCCACGCTTATGCCGCCGAGACCCGTTGCCAGGATGCAGTAGCTACCACGCCGCCCCACCTCCTCAAGCACCGCCATACAAGCCAGGTCGAGCTCCCACATGTTGCCTCGAAGGAGGAGAATGACACTAGGGAGCTCCCACATGTTGCCTCGAAGGAGGAGAATGACACTAGGCGCCGCCAACGTCTGACCTAAAACAAATCTAGCGTTTCCCCCGGAGTGATTTGGGCAGGATCACGAACAACATTGCTGACGCCTTCAAAAAGGTTACGACGCCTGCGGGAACCGCCGTTGATGTCTCCGACCGTTACCAGAGCCTTCAAGCAATCCCACTCGCCACCTTGATCCAAACCGGCTTGTCCACCTAGCAGCCCTCCCGCGAACCGCTCAGCCGCAAGGAATTAGGCCCCAGATGCCCGTAACCATTGCGTCAAGACACCTGGAGCTGAGCCACAAGGACGTCCCGGCAGCCAATGAGCTCGCCTTGCTAGACGCCGCGGCTCGCTGCCCCATCACAGGGAGGAGGAGCCCGCCGCAATGCCGCAAAACTCCGAGGGGAAGCAATCGATGAGGGATCACCGTCCTTGCCAAATACCACCGGAAAAAAGGCCGGGGCACCATGTGGCCGCACTCTAGAGATGCAATAGAGGAAGGCCTCGCCGCTGCCATCATCCCCCACCCGAGCTTTGCGGCACTCCGACAGTGGCAACTAGGGTAAGAAGCGGGGGAACGAAAAGCCTCTAGTCAAAACACTTGACCATTCTGAAATAATTTTAAGGACACGTCTAGGGAGCAAACGTGTGCTCCTTGCGCTCCCTGGCAGCCATCCTTTATTAGGTAAGTTTTTGTCCCCCTGTCCAGATTAGGAAAGTCCTCACTCCACTTTTATTCCCGCATGCCGGCGTGCAAACAACTCGGCAAGAAAAGCAGCCGGTCCATCACCCCTCTCCCACGATTGCCTAGATACATCAGGTACCACCTCCCTCACATTATTCCTCCCAGCTCCCTGTGTTGTCCGTCTTCTCCTTTTCCCTCCTCACCCACGCTTTGCCCACATCTTCTTCTCCCCCAAGCAAGAAAGGACAGTGAGTCCTTTTTCCCCTCCAGAAACCTTGAGAACCTACGATGGTGACTGCATTAGGGATTGGGATCTAAGAGTTCTATCAATTTGCATCCAAAAAACAAGATAGAGAACGAACCAGATTGTTGAGAAGAAGCACAAAAGGTCAGTTTTCCTCATTATCTTCCACTGATTTGCACTCCCCCACCCCATCTTGCAGAAGAACCAGGTTCTGTTCCATTCATTTCTTGCATCTTGAAACACATCTAGTTTTTTTATTTGTACCGCACCTGCTTGCATGTGGAAAATTAAATAAACAAAATTGTGTAAGCACCTACTGTGGTTATTTTAAGTACAAACAAAGTGTTTGGTAACAATAACAAAAACAAAAAACCTGATTGCTAGCTGCTGTGTTTTTAAGTTGCTTGTACTATGAACTATGGTTGAATAAACAAAGGTGGCAACTTATATGTTCTGTTTTAAGCAAATCCAATACTACCATGAAGCAACTCATACGAGCTAGTACATGTTTTTTATGACAAAAAAGACACCTGATTTTTTGACTTCAAACTGTAGAACTTGCCAACTGACGACAAAAACAAAAAGGTGCAAAATAAGAAAAAAGTGTTGGAAGAGCAACTCACATACTCTGTTTAAGCAAATCTAGTGCTAATGTGAAGAAACTCCTATGAGCTACTACATGCTACCTGATGACCAAGGAGAAACCTTATTATCGCTAACTGATAAAAGCAAAAAGGGGCAAAGCAAAAAAGAGTTGAAAGTAAGCAACTCATGTACCATGTTTAAGCAAATCCAGTACTATTGCGAAGCAACTCCTATGAGCTACTACATGCTACCTGATCACCAAGGAGAAACCTTATTATCGCTAATTGACAAAAACAAAAAGGTGTATAGCAAAAAAGATGTTGGAAGTCAACAACTCATATACTCTATTTAAAGCAAACCCAGTTCTACCGTGAAGCAACTACTATGAGCTACTACATGCCGGAGAAACCTTATTATCACTAACTGACAAAAACAATAAGGTGCAAAAGCAAAAAAAATGTGTTGGAAATAAGCAACTCATATACTTTATTTAAGCAAATCCAGTGCTATCATGAAGCAACTCCTATGAGCTGCTACATGCTGGAGTGCTATCGTGAAGCAACTCCTATGAGCTACTACATGCTACCTGATGATCAGGGAGAAACCTTATTATCGCTAATTGACAAAAACAAAAAGGTGCATAGCAAAAAAAATGTTGGAAGTAAGCAACTCATATATCTGTTTAAGCAAATCCAGTGCTACCGTGAAGCAACTACTATGAGATACTACATGCTACCAGATGACCAGGAAGAAACCTTATTATCGCTAACAATCATAAACTCTTTTGGCACCTTCGGGACATGAAACATGCGATACTTATTTCAAATATTGTTTATCATCCTAGAAAAAATACAAAAATGCATGCCGATTTTTCATTTTCCCAACTAAAACTATTGTGTCATATGCCAACTAAATGTAGGTGATAAAAAGTGTAAGAGACTATTGGGGTACTTTTAAGCAACAAAGTGGTGGACGTAAGCAAAAAAATGGGATGATACACAACTAAATTCTTGGGGTGGTGGTGGACATTGCCTTGGAGGATTTGGCCGCCAAAAAGATTTAGGTTGGTTGCTTAAACATGCTTAGGACATATTAAAAACTGCTCCATTTCTACTCTTGGGTATCGGTTTTGTAGGTAGGTCCTGTAAAAAATGTCATAGCAGCAAAGAAACTGATCCGCTTTGTTGCTTAAACATGCTTAGGAGTTAGGACATATTAAAAACTGCTCCATTTCTACTCTTGGGTATCAGTTTTGTAGGTAGATCCTGTAAAAAATGTCATAGCAGCAAAGAAACTGATCCAGTTTGTTGCTTAAACATGCTTAGGAGTTAGGACATATTAAAAACTGCTCCATTTCTACTCTTGGGTATTAGTTTTGTAGGTAGATCCTATAAAAAAATGTCATAGGCAACAAACAAATGTAGTGGGTAAAAAAAAAACGAGGTGCTCCCATGCTTCCCCAAGATCCAAATGAAAGCAATTAGTCACAACCATGTAGTAAATTGAAAAATGGAAAAAGTCTCGACGGTTGTAAGTTTTCGATGCAGTTAGTACAAACAGGTAAAACAAGTGTGGGTTCCATCGTCAAAAACTCAACGAATGGACTAAACCACACCAGAATAAAGGACCAACAAAAGGTTGTTCATTAACTAAACTATATCAGGCATCTAGGTGACAAAAGGTTAGGCAAAAAACTGGAATGTCCGTTAACTGAACTACTTTCCTATGCTTATACATTCAATAATGATTGTCTAAATGGCAACATTCAATAGTGATTGTTTAAATGATCCTAGTCCTGGAATAAAATCATGCACCCCGTTTTCAGGCAAAATCTGAAAACCATATCAGCTAACTAATTGACACAGGTTAAGCAATATCACGCACCATGTTGTCATAAAAAATCTGACACATATCAGGCACCCCATTTTCAGGCAAAATCTGAAACCATATCAGGCAACTAATTGACAACAGTTAACAAATTTTAGGTTGTTCGTTAACTAAATTATTTCCCCCAAAAAATGAGCAAAAGAAGATCACGACTCTAGCAACGCATGCCAACATCTCTGGCAACTAACTATCATGTGTGGACAAGTTTTGCACACTTTTGGCTCAAATCATAGACAATTCCATCCCCCACATCTCGAGGGCGGATCTTTAGGCAACTCAAGCCAACATCTCTAGCAAATAACTATCATGCGTTGGTCAAGTTTTGGACACTTACGGCTTAAATCATTGACGATTCTAGCACCCGCATCTCGGGAGCGCATCTTTGGGCAACATACACCAGCATATCTAGCAACTAGCGATCATGTGTTGGGCAAGTTTTGGACACTTTCGGCTCAAACAATAGACAATTCCAACACCCGCATCTCGGGAGCGGATCTTTTGGCAACTCACACCAGCATCTCTAGACACTATCTATCATGTGTTGGGCAAGTTTTGGACACTTTCGGCTCAAATCATTGACGATTACGGCAACGTATCTCGGGAGCGAATCTTTGGGCAACTTAAGCCAACATATCTAGCAACTAGCTATCATGTCTTGGGCAAGTTTTTAACACTTTCGGCTCAAATAATAGACGATTCCAGCACCCGCATCTCGGGAGCGGGTCTTTGGGCAACTTACACCAATATTTCTAGACACTACCTATCATGCATGGGCAAGTTTTGGACACTTACGGCTCAAATCATCGACGATTCCATCCCCCAGAGTGGATCTTTGGGCAACTTACGCCAGCATATCTAGGAACTAGCTATCATGTGTTGGGCAAGTTTGGAGCACTTTCGTCTAAAATCATAGACGGTTCCAGCCCCCACATCACCAAGTCACAAACTAGAAAAAATATATTGTAGGCAACTTTCTGACATTATTAGGAAAGTTAGTGTAGAAATCATTGACGAGAAGAAAGCATGTTTTTTGGCTGAAACTTAATGCACAAAAAGTTATAAATTGATGGCGATGGGGTGAAAGCTAAGGAGCAAGGAGTTGCCAAAGGTGATGGCGTAGATGGGTTGGCCATGTACACGATAACTAATGGGTATGGTACAACCAAAATGGTGGATCGCTTGTTTGGTGAAGCAAATGAAAAGCTATTTCAGTGTGTCAAATTAGTGTATAACAAAATATCTACAAATTTTAGATGATTTAGGCAAGTATATTGTTCATATCGTATTGGAAACAGAAAATTTTGTGCAAAGTAAATCAATTTGTTGCTAAAAATATCTATGGGCAACTCGTGCTAGCATCTCTAGCAACTAACTATAATGCCTTTGACAAGTTTTGAGCGAAATAAAAACCTGCACTATAGGGAGTGGATCTCTGGGCAACTCGCACCAGCATCTCTAGCAACTAACTATCACGCGCCCTTCCTAAATTTCATATGTTAATAGATAGTACTGAGCGGTCAATGATCACACACTCACACATGATACTAATTCAATGACTAACTAAAAATGCAATAACTCTTCCTATGGTCTTGAGAAAACATAAATGACAAGTTTTAATGATGGATGAATGATAATCTACTGAACTTACAAACTTACAACCGTTGGAGCAGTGTTAGCTTACCAAAAGACCAGCCAATCAACTGAATGACCTTTTTTAAGCAATCATCATATGGAATTGAACTCATAGCTTCAGCCACCAGCCCACCACAACCATCTACTCTTCTAGCACTAAACTTACGAACGACTCTCTCATTGTTTGCTGAAGAAATTGGGCAAAATATAACAAAAATCAAACCTACGATGCTAAAAGCTGAATGGTCGGTTCAACTTCAAACTGAATTTCTAGTATACTTTCTGGTCCATATGTCAAAAACTATAGAACTTGCATCACGTCAAAAGAAGAAAAATGATTCAGTATGGCCGTACGAGTGTATGAATTCTTGGTTGCGCAGGAATTGTAATCAAGCAAGTAGAATTACCTAGTGTTGGCAGTAGGACCAGGAGAGCCACAACACATGCCAACAATTTTGATGGGCGTTCAGGTGATCACCATGTTGTTGAACTAGACGACGTTGCCAGGTGACCCGGTTGCAGAAGGTAGGAGAGTTGCACGCCGACGACGCTGAGCCCCATGAGGAGTAGCGGTGCACCAGCAGCGACTTGCATAGTTCCACCACCAGCGGCAGCACTGGCGTGGTGGTGGCGTCCCAGGCAACACGACTGCCACCATCAACAACGACGCCGACGACACCGCTCCAGATCTGATAAAGGGAAGGAGGAAGCAGCGCCAACGCGGCGCCGATACTGCAGCCCTACGGCCGACCGGATCCGCTGCTCGCCGCGCTCGACCGGTAGGTCCGCCTCCCCCCCGACTCCCCGGGCGTCAAGGCCGGCGTGCTCCTCTGCTGAAAAGAAAAGGGGATCGAGGAGGCAGTGGTGCTGCTGCTCCAGCCACACGACATGCTGCTCGCGGCACGACACTGGCTCTCCTCCACTTCTCCTCCTCCGTCGCCGCACGGCCCTGCGGAACCGGCCGCGGATTCGCCGATGACACCTTGCCGGATTTGGGGGAAAATGGGACGGGGAGGAGAAACTGTCGAGAAACAACGAGAGAGTAGTGGCGGGCCCTGGCACCGCCGCTCGCACCCAACGGGCCTCGAACCGACCGGGCAACACCTGAGCGCGTCGTCGCGATCCGACCGCGCGGCACCTGGGGCTGGCGATCGCGATCGCACGGTGCAGAGACGTGTGCGCTCGACACAGCAATCGGGCACAGCTGCACTTTTTAGAATTTAGGTAATTTTAATCCTATTGGTGGGTCCTGCAGTCTAGAATGATCAAGTCAAAGCTGATCGGGCTGAACCACATATGGCAAGCAGGATCCTAAAACTGGTGACACGTCAGCTCCATACCATTACGGTCTAGTTTTGGATGAATTGTGTCCGGTTTGGAAACATGAGGGACAAAATGCCGGAAAAATAACGATGGGGAATCAAACATATACATCGTGTAAGCTTAACGGGTGAAAATTATACTTGTCAGTTAAGAAGGACATGCACATGCAACTGGCCTATTACTGAAATGCTCTCTCCGTTCTTAAATGTTTGTCTTTCTAAATATTTCAAATGGACTACCATATACGGATGTATATAGACATATTTTAGAGTGTAGATTCATTTATTTTGCTTCGTATGTAGTCACTTGTTGAAATATCTAGAAAGATAAATATTTTGGAACTGAGGGAGGGAGTAGAACTCAGCTAGTACTTCTTTAAGTAATACTCCCTCCGTCCGAGAATACTTGTCATCAAAATGGACAAAAAATGATGTATCTAGAACTAAAATACATCTAGATACATCACCTTTTATTCATTTTGATGACAAGTATTTCCGGACGGAGGGAGTAGTACTGGCAAAAAGATAAGGCGATGAAAAGAATGAAACCATGGGCTCCTTTTCAGCCCGGAGCCTGCTTGTGACTTGTGAGCACCCCCGGGTTTTGCTACTCCTATAGTTCTATAGCACTAGTATCCAATGTGTAACACTAGTATAATTATAGAATCGAAGTGTCCCCATTTGCAGAAAGGGTCAGAACCCCTTTTGCCGTTTTAGGTTATAGCACAGCTATTTATGGCATCACCAAATCAAGTCATGTATACCTCATTTGCTCTTGTCAGCTGCAGTGTGCTGTGATGTCTCTCAAGTCTGTTTTAGGACAATACACGCAAATACTACAGTAGTACATACTATCTGAATTCTCAAGACTGTTCTCTCCATCAAGCTCATTCCTTCAGAAGCAAGGGTGCTTTTTCATGTAAGTGATCATCATAGCAGTACCTCGCCTCTTCTTTGTTTCTAACCAAGTATACTACATGGAATTAAGTAGGATACGTAGTGTAATGAGAATGAGAAGTACTAATACTGGATGATAGAAAGATTGGAACCATGGGCTCTTCACAGCCCAGGGCCAGCTTCTGAGCACCCCAGGTTTGCTTCGCCTGTATACTAGGTATCCAACAGATTCGAAGTGCCCCCGTTTGCAGAAAGAGTCAGAAACCATTTTCCGGTTTTAGGTCATCACACAGTTTCCTCCTACTTATAGGCCACACCATTACTACTTATAGCATCACCAGGTTTCCTTCGTTTGCTCTTGTCAGATGCCTGCTCTGTCCAATGTGATGTCTGAAGCAGTTTTAGGCCATCACATGCATACGATGTCTGATCACCTGTTGTCTCCTCCGACTGCATTTCTTCAGAATCAGGAAACCTGTAAGTGTTCCTCGTCCCTTCCTTTTTTACCACTGCGTGGAGTAACCAAATCTTGCACAAAGCCCATGGCTTCTGAATGTGCATTTCTTCAGAAGCAGGAATCTGTAAGTATTCCTTGTCTTTTTTTCCATGTAAGTGATCATTCATCGGTACCTCATATCTTCTTCTTCTTTTTTTACTATGTGTAGGAAATCTTTCTTTTATGGGACCTGTGGAGTAACAAAATCTTGCACAAAGTCTATGCCTTCTCAATGTGCATGTAATTCATAACCAAATCCAGATATTTTAGTACCGTGGAATTTGATAGAAAAATAAACTGCAACGACAATCCTTGGTTAGGGAGAAATTTAGAGCTATCGGCGCAGTCAGATAGTTGCATTAGGACAGCGCTACTTCAAGGAAGGTGATTTTTCGAAAAGGAGGAATATCCCCGGCCTCTGCATCTCATGGTGCACGCAGCCATTCTATTAAAAAATGGTCCAGGTTCAAAACAAGGTCTCAAACAATATGACGATAGTGGAAAATTTTGTAAAAATTTCTTTCTTGTAGTGATCCTGCAATTTCTGTGCCAGAAGAGCTTGTGAGGATCTGTAGAACAAAATAAAAAGTAATAATCACCAGGAGGGCTGGAGATTCTGATAAGAGGATGTTCCTTAGGATATTTCCAGTGTCTAGATAGTGGAAGACAGGTGCAAGTACCCATCACTATCTGAACAGTTAAACCCAGACAATTCTTTCTTTTGATAAGAACTATATATGGCATGTCCAATCTATATATGAAGAATCATGAACCTTAAAACAGGGGCATCATACCACAAATCGTTCGCTCACCGGAATCGGCGCCGCTAGTAGTTTTCTGTAGGGTAGGATTAGGTACCATGTAGGGGGTCTGAATTATATTGGCAATGAACACAACTTGCAGGTACAATAATGCCAAAGTATTCAGACCGTAGCAACTTGCATGGTATTTAAATTTTCTTTCCTGTAAGGGACAACTAGCATATATTTGCATTAGCGTGCCCTTCCACCTATGAATCTATCTTTGCTTGAGAATCCTGCAACTTAAATGAAATTGGATTGTAGTGAGTCGCTGTCATGCCCATATTGCGACAAGAATTATAATAGCGAGATGTGCAAATTGCAGCCTAAAATAGGAACTAGGAGTACAATTCAGCAGCTTATAAAAACCAACCGTAGCCCCTAGGTTCCCACCGGAGTGCGAAGCGGTTTTCGCATCAGTTGGGAAACTACCCCGGCAAAATCATGGCTAAAGGATACAAAATTATTTGCATGATGTGGCGCGACATGCGTTTTCTGAACTCACATGTGTGATAATTTGGCGTATCCGGCATAGTCCCCAAAAACCGTTTAATTTTTCTGCGACATTTAGACATACTAGCGTGTATTCTATGCATTGCTATGGGAAAAAATGAAGTATATACCTGTCAAAATTATCATTTTGTCATTTGTGCTAGATTGAATCATATATGATATCGTTTGTGCCAGATCAAACCATGCATACATGCCCATTCTTGTCCGATCTTATACAGGATCCGACGTGAGTTCGGACCACCACCACAGATTGACATCTTTATAGTAGGTAAGGATCAACTACAGAATGTAGCGAAGTAGCGAGCACATCCAGAATTGTACAGCTTAACTGAATTCAGCAAATTGCCATCTTAATGCATAATCCAGCTCATGAGAGGATGAGTAGGTGACACATACACGCAAGAGAAGAAGTGAAGATTTCTAAGGTGAAAGGGTGGCTGTTAGTTCTGTAGTGGATGATAGATGTATAACTTCTGTAGTTTTATGTTTGCCTGAGCATGGGCTGTGGAGAATTGCATGTTATCAGAGGGCGACGTGGCTCCCCTGTGATGTAAACTGAACCTGAGACTGTGTGTGATCACCATGAAAACTGAAAATCAGTGATGATTGAGTCCGAGGATGAACGGAGCACCACCAAAGGTTGAAGTCTTTATAATTATTAAACCCTTATATTAAGTAAAGATCAACTGCCCAATGTAGCAAATACACCGCCCAGTGTTCTTAACTGAATTCAGCAAATTACAATATTTATTACATAATCCAACTCAACATGACAGGATGAGTTGGTGACTCATACACACAAGATAACCAGGTTCACAAGCTTATTTGGCATTAACAATCACAAGCACAAGCATAGACGGCACTGCCGACATGATCAACTCGTAGGGCTATTGACTAACAGTACCAAAGACTAGTACAAATCATGACAGAGTACAATACAGTTTGGTACCAGCAGTACAGTAGAATACAGTAGGGTCTGACTGACGAACAATAAACTCAAACAGTAGAATACATTTCCATCCGCATTCATCAAGCAAGCAATCATGCAGTAGCAATGCATCACCTGCACCCTTCCTTGGTTCCTGGGCATGAATCAGAATCTGGTCTGAGCAAAGGTTCTGTGCACGAATATTTACAAGGAACTAGGATGCCAGATGGAGATTCTTACGATCGATCGAGCGCATCACACGGAAAACGTCAGAAAATGGCGCTGTCCATGGGGAACTCGTCGAAGCTCCAGAGGCTAACGCCGTCCATGCCGCCGTCCACACCGCGGGCATCCTGGATGACAGCGTCTCCGGCGAAGAGGCTGTCCATGGATTCGTACGGGAACATCATGAGCGGATCGAACCCAAGCTCGTCGGCGAACCCCAGCATGGCGCTGCCACCGCTCCCCTCCGACGAGTCCTCGTCGACCCTCGGCATCTTGTCGGCGAAGGAGCTTGCCATGACAGTCGGTAGTGCGGTGACAGCAGTTGTCAGGTCGACAAGGGCGTCGATGTCGAAAGACTCCATCAGCTCGGGCTTGACCATCATAGAGTCCTGCTCCGGCTGTGCGCGTGCTGCTCCGGTGGAAGAGTACGCCGTCGTCCGCGCAGGGGGGCACTGCGGTTTCTGCGCTGTTCTACGGCTGGCGCGGCGCGGGCGCGCCCCGGCCCTCGCCGCGTCGGGGAAGTTGACCTTGGCCTTGCTGCCCCGGAGGCGACGGGCGGCGACGTCGTAGGCCCGGGCGGCATCGTCGGCCGTGTCGAAGGTGCCGAGCCAGACGCGGGTGCCCTTGTGCGGGTCGCGGATCTCCGCCGCCCACTTGCCCCACTGGCGCTGCCGGATGCCGTGGAGGGGGCGGACGCTCTTCTTCTTGCTCGCCGCCGGCACCGCGCGGCGGCCACCATCGTAGGCCGCAAAACGAATCTCGTCAGTCCATCATCCAGATTTCCGACCTAAGTAAGTACGTAAACCCAAGAACTAACGCCGATGAACATTCTTTCATGATTGAGAGTTGCCCCACCCGGGGAGAACGCAGGCCTGGATGCGAAAACGACATGGTCGTCGCCGTCCTCCTCCGCCTGCAGGTCCAAGTCGTCATCGAAGTTCTCGAAGGCGGCCTCGAAGTCGTCGACATCGGCGACGCTGCCGTACTTATGCTCTTGCCGGCCTTCTTTGGCGAGGCCCGGCCCGCGGCCACCTGCTTCGAGGCACGGCCCGCCGACGGCGGGATCAGCTCCGCTAGGATGGCGCCGCCGCACATTGTTTTCTCTTTCTGTCTGGCGCTTTTTATTTCACGTCTTGTGTTGGTCACGGAGAGAGGGAAATTCAGCTACTTTTTATAGCACAAGCAAGCTGACGATCCCGTCGTGTGGTTGGCACGGAACCGGTACATCGGACGACGTCCTTGGCAGCTGACGTGGCGTCACATGATGCCAGATGGCAGGAACACAACGGCCAGCTCCCGGATGACATGGCACATCTACGTGCCAACTAGCAAGGAGCCATGTGGCAGGGCATGCACTTTTTCTTGCCGTCTTCTGTCTAAAAAGGCAACGTTATCGTGGCTGCAACCTGCGAATGAACCTCCCTCTGCCTCTAGCAATGTTGGAGGTTGATCAATGACCCGCATTCTTTGGTTGCGAGAGTTCTCAAGGCAAAATATTACCCAAATGGTTCCCTTATTGATGCTACACCAAAAAAGGGGTCGTCCTTCACATGGCAAAGTATCTTGAAGGGGTTGGAAACTTTCAAGAAAGGATACATTTGGAGGATTGGGACTGGTGAACATGTTAATATATGGACGAATCCATGGATTCCCTCTAGTCCGGATAGAATGGTGATATCACCAAGGGGGCAAACGATCCTAACCAAAGTTTGTGAATTAATCGATACGGCTAATAGTACGTGGGATGAGGCGCTAATAACAAGTATATTCAATCCAGTGGATGCCAGCAGAATTATTCAGATTCCACTACACTTGCATGGTTTTGATGACTTTGTGGCATGGCACCCGAATAGGACAGGTATTTTCTCAGTAAAGAGTGCATATCATATGCAGTGGATGCATAGTTTTCGGGCGCATGCAAATACGATGGGACACCCTGGTGGCTCTACCCCCGGGCGGTGTGGAATAATCTCTGGAAACTTCAAATTTCACGTAAAGTACAGATTTTTTGTTGGCGAGCACTGCGAGGAGTTATCCCACCAAGAGCTATACTTACTAACAGGCACATTGGTTCCAATGGTGCTTGTCCTATCTGTCATCAAGGGGCCGAGGATATCCGTCATTTAATGTTTTTGTGCACGAATGCACGACACTTGTGGACGAAGCTCGGCATCACAAATATCATCGACCAAGCGATCTAGGTTGATAGATTGGGGTCTGCGATCTTGGAATTTATCTTATCATTGCCGGACCAGCAGCTTGAGATGCACCCAATACTTAACTTCAAACAAGTAATAACTGTTGGGGGCTGGTACCTTTGGTGGATCCGTAGAAAAGTGACGCACAGTGAATCAATTCCTCCCCCTTGGAGGTGGGCACTCTCTGTGTTATCAATCTCAAGCAACCATCATAGGGCTACATCGTTGGTGAGAAATCCCCCTGAAGCAAAGTGGTGTAAGCCGGACCCTCGGTTCATTAAGTTAAATGTTGATGCGGCGTACTATTTAGACGAAGGGGTAGGTGCTACGGCGGCTATCCTGCGTGATGACAAAGGTAATTTTTTGGGAGCCCAATGCAAGTCTATACCTATCGCGGTGGATGCAATAACAACAGAAGCGTTGGCCATGCGAGACGGGCTGATTTTTGCTAACTCCTTTGGGTGTAACCGGGTAGAAGCTGAATCAGATTCTTTGCAAGTAATCAATTATTATGATGGACAAACAATATGATGGGACTCGGGGGCGGCTATATTCGCAGAATGTGTGGACACTAGTACTTCAATCGGGAAGGTCGTTTATAAGTATTGTTATAGATCTTGTAATCAAGCGGCTCATGTGCTAGCTCATTTCAGTTACTGTAATAAGACTTTATTTAGTTGGTTGGACGAGCCCCCTGACTTTATTGTCAGTAAGCTCGTAGACGATGTAAACATTATTTAAGTTTTAATAAAGCTAGCCATGATGGCCTTCCCTCAAAAAAAAAGCATCTCCTAGTACCAATTACTCACTCCACACAATTTGGGGGCATGGATCGCTCGACTTTTTCCTGATTCATGAACTTGCTAGCCACTTGGCTTGGATGCTCTAGTGACCGAGCTTGGATCCACGAAAGGACGGCCACTTGTATTAAAAAACTTTGGACGACAGTTAGTTGGGCCTAATTGATACTTCCTCCGTCAAAATAAGTGTCTCAAAAATTGTACTCCCTTTGGTTAGAAAAAAAGTGTCGTAGATTCGAGACTTTTTTTTTAGATTGGAGGGAGTACTGGAGTTAAGCCACTTATTTCAGGATGGAGGGAGTATTATTGATTGATTACTTGAGCAATGACATCACGCCGTCTAAAATAGCAATAATCAGGTAGTATTATTTTCAGTAGGCATCCTAGCTAAACTTAGTTTAAGGTCGATCGGCGATGCAGATCAACAACAGCTAAAAGATCTACTACTAGGAAAGATGAGGCGGCTACAACGTTATCCACCTAGTGACTTTAATTTGTCTAAGCATGCATCTCCTTCGTAACACACTTGTCTCTAATCATGCATGGAATGCTTCTTTAATTCAAAGGATTTTCAACAACAACAACAACAATAATCACAAGTCTTGGTTTGTTCTATTTGTAAAATTAATCAAATAATTCGTTTATTTTGCATGTGAGGTTTTAGAAACAATGACTATTGCGTGCAAATACAAACATAACGCGCACTGAACACTCGAGTCATGGAGTTTTATGATTGAAAAAAGAATCATCATAGTCTCAAAGACACCTCACTTTAAACCGCTTAAACAAGACACGGAGCATCAAACATAGGGTGTGATCAGCTTGGGCTACAACCTCCCTCCTAAATATTCAAACAATGGTTGGCTCTATACTTGAGATATCTAACATATGAAATCAAACTTCCACTTGAAAAGTAACCGGCGATGTGAGAAGTCAAACTGGCAAGTTCTACAACAAAATTAACTTAGGACACGATTTTGTGCCCCTTTACTGCAAGGTTGTAGCCCCTCCGATTGGAAAAGAATGTTGTGGCTTTGAACTAAGGTTGAGACACTTTTTTTTTTGAATTGGAGGAAGTACTGAAGTTGAGTCACTTATTTTGAGACGGAGGGAGTATTATTGATGAGTATTATTGATTGATTACTTGAGCAATGAGGTACAACAATAATCAAGTAGTATTAGTTTCAGTAGGCACCCTAGCTAAACTTAGTTTAAGGTCGATCGGCGAGGCAGATCAACAACAGCTAAAAGATCTACTACTAGGAAAGATGAGGCGGCTACAGCGTTATCCACCTAGTGACTTTAATTTGTCTAAGCATGCATCTTCTTAGTAACACACTTGTCTCTAATCATGCATGGGATGCTTCTTTAATTCGAAGGATTTTCAACAACAGCAGCAATAATCATAAGTCTTGGTTTGTTCTATTTGTAAAATTAATCAAATGATCCATTTATTTTGCATGTGAGTTTTTAGAGACGATGACTATTGCGCGCAAATACACACATAACGTGTACTGAACACTCGAGTCACGGAGTTTTATGATTGAAAAAAGAATCATCATAGTCTCATAGACACCTCACTTTTAACATGTCTCACGTTGAAAAATAAACCGCCTAAACGAGACACGGAGCATCAAACATTGGGTGTGATCGGCTTGGGCTACAACCTCCCTCCTAAACATTCAAACAATGGTTGGTTCTGTACTTGAGATATCCAACATTTTTTTTTTCGAAAAGGAGGGTTCGCCCCAGCCTCTGCATCAGAACGATACATACGGCCATGGAGATATCCAACATATGGTATCCACTTCCACTTGAAAAGTAACCGACGATGTGAGAAGTCGAGCTGACAAATTCTACAACGAGTTAACTTAGGACACGATTTTGCGCCCTTTTACTGCAAGGGTTGTTTTACATGCCATTGAGGGTGAAAGTTTGTCATGTCAGTTTTAAAGCTTTGGCTGGAGTTTATGCTTTCTTGAGCTTCCTCTTTACATTCTTGAGCCAGCCAAAACTTTGCCATCCAATTAACATGGCTAGGGTTTTGCCCGATATGCTTGCAGAACAAGCATAATTTTTTCTTTTAGAAAAGGAGGATGACCCCCGGCCTCTGCATCTGGGAGATGCATACGGCCATTTTATTAATTATTCTTACAAGACCTTACAAAGCCATACAACAGCAAGATTAAAGCCACCGTCTAAACAACAATTGTCGCTACACCTATCCAATTGATGAAGGGGCGCAGATAGTCTGGGTCTAATACAAAACAGACATCGCAGCCAAACCTAAACATCTAAGACCTGAGGTCCCAACCAGGACGCCTGCCGGGTATGGGGCACCTACCAGTCTGGCGCACTCCTCAACCAGGACGCCTGCCGGGTATGAGGCCGCCGCAGCCACCTGCCAACAATCCATCTTCAGAGTTGTACTGTTGCATGTGCCGTGCCAGGTCTCTCTGCCATCGACGCCACCATGATGCCCGACAGCGTCCTCCTCCTGCGAAACATATATGTATGTTAGTAAGATGTTCATTTGTAGCTAGTTACATTTGTGTAAACTACAACGAACTTTTTAAGTATTTACATTACATAATGGACGACCAACGAGAGCATCACCGCCATATCATTAGTTAGTACTGTTTTCTACCTATTCCATGGCAGTGTCACTGCTGCGATATCAGTCAAACATTCACTCCCAAGATAGCCAGAGATACAAGTCCCCATGAAATCACGACAGTGAACAGTGTCAACTCGGAGATAAGAGCCCTGTGAAACCACGACAATCAACAGTGTCGATCCAAAGTTAAGAGCCCTGTAAAAACGCAGCAGGAAATCGCTCTCTGTCACCAGCGTGGATATCTTGGTTCCCCGGACGGAGGATAACCACAACCCAGTGGTATATCCCTATATACCTCTTGCACTTAGGCATGGGTGCAACTTGTACAATTTTAGAAAAAGATTGCAAGGTCGGATTCGGAGCAGGCTGGCAGGAGTAAATTTACCTTTCTGAGAAAGGCAGCAGTAATTAAACATAGTCAAGTGGCCAAGTGACAAGTGCATGCGATGCGAAGCACCCGTCCCAGTCGATCTTCACACGGAGACAGAGCTGTGTCCGGTGTTGCAAGTTGTTTTTATAACGCTACTTTCAAGTATCTTGGGTACGTGGAAAATAACCTGCACGGTGCATGTATGTAGGTGTTTTTTTTTTTTGCGAATATGTATGTACTCCCTCCGTTACAAAATAGATGATTCAACTTTGTATTAATTTTAGTAGATGAGTAGGTGTGTTGACTATGATTCGCTCGACCGATCCGCCTGTGGACGTCTGATGAGAGAGAATAAAAAAAGCTCTTAGATCTTCGTGGATTTGTTCTGCTAAAAAGTGATCGTATCAAAAATCTTTGTTGAGGAAATCGTTAACTGGTAGCTGCTCGGTTGGCTGGTGAGTAGGGGATTAATCGGCTAATCGACAAGTTAATCGGCCATTTAATCAATTAATCGGACGATTTATCGGTTTATAGGCTACTCGGTGACCCTACGAGTAGGGATTAATCGGCAAGTTAACTGGTTAATCGGATGAATTCTTGAACAGGGTCAAAAATAAAGTTGCTCATAGTCTAACTAATTTAGCAAACGCTGGAGGTAGCACCGCATGTAGACTGCATCGTGTTTCAGACAGTGTTAAGAAGATTGTATTAGCATACCGTAACACTATTTCTAATAAATAAATACCCACTATTTTCAATAAAAGTATACATGTGTTGACAGCTAGCTAGCTATGTGCTAGCCAGGAATCGGCGGCACAACGCCGTGTGGCCAACACGCTCTGCACTCCATAAGGCTGGTCGTAATGGGAGTATCATAAGTTGTATCATATATATCAACTAGACTTTTAAAATAATGTGGCACATAATTAAATAAGAAAAAAGAAAATGTAGTATCATATTATGATACCGTACTACATTATCATCTAAAGTAGCGCAGAAGAGTAGATACGCACTACATTCTAGATTTTTGCTAAAAAAGTTAGGCGCACTATAAGACGGAATGGAGGGAGTATCATCACTAGTAGAAAAGGGGGCAATGACCCAGGCCAGTTCAGCCCATTAGTCCCGGTTCAATCCAGAACCGGGACCAATGGAGCTATTTGCCCCGGTTCGTGAGCCCAGGGGCCGGCAGCCACGTGGGTCATTGGTCCCTGCTCATCCGGACCTTTTGGTCCCGGTTGGTGGACGAACCCAGGACCAATGGGCCTAACTGGCCAACCATTATTGGTCGGTTGGTGGCATGAAAGCGGACCAAAGGCTTCCCTTTAGTCCGGTTCATGCCACCAACCGGGCTAATGGTGTCTATATATAGCCCCTCACAAGAGCGAGCACACCGCCTGCTTTTTACGGCCGAGGGGGAAAGGGCTTGGTGGTGCTCTAGCTCACCTCCTATGCACACAAGGTGTTCGATGGAATGCCCGAACCACACTACTTAAGGTTTCTCCTCTCCAAGCTCGACCGCCAAGCTCCATTTTCCTCAATATTTATCTAGGTTTAGCGGTCCATCACGCCCCGTCCCCGTCTTCATCGCCGTCGATCACCCGCGCCGATCTCATCGCCCGGCACCACCGTGGTGAGCCTCTTGTTGTTATCTTCTTTCCGAAAGGAAAAATATTCTTACTTGTATGTTTAGATAGATACTTGTATTATTATCTTACTTTTATTATTGCATCTTATATAGTGCGATGGTTTTGGTATCCGCCCCCGTCGGCCCTCGTCTGTCTATGATTCGGATGTGGTATATATTATCTTTTCATAACTATTGGTTCATTTATTGTTTATGAAAATTATGCCGACCAACGTGACATAGATTTTATTTATCTAGGAGGTTGTTGAACCGAAATTCCAACCGACCCTATTGTCGAGAGGTTAAATTTAGTTGAAGAAGAAAACAATTTCTTGAAGGAAAAAATAAAAAAACTTGAGGAGGAGAAGATGATATTGGAGTTGCATGTTGCGGATGTCGTTGATGATCACAAGATCAAGATGGATGCAATGCGCTTGAAGATTAGAAAAATTACAAAATATGCCATTCATACCGAGGCTTGGTATCATTATGCCGTTGGATCAGTTGTTACCTTGGTTGCGATTATGATCGCATTTGTTTTCGCATTGAAATGTTTTACATAGTTTCAATGTATGGTTTAATTAATTTAGATGCTCTGCAGAGCTTTATGTTGTTAGATGAGAACTATGTATGTACTTTGGTTTTTATGTGATGATGAACTTCTATTAATTTGATCACTTAATTATCTATTCATGATGTTCTGTAATGATTTTTGACATACTTAATTATATATAATGCACGCAGATGAACCGGCAATGGATGTACGGTGACATACACACCTCCGAGTACACTAAAGGCGTGCATGATTTTCTCGAAGTGGCTGAGGCAAACAAGCAGAATGGTTTTATGTGTTGTCCATGCCCTATATGTGGGAATACGAAGTCTTACTCTGACCGGAAAATCCTTCACACCCACCTACTTTACAAGGGTTTCATGCCACACTATAATGTTTGGACAAGGCACAGAGAAATAGGGGTTATGATGGAAGACGGTGAAGAAAAAGAGTACGATGACAACTATGTGCCCCGAATACGGTGATGCTTGAACATCAAGAGGAAGCAGACGATGTGCACTATGGTGTCAAGAACGGGCGAAGCTGAAGATCAACAGAACCAGACGATGTGCCTGATGATGATGATCTCCATCGGGTCATTGTCGTTGCAAGGACGCAATGCGAAAGTCAAAAGGAGAAGCTGAAGTTCGATCGCATGTTAGAGGATCACAAAAAAGGGTTGCACCCCAATTGCGAAGATGACAACACAAAGCTCGCATCAGACTTTGGAATTGCTGCGATGGAAGGCAGAGAATGTTGTGCCTGATAAAGGATTTGAGAAGCTACTGCAAATAATGAAGAAGAAGCTTCCAAAGGATAACGAATTGCCCGACAGTACATACGCAACAAAGAAGGTCGTATGCCCTCTAGGATTGGAGGTGGAGAAGGTACATGCATGCCCTAATGACTGCATCCTCTACCGCGGTGCATACAAGGATCTGAACGCATGCCCGGTATGCGGTGCATTGCGGTATAAGATCAGACGAGATGACCATGGTGATGTTGACGGCGAGCCTACCAGGAAGAGGGTTCATGCAAAGGTGATGTGGTATGCTCCTATAATACCACGGTTGAAATGTCTGTTCAGAAACGGAGAGCATGCCAAGTTGATGCGATGGCACAGTGAGGACCGTAAGAAAGACGGGAAGTTGAGAGCACCCACTGACGGGTCGCAGTGGAGAAAAATCGAGAGAAAGTAATGGGATGAGTTTGCGAAGGACCCAAGGAACGTATGGTTTGCTTTAAGCGCATATTGAATTAATCCTTTCGGGAGCGAGCAGCAATCACAACACCTGGCCCGTGACTATGTATGTATAACCTTCCTCCTTGGATGTGCATGAAGCGGAAGTTCATTATGATGCCAGTTCTCATCCAAGGCCCTAAGCAACCCGGCAACGACATTGATGTGTACCTAAGGCCATTAGTTGAAGAACTTTTACAGCTGTGGAACGGAAACGGTGTACGTACGTGGGATGAGCACAAAAGGAGGAATTTCACCTAAAGGCGTTGCTGTTCGTGACTATCAACGATTGGCCCGCTCTCGATAACCTTTCGTGACGGACAAACAAGGGATACCACGCCGCATACGCCTTTGTTTACTTGACACCGATAGTATATACCGAAGCTGCGGGAAGAATGTGTACCTAGACCATCGTCGATTTCTTCCGACCAACCATCAATGTCGAAAGAAAGGCAAGCATTTCAAAGGCGAGGCAGATCACGGAAGAAGCCCACCATGCGTGCGGTGATCACGCATTTGCTATGGTCAATGATTTACACGTAATCTTTGGAAAGGGTCCCGCGGACTAGCTGTTCCGAATGACGCCGAGAATCACGCACCCATGTGGAAGAAGAAATCTATATTTTGGGACCTACCACCTAGAGGTCCGCTCTTCGATCGACGTGATGCACGTGACGAAGAACCTTTGCGTGAACCTGCTAGGCTTCTTGGCCGTGTATGGGAAGACAAAAGATACACCTGAGGCACGAGAGGACCTGCAACGCTTGCACGAAAAGAGGGCATGCCTCCGAAGCAAAGATGAAGGTCCCGCCAGCCACGCTCTTACGAAAGAAGAGATAGAAATCTTCTTGAATGCCTGCTCAAGATGAAGGTCCCGACCGCTTCTCGTCGAATATAAAGGGAATAATAAATATGCCAAGGAAAAGTTCCGAACCTAAAGTCTCATGATCGCCACGTGATTATGACGCAATCGCTGCTTCCGGTTGCATTGAGGGGGCTTCTACCGAAAATGTCCGATTAGTCATTGTGAAGCGTGTGCATTCCTCAATGCAATATCTCGTAAGGTGATCGATCCAGAAATCGTACCAACGCTAAGGAGTGATGTGGCGCAATGTCTTGTCGGGCTTCGAGCTGGTGTTCCCACCATCCTTCTTCAATATCATGACGCCGTCCTAGTTCATCTAGTCGACGAGATTGTCATTACGGGGCCCGTATTTCTACACAATATGTACCCCTTTGAGAGGTTCATGGGAGTCCTAAAGAAATATGTTCAGAATCACGCTAGGCCGGAAGGAAGCATCTCCATGGGCCATCAAGCGAGAGGATGTCATCGGGTTTTGTGTTGACTTCATTCCTGGCCTTAAGAAGATAGGTCTCCCTAAATCGCGGTATGAGGGGAGACTGACCGAAAAGGCACGCTTGGAAGGGACTCAATAATATGCAGGGACGGATATTCTTGGTCTCAAGCACACTACACAGTTCTCTGAGAACTCTACCTTGGTGACCCCGTATGTCGATGAACACAAGAACGATCTGCGCTCCAAACACCCGGAGGCAAAGGTCGACGATCGGATTACATGTGAACACATCAGACTTTCAGCGGTTGGTTGGAAACACGTCTCGGAGGTGACAAGCACTGTTTGTGATGAGCTGTACTTGTTGTCCAGGGGACCATCTTCGACTGTAATGATTTGGAAAGGATATGAGATAAATGGGAATACATTTTACACGATTGACCAAGATGAAAAGAGCACCAACCAAAACAGCGGTGTCCGCTTTGATGCAGCAAACCGGCGGAAATGACACATATTATGGTTACATAGTAGACATATGGGAACTCGACTACGGAGTAGATTTTAAGGTCCCTTTGTTTAAGTGCAACTGGGTCAATCTGTCAGAGTATGGGTGCAGGTAGACCCACAAAGACGGAATGACAATAGTGGATCTGAAAAATCTTGGGTACACCGACGAACCGTTCGTCCTAGCTAATGATGTGGCACCGTTATCTATGTGAAGGACATGTCTACCGGACCAAGGAAAAGAAAAGATAAGGAAGCGAATACATCATACAATGAGCCAAAGCGCCACATAGTTCTTTCGGAAAAAGGGACATCCCAGGAGTGGAGGGCAAGATGACATGTCTGAAGAGTATGAAAAGTTTCATGAAATTCCCCCCTTCAAAGTCAAGGCTGACCCAAGCATCCTGATAAACGATGAAGATTATCGATGGTTACGGCGCAATAAGCAAACGACATAAGCGAAGAAAAAGTAAAGACTTTCTCCCGCAATTATTATGATGATACCATGTCAACTTTGTAACAGACGAGTATGATACCATTGTCCGTCTTGTACATGCACATGCTATGCCAACTTTTTCAGAGTTCATTTGAAAACTATGAATTTGAAAACCTCGCCAACCGAAGGGCGCTCACACCGGTTTATAAGCCCGTCCCACGCCTTGTTGAGCTCACAAACTTGTGATTCACACAAATTTCAAAGAATTCAAATTTTATAAAACTAATGGCACAAACAGAAAGTTTATAATTGTTCTAAAACAAATGGCACTAACAGAAAGTTTATAATTTTGCTGACCTAAAAGAAAAAAGAATTAAAAAATAAAGCAAAAAACCAAAAGAAAATAAATAATGCAGAAAACAAAACAAAAAAACTTGAAAAAAAATAGCAACAATAAGTATTTTGTTGTAAGTAGAAACAAAATATAATAGATAAAGCAACAAAGAAAACAAAAAAAGTGTTTTCAAATTTTAAAACTAATGGCACTAACAGAAAGTTTATATTTTTTCTAAAACTAAAAGCACTAACAGAAAGTTTATAATTTCGCTGACCTAAAAGCAAAAAAAATTAAAAAATAAAGCAAAAAACCAAAAGAAAATAAATAATGCAGAAAACAAAACAAAAAAACTTGAAAAAAAATAAAATAGCAACAATAAATATTTTGTCGTAAGTAGAAACAAAATAAAATAAATAAAGCAACAAAGAAAACAAAAAAAGTGTTTTCAAATTTTAAAACTAATGGCACTAACAGAAAGTTTATAATTTTTCTAAAACTAAAAGCAAAAAGAAATAAAAAATAAAGCAAAAAAAGTGCCACCTACTGGGCCCCCACGGCCTGAATACGACTAGAAACCCTATGGGCCAGGATTCAGGCCCGCGGAAGGCCCAGTAGGCCCACAGGCACAGATTGCAGAGTTAGGCCCGAAAGCCTGCTTTAGAGAGGAGCTCGACAGGGAAGGCGCACCGCACCTTATAAACAGGTGCGGCTCCCTCTCAACTAGCGAGGTGGGACTAAACTTTGGGCGCGGGGCTGCAGAAGGCCTTTGGTCTCGGTTGGTGGCACCAACCGGGACTGAAGGGTGCATTGGTCCCGGTTGGTGCCACGAATCGACCAATGCCCTTTAGTCCCGGTTGGTGCCACCAACCGACCAAAGGCCGCTTCCCGCCTTTGGGCTGTTGAAATTGGCCTTTGGTCCCGGTTCATGGCACCAACCGACTAAAGGGGGCATTAGTCCTGGTTTGTGCCACGAACCGGGACCAAAGGCTTTTCTATATAAGCAAACACTTAGCATTTTTTCAGATTTCATCACCAGTTGCAGCCCGACGGCGCCGACCTCCTCGACACCGCCAGGCTGCCCCGCCGCCGTCGCCGTCGCCCGTGCCCCCGAGCCCACGCCGACGCCGTCCGCCGCCTCGAGCTCACGCCGTCGCCGCCGCGCCTGCACCACGCCCGACGCCGCCGCCTGCGTCTGCCGCCACCATCATCGCCGCCCGCCCATCGTTGTTGCCCCCATTGCTGCGCCACCCAGCGCCGTCGCTGTCCGCCTCACGCGCCGCCCGCCGACGCCTGGCCTCCACCGCTGCCCCGACCTCGCTGCCTCGACGCCATCACTGCGTCGCCTCGATTCGGCCGGCGACCTCGACCCCTCCAGCTGTGAGCCCCTGCCTCCTCCCTTTCCTTCTCATTGCCGTCCCTACGCCATCCGTAAGCGCCACCGCCAACCATCGCCGCTGCCGCCACCACCGCGGCCTATTTTTCATTTTTTATTAAGATGTATGTATAATGCTCTGTATATTCTCTGTATATGTTGTATAATGTATGTTTTTTTAGTTTAATTTTTTTCATATATATATATATAAAATGTATGTGTATGTATGTGGCTATATGTTTTTGTTCATATGTTGCAATATGTTATTTTATTTTTATTAGTTTATTTTTTTGTTCATATGTGATGTATATGTGTATGTGGCTATAATGTATGTGTGTATGTGATGTATGTGATGTTTTTTGGTTCATAGAAAGTTTTTGTTCATATATAGATAGTTACAATTTTAGAAAAGTTTTATATATGCAAAAGTTACAATTTTAAAAAGAAGGATAGGAAAGAACAAAATATAAGAAGAGGAAAGAAAGAAGAATAGGAGAGGAAAAGAAGAGGAGAAATAAGTAACAAGAACAAAAAAGAAGAACAAGAGCGGAGAAGACCAAAGGAACCGTGGAGAGGAAGAGAAAATAGAATTCTATTTTCTCTTCTTCTCCACTATTCCTTTCTTCTTCTCCTCTTTTTTTCTTCTTTTTTTTCTTCGATCTTCTCCTCTAGCTATTCCTTTCTTCTTCTCCTCTTTTTTCTTCTTCTACTTCTTCTTAATTTTTATCGTGAACGAGGGTGTCGAGGATCGCTGAGGGATCGAGGGTCAGGAACTAGGGTAGAGGGTCGAGGGTCGTTAAGGGGTCAAGGGTCGAGGGTTTCTGTGGTCGAGGTTCGAGGGTTCTATAGGGTCGAGGGTTCGAGGTCGTCTAGGGTCGAGGGTTCGAGGTCGTCGAGGGTTTGAGGGTCGAGAGAGGTTTCCTAGTGTCAAAGTATTGAAGAAATCCATGGCTTCATCATTAGCGGAAGTAACCAGGGCATGATGGTACGAAGTCCTCAAAGTTGATACGGAATGGAGTCCGGATAGGATAATTTGCCTTTTTGTACGAATTTCAGCAAAGGCCTTCCAAATAACGATATTCGGAAGGTTCTTGCTGAACTTTGTACCAAAAAGCGATTATCCTATCTGGGACTCCGTTCCAAAATAACTTTGGAGAGCTTCGTACCATCATGCACCTGCATTTTCGCCTAATGATGAAGACATGGTTTTGTTGAATCCTTTGACACTAGGCAACCTCCCGACCGCCGACGATCCTCGACCCTTGACCTCGACACCGGGCGATCCTCGACCTTGACCTCGACCTCGGCGATCCTCGACCCCTTGATAAAAAAAGAAGAGGAAGAAAAAAGAGGAGAAGAAAGAATAGAGGAGTTCTTCTCCTCTTTTTTCTTCTTCTTCCTCTTTTTATCGTGAACGAGAGTCGTCGAGGGCACGAGCGGTAGAGGAAACCCTAATTAAATAGCAAGTATCGCCGGTGTGAGATACATGTGGTCGTCGGTGTCGGACACTACATCACGTCCCACAAGTGACGCTGGCGTCGATGCCCACGTCACTTGTGGGACATAGATGTAGTGTCGTTGTTGTTGTTGTCGATATACCCTCCCGATAGCTTCAACACGTGGGGGGTCGATATTACCCCTCCTTGAAGCGTTCTCGAGGCCACCCCCTAACCCTTGAAGCGTTGCCGAGGCCACTCGAAACCCTAGAGAAGCAGCGTCGAGGCCACTAATTAATATGATTCCTTATTGTGATTAGCTAGCTAGTTCTACGTTTGCCACTAATATATCCATATCTGTCATGTTTGAATAATATATTGCCATGTTGTAAATATTTGTAGAAACTATGGACACCCCGCCCCGAGACGAAGCACAAGAAGCGTTGTTGAGGCACATAATCGCAGAAGGAAGTGATGCCCTCAGCTCGTTGATGCATCTCAACGACACCGATGGTCTGGAAGGAGAGGGTGAAGAAGCAGCTGGCTATGCTTATGATGGCTCCGATGACCCAATGCCGGTGGAAGAAGGAGAGGGTGAAGAAGTAGACCGTGAGGACTGCTCACGGTGATCACCGAATCGAGTCCGGCCAGGTATATATATTAGTTAAGCCTGTGCTAACTAGCTAATTCATGCATTCATTGTTTTGGTATGTACACATATTAATTAACTCTCGTCTTTCTTCCTTTTTCTAGCCCTCCGGATCGAGCACAACTTCGGTAAGGAGACGAGGCCCAAGAAAAGTTGAGCTCGGATGAAAGGTTTGAGATCATAGAAATCGCGCTGACGGCCAACCGATTGAACCCATCCGGACAAAGAAGGCATTTGTTGCTTTCGGTCACGGGGTTACGGTTAGGGACAAGATCTTCGATCAGCATCCAAAGAATGGTATAAGCCTAAGAACGAAGAGCCCGAGGTGTCTTATGTCAATGATCTGCGGAAAAATGATCTTTGACCGAAATGAAGTCAAATTTCACCCTACCGCCAGAGGATGATCCGGAGAAGCCAGTTATAGAGCCATTAATCAAGTCTTTTGCTCTTAAGAAGATGGCGAGCTATTCGTGCATTGGAAGAAAGACCTGAATAAGTTTGTTGATAAAAAAGAGACACCAGAATTCAAGGGCAAATATGAAAAGATCGAGATGATCGCCCGCATTTGTGGCCCACAGGACATCGGAAAAGAGTAAAAGATGTCGGCGACAAACAAGCAAAATGCTGCGAAGAAGAAGCTTCACCATCGGACGGGTCGGTGGCTACCTCATAGCCCGCCTAAGTGGGCCAAGGCTGAGAATGATCTGCTTGATAAAGGGATCGAACCAGACAATGAATCGCTGCACCGTTGCGGACTTGGTTCTTCGGGCTGGCGGAACCTTGGACCCTATGTCGTGGAAGTGCATTTGGACGGACGAGCAATTGGACATACCAGTCAAGAGGCTAAAGCAATATATCGAAGCAGCGGAACAAGGGAAGTTCGTTCGCATAGGGAGAAGGACGAGCTCACAATGGCCCTCGGGAATCCTGAGCACCCTGGACGGACACGAGGCACGCCAGGCTCCGTTTCGTGGAAGGCTGGATTTTCGGACGCAGGGGGTTACAAAACCCAGGAGAGGAGGAAGAAACTGGAGCAGAGCCAACTGCAGGCGCTGCACGAAAGGGTAATGGGGCTAGAGGAACGAGAAGCAGATCGTAGCAAACGACCTGCCGAAGCTTCCCCCGAAGCTACCCCGCCATCTCAGCAGAGAAGCAGCGTGGCTTCCACCGAGCTGCTTCAGCCGGAGCATGCCTTGACGGCTCCTGCCAGCTATCCCGTGGATGCTATCACGGAGTCTCAAAATTGCCACCTTATGGCGGAATGGAGAAATTTGAAGGTCAAGGCGGTTGTTGGCTCTGTTTATCCTACTAAATCCGACTCAACTTTTCACTATCGGCCGATTCCAGAAGGATATGCTAAGGTGATGGTGGATGAAATAACGGAGGGATTTGAGGACCTCCGGCTTGACCACTGTACCGGTGAAGGGGAGTATCGGTTGGGTTCTGCTCTGAAGACTCCATGCCTATGGAGGAAGGATCTCATCAACCTTCCGAACTGGATGCCTCCACCTCCTGCTCCTCCTCCGGCGAGTCAGGGCACTCTGCCTCCTCCACCGCCTCCTCCTCCGACGAGTGAAGATCAGGGCACTTGGCCGGCTCCTTCTCTGGCGCGTGGCGGCACTCCGCCTCCTTCTCCGCCTGCACCAGCGCGCCCGAGCAGCCAGCCTCCTCCTTCTCTGCCTCGTCGGCAAGGGCGGAAGAGACCACGCCCGCTCGGCTGCTCCGGCGTCGTAGTCCTTCTCCTCCGCCTCGTAAGCAAGGAAAGAAGACATCCGCTCCGTCTGCTTCTGCCGGCGTCTAGCAAGATAGCCAAAGGCGGGAGGAGATATGATTCGGTCCTTCTCTGAAGAATCCAGAGAAGTTACCGTACGAGAGGACCGACAAGGAAAACACGAAGATCGCGTAGACCGAAGTGCATGACTGGTTTGAAGGGTTGAAAGCAAAGAGACATCCACCTCCGGAGGAGAAGGTAGATCCGGTGAAAGCGAAGCGCACTCTGGCTGCCCTGACAAAACCACCCAAGTCTCCGCCGAAAGGCAACTATGAGCGCATTATTGGAAAGGCATTTGCCGAAACGGAGAGGTCGGGAAGTACTAAAAGTGATCAAAGAATGAAAGAACGACGAGCTGGGAAACAAATTGCCCAGCTCGGCGAGCAAGCTGGCAATCGTGCCCCGCTCAAGGTGCTCGCTAGCGACATCGTCGATCCGAGGATGGTGCCCGGTTATGGCAATCCTGAAGATTACCTGCCCGACGATGTACATTATGATTTCTTGGAGGTGCGTACACAAAGATACGATGCGGGAAGCCTCTCGTCAAAGATGAAAGATCTCTATCAACGATGATGCGAAGATTGCATGATTGGTACATGAATACCTACAGAGAGTCTGAGGGAAGGAGTACTTTGTATGTGAGAGTTAAAAGGAGCATGACCTCGTTGGAATTGAACTGCTGCCTATTCAATTTGAGGAGTTCTATCAGTTTTTCAATCAATTGGCCCTCGATAAAGCAACGGTCACCTGCTCATCGTCTGTAAGTAGTACTACTTACATCATTAAGTCTCTCGATATAACTCAGCTCTTTCATTGCATGTATTTATAATTATCCTCACTATATTATGCAGATTGAAGATCGCCGAATTGAAGAAAAGACAAGTGGGTTCCATTGGGTTCATTAACACATATCTCATAGATACAACTGAGGTTGAATTTCATGCCGAAAATACCAAGGCCAACTTGCTACAGTCGTTCGTAATAAATGAACACAAGGATATAATACTCTTTCCTTATAACTTCAAGTGAGTGTTACTGTCTTGTGGCATATTCAGTTTCCCTTATTAGTCCAGGTTATAGTAATGTACTTGATGAGTTATGCATGCATTCGCAGGTTCCACTATATTCTCCTAGAGATTAAGCTTGAGCAGGGAGTAGTAACTGTCTTAGACTCGAGACGAAAAGATCCCAAGGAGTATGCAGACATGACTGAAATGCTCGAGAAGTAAGTTAAATCGATCATTATCAACCATATCAGCAACTTTGTTCATTTCTGATATCAAGTAATTGTTTTATTTGTATGGCAGGGTTTGGAGAAAATTCACCAAAAAAGCTCCGGACTGCCAAGAAGCTGCAATTTAGACACCGAAAGTAAGTACTATAGTAGCATATTCCACGCATCTCCTAGTGATTCAAGCGCTAGTTTCATCAATACCATCTAACATGCTTGCTAATTATCAGTTTGATTGACCTCTATTTCTTGTAAAGTGGTTGTGGCAGGAACAAGGGAATGATTTCTGTGGATACTACGATTCGAGTCCATCCGCCACACGACACGTGAGCGGGCTACTCTGACAAACAATATGAAGTGCGTAAATAACAATATTCACAATTTTATTTTATTACCATCATTTGTGTTGAGTTTCATTCATTCATATATACATGTATTGACCCCCTTCTTAAAATTAGATGTTTCGGATGCGGGATGAACTACTAGCACCAGATCGCCTGTGAGCAATTCAAGAGGAATTGGCGGCATTCTTTCTTGACCACGTGATCACTGATGATGGAGAATACTATGTGGACCACGCATCCGTATGTTAGGAGATTATTTTTGTAAAAGATAATTATTGTATATATGTAGCCGGTAGTGTCGGATAGATATACGAGAACTTGTTGTTCGACCAATCTCTCGGAGAAGGAGAGGTGGTCGATATCACTTCCTCTGTATGCATATATGTTCATGGCGATCTTCATTTCCTTCGTTTGCTTACTAGCTAGCTAGCGTGTCTAGCTAGTCCTCTCTATAATGTATGTATAGTACGTGGCGTCGACCAAGCACGGACAAAAGAGAGGACACTTCTCTCTAGTAATTAGCTAGCTAACACAATATCTGAAGCATCTAAATTAACCCCCAAAACCCCCAAACCCCCACCCCTTTAAAAAACAAAAACCCCAGCCACGTAAATGTTGACGCGTGGATGACTATTGGTCCCGTTGGTGCTACCAACCGGGACCAAAGGCCCTCCTGCACGGGCTCAGCGCAGAGGTTACGTGGAGGCCCATCGGTCCGGTTCGGATTGAACCGACTAAAGTGCTGTAGTATTAGTACCGACCCTTTAGTCCCGGTTCATGAACCGGGGCTAAAGGCCCTCACCAACCGGGTCAATAGGCCCCTTTTCTACTAGTGCATATTAAATGGTGTACTACTTTGTGTCATGCATGACAATTAATAAGGCAACCTAAGATACTAACCTATTATATTATGCATTACGGAAATAGTATCATATGCATGATACTACTCCCCATTATAACCAGCCTAAGACGTCGTATCAATTATGACACCTGAGCGATCAACATGGAAGACAATCTCATCGCCACACAACGCGAGGTGAACATCATCACTGCTACTCGAATTTTGGTGACAACCTCTGCACCTGCTCCACTGCACCTTGAAGCCAAAGTACTACAGGAAATTCCATGAGAGAGTTGATATAACTAAATCATGCATAGCCAAAAAGGTTATCATGATTCGAGTTATTTAGAAAGAGCACCTAGAAAGTATTTTTGAAGGTATCTAGTGTACTAGATGAGTGATTTTTATTTTTGATGTTAATGAAAAAAATCTGATTTGTTTTTACAACATTCACATAACATACATCTTTTTTTTTTGGAAAAGGAGGAAGACCCCCGGCCTCTGCATCTAGACGATGCATGCAGGCACTTTATTAGTTATTTACATAAGACCTTACAAAATAATACAACAGTAAGACTAAAGCCACCGTCTAAAGTCTAGACAACATCTGTCGATGCACCTATCCAGTTGATTAAGGGATGCTGATAGTCTGGGCCTAAAACCAAACAGACCTCGCAGCCGAACCTAACATCTAAGACCTGAGGCCCCAACCAGGACGACTGCCGAGTATGGGGCACCCACCGGTCCGGCGCACACTCAGAGACCGCCGCCGCCACCTGCCACCAATCCATCTTCAGAGTTGTACTGCTGCATCTACCTTGCCCGGTCCAGCTGCCGTCGACGCCACCATGGCGCCAGACAGCGTCACCCTCCTGCGCGAGTCCATCATCGCACATCAGACGCCTAATCTCCAGGGCGCCATGCCATCGAGATCTGTCACCATCAATGTGTATGATGAAGCACCGCTCTACGAAAGACGTCGTCCACTTGTCCCTCGAGCCCGCGTACACCTCCATGAAAGACGCCCCTAAGGGGGAAATGACGCAATTGTGTCGTCGTCTTCTGATCTATCGATCTAGGGTTTCCCCAGAGGTAGCAGATAGTAGTCTAGAACTTCTCCATGGTGATGCCTTCAAGAAGGGAACGACACCGTAGAGCGCCGCCACCGCCGGCTTTGGCATCTAGCCAAGAGCAGGTTTTCACCCAGATCTGTTCAAAGAACTCCATCCAGCTTCTTGTGCACGGACCGCCGCCTTCTCTGTCGGAGACTAGACCAAAAGGATCCAGCAGCCGCCGCCGCCAGATCCATGCAGCCAGCATCGGGAGATGACGACAGTCTCCCAGTACCGGAGCTAGAACGAACCGGAGCAGATCGAGTCGGAGATGATGATACCCCTGGAGCTTCGGGAGACCAGCGAGCTGCCGGCACCATCGTGTCCAGATCGCCGGCCACGCCGGGCCGTCGCCACCCCCGCGTCGTCCGATAGTCACCAGATCCGGTATGGGCCGGAACCGGTCGGACCAACGGGCGTGCCGCCACCCAGCCACGGGGTGGCTGCCCCGGCCACTGGCGCCCCCTGTGTAGCCGGCCAATTCCCATCGGCACCACCACAGGCGCCGCCGCTGGGACGCCGCACTATCATGGGCCGAAGTGGAGGCCGCACCTCCGCTGATCTGGGCGCCCGCGCCACCCATGGATCCGGGGGAGAGGGGAGAGGCCCTCCGCCACCGCGTCGCATGCATGGGCTTAGCCCGGTGCCGACCACCTGCGGTGGTGGAGGGGAGGATGGGCACAAGAGGAGTCGCTGCCGGCGGCGGTTGGATCCCCCTGAGTCGCCCGTGAGGGAGGCGACGCGAGAGGCGAGAGGAGATGCGAGGGGGGCCGACCACATAACATACATCTGCCATGCTTTATTTTTTTAATCCAAACATGATATGTATATCAGAAAACTAGAAAGACAAATCTGACAGTGAATTATACAGACATGATACTATTCAATGCATATGTGAAATATATGCTATTCACCGAGTTTGCTATTTTGCAAACACCTGTAATTCTTTTTATAGGTGTTAGTCGAATCCTCAACATGCTGTCCTGAGGGTGAGACGGAGACGCCGAAGTGGCTGCCACGTCGCCTTCGAGCTGAGCCAGAACATGGCCGGGATGGTGATGCCGCAACTCGCCATTGGGTTGTTGGATGAGGAGAATGAGGAGGTTGGCGGGTTCAAGTGTTGGAGAAGTAGACAAGGCTTAGAGGGATGAGGTGGTTCGGCCGGCGTCGGAGAGGGTTCGTCAGGGGTGGGAGGAGGAAGACGAATAGGAGGAGAAAAGGCGCCGTGTCGCCGAACGAAATAGAGAAAAGAGACCGAAACAGATTATTATTTTTGGTCCAATCTGCTCACATATATATATGTTGGGGAACATAGTATTTCAAAAAAAATACCTACGATCACGCAAGATCTATCTAGGAGAAGCATAGAAACGAGCGGGAAGAGTGAGTCCATGTACCCTCATAGACCGAAAGCAGAAGCGTTTAGTAACGCGGTTGATGTAGTCAAACGTCTTCACGATCCAACCGATCCCGGTCCAAGTACCGAATGCACGGCACCTCCGCCTGTAATTCTTTTTATAGGTGTTAGTCGAATCCTCAACATGCTGTCCTGAGGGTGAGACGGAGACGCCGAAGTGGCTGCCACGTCGCCTTCGAGCTAAGCCAGAACATGGCCGGGATGGTGATGCCGCAACTCGCCATTGGGTTGTTGGATGAGGAGAATGAGGAGGTTGGCGGGTTCAAGTGTTGGAGAAGTAGACAAGGCTTAGAGGGATGAGGTGGTTCGGCCGGCGTCGGAGAGGGTTCGTCAGGGGTGGGAGGAGGAAGACGAATAGGAGGAAAAAGGCGCCGTGTCGCCGAACGAAATAGAGAAAAGAGACCGAAACAGATTATTATTTTTGGTCCAATCTGCTCACATATATATATGTTGGGGAACGTAGTATTTCAAAAAAATACCTACGATCACGCAAGATCTATCTAGGAGAAGCATAGAAACGAGCGGGAAGAGTGAGTCCATGTACCCTCATAGACCGAAAGCAGAAGCGTTTAGTAACGCGGTTGATGTAGTCAAACGTCTTCACGATCCAACCGATCCCGGTCCAAGTACCGAATGCACGGCACCTATGTGATCTGCACACGTTCAGCTCGGTGATGTCCCTCGAACTCTTGATCCAGTTGAGGCCGAGGGAGAGTTTCGTCAGCACCACGGCGTGGTGACGGTGATGATGAATTTGCCGAAGTAGGGCTTCGCCTAAGCACTACGACGATATGACCGTGGTGTAAAACTGTGGAGGGGGCACCGCACACGGCTAAAGATCAACTTGTGTGTCTTTAGGGTGCCCCTCCCCCGTATATAAAGGAGGGAGGAGGACGAGGCCGGCCTAGGAGGGGCGCGCCTATAGGGGGAGTCCAACTAGGATTCCCAATCCTAGTTGGAGTCCCCTTCCTTTTCCAAGAGGTGGAGAGAGGAAGGAGGAGGAGAGGGAGAAGGAAAGAGGGGGCGCCGCCCCCTCCTAGTCCAATTCTGACCAGCCCATGGGGGGCACACTGCCTCCCCTTGTGGCCCTTCTCTCCTTTCCACTAAAGCCCAATAAGGCCCAATACTTCCCCCGGCGAATTCCCGTAACTCCCCGGTATTCCGAAAAATACCCGAATCACTTGGAACCATTCCGATGTCCGAATATAACCTTCCAATATATGAATATATACCTCATGACCATTTCGACACTCTTTGTCATGTCCGCGATCTCATCCGGGACTCCGAACAAACTTCGGTCATCAAATCACATAACTCATAATACAAATCATCATCGTACGTTAAGCGTGCGGACCCTACGGGTTCGAGAACTATGTAGACATGACCGAGACAAATCTCCGGCCAATAACCAATAGCGGAACCTGGATGCTCATATTGGCTCCTACATATTCTACGAAGATCTTTATTGGTCAAATCGCATAACAACATACGTTGTTCCCTTTGTCATCGGTAAGTTGCTTGCCCGAGATTCGATCGTCGGTATCATCATACCTAGTTCAATCTCGTTACTGGCAAGTCTATTTGCTTGTTCCGTAATGCATCATCCCGTAACTAACTCATTAGTCACATTGCTTGCACGGCTTATAGTGATGTGCATTACCGAGAGGGCCCAGAGATACCTCTCCAATACACGGAGTGACAAATCCTAATCTTGATGTATGCCAACCCAACAAACACCTTCGGAGACACCTGTAGAGCATCTTTATAATCACCCAGTTACGTTGTGACGTTTGATAGCACACAAAGTGTTCCTCCGGTATTCGGGAGTTGCATAATCTCATAGTCAGAGGAACATGTATAAGTCATGAAGAAAGCAATAGCAATAAAACTTAACGATCATTATGCTAAGCTAATGTATGGGTCTTTTCCATCACATCATTCTCCTAATGATGTGATCACGTTCATTAAATGACAACACATGTCTATGGTCAGGAAACTTAACCATCTTTGATTAACGAGCTAGTCTAGTAGAGGCATACTAGGGACACTTTGTTTTATCTATGTATTCACACATGTATCAAGTTTCCGGTTAATTCAATTCTAGCATGAATAAAAAACATTTATCATGATATAAGGAAATATAAATAACAACTCTAGGGCATATTTCCTTCAGTCTCCCACTTGCACTAGAGTCAATAATCTAGTTCGCATCGCCATGTGATTTAACACCATTAGTTCACATCGTCATGTGATTTAACACTCTATAGTTCACATCGCCATGTGACCAAATACCCAAAGGATTTACTAGAGTCAATAATCTAGTTCACATCGCCATGTGATTAACACCCAAAGAGTACTAAGGTGTGATCATGTTTTTCTTGTGAGAGAAGTTTAGTCAAGGGGTCTGCCACATACAGATCCGTATGTATTTTGCAAATTTCTATGTCTACAATGCTCTGCACGGAGCTACTCTAGCTCATTGCTCCTACTTTCAAAATGTATCCAGATTCAGACTTAGTCATATGGATTAGTGTCAAATCTTGCATCGACGTAGCTCTTTACGACGAACTATTTATCACCTCCATAATCGAGTAAATTTTCCTTAGTCTTCTAAGGATAATTTTGACCGCTGTCCAGTGATCTACTCCTAGATCACTATTGTTCTCCCTTGCCAAACACATGGCAGGGTATACAATAGGTCTGACACACAACATGGCATACTTTATAGAACCTATGGTGAGGCATAGGGAGTGACTTTCATTCTCTCTCTATCTTCTGTCGTGGTCGGTATTTGAGTCTTACTCAACTTCACACCTTGCAACACAAGCAAGAACTCCTTCTTTGACTCTTCCATTTTGAACTACTTCAAAAACTTGTCAAGGTATGTACTTATTGAAAAAACTTATCAAGCGTCTTGATCTATCTCTATAGATCTTGATGCTCAATACGTAAGCAGCTTCACCGAGGTCTTTCTTTGAAAAACTCCTTTCAAACACTCCTTTATGCTTCCAGAAAATTCTACATCATTTCCGATCAACAACATGTCATTCACATATACTTATCAGAAAGGTTGTAGTGCTCCCACTCACTTTCATGTAAATACAGGCTTCACCGCAAGTCTGTATAAAACTATATGCTTTGATCAACTCATCAAAGCGTATATTCCAACTCCGAGATGCTTGCACCAGTCCATAGATGGATCGCTGGAGCTTTGCACACTTTGTTAGCACCTTTAGGATTGACAAAACCTTCTTGTTGTATCATATACAACTCTTCTTGAAGTAATCCATTAAGGAATGCAGTTTTGACATCCATTTGCCAGATTTCATAAAATGTGGCAATTGCTAACATGATTGGGACAGACTTAAGCATCGCTACGAGTGAGAAAAACTCATCGTAGTCAACACCTTGAACTTGTCCAAAACTTTTGTGACAATTCGAGCTTTGTAGATAGAAACACTACTATCAGCGTCCGGCTTCCTCTTGAAGATCCATTTATTCTCGATGGCTTGCCGATCATCGGGCAAGTCAACCAAAGTCCACACTTTGTTCTTATACATGGATCCTATCTCAGATTTCATGGCTTCAAGCCATTTCGCAGAATCTGGGCTCATCATTGCTTCCTCATAGTTCGTAGGTTTGTCATGGTCTTGTAACATGAGACTTCCAAAATAGGATTCTCGTACCACTCTGGTGTGGAATGTACTCTGGTTGACCTGCGAGATTCTGTAATAACTTGATATGAAGTTTCATGATCATTATCATTAACTTCCTCACTAATTGGTGTAGGCATCATTGGAACTGATTTATGTGATGAACTACTTTCTAATTTGGGAGAAGGTACAATTACCTCATCAAGTTCTACTTTCCTCCCACTCACTTCTTTAGAGAGAAACTCCTTCTCTAGAAAGGATCCATTCTTAGCAACGAATATCTTGCCTTTGGATCTGTGACAGAAGGTGTACCCAACAGTCTCCTTTGGGTATCCTATGAAGATGCATTTCTCCAATTTGGGTTCGAGCTTATTAGGTTGAAGCTTTTTCACATAAGCATCGCAATCCCAAACTTTAGGATACGACAACTTAGGTTTCTTGCCAAAGCATAGTTCATACGGTGTCATCTCAATGGATTTAGATGGTGCCCTATTTTAAAGTGAATGCAGTTGTCTCTAATGCATAACCCCAAACGATAGTGGTAAATCGGTAAGAAACACCATAGATCGCACCATATCTAATAAACTACGGTTATGACATTCGGACACACCATTACACTGTGGTGTTCCAGGTGGCGTGAGTTTCTGAAACTATTCCACATTCTTTTAAATGAAGGCCAAACTCGTAACTCAAATATTCGTATCCATGATCAGATCATAGAAACTTTATTTGCTTGCTACGATGATTCTCCACTTCACTCTGAATATTTTTGAACTTTTCAAAATGCTTCAGATTTGTGTTTAATTAAGTAGATATACCCATATCTACTCAAATCATCTGTGAAGGTCAGAAAATAATGATAACCGCCACGAGCCTCAACACTCATTGAACCGCATACATCGGTATGTATTATTTCCAATAAGTCTGTAACTCGCTCCATTGCTCCGGAGAACGGAGTCTTAGTCATCTTGCCCATGAGGCATGGTTTGCAAGCATCAAGTGATTCATAATCAAGTGATTCCAAAAGCCCATCAGCATGGAGTTTCTTCATGCGCTTTACAGAAATATGACCTAAGCGGCATTACCACAAATAAGTTGCACTATCATTATTAACTTTGCATCTTTTGGCTTCAATATTATGAATATGTGTATCACTACGATCGAGATTAAATAAACCATTTATATTGAGTGTATGACCATAGAAGGTTTTATTCATGTAAATAGAACAACAATTATTCTTTGACTTAAATGAATAACCGTATTGCAATAAACATGATCCAATCATATTCATGCTCAACGCAAACACCAAATAACATTTTTTTTAGGTTCAATACTGCTACCACTTGAGCTTGCGTTGGTTTTTCCCTTGAAGAGGAAACGGTGATGCAGCAAAGTAGCGTAAGTATTTCCCTCGGTTTTTGAGAACCAAGGTATCAATCCAGTAGGAGACTACACACAAGTCGCCTCGTACCTACACAAACAAATAAGAACCTTGCAACCAACACGATAAAGGGGTTGTCAATCCCTTCACGGCCACTTGCAAAAGTGAGATCTGATAGAGATAATAAGATAAATATTTTGGGTATTTCTATGATATAGATTGAAAGTAACGATTGCAAAGTGAAAATAGATTGTAAACTTATATGATGGAGAATAGACCCGGGGGCCATAGGTTTCACTAGTGGCTTCTCTCAAGATAGCATAAGTATTATGGTGGGTGAACAAATTACTGTCGAGCAATTGATAGAGAAGTGCATAATTATGAGAATAGATAGGCATGATCATGTATATAGGCATCACGTCGCATGACAAGTAGACCAAACGATTACGCATCTACTACTATTACTCCACACATCGACCGCTATCCAAAGCATGCATCTAGAGTATTAAGTTCATAAGAACAGAGTAATGCATTAGGCAAGATGACATGATGTAGAGGGATAAACTCAAGCAATATGATATAAACCCCATCTTTTTATCCTTGATGGCAACAATACAATACATGTCATTTCTCTTTACATCCTTTGGGATCGAAACAGCATAAGATTGAACCTAAAGCTAAGCACTTCTCCCATTGCAAGAAAGATCAATCTAGTAGGCCAAACCAAACTGATAATTCAAGAGACTTGCAAAGATTACAAATCATACATAAAAGAATTTAGAGGAGATTCAAATATTGTTCATAGATAATCTTGATCATAAACCCACAATTCATTGGATCTCGACAAACACACCGCAAAAAGAGTTACATTGAATAGATCTCCAAGAAGATCGAGGAGAACTTTGTATTGAGATCCAAAGAGAGACAAGAAGCCATCTAGCTAATAACTATGGACCCGAAGGTCCGTGGCAAACTACTCACACATCATCGGAGAGGCTATGGTGTTGATGTAGAAGCCCTCCGTGACCGATTCCCCCTCCAGCGGATCGCCGGAAAAGGCCCCAAGATGGGATCTCATGCGTATAGAAGGTTGCGGCAGTGGAAATAGGGTTTCGTAGTGCTCCTGGATGTTTTTGGGGTATATGGGTATATATAGGAGGAAGAAGTAGGTCGGTGGAGCTGCGAGGGGCCCACGAGGGTGGGGGGCGCGCCCAAGGGGGCAGGCGCGCCTCCCTGCCTCGTGGCCTCCTCGCTTCTTTCTTGGCGTCCACTCCAAGTCCCCTGGATCACGTTTGTTCCAAAAATAACTCTCCCAAAGGTTTCATTCCATTTGGACTCCGTTTGATATTCCTTTTCTGTGAAACACTGAAATAGGCAAAAACAACAATTTGCACTTTGGGCCTTCGGTTAATAGGTTAGTCCCAAAATAATATAAAAGTATATAATAAAGCCCATTAAACATCCAAAACAGATAATATAATAGCATGGAACAATAAAAAATTATAGATACGTTGGAGACGTATCAAGCATCCCCAAGCTTAATTCCTGCTCGTCCTCGAGTAGGTAAATGATAAAAACAGAATTTTTGATGTGGAATGCTACCCAACATAATTTTCAATGTAATTTTCTTTATTGTGGCATGAATGTTCAGATCCGAAAGATTCAAGACAAAAGTTTAATATTGACATAAAAATAATAATACTTCAAGCATACAAACTAAGCAATTATGTCTTCTCAAAATAACATGGCCAAAGAAAGTTCATCCCTACAAAATCATATAGTTTGATCATGCTCCATTTTCGTCACACAAGAATGCTCTCATCATGCACAACCCCGATGACAAGCCAAGCAATTGTTTATACTTTAGTAATCTCAAACTTTTTCAACTTTCACGCATATATGAGCGTGAGCCATGGATATAGCACTATGGGTGGAATAGAATATAATGATGGGGGTTATGTGGAGAAGACAAAAAAGGAGAAAGTCTCACATTGACGCGGCTAATCAACGGGCTAGGGAGATGTCCATCAATTGATGTCAATGCAAGGAGTAGGGATTGCCATGCAACGGATGCACTAGAGCTATAAATGTATGAAAGCTCAACAAAAGAAACTAAGTGGGTGTGCATTCAACTTGCTTGCTCACGAAGACCTAGGGCATTTGAGGAAGCCCATTGTTGTAATATACAATCCAAGTTCTATAATGAAAAATTCCCACTAGTATATGAAAGTGACAAAACATGAGACTCTATCATAAAGATCATGGTGCTACTTTGAAGCACAAGTGTGGAAAAAAGGATAGTAGCATTGTCCCTTTTTATTTCTCTTCCTGTTTTGGGCCTTCCTTTTTTTGGCCTTTCTCTTTTTTTATTTTTTTATTTGGGACAATGCTCTATTTATGATGATCATCACACTTCTATTTATTTACAACTCAATGTTTACAACTCGATACTAGAACAAAATATGACCCTATATGAATGCCTCCTGCGGTGTACCGGGATGAGCAATGAATCAAGAGTGACATGTATGATACTTATGCATGCTGGCTTTGCCACAAATACGATGTCAACTACATGATCATGCAAGGCAAATATGACAATGATGAAGCGTGTCATAATAAATGGAACGGTTGAAAGTTGCATGGCAATATATCTCGGAATAGCTATGGAAATGCCATAATAGGTAGGTATGGTGGCTGTTTTGAGGAAGATATAAGGAGGTTTATGTGTGATAGACCGTATCATATCACGGGGGTTAGATGCACGGCGAAGTTTGCACCAACTCTCAAGGTGAGAAAGGGCAATGCACGGTACCGAAGAGGCTAGCAATGATGGAAGGTTGAGAGTGCGTATAATCCATGGACTCAACATTAGTCATAAAGAACTCACATACTTATTGCAAAAATCTACAAGTCGTCAAAAACCAAGCATTACACGCATGCTCCTAGGGGGATAGATTGGTAGGAAAATACCATCGCTTGTCCCCGACCGCCACTCATAAGGATGACAATCAAAGAACACCTAATGCTTCAAATTTGTTACACAGTGTTTACCATACGTGCATGCTACGTGACTTGCAAACTCCAACACAAGTATTTCTAAAATTCACAACTACTCAACTAGCACAACTCTAATATTATCATCTCCATATCTCAAAACAATCATCAAGTATCAAACTTCTCATAGTATTCAATGCACTTTGTATGAAATTTTTTATTATACCTATCTTGGATGCCTATCATATTAGGACTAATTTTATAGCCAAAGGAAATTACCATGCTGTTCTAAAGGACTCTCAAAATAATATAAGTGAAGCATGAGAGATCAACAATTTCTATAAAATAAAACCACCACCGTGCTCTAAAAGATATAAGTGAAGCACTAGAGCAAAATTATCTTGCTCAAAAGATATAAGTGAAGCACATAGAGTATTCTAATAAATTCCGATTCATGTGTGTCTCTCCCAAAAGGTGTGTACAGCAAGGATGATTGTGGTAAACTAAAAAGAAAAGACTCAAATCATACAAGACGCTCCAAGCAAAACATATATCATGTGGTGATCATGAATAAAAATATAGCATCAAGTAAAGTTACCGATGGGCCGAAGATTTAAAGAGGGATGCCTTCCGGGGCATCCCCAAGCTTAGGCTTTTGGTTGTCCTTGAATTTTAACTTGGGGTGCCTTGGGAATCCCCAAGCTTAGGATCTTGCCACTCCTTATTCCATAATCCATCAAATCTTTACCCAAAACTTGAAAACTTCACAACACAAAACTCAACAGAAAATCTCATGAGCTTCGTTAGCGAAATAAAACAAACCACCACTTCAATCTACTGTAATGAACTCATTCCTTATTTATATTGGTGTTAAACCTACTGTATTACAACTTCTATATGGTTCAAACCTCCGATACTAGCCGTAGATTCATTAAAATAAGCAAACAACACACGAAAAACAGAATTTGTCAAAAACAGAACAGTCTATAGTAATCTGTATCTAACGCAAACTTATGTAACTCATAAAAATCTACCAAAATAGGAGGACCTACATAAATATGTCTATTGATTTACTGCAATTGGAATCAGTATTTTATCATGTTCTGGTGATTTTTAACAATTGTTTTCGTGAGCAGAAAGTTTCTGACTTTTTCAGCAAGATCAAATAACTATCATCCAAGATCCTATAGGTTTTACTTGGCACAAACACTAATTAAAACATAAAACCACATCTAACCAGAGTCTAGATCAATTATTTATAGAATAACAGCAAGGAAAAATATTGGGTTGTCTCCCAACAAGCGCTTTTCTTTAAAGCCTTTTAGCTAGACATTGATAATTTTAATGATTCTCATCAGAAAGATAAGAATTGAAGCACAAAGAGAGCATCATAAAACACGTGACAAACACATATAAGTCTAACATACTTCCTATGCATAGGCATCTTATAGGCAAACAAACTATCAAGGCAAGAAAAAACTAGCATATGCAAGGAAGCGGAAAGAAACAATAGCAATCTCAACATAACGAGAGGTAATTTAGTAACATGAAAATTTCTACAATCATGTTTTCCCCTCTCATAATAATTACATGTAGGATCATAGGAAAATTCAACAAAATAGCTATCACATAACATATTCTCAACACGATCCACATGCATGCGAAGTTGACACTCTTCCAAAATAGTGGGATTAACATTAACTAAAGTCATGACCTCTCCAAACCCACTTTTATCAAAAACTTCATAAGATTGAACATTATCCAAATATGTGGGATCTAAAGTTGACACTCTTCCAAACCCACTTTCAATATTATTGCAAACACTATCATCAATCTCATATTCATCATGGGGCTTAAATAAATTTTCAAGATCATAAGAAGAATCACCCCAATCATGATCATTGCAACAAGTAGTAGACATAGCAAAACTAGCATCCCCAAGCTTAGGGTTTTTCATATTATTAGCACAATTGACATTAATAGGATTTATAATATCATCATTGCAATCATGCTTTTTATTCAAAGATATATCTTGAATCACTTCATAAAGTACTTCATCACAATTTTTGGATTCACGAATTTCAAGCAAAACTTCATAAAGATAATCTAGTGCACAAAACTCAATAGAAATTGGTTCATCATAATTGTATCTCTAAAAAAGATTGGGCAAGCAGATGAGGATCCATAGATCTTAGGATCTCTGTTTAGCAATAAATACACAACTATTCCAACCAAACGAGCAAATGAGCCAAGTAAGACATCAAGGCAAACGAGAAAGAAGCGAAGAAAACGACAAGGGTGAAGTGGGGGAGAGGAAAACGAGAGGCAAATGGAGAATTATGTAATGCGAGGGATAAGAGTTTGTGATGGGTACTTGGTATGTCTTGACTTGTGCGTAGACTCCCCGGCAGCGGCGCCAGAAATCCTTCTTGCTGCCTCTTAAACTTGCATTTGTTTTTACCTTGAAGAGGAAAGGGTGATGCAGCAAAGTAGCGTAAGTATTTCCCTCAGTTTTTGAGAACCAAGGTATCAATCCAGTAGGAGACTACACACTAATCGCCTCGTACCTACACAAGCAAATAAGAACCTTGCAACCAACGCGATAAAGGGGTTGTCAATCCCTTCACAGCCACTTGCAAAAGTGAGATCTGATAGAGGTAATAAGATAAATATTTTTGGTATTTTTATTATATAGATTGGAAGTAAAGATTGCAAAGTAAAAATAGATTGGAAACTTATATGATGGAGAATAGACCCGGAGGCCATAGGTTTCACTAGTGGCTTCTCTCAAGATAGCATAAGTATTACGGTGGGTGAACAAATTACTGTCGAACAATTGATAGAAAAGTGCATAATTATGAGAATATCTAGGCATGCTCATGTATATAGGCATCACGTCCGCGACATGTAGACCGACACGATTCTGCATCTACTACTATTACTCCACACGTCGACCGCTATCCAGCATGCACCTAGAGTATTAAGTTCATAAGAACAGAGTAACTCATTAGGCAAGATGACATGATGTAGAGGGATAAACTCAAGCAATATGATATAAACCCCATCTTTTTATCCTCGATGGCAACAATAAAATACGTGTCGTTTCTCTTTCTGTCACTGGGATCGAGCAACGCAAGATTGAACCCAAAGCTAAGCACTTCTCACATTGCAAGAAAGATCAATCTAGTAGGCCAAACCAACCTGATAATTCGAAGAGACTTGCAAAGATAACAAATCTTGCATAATAGAATTCAGAGGAGATTCAAATATTGCTCATAGGTAATCTTGATCATAAACCCACAATTCATCGGATCTCGACAAACACACTGCAAAAAGAGTTACATCGAATAGATCTCCAAGACGATCGAGGAGAACTTTGTATTGAGATCCAAAGAGAGAGAAGAAGCCATCTAGCTAATAACTATGGACCCGAAGATCTGTGGTAAACTACTCACACATCATCGGAGAGGCTATGGTGTTGATGTAGAAGCCCTCCATGATCGATTCCCCCTCCGGCGGAGCGCCGGAAAAGGCCCCAAGATGGGATCTCATGGGTACAGAAGGTTGCGGCGGTGGAAATAGGGTTTCGTGGTGCTCCTGGATGTTTTCGGGGTATATGGGTATATACAGGAGGCAGAAGTAGGTCGGTGGAGCTGCAAGGGGCCCACGAGGGTGGGGGGCGCGCCCAGGGGGGCAGGTGCGCCTCCCTGCCTCGTGGCCTCCTCGCTTCTTGACGTCCACTCCAAGTCCCCTGGATCACGTTTGTTCCAAAAGTAACTCTCCCGAAGGTTTCATTCCGTTTGATATTCCTTTTCTGCGAAACACTGAAATAGGCAAAAAACAACAATTTGCACTGGGCCTTCGGTTAATAGGTTAGTCCCAAAAATAATATAAAAGTGTATAATAAAGCCCATTAAACATCCAAAACAGATAATATAATAGCATGGAACAATAAAAAATTATAGATACATTGGAGACGTATCAAATACTAATCCCGAAGGTAAAGGGAGTGTGCGATGGCGATCTTATCAACCTTGGAATCACTTCCAACACTCATCATCACCTCGCCCTTAACTAGTCTCTGTTTATTTTGCAACTCCCGTTTCAAGTTACTACTCTTAGCAACTAAACGAGTATCAAATACCGAGGGGTTGCTATAAACACTAGTAAAGTACACAACAATAACATGTATATCCAATATATCTTTGTTCACTTTGCCATCCTTCTTATCCGCCAAGTATCTAGGGCAGTTCCACTTCCAGTGACCTTTTCCTTTGCAGTAGAAGCACTCAGTTTAAGGCTTGGGTCTAGCTTTGGGCTTCTTCATGGGAGTGGCGACTTGCTTGCCATTCTTCTTGAAGTTCCCTTTCTTTCCCTTTTCCCTTTTCTTGAAACTAGTGGTTTTGTAAACCATCAACACTTGATGCTCTTTCTTGATTTCTACCTTTGCTGATTTCAACATCGCGAAGAACTTGGGAATCGTTTTCGTCATTCCTTGCATATTATAGTTCATCACGAAGTTCCAGTAACTTGGTGATAGTGACTAGAGAACTCTGTCAATCACTATCTTATCTGGAAGATTAAATCCCACTTGATTCAAGAGATTGTAGTACTCAGAAATTCTGAGCACATGCTCACTAGTTGAGCTATTCTCCTCCATCTTGTTGGCTAAGTACTTTTTCAGAGGTCTCATACCTCTCGACTCGGGCATGAGTCTGAAATACCAATTCCAGCTCTTGGAACATCTCATATGCTCTGTGGCATTCAAAATATTTTTGAAATCCCGGTCCTAAGCCGTAAAGCATGGTGCACTAAACTATCAAGTAGTCATCATACCGAGCTTTGTCAAACGTTCATAACGTCTGTATCTGCTCCTACAATAGGTTTGTCATCTAGCGGTGCATCAAGGACATAATTCTTCTGTGCAGCAATGAGGATAATCCTCAGATCACGGACCAAGTACGCATCATTGCTACTATCATCATTCAACTTATTTTTCTCTAGGAACATATAAAAAATAAACGGGGAGCTACATCGCGAGCTATTGATCTAGAACATAGTTATGCAAATACTATCAGGACTAAGTTCATGATAAATTAAAGTTCAATTAATCATATGACTTAAGAACTCCCACTTAGATAGACATCCCTCTAGTCATCTAAATGATCACGTGATCCAAATCAACTAAACCTTGCCCGATCATCAGGTGAGATGGAGTAGTTTTCAATGGTGAACATCACTATGTTGATCATATCTACTATATGATTCACGCTCTACCTTTCGGTCTCTAGTTTTCCGAGGCCATATCTGCATATGTTAGGCTCGTCAAGTTTAACCCAAGTATTCTGCGTGTGCAAAACTGTCTTGCACCTGTTGTATGTGAACATAGAGCTTATCACACCCGATCATCACGTGGTGTCTCAGCACGAAGAACTGTCGCAATGGTGCATACCCAGGGAGAACACTTATACCTTGAAATTTTAGTAAGGGGTCATCTTATAAAGCTACCACCAAACTAAGCAAAATATCACATGCAATCAATATAAGTGATATGATATGGCCATCATCATCTTGTGCCTTTGATCTCCATCTCCAAAGCACCGTCTTGATCACCATCATCACCGGCTTGACACCTTGATCTCCATCCAAGCATCATTGTCGTCTCACCAACTATTGCTTCTACGACTATCGCTACTGCTTAATGATAAAGTAAAGCAATTACATGGCGATTGCATTTCATACAATAAAGCGACAACCATATGACTCCTGCCAGTTGACGATAGCTATTACAAAACATGATCATCTCTTACAACAATTTATATATCATCACGTCTTGACAATATCACATCACATCAAGCCCTGCAAAAACAAGTTAGACGTCCTCTACTTTGTTGTTGCAAGTTTTACGTGGCTGCTACGGGCTTAGAAAGAACTGTTCTTACCTACGCATCAAAACCACAACGATTTTTCATCAAGTGTGTTGTTTTAACCTTCAACAAGGACCGGGCGTAGTCACACTCGATTCAACTAAAGTTGGAGAAACAGATACCCACTAGCCACCTATGTGCAAAGCACGGCGGTAGAACCAGTCTCATCAACGCGGTCATGTAATGTCGGTCTGGGCCGCTTCATCCAACAATACCTGCGAATAAAAGTATGACATGCTGGTAAGTAGTATGACTATTATCGCCCACAACTCTTTGTGTTTTACTCGTGCATATAACATCTACGCATAGACCTGGCTCGGATGCCATTGTTGGGGAAAATAGTATTTCAGAAAAATTCCTATGATCACGCAAGATCTATCTAGGAGAAGCATAGCAACGAGAGGTAAGAGTGAGTCCACATACCCTCGTAGACCGAAAGCGGAAGCGTTTAGTAACGTGGTTGATGTAGTCGAACGTCTTCGCGATCCAACCAATCCAAGTACCGAAAGCACGGCACCTCTGCAATCTGCACACGTTCAGCTCGGTGACGTCCCTCGAACTCTTGATCCATTTGAGGCCGAGGGAGAGTTTCGTCAGCACGACGGCGTCGTGACAGTGATGATGAAGTTACTGGCGCAGGGCTCGACGATATGACCGAGGTGTAAAACTGTGGAGGGGGCACCGCACACGGCTAAAGATCAACTTGTGTGTCTTTGGGGTGCCCCCTTCCCCCGTATATAAAGGAGGGAGGAGGAGGCCGGTCTAGGAGGGGCGCGCCTATAGGGGGAGTCCAACTAGGATTCCCAATCCTAGTTGGAGCCCCCTTCCTTTCCAAGAGGTGGAGAGAGGGAAGGAGGAGGAGAGGGAGAAGGAAAGAGGGGGGCACCACCCCCTCCTAGTCCAATTCGGACCAGCCCATGGGGGGTGCACTGCCTCCCCTTGTGGCCCTTCTCTCCTTTCCACTAAAGCCCAATAAGGCCCAATACTTCCCCCGGCGAATTCCCGTAACTCCCCGGTACTCCCAAAAATACCCGAATCACTCGGAACCATTCCGATGTCCGAATATAGCCTTCCAATATATGAATCTTTACCTCTTGACCATTTCGAGACTCCTCGTCATGTCCATGATCTCATCTGGGACTCCAAACAAACTTCGGTCATCAAATCACATAACTCATAATACAAATCGTCATCGAACATTAAGCGTGCGGACCCTACGGGTTCGAGAACTATGTAGACATGATCGAGACAAATCTCCGGTCAATAACCAATAGCGGAACCTGGATGCTCATATTGGCTCCTACATATTCTACGAAGATGTTTATCGGTCAAACCGCATAACAACATACGTTGTTCCCTTTGTCATCGGTATGTTGCTTGCCCGAGATTCGATCGTCGGTATCATCATACCTAGTTCAATCTCGTTACTGGCAAGTCTATTTACTCGTTCCGTAATGCATCATCTCGTAACTAACTTATTTGTCACATTGCTTGCAAGGCATATAGTGATGTGCATTACCTAGAGGGCCCAGAGATATCTCTCCGATACACGGAGTGACAAATCCTAATCTCGATCTATGCCAACCCAACAAACACCTTCGGAGACACTTGTAGAGCATCTTTATAATCACCCAATTAGGTTGTGACGTTTGATAGCACACAAAGTGTTCCTCGGTATTCGGGAGTTGCATAATCTCATAGTCAGAGGGACATGTATAAGTCATGAAGAAAGAAATAGCAATAAAACTTAATGTTCATTATGCTAAGCTAACGGATGGGTATTGTCCATCACATCATTCTCCTAATGATGTGATTCCGTTCATCAAATGACAACATATGTCTATGGTCAGGAAACTTAACCATCTTTGATTAACGAGCTAGTCTAGTAGAGGCATACTAGGGACACTTTGTTTTGTCTATGTATTCACACATGTATCAAGTTTCCGGTTAATACAATTCTAGCATGAATTATAAACATTTATCATGATATAAGGACATATAAATAACAACTTTATTATTGCCTCTAGGGCATATTTCCTTCAATATCAAAATCCCAGCTATTCATGATTGATTTTCTCTTTTTTTATCGATCTATGAACCAAATTTTGATTTGAAAATTTGTGGAATGAATGCATCATTGGTATGTACTTACTATGTCTATGTCAATACTTATTTCAAGATTCCTAGATGCACATTTTTACTAGCTAGTGCACTAGCCGACCTCGCGCCTCTAGTGGTCCAAGATAAAACATCACATGGAAACTAAGGGAAATGAACTACCATGAAAAAATAGATATGCATGATTGGTTTACGTATCAAGAGCAGGCATTATTGATACAAAAGTAGCAAGTAAGAGAATCTACAGCCAGGCACTTCAAACCCCTCTCAAGCGTTCAGGCGGACAATCCGGTTAGTGACTGATAAGAAAATGTGACCCAAGACATCTCAAACTGTCCTCAAACATCTGTACTGACCTGTCCCCCTCATATGCAGCCCAAATCTGGGACGTATATGGAGTTGCCAGGACGCAACCGGGTGCGTCCGCCACGTCGGAGCCGGCCCACCTGACACCACATATATTTATCCTCATTCGTTCTCCGGACCAAACCCTAGCCACTCCACTCCCCTCCAGTCCACTCTGTCCCCAAGCCCCCGTCGCGTGATCTCCGGCCTTCCCCGACATGGTGGGAAGCAGATTTGACTCCGACCAGTCCGGATCCATCGACTAGGGTGTTTTCCCATGCGGGATGGAGGAGGCTATGGTCGTTGTATTTGTTTCTGCCGCTACTGGGAGGACTGAGCTTGACCGACGGGGGGAACCGTCCGGCACGAATCAATTGCGTCGATGGAACAGGCGCTCGGATCCACCAGGGTTGGATCATCGCGGTCCGGTAGCCTCCCCATCTCTGGTCCGCCGGAGTATGAGTGCTACAGGGACCGGTGTGCCTGATGTCTACTACGCAAATTTATTCTTGTAGACTCGTGTTGGGCCTCCAAGCGCAGAGTTTTGTAGGACAGTAGAAATTTTCCCTCAAGTGGATGACCTAAGGTTTATCAATCCGTGGGAGGCGTAGGATGAAGATGGTCTCTCTCAAACAACCCTACAACCAAATAACAAAGAGTCTCTTGTGTCCCCAACACATCAAATACAATTTGTAGGTGCACTAATTCGGCGAAGCGATGGTGATACGTGTGTAGTAATGATAGTAGATATTGATTTTTGTAATAGGAACAATAAAAACAGCAAGGTAGCAAATAACAAAAGTGAGCACAAACGGTATTGCAATGCTTGAAAATGAGGCCTAGGGTCTGTACTTTCGCTAGTGCAATCTCTCAACAATGCTAATATAACTGGATCATATAACCATCCCTCAACGTGCGACAAAGAATCACTCCAAAGTTCCTATCTAGCTGAGAACATAAGAAGAAATTGTTTGTAAGGTACGAAACCACCTCAAAGCTATTCTTTCCGGTCAATCTATCATAGATAGTTCATACTAAAATAACACCAAGCTATTCTTTCCGATTGATCTAACCAAGAGTTCATACTAAAATAACACCATATGGTACACATCAACCAACTCTAATGTCACCTAGATACTCCAATGTCACCGCGAGTGTCGGTGTCAAAATCGGCGGATCTCGGGTAGGGGGTCCCGAACTGTGTGTCTAGGCGGATGGTAACAGGAGACAAGGGACACGACGTTTTTACCCAGGTTCGGGCCTTCTCGATGGAGGTAATACCCTTCTCGATTAATATTGATGATATGGGTAGTACAAGAGTAGATCTACCACGAGATCAAAGAGGATAAACCCTAGAAGCTAGCCTATGGTATGATTGTTGTTCGTCCTACGGACTAAAACCCTTCGGTTTATATAGACACTGAATAGGGTTAGGGTTACACAGAGTCGGTTACAATGGTAGGAGATCTACATATCCGTATCGCCAAGCTTGCCTTCCACGCCAAGGAAAGTCCCATCCGGACACGGGACAAAGTCTTCAATCTTGTATCTTCATAGTCCAAGAGTCCGGCCAAAGATGATAGTTCGGCTATCCGGACACCCCTAATCCAGACTCCTCAGTAGCCCCTGAACCAGGCTTCAATGACGACGAGTCCGGCGCGCATATTGTCTTCGGCATTGCAAGGCGGGTTCCTCTTCCGAATACTTCATAGAAGATTTTGAATACAAGGATAGTGTCCGGCTCTGTAAAACAAGTTCCACATACTACCGTAGAGATAATAACATTTGCACAGATCTGCTGACGTATTCCGCGGCGTGACATCACACCACGGCCAGGCCTTTATACGAATCGTTTTTTACTGTTCCACCTTAGCGCGTTTAGCGAGGCGGTTTCCTTGGCACGTCTTATCAAAGCGTAGATCGTGCCCCCTTATTCGGGATTCTCATCAATACGGACGTGGGTAACCCAACTGCGTTCGCTGGCACGCCTCCTCTATCGAAGGCGAGTCCCAATCGACAACGGGGAGGGCTCTTGGTATTCAACCTCTTTATAATGAGACCAAGGCCCTCTTCTTTTTCCACCCTCCATCGAATTAGCCTCGCGCTTCGAGTTCTAACACCCAAAGCTTCAGATTTAGGCGCTTCGACCTTCGACGATGTCCGGCTCCGACCAACTCGGCCGATGGATGTCTTCTTCCATCACGAGAAGAAGATGTGCTAAAGCTGCGAGGACGCCATGTATCTAACCGCGAGATTCCGCATAGGCTTCCTGCTCGAGGCAGGTCATTCCCACTCCGAGCCCGGCGAGAGCGTGGTGTTCGTGTCTCACTTCCTTCGGGTTTAGGCTTCCGACGGATCCCTTTGTGCGGGGCTCATGTTTTATTATGGACTGGATTTCCATGACTTGAATCCGGAGTCCATCCTCCATATCTCGTCATTCATTGTCGTGTGTGAAGCCTTCCTCCATATTTCCCCTCACTTTGGATTGTGGCTCAAGACCTTCAAGGTGGAGCCGAAGATGATCGAGTGGCAACAAGCAGAGTGCGGAGGGGTGGTCATAAGCAAGTGTGCTGATGCTCCATGGCCCGAGGGCTCTTTTCAAGAGGAGCTTGGTTTGTGGCAACGGGAGTGGTTTTATATCACCGCTCCTTGTGCACCAAATGGGTGGCGCCACCCGCCTTCCGCTCAGGTCCACCACAGCGGCTGGCATCATGGGTCAACCGAGGGCTCGACTGGGGGCCGTCCAAGGATGTTCCTCTGTTGCAGGGCCGTATTTGAGACCTCCAAGAAAGAGAGATCAATCTGGTCGTGGCGGCGCAGGTTATGCTGATTCGGTGCCTTCTGCCCTGCAAACGTCGCCCCCTCTGTCTGTAGGAATTTAATCCGGAGGGACCACGAGCTCTCCAAAATTTTATGGGCGTGACGCCCAAGGAGATGTACAAATTGTTCTTCGGATCACAATTGAAGTGTCCGGACTTGACCGAGGACGCAGGTCTAAGCTGCAATCACCCAGATACTCAAGTAAGTAACCCTGTAACCGGACATGCTGTTCATTCATTTATCATATATATGCCCTTTAAGAGAGCCGTTTCTTGAACAGGAGTGGATAGCCAAGGCAAAGTTGATAAGGTGTCCGGCTCCCCTCCCAGAGACCACGCCGGATCCCATGCTGACCAAGATGTTGAAGGCCGCGCCTGTTAAAGAAGGCAAAGGGGGGAGCAGGGAAGCAACTTCCTCCGCGAAGGAGGCTTTCAAGGAAGAGGGGACCAGGGATCCTCCCCTCCAAGGGGAGAAGAGGACCACTTCCGAAGACCCGGAAGCCAAGGCCTCAAAACGGGGAAAGAAGTCTTCGTCAGAAAGTCCGGCGCCGGGAAGTACCCCAGCCGCACTATTTCCCCAAGGGGATCAGCCCTCCAGCGAGCCGTAAGTAAAAAGAAGGGGTCATGTGAATAAAGAGGAAATGATAGAGAGTGCGGATCTCAGCCCTTCGCAGCAGAGCTCGTCTTCGGATAACCGAAGTTGTACCTTGTAGTTCGGATCTCAGCCCTTCTCAGCAGAGCTCGTCTTCGGGGGATCTTCGTTCGGAGATGATAGAGAGTGAAACGCCTCCACCTGTCGCGCCTTCGTGCGAGGCGAGCGACCCTGAAGTGTCGTCACGGAGAGTTTCCCCGAGTCCGGCGGGGCCGGACGGTCCGGCGCCAACTGGCGTGCGGTCGGAGTCAAGGACCTGCTCGGGCGGCGTATATCTCGAAGATCACCGTGCGCTAATGGCTATGGTAATTGAAAGAATTGCATCCGCCGAGAGCGGATTGCATGAAGCTGCCAAGTTTACCGACGGGTTTGAGGTAAGAAAAATGATGTACCTTCGATAGTTATGCATATAGAATGCGCCTGTATAGATAGTAGCCCTTGAGACTCGGTATCTTTGTCACAACCGGCGGCGTCGAGGATCATAATCTCAGTACTAACATGTCGTCATTCCTATGTAGGTGGCGGGGCGTCCAGTGGCTAGCTGGACTGATGAATTTGTCGAACTAAAGCGGCAACTTGACGAGGTGGATGCGGACATCGCGCTTGTCAATAAACGGTTTGACGAGTCACAAGGTATGCGGCTTCTCCGCGGACACCTGGTAAGGGAGCTTGACGCCCATGCCTTACTACTTGTATGCTTTGATGCAGACGGTGCATTGTTGTGGAGAGGCTGCGGGCGGAACTTGCCCGAGCTAAAGAGCAACCCCGAAAGAGTAATGCGGCCGCTTTAAAGGCGGCCGAAGAGCTGAAAGCCGAACGGGCTGCTCACTGCCGAAGCAAAGAGGTAATGGCCGATTTGGCCCTGAAACTGAAGAATACTACCGACCGCTGCGAGGTTCTTAAAAAAGAACATCAAGTGGAACAAGAGGACCTGAAAAAGGCCACCGCCGAATCCAAGGATGCCTGTTCCGCTATGAGAGCTGCCAAGGAGGAGCTGAGTCAGGCCGGGGATATTGCGGCTGGAAAACCGTTTCTGCTGCGGAGGAAATATACGGATCCAAAGTATGCTCAGTTGGACAAGCCGTGGAGTTTGGAGGATGCTTATATGGACTTAGCGGCGAGCGCTGCGGACGCGATTGAGCACTTCCGAGGCCAGAAGGGGCACAGGAGGGAAGAGCTATTGTGGTCGCAATTCCATAGTCCGGAGCGTCCTCTTCCGTTGACCGATCGGTTGGCCGAATGGGCCGAGCTGAATCGATTATCCGGACTTGCCATGAAGCATGTCATGACTCATTTGTGGCCAGCGGACCCTGACCAAGAGTTATTTTGGCTTAGTGCAGCAGTTCCTTGGTGCGGTATCGCGTGTCGACGCAATGAAGCGGTCGGCGTGTATTGAGGGGCGCGGATGGCTCTTGCCCGTGTCAAGGCATCTTGGGCTGAGATGAAGGCCACCAATATTGCGTCCCAGATTCGGACCGCAGCCGAGTACCAGTCGAGCGCTATTTTCAGGAAGTTCTTCCTTGCGCTTGTTTAATAGAGACGCAGTGCTCGAAGGATGTTATGTTTGAATGACATGTATAATTTTATGAAACAACGTTTCAATTTAATGTAAGAGCTTTTTACACTTGTGCCTTCAAGTAGCAAACTACCTCTTGTGTGGCCGTTAATGTATATATGTATATAACCTGAAAGATGGCAGTCTTGACTATTCACGCACATAGTGCGGGGGTGTTTGCAAAGAAGTCGTGCTTTCACACTTAATCCAACATCTTGGTCCTATAAAGGAGGTGGTGGCGTAGCAAACTAGGCAACCAGACTATAATGCTTTATCACGTTCACTTAGCCATAGGAGTTCGATGGTGGGGTTACTATATAGCCCCTGGGGGCACCGCACTCTCCCGAATTCGGGGTGCGTATGTGCCTGACCGGGAAACGGTCCTTCGTTAATGCGGAGGAATTCTAAACATTCCGGTGAGTCATCGAGTGGTTGACCAGTCTCTCGCTATATCTTGACAATCAGTTTTCGGCTTTCTCTCGAGGTGCTCGCGGCGAACCGGGGCACAATCGCAGTAGTTCTCCTGGTGCCGCGTTAACCGATAGAATGGAATGTAAGGCAGCAAAACACAGGAGCCGGGCAAACCCAACATTTGACCAAAGACATGATTCGAAGCTGATGCATATAAGGCCTAACTCGAGACACCGAACAATCCCTAAGGTATTCGGTCTTTTATAAAGCGGGCCGAACAATGCCCTTGGTAACAAGCCCCTGGTGTCCAGGTATGTGCAAACTTCTGACGTGGCCGATGCCAAAACGCCAGCCTCCTCCTCGGTTATAATAAGAGACCGGGGGATGAGTAACAACAAGAGACAGTGAAAAAGGTTTACGCAGGGTCTTAATCGGAAAAGAATCCTTGCAACGGGTCCTGCTGCGTCTGCGCATGTGTCTCCGTTGTGCGTATCCTGACGGGTATAGCACGGCGTTCATCTGTAAAAGAGAGGAACTTAGTTTGAAAAAGATCGCGCTAAAATTTAATTGGAAATAAAATAGAGTATGATTCAAAAATGAGTAAAATTGAGCTTTATTGTCTCTTGTTGTACATGCGTGGAGCCCCTTGTAAGGGGGGTACGCGGCTAGTAAGCATCATGTTTATTTATGCCGGACTCGCCTAACCGTGTCCATGGTCTGAATGACCTGCTTTAGACGCTTTTGGCCAGCAAGGTCAGACATCGTGAGGCTATTAAGGCAGTCTCACATTCTTTCCTTGAGGGACACGCGCATCTTCCCTTTAATGAAATGATGCCTCGTGGACCAGGCATTTTAAGTTTAAGAGATGCATAATGCGGTATTGTGTTAAAGCGGGTGAAAGCTTCAAGGCCCCAAAGAGGTGCTTGATGGCTACTTTTAAATGGGGCGATGTGGAAGACCAACTTTTCCCGACGGAAGTTGTCGGGTGAGCCGAACATAACTTCCAATAGTAGGGAGCCCGTACAATGGGCATATGTGCCTGGCATTATTCCTTGGAAGGAAGTGTTGCTATGGCTAATCCTGTTTGGGTTTATCCCCATGTTGCGGATTGTGTCCTGATATAGCAGGTTTAAATCACTGCCGCTGTCCATTAGGACTTGCGTAAATTGAAGATCGTCGATTATAGGTTCTAGTATCAAGGCAGTCCATCCTGCGTTGCGGATACTTTCGGAGTAGTCCTGGTGGTCGGAGGTAATTGGTTTTGACAACCAGTGTTGGGACACTGCTGGGGTAGATTGTGCGGCGCGTAATTCGATGGGTGCCGCTCTGTTTTCTCCTTTTGTTACTTGAAGTAAGTTTACTGTTTTGACCTCTTGTGGGAAATTCTTTTGTTTTTCGGGGCTCTGCTTGTGGTGCTCGTCATCATCCTCACTTGGTGTGTCGAGCCCCTTGTGTTCGGCGTTGAGTCTGCCGGACTGCTTGAAGACCCAACAATCTCTGTGGGTATGGTTTGCGTGCTTCCCGGAGTTACGTGGATTTGGCATATCTTGTCCAAGATTTTGTTTAAGTTGGATAGCTCATCGCTATTGTCCTTAAGGGGCAGTTTTTATTGTTCTGCCGTGAGTTTTTGAATCCGGCGTTATTTGCGCGCTCGTGGACCGTTCCCTTAATCCGCATCTGGTCCTTGCTGTGTCGTGGTTTCCCATTCCCATCCCTGACTTCGGATGTACTTGGGTCACTGGTACTGCATCTTGCTAGCCAGCTATCCTCTCCCGCGCAAAAGCGGGTCATGAGGCTTGTTAGTGTGTCCATTGTTCTTGGCTTTTCCTGGCCAAGGTGTCTGGCGAGCCATTCGTCTCGGACGTTGTGTTTAAAAGCTGCTAAGGCTTCGGCGTCCGGACAGTCGACTATTTGGTTCTTTTTGGTGAGGAACCTGTTCCGAATTTTCGAGCTGACTCTCCGGGCTGTTGGGTTATGTGACTTAGATCGTCTGCGTCACGGAGGTCGGACATAGGTTCCACAAATTGGCAAAAGCATCCTCAAGCTCTTCCCAACTACCAATGGTGTTTTCGGGGAGGCTTTTAAGCCAATGCCGGGCTGGCCCTTTGAGCTTGAGGGGTAGGTACTTTATGGCGTGGAGATCATCTCCTATGGCCATGTGTATGTGGAGGATATAATCCTCAATCCAGACTCCAGGGTTTGTCGTTCCGTCGTATGCCTCTATGTTTACGGGCTTGAATCCCGCTGGAAATTCATGATCCAGCACCTCATCGGTGAAACATAGAGGGTGCGCGCGCCCTATTTGGGTGTGTCGTGATGTTCAGATATTTGACGTGTTGTATTGCTCGCTGTAACTTGTTTCCTTGGCCCGTAGATAGATCTAACTGGGCCATCCTTTTGGTGCGAATCCTTATGCGGATCGTGTGCGGCTTGTGTGCGCCGCTTGCCGCTCTATGTTTGCCATGTGGTCGCTCTATCCGATCCGCGCCTCTTTGTTTTTTGATCGTGGGGCTCTCGGCCACCTCATCGAATTCGGGCGATAGTTTGCGCTTTGGGTAGCTCTTTGCTTGGCGGTACGCCATATTTGTCTGTAGTGTTGAGTAATTTACTCCATCTCATTCGGAGTCGTCTTCCGCTGTTACGAGCCTCTGTTTACCTTTTTTCAAGCTACACGCAGGCGAGGAGCTCTTTTGGAGGTTCTTCGATCCAATGACATGTCCGGGCGTGAGATCGTCCGGACCGTTGTCCTCTTGCCGGGACAGGTGGTTTGTCCAAGTTGGCCTGTTCGGATGGTTGCTCAATGGCATGTTAAATGGTCGGTCGGCTCACCCTGCTCTATGTCCGGGTCTGTGGGCGCTATCTTTGTCGAGGTGGGGTTTTGGTGGCGCTTACGCGCCGCTTTGACCGCTTCCCGAGGGAATTTTCTTCTTTCAGCGTCTCGCTCCTCGTTATCGCTTCCCTTAGGTGTGTCCACCATATATATATTGTAAGTTGAGGTGGCCATCCAGTGCCCCTGGTATTTGGTTCTTGGTCGCCTCCGCCGTCGTCCATATCGTCGATGTCCTCGGAGTCGAAGTCGAGCATGTCTGTTAAGTCATCGACAGTGGCTACAAAGTGGGTGGTGGGTGGGCGTTGAATTTCTTCGTCATCCGAATCCCAACCTTCCTGACCGTAGTTCGGCCAGGGCTCCCCTCACAAAGAGAGAGAGAGACTTTAATGAGTTCAGGATATCGCCAAAGGGCGAGTGCTGAAAGATGTCCGCGGCGGTGAACTCCATAACCGGCGCCCAGTCGGATTCGACTGGCAGGGGCGCGGGAGGTTCGGAGTCCGGAAAGGAGTCCGACACAGGAGTCACGAGCTTTTCAAAGGACAGGATGGTGTTCGCTCAATCGCCAGTGAGATTTCAGCCCCTGAGGCGGTGTCCAACCAACCGTCCTCGATCGCGAAACCGGCTCCGGATTAAGGGTCGGGCGGGCATCGATGCGGCCTCGAGCCTTTGTTTGGCGTGAGCTAGATCGTACCCATCGAGACAAAGGCGGCGCTCGGCTGTGGCTCGAATCCGTCGAAGATCAAGTCTCCGCGGACATCGGCCGTATAGTTTAAGCTTCCAAATCTGACCTGATGGCCAGGGGCGTAGCTTTCGATCTGCTCCGGGGAGAAAAGTCTCACCCTGGACTGTGTCATTGCTGATGATTGAAGGAGCCATCGGGCCTATAGGTGACGACACAGAGGAACTCTCAATGAAAGCACCAATGTCGGTGTCAAAACCGGCGGATCTCGGGTAGGGAGTCCCGAACTGCGCGTCTAGGCGGATGGTAACAGGAGACAAGGGACACGATGTTTTTACCCAGCTTCGGGCCCTCTCGATGGAGGTAATACCCTACTCCTGCTTGATTAATATTGATGATATGGGTATTACAAGAGTAGATCTACCACGAGATCGTAGAGGCTAAACCCTAGAAGCTAGCCTATGGTATGATTGTTGTTCGTCCCTACGGACTAAAACCCTTCGGTTTATATAGACACCGAATAGGGTTAGGGTTACACAGAGTCGATTACAATGGGAGGAGATCTACATATCCGTATCGCCAAGCTTGCCTTCCACGCCAAGGAAAGTCCCATCCGGACACGGGACAAAGTCTTCAATCTTGTATCTTCATAGTCCAGGAGTCCGGCCAAAGATGATAGTTCGGCTATCCGGACACCCCCTAATCCAGGACTCCCTCAGCGAGTATCCGTGAGTTGATTATACGATATGCATCAAACAATTTCAGATTCGTAATACTGAATTCAACATAAAGAACCTCAAAGATTGCCCCAAGATTTCTACCGGAGAAACAAAGACGAGAATGTGCATCAACCCCTATGCACAGATTAACCCAATGTCACCTCGGGAATCCGCAAGTTGAGTGCCAAAACACATATCAAATGAATCAATATGATACCCCATTGTCACCACGGGTATTCATAGCAAGACATACATAAAGTATTCTCAAATCCATAAAAGTATTCAATCTGATAAGAACAAAATCTCAAAGGGAAAACTCAATTCACAACAAGATAAAGAGGGGAAAACACCATATGATCCAACTATATTAACAAAGCCCGTGATACATCAAGATCGTGACATCTCAAGAACACGAGAGAGAGATTAAACACATAGCTACTGGTACAAACGCTTAGCCCCGAGTGTGGACTACTCCCTCCTCATCATGGTGGCTGTCGGGATAATGAAGATGGCCACCGATGATGATTTCCCCCTCCGGCGGAGTGCCGTAACGGGGTCTAGATTGGGTTTTCGTGGCTACAAAGGCTTGCGGTGGCGGAACGTCTGATCTAGGGTTATTTCTGGGGGTTTCTCTATTTATAGGTTTTTTGGCGTCGGTTTCACGCGAAGATAGTTCTCGAGGTGAGCACAACCCACCTGGGCGCGCCTGGGCCTCCTGGCATGCCCAGGTGTCTTGTGCTCACCTCCTTCACCTTTTGGTCCTCCCATGAAGCTTCTAGTGCCTCTTTTGTTCCGAAAAAATCGTCAAAAAGTTTCGCTGCATTTGGAGAACTTTTATTTCTGCACAAAAAAATGAAACCACGGTAGTTCTGCTAAAAACAGCGTCAGTCCGGGTTAGTTCCATGAAAATCATACCAAAATTATATAAAATTGTTGTAAACATGGCATGAATGCTTCATAAATTATAGATACGATGGAGACGTATCAGTGCCCGCCGTGGGAAGGGGAGGATAAGGGTAGGGGATGCCCCCCTTGCTGCCGACATGGCGGCGACGTGCGCAGCCGCAGAGGAGGAAGCCACCCGTGCCCGCATCCTAAAGAAGCAGCAGTGGAGGAACATGCGCGCCCTCGCCTGAGAGAAAAATTGGACGGTTTGTGCCATGGCCGGACTGCCCCGAAAAGAGGAGAAGGAGGACAGTGGCGGGTCAGATAACTGCGACGACAAGCAGATCCGGCTGGATCCATTTTGCATTTTCAAGCACTATTTCCGCGAGGAGGACGACAAGGACGCCGGGAAGGGCAAGGGCGGCTGTGGATGATCTTCTGCATAACTAGTATGTAGGTAGAATGTGCCAAATTTTGATAGTTCAATGTCATTTCCTGATTTAGTAGCCGAACGATTAGTTGTTGCATCATTTACATTACACATATAATTGTATGGATTTGAGGTTTGCTAAATGATGTGTCTGATTGTGTGAAGTAAGATTTAAGGTGGGACCGGCAAGTGCCCATGAATGCGTCCATGCTCGGCGGCAGGCATTTAAGTGTTCAAATTAGCAAGTTATGGCTTTAGATGCTCTAATGCAAAGAAAGAGTATAAGTAATCTCTCCTACCCATTGTAGTGTCAAAAAACGTTTTACATTATGAAATGAAGGGAGTACTTCCAGGAAAAAAAGTATCAAGTACTTACACTAGATGACATAATCACAAACGGGCAGGCCTGCTATTTGCACAGAAACCGTTTTAGTACAGTGAAGTCGAACACGAGAAACCCAAAATCACGGAGCAAGTTTTTACATATAAACAAGGTGTTTTTTACAGGTCTGCCGTGCTAAAACAGAGAAAGCACATATTTCTTTGATGAAAGAGAGAACATGAGCAAGGTGTGGGGGAGCCATTGCCCTCGATGAGGCACACATCGTCGCCAAAGCTTAAGAGCCCCAGCTGGGCGGGCTGGCTGTTGTCGATCTTTTCGGCATCGGCACCGAACACGCTATCCAGCCTCTCATACAAGCCGTTGTCCAACAAACCAAACTAGTCATCAAACATGAAAGGATCTAACAGTTGGTTGGCGGAGTCGTCAGACGCTGCGGGCAGAACCGCGTCGGCTTTGACCCGGGGCCGCTTCTTTGCACCGCCGAGGTCGACCACAGACTGGCTGGACCCCACTTCAGCATGAACTTAGTATTTAACCATGACCTCGTCAGACGCGGATATGCCCTGCCACGAGAGGTCTGGCAGGACGCCGCTGGATTCGGAGGTCATCCCGCCAGCATCCTCCTCTTTGTCGTCGATGAGGTCAATAACAACGCACGGCGTCGGTTTCGTGGCCACATGGTGCTAGGGTTCGGTCGTGGACGAGGGGAAGTGTCACGCCCTAGAAGGGATCAGGGCGGATTCGAACAGGAAAATCTCAGATCTCGCGAGAAGGAAAGGGGAAAGTAGGAGCCAAACTAGGGTTTTGTATTAATATAAGATATATGTTGAGTAATGAAATGGTTCTCAGAGTAAGCAATACATTACAAGATGGAGGGTGCTAGCTTTATAGCTCAGCTGGCACACGGTGACGGCAAACAGTGCCGGTAATGAAACGCTACAGGAACGGCGAAATAGTACAATGGGACGGCGAGCCTTATGAGCCATACGATCGTCGGTTCGGTCGAAGTTCTTGACCAGTCGTTAACTGAAAGAGGGAAACACTTGCTAAATGAAGATGCAGGCCTGACAATGCTCCCGTGCAAAATCGAGCTTGTCCTCAAGGAGGTGATCTGTTGAACCAGCGATCAATGGTCACCTTAAAGAATGCAGGGAAGGTTTTCTTCATGAACACCGCGTATTCCCATGATGCTTCATGAGGTGGCAAGTTTGCCCATTGGACGAGCCACTAAACCACTGGCAGGTTGTTGCGCGGTACCTAGCGAGTCTCTAGTACCAGAACTGGTTCAGTGAGTATGAAACCATATGCTCGAACCAGAGGAAGGTCGGCACAAGGAACATCCATTTTCCCCACGTGCTTTTTAAATTGGCCGACGTGGAAAATCGGGTTGATGGTGGTGCTGTCAGGTAGGAGGAGCTTGTAAGTGACACGCCCAACTTTGGCCATGACACGAAAAGGTCCGTAGTACCTGCTTTGTAGCTTAATGTAAGTGCGCAAGCCGAAAGCATTCGGACGATAGGGTTGCATCTTGAGATAGACCAAATCACCCACTTCCAGCACTCTCTCAGTGTGTTTGCAGTCTGCATACTTCTTCATGCGGGCTTGAGCAGCTGTTAAGTTGCTTTTCAGGTGCTGGAGTAGTGCATCTCTGTAAGTGAAAACTGCTGAGCATCTGTGGTGAGGTTATCAGGCAGAATGTTTTCACGGATATTGGGAGGTGGGTATCCATAAGCTGCTTCAAATGGTGTTTTCTGTAGAGAGGAATGGTACGAAGTGTTATACCAATACTCTGCCATGGAGAAATGTTATGCCCACTTGGCTTGAGTTGAGGTCAGGCATCTTAGGTAGTTCTCAATACATTGGTTCACACGCTCCGTTTGGCCATCAGACTCCAGGTGGTATGCAGAACTGTAACGCAATTCAGTGCCATTCCTTTGAATATATCCTGCCAGAGTTGACTAGTAAAAATGCAATCTCGATCAGAGACAATGGCTAATGGAGGGCCATGTAGTTTCAGCACATTTTCTATGAATGCAGTAGGAACAGTGTGGACAGTATAGGGGTGAGAAAGGGGAATAAAGTGAGCAAACTTGGATAATTTGTCAACCACCACAAATATGACATCCTTTCCCTGAGATTTAGGCAGGCCCCCGATAAAATCAATATTGATATGTGTCCAAACCATGTCAGGAAGTTGAAGGGGATCTAAATACCCAGGATAAGGGCAGTTTTCTCCCTTGTTTTTCTGACAAACAAGACATTCAGTCACAAACTTGTCCACATCTTGCTTGAGACCAGGCCAGTAGAAGATCTGCTTAATTCTGTGATAAGTAGCTTTCATGCCTAAGTGGCCTCCCAAAGCAAAAGCATGTAGTGCAGACAATAGCTTTTTTCTCAAAGGTAAATCCTTGCCAACATAGATTCTCCCTTTATGTTTGATAATTCCAGAGTGCAAGGTGTTCTAGTTCACTGAATGGCCAGGGGACAGCAGAAGCTTTTGCAGGAGAGATTGGCATGTGTTGTCATTGGTATAGGACTCCTCCACTGTAGAAATCCTATAAGAAGTGACCAGGGAAATAGCCATGAGTGAGTATTTTCTTGACAGGGCATCAGCTACAATGTTTTCCTTGCCCTTTTTGTACTGCAGAGTAAAGTTAAACTCCAGTAGCGTCAACATCAACTTGTGGTGTATGCTAGTGTTGACCTTTTGGTCTGTCATGAATTGTAGACTCTAGTGGTCTGTTTTGATAATGAGGCCAATTCCCAGGAATTAATGCCTACACTTTTTTAATGCAGCTAAAATTGCTAGTGCTTCCTTCTCATACATGGAAAGGGCAACATTTTTAGGGCAAAGGGTGGAGCTGTAATATGCTATGGGTCTCCCCTATTACATCATGAATGCTCCTATCCCTGTTCCAGAAGCATCTGTCTCCAGGACAAAAGGCTCAGTAAAGTTTGGTAGGGCTAGCACTGGGGCATTAGTCATTGCTTGTTTCAACTGTTGGAAAGCACTTGTTTGTTTGTCTTTCCAGCAGAAATTGTCTTTCTTGAGCACATCATGCAAAGGTCTTGCTATAGTGCCAAAATTCCTGACAAATCTTCTATAGTAGCCACAGAGGCCCAAGAATCCTCTGAGTTGTTTGGGTGTGGTAGGAGTGGGCCACTCAGCCACTGCTGCCACTTTAGATGAGTCAGTAGAAACTCCCTCAGCAGAAATAACATGGCCCATGTAATCTACTTGTGTGACTGCAAATACACACTTGGAGAGCTTGGCATATAGCTGATGTTCCTTGAGCAATTGTAAGACTATCTGCAGGTGTTCCAGGTGTTCGGACAGAGATTTACTGAATATCAGGATATCATCAAAGAAAACCAGCACATACTTCCTCAAGTATGGGCCAAAGATGATGTTCATGAGAGCTTGGAATGTTCCAGGTGCATTTGCAAGCCCAAATGGCTTAACTAGGAACTCATCGTGCCCAAAGTATGTTCTAAATGCAGTTTTGGGTATGTCATTTTCATCCATTCTCACCTGATGATATCCAGACCTGAGATCCAACTTAGTGAAGTAAGTTGCTCCATGTAATTCATCCAGCAGGTCTTCAATTACTGGGATTGGAAACTCGTTCTTCACTGTAGCCTCATTCAGCTTCCTATAATCAATGCACATCCTCCAAGTGCCATCTTTTTTCATTACTAGGATTGCTGGAGAGGAGTAGGGACTTTCACTAGCCCTGATAATTTTATCTCTGAGCATTGAGTCAATTTGCTAATTCATTCTTCTACATGTGAGGGACTCTAGGGCCTGGAGTTAGGAGGAGTTGATTGTTCTTACAGGGGTATCTTGTGATCATGTGATCTTTTAGGAGGCAGACCCTTTGGTTCTTGAAATACTTCAGGAAACTGCTGCAGTACTTCTTCCATAGGTTGTGGGACTGAGTGTTTATCTAGTTTTGTCACAGTAGTATCTTTGATGAGTTATAACACATAACCAGGAGCTCTTGAAGAAAGTAGTTTGTCCACTTCTGCAGCTTCAATTGGAGTTGCTTCAGACAGGGTATCACAAGCTCTAATTGTGATAGGGGTGTTCTTGTCCTGCATAAATGTGATCTGGCTGGGGTTATAGTGAAAAGCAGCAGGGCTGTGCTTGGCCATCCAATCACTGCCCAACACCATGTCATGCCCAGGAAGATCTAGCACTCTGAATTGCTGTTGGAATTTGGTATGGCGAGCAGTGAATGTGGTTGAAGGTATATAGGAGCCAGACCACAATGTACCTCCACCAGCAACAGTAATAGCTCAGGTAGTGTCCTTGAGGATAGTACAAGAAGTTGTCAAAGCAAATTTGAGGCTGATAAATGCGGAGTTACTACCTGAGTCCATCAGAGCAATGCCCTGTTTGCCCCCAATTTTTACCAGTATAGATATGGTGTTGACATTATCTGATTGCATGGCTTGTGCAGAAATTGTCATACAATGTTCTTCCGTTTGTGGTTGTTCCTCTCCATCTTGTTGTTGGGGAACGTAGCAATAATTCAAAATTTTCCTACGTGTCAACAAGATCAATCTAGGAGATGCTAGCAATGAGAGATACTGAGTGCATCTTCATACCCTTGAAGATCGCTAAGCGGAAGCGTTACAAGAACGCGGTTGATGGAGTCGTACTCACAGCGATTCAAATCACGGAAGATCTGATCTAGCGCCAAACAGACGACGCCTCCACGTTCAACACACATACAACCCGGGGACGTCTCCTCCTTCTTGATCCAGCAAGGGGAGAGTATAAGTTGAGGGAGAACTCCGGCAGCACGATGGCGTGGTGGTGGTGTAGGATCGAAAGTATGTCTAGAGGGGGGGTGATTAGACTACTTGACCAAATAAAAATCTAGCCGTTTCCCAATTTTAGTTCTTGGCAGATTTTAGCAACTTTAGTACAAGTCAAGCAATCTTAACACAATTCAAGCAAGCATGCAAAGAGTATATGAGCAGCGGAAAGTAAAGCATGCAACTTGAAAGAATGTAAAGGGAAGGGTTTGGATGATTCAAACACAATTGGAGATACAGATGTTTTTGTCATGGTTCCGATAGGTGGTGCTATCGTACATCCACGTTGATGGAGACTTCAACCCACGAAGGGTAACGGTTGTGTGAGTCCACGGAGGGCTCCACCCACGAAGGGTCCACGAAGAAGCAACCTTGTCTATCCCACCATGGCTGTTGCCCACGAAGGACTTGCCTCACTAGCGGTAGATCTTCACGAAGTAGGCGATCTCCTTGCCTTTACAAACTCCTTGGTTCAACTCCACAATCTTGTCGAAGGCTCCCAAGTGACACCTAGCCAATCTAGGAGACACCACTCTCCAAGAAGTAACAAATGGTGTGTTGATGATGAACTCCTTGATCTTGTGCTTCAAATGATAGTCTCCCCAACACTCAACTCTCTCTCACATGATTTGGATTTGGTGGAAAGAAGATTTGAGTGGAAAGCAACTTGGGGAAGGCTAGAGATCAAGATTCATATGGTAGGAATGGAATATCTTGGCCTCAACACAAGGGTAGGTGGTTCTCTCTTAGAAAATGTGTATTGGAAGTGTAGGTTCGTTCTGATGGCTCTCTCCACGAATGAAGAGGAGGTGGAGGGGTATATATAGCCTCCACACAAAATCTAACCATTACACACAACTTGCCAAACTCGGTGGGACCGAATTGTTAAACTCGGTCGGACCGATTCAGCAAATCTAGTGGCCGTTAGGATTTTCGGTGGGACCGATGCGCAACTCGGTAGGACCGATATGGTTAGTGTTAGGGCATAACATAATCTCGGTGAGACTGATTACACAAACTCGGTGAGACCGATTTTGGTAATAAGCTAACCAGAGAGTTGGTCAGGTAAACTCGGTGGTACCGATTCGCTCATTTCGGTGAGACCGAAATGTTACAAAAGGGAAACACAGAGTTTACATTGCAATCTCGGTGGGACCGATCGCTCATCTCGGTAGGACCGAAACGTTACGAAGGGAAACAGAGAGATTACAATCCCATCTCGGTGAGACCGAGATCCCTATCGGTGAGACCGATTTGCCTAGGATTTGTGGCAATGGCTATGACATCTGAACTCGGTGGCGCCGGATGGAAAGAATCGGTAGGGCCGAGTTAGACTTTTGGTTTAGGTCATATGTGGATGTGAGAAAGTAGTTGAGGGCTTTGGAGCATATCACTAAGCATTTTGAGTAAGTAAGCCATTAAGCAACACCTCATCCCTCCTTGATAGTATTGGCTTTTCCTATAGACTCAATGTGATCTTGGATCACTAAAATATAAAATGTAGAGTCTTGAGCTTGAGCCAATCCCTTTGTCCTTAACATTTTGAGGGTCCACTTTTCTCATCCATGCCATGCCAATCATTGAGCTTTCCTGAAATATTAGTCTTGAAATAGTGTTAGCTCAATGAGCTATATGTTGTTAGGAATTACCAAAACCACCTATGGATAGTTGCACTTTCAATCTCCCCCTTTTTGGTAATTGATGACAACATATAGATCAAAGCTTCGACAAATGATAATAAGAGTGAAAAATATTGTCGCTTTGAGAAGTATGTGAAAAGAAAGAGCTCCCCCTAAATTTGTGCATTGTTTAAGATTTGCTTTGGACTGCAAATGCACAATGAGTTAGGATCATGGGTTACTCTTCCATGTCACATACATCTTGGTGGAGCGATCAAAATGATAATAAATAAATACATGCACTCATCACCAAGCAAAGTGAATGATCATATGGGGATATAAAAGGGTAATGTCATCCAACAAGCAAGTAAATGTAGCATATGATCAAACACATGATCATCCAAGTATCTCACAAACGCATAGAGTATCTCAAACAACCAAATAAAGTTCAATCATCAAAACAAGAGAGAACAAAAGCAACACTCTCTCTCGAAGCCTATGATCTATACATTTTTCTCCCCCTTTGGCAACAAGTTACCAAAAAGTTCATAGAAAATGCATAGCACTAAATCGACTCTCAGGCTTGGTCTTCAGGTGGTGGTGTAGATAGAACTCCAAGAATGAAAGCATCAGTCGATGTGGATGGTGCTGGAGGAGTAGGTGCTGTAGCTGGTGGCACTGAAGCTGTAGCTGGTGAAGATGAAGTTGCTCTGGTGTCTGTGACAGGCATAGCAGTAGACCTCTGGCTCCTTGGCACTCTGGCAAAAGCATCAGTAGTAGTCTTGCCCTTCCTCTCCTGCATATCATCCTGAAGTTGCTCAACAACTGACTGTATCTCAGTGACCTTCACATCCAAGTCATAGAACTTCTGCTCCATGATCCTCTCCAGGCTCTCCTGGTTTTGAGTCAGGGTGGTCAGTCCCTTCTCAATCCTCAGAGTGGAGGCAATCAAGTAGTCAAGCTGATCTTGCTTGCTCTTCAGAAGATACTGAGATGCCTCATCCATGGTTGGCATCTTTGCAGCCTTTCCAGTCCTTGCCTTCTCCCTCTTTGCTTGTGCTTGCACAGAAGATGGTTCATCTTCATCCATCACCACTGTGTTGTCCTCAAAATCTGGATAGATGGGCATGTGTTCCTTGTCCAAGAGGTATGTGCATGTGCCCATCTTGGAGTTGATGAGCTCTGGATGCGTGGGGCATACCCACAACTTCTCTTCTGATCTGCAGCAGTCCTCTTGATAGTTTCCACTATGAGGCTCATGACTTTGAACTTCTGTGGGACATCAAATATGTGAAGTAGGTTGATGGAGTGTCCTCTGATCATTCTTTGATCACTTGACTTGGGAAGAAGTGTGTGCCTGAGGATCCAGTTGATTGTAGGCAGTCCAGATAGCAAGTGTTTCACAGAACCAAATTGGTGAGTCTCAAGATCTGCATCTGGAATCTCCTTGTACATGCTAGCCATTGAGTTGTGATCCTTCTTCTTCTTGGCATACACATCCAAGTCATCTTGTTGTTCTTCTGGGGCATTGATCAACTGAGCCCATTCTTCAACTGATGATTGGTACCTAGTACCTTCAGACATCCAGACAGTCCTTCCATCTGAGTAGAAGTGAGCTGTGGAGTAGAACTGCATGATAAGCTCATCATTCCACTTTGTGAGCTTCTGAGCCACAAACTCATCAACTCCACAAGCCTTGAAACTATCATAGACTCCTGGATATTGCTCTTCATTCTTCCTGATGTAATCCCAGTCTACCCATCTCATATCACAGACTATAGCCTTCTTGTTAAGCAGAATTGTCTCATAGAAGTCCTGTTGTTCCTTAGTGTGGAATATATAGTCCACAACAGTCCTTCTCCTGGTGGCATATGGATCTGACTCTCTCCATAGTCTCAGTCCTGAATCTTTCCCGATTTTCATGTTCTCAGCTACTGGATGAGCATCATTGCGGTCTGGAATTTTTGGCTTCAGCTTTCTCAAGACATGTGACTCATCATCTTCTTCTTCAATTGCAGCTTCAGGCACTGGGGCCTTGATCTTTTCTGCTACAGGAATGTTCCTAGTGCTTCTCTTAGGTGCATTTTTGGGTTTTGGAGCAGCTGGCATGGGAGCTTCTTTGGGCTTAGATGGAGCAGCTCCTGACCTTATGGCATCTCCCATAATCTTTTGTGCCTTAGGTGCTGGTGCAGCAACCTCTTCCTCTTCATCTTCCATCATTGAGGGCTTCCCAATTACTCTGGCCATGGTCTTCTTGACCCTTTCTATTCTTTTCTTGCCATCTCCAATTTCTTCAGCAACAGTTTTTGAGGCTTCAAAAGTTGAAGCTCTGTCTTTGGACATTGGAACTCTTCTTGCTGCCATTTTTGTTTTCAGACCTGGCTTTAGTGGAGCTGTTGTGCCAACTTCTTTCTTCAGCACTTTCTTCTTTGAGGTAGCTTCTTCCTCCTGAGCCACATAGTCCTCATCCTCTGAATCTGAGGTTCTTTTCTTGTTGGCTCTCGTGGCAGCCTTTGGCAAGTTGATGGGTGTGCTCCTGCTTCCATCATTTGAGCTGCTAGAGGGACTAGTGCCCTCACTCATGTGAACCTGCTCCTCAGACTTGTTCTGACTGTCACTCTGATCTGACATGATGCAAACACTGATAGCTGACCCTGTGAATAGTTTATATATGAGGTAGAGTGGATGAGCATCACAAAATACAGAGTTTTTTGCAAAAGAATGACTCAAAAACTTAGTTTTAGTTTTCCACATAAAGCATTTCGGATCTACCGATTTGTAAACTCGGTGATACCGAAGCAAATTTTGGAACCTAAACTGGTGAACTCGGTAAGACCGAGTCACAGTTCGGTGGCACCGAGACTGCTAGGGTTTCACAAAGTCCTGTACTCAGTCACACCGATTTGCAATTCTCGGACATGCGGAGAATTACATGTGCAATGGCCTTAGCCGAATCGGTGGTACCGAGTTCTACAACTCGGTTGGTCCGAGATGGTTTCGGCAGAAACCTAACCCTAAATTTTCAATTCACATCTAATCTACGGAGTGTTTTCAGTGGATAAGATGATCTCACTTGTGGCAAGATTAATGACAAAACAATGTGCTAGGGATTCGGAGTTGGGAATAGCACAAAGATCAAGTCCATACCCTAGTTCGGTGATGGACTTGCTACAGCGGCAACGGCGGAGACGATTCCCATTGACGGCGACAGAGACCAGCGGTAGGAGGCAACTGGCGATGAGGAGGACGATCCGGATACCCAGGGAGGCAGAGCAGGCTGAGCGTGGGCGAAAGAGTTCGGAGAAATTTCCAAAATTTGACCCGTGGATATATATAGCTGACCACCTTCGGTGTGACCGAAGGAACAACTTCGGTGGCACTGAGATGCATAATCTGCAAGCGATTACAGCAACTCGGTGTGACCGAAAGTTCAAATCGGTTGTACCGAGATTGAAAACCTAGATCGACTTAGTGATCTCGGTATGACCGAAATGGAAGAATCGGTCGGACGAACGCACAAAGAAGTTTTGGAAGTTTAAGTCTATGATTTAATCGGGGACTCGAGTGCTCGTCACACTGTGTTGTTCGAATCTGACTTGATCAAATTTTGTGATGTAGCATGAATAGAGTTTGAGACGAGAAAAGCATAGATAGCTTGAGAAGGTTCTTAGGCATTCTTGTCCATCCACTTGGCAAAATAAAAAGAATCCAAGCAACCAAAATAACAAGTGGATGTCCCCGAATGAGTAAATTATGCAACCAACATGCTCACAAATAAAATGGCAAATGAAATATGTGGCAAAGCATGCACAACCAATTCTAGCATCTATAAAGCAATTGGCGATGACTAGGTCATCTATATATGAGTATATTGACTTAGGAGTCAAATGAGAACATTTGATCATAGGTCATACTCATCGTTTAAGCACAAGTGGGGTTACCACTTTTACATAAAGCATTGTTGTGTTCACACCATTAGAGTTGCTTTAGCTCAATTCTCAGATTAAAGCTCCCCCTAGATGTGAGATCCCCCCTTAGAGGGATGAACTAACCTTGGGTTTTGTCGACGATGACTTCATGTAGGTGTTGAAGATGTGGGTGCTCAATGTTGATGTAGATCATTTGGAGCAATCATTTGGAGTGAGTTTCACTTTCAATACCTACACGGGTTAGTCCCACAAGGAACAAGCAAGGATATCCATAGACATAGAGTGATGCACACACAAGATGATGTCTATGAAAGCAATAGGTTACCTTGTCCATTGTCTTACCAACAAGAGGGTTTGTGACTCCTTGAACTAGTGCAAGATGTGGAAGTTGATTGCACTTGTTCTTGCCAAAATGATATGAGTGAAATATGTTGGCGGAGTCACCCTCAAGAACTCTCTAGTTCTTCTTCTTCGGGATCCACATCATCTTGATGGGAATCCTTTGAGTTGTAGTCGTACTTGATGAAGTAGAACTTGATGTAGTCTTGGGAACCCACTTGACCAAGGCCTTAGGAGCTTCTTCGAATGCATCAATGTCTTCTTGAAGCTTGTCCTTGCCTTTTTGCTTGTGCTCTTGTGGTGGAAGATCATCTTGATCTTGTGTCCCTTTGAAAGAAGTAGGATTATACTTCTCTTGTTGAGGAACAAACTTCGTCTTGGGGTATTGATCTTCTTCCCACTCAACTCCATTGGCATTGAACTTTCATTCAAAACCAACACCTTGGTTCTTCCGGTGCCTTCCTTGCTTGCGTACAATTTCCTCGAATTGCTTACTCCCGGCAAGGCTTTTGTAAACACCTTTCTCTATAATTCCCTTCAATAAGCTATTTTCTTGCTCAAGTGTAACTTGGCTAAGAGAATCATTAGTGGAATCAAGAGAACTACTAGAAGCAACAACATTGGATTTAGCATGATTATTGTTACTACTGGAGGAAGAATCTTTCTTGTTCTTGTTACTAGACTTGACTTGAGGCATGTAAGTGGATAAGAGTAAACGCTTGGCAATGTAAGAAGAACTTTTCTTGCGAAGATCATCATTGATTGCCTTTAAGAACTCATGCTCTTGCTCAAGGTTGAGCTTTTCAAAGCGTAATTTCTCATGAGTCCTTAAAAGTTATCGATGATCTCCTAAGATAGTTTCATGAGCTAACTTAAGAGTGTTTAGTTCTTTAGTTAGAGACTCAATCTTCTCCTTATCATTGTCATTCATTTTATCTTGATTATCATGATTAATTGACGTTTCATCATAGTATTCATCACTAGAGTTGTCAACAAGTAAATCATCATCACCTAGCAAGTCATCTTCATCACTATTGAAATCAACATACTCGAGGTGTGATATCTTTGGACCTTTGGCCATGAAGCATCTTCCAATTCCTTCATTTGGTAAATCAAGTATGTCGTAGGAGTTGGTTGACAAAAGTGCTAGACTGGCAACACCTTCATCTTGAGTATATTCGGAGTCGGAGTGATAGCTTCTCTCGGAGTGATTGTCGGAGTCGGAGCCGGATACCCATTCACCAACATGAGCTTGATGTCTTCATTTTGTGTAGCTCCTTGATGACTTGTCCTTCCTTTCCGAATCCTTGCTTCTCCGTGAGGGTCTTCGTTCATAACGATCATCCCTACTCCTTCTCTCTCTTGATGGTGATTCTTCTCTTCTACTTCTTCATTTAGGTGATTCTTCTCTTCTTTTGTAGGGTGTCGTACACTCATTTTAACAGTGTCCGGGTCTTCCACAATTGTAGCAATTACGCTCTCGACTAGAGGATCTTTTATCATTGTAGGACCTTGACTTGGAGCTTCTCTCTTTGCTTCTACTCTTGTAGAATTTGTTGAAGTTCTTCACCATTAGGCTCAATTCTTCATTGAAGGTTTGTTTCTCACTTGATGATGTGGGGGCTTCACATGAGGCTTTGTAAGCACCACTTGACTTGTTGTGAAGTTCCTCCTTATCCTTGAGTGACATCACATGAGCAACAATTCTTCCAATGACTTCCGTTGGCTTGAGATCTTTGTAATTTGGCATCATTTGGATCAATGTGCACACGATATCATATTTTCCATCCAAGGCTCTTAGGATCTTCTTGATGATGAATCTATCGGTCATCTCTTCACTTCCTAAGCCGGCTATCTCATTTGTGATAAGAGCAAGCCCAGAGTACATTTCAGCGACACCTTCACCATCCTTCATTTTGAACTTTTCAAGTTGACTTTGAAGCATATCCAACTTGGATTCCTTGACGGAGTCGGTACCTTCGTCCATATCAATCAAAGTATCCCAAATTTCCTTTGCATTCTCAAGACGGCTGATTTTGTTGAATTCTTCGGGGCACAATCCGTTGAAGAGGATATCACAAGCTTGAGCATTGTATTGCAGCATCTTCAACTCTTCCACGCTAGCTTCACGGTTCGGTTCTCTCCCATCAAAGAATTCACCTTGCAAGCCAATACACACAATAGCCCAAACAACGGGGTTATGTCCAAGAATATGCATTTTCATCTTATGCTTCCAACTAGCAAAATTAGTACCATCAAAAGTCAGGACCTCTACGGTGATAATTTCCCTCACTAGACGCCATACTCTCCTAGGTTGTGAAACCAAGGCTATGACCACCAAAAGCTACGGAAATCAAAGCAAATGGAGACCAAAGCTCTAATACCACTTGTAGGATCGAAAGTATGTCTAGAGGGGGGGGGGTGATTAGACTACTTGACCAAATAAAAATCTAGCCTTTTCCCAATTTTAGTTCTTGGCAGATTTTAGCAACTTTAGTACAAGTCAAGCAATATTAACACAATTCAAGCAAGCATGCAAAGAGTATATGAGCAGCGGAAAGTAAAGCATGCAACTTGCAAGAATGTAAAGGGAAGGGTTTGGAGGATTCAAACGCAATTGGAGACACGGATGTTTTTGTCGTGGTTCCGATAGGTGGTGCTATCTTACATCCACGTTGATGGAGACTTCAACCCACGAAGGGTAATGATTGCGCGAGTCCACGGAGGGCTCCACCCACGAAGGGTCCACGAAGAAGCTACCTTGTCTATCCCACCATGGCCGTCGCCCACGAAGGACTTGCCTCACTAGCGGTAGATCTTCACGAAGTAGGCAATCTCCTTGCCCTTACAAACTCCTTGGTTCAACTCCACAATCTTGTCGGAGGCTCCCAAGTGACACCTAGCCAATATAGGAGACACCACTCTCCAAGAAGTAAAAAATGGTGTGCTGATGATGAACTCCTTGCTCTTGTGCTTCAAATGATAGTCTCCCCAACACTCAACTCTCTCTCACAAGATTTTGATTTGGTGGAAAGAAGATTTGAGTGGAAAGCAACTTGGGGATGGCTAGAGATCAAGATTCATATGGTAGGAATGGAATATCTTGGCCTCAACACAAGGGTAGGTGGTTCTCTCTCAGAAAATGTGTATTGGAAGTGTAGGTTCGTTCTGATGGCTCTCTCCACGAATGAAGAGGAGGTGGAGGGGTATATATAGCCTCCACACAAAATCTAACCATTGCACACAACTTGCCAAACTCGGTGGGACCGAATTGTTAAACTCGGTCGGACCGATTCAGCAAATCTAGTGACCGTTAGGATTTTCGGTGGGACCGACACGCAACTCGGTAGGACCGATATGGTTAGGGTTAGGGCATAACGTAATCTCAGTGAGACCGATTACACAAACTTGGTGAGACCGATTTTGGTAATAAGCTAACTAGAGAGTTGGTCTGGTAAACTCGGTGGGACCGATTCACTCATTTCGGTGAGACCGAAATGTTACAAAAGGGAAACAGAGAGTTTACATTGCAATCTCGGTGGGACCGATCGCTCATCTCGGTAGGACCGACACGCTATTTAAGGGAAACAGAGAGATTACAATCCCATCTCGGTGAGACCGAGATCCCTATCGGTGAGACCGATTTGCCTAGGGTTTGTGGCAGTGGCTATGACATTTGAACTCGGTGGCGCCGGATGGAAAGAATCGGTAGGGCTGAGTTAGACTTTTGGTTTAGGTCATATGTGGATGTGAGAAAGTAGTTGAGGGCTTTGGAATATATCACTAAGCATTTTGAGCAAGTAATCCATTAAGCAACACCTCATCCCTCCTTGATAGTATTGGCTTTACCTATAGACTCAATGTGATCTTGGATCACTAAAATATAAAATGTAGAGTCTTGAGCTTGAGCCAATCCCTTTGTCCTTAGCATTTTGAGGGTCCACTTTTCTCATCCATGCCATGCCAATCATTGAGCTTTCCTGAAATATTAGTCTTGAAATAGTGTTAGCTCAATGAGCTATATGTTGTTAGGAATTACCAAAACCACCTAGGGATAGTTGCACTTTCAGGTGGAGCCTGTGGTATTCCTGCAGGGCTTCGCCAAGCTCTACGGAGGAGAAGGAAGAGTTGGAGGAGGGAGGGGTTGCACCAGGGAAGGGGTGTGGCTGCCCTCTCTCTCCCTCACTATATATAGGGGGAGGGGGTGGAGGAGGCGCCCTAGGGTTCCCTAGGGGAGGGGCCCTCACCTCTCCACGTTACGTGAGATGGGGTGGGAGGGGCGCACAGCCCCTTAGTGGGCTGATGTGCCCCCTCCCCTTGGCCCATAATGCCCCCCAACGCTTGCCGGGGCCTCCGAAACACCTTTCGGTCCACGCCGTCGTCACCCGGTACTCCCAGAACAATTCCGGACTCCAATACCCTTCATTCAATATATCGATCTTCACCTTCGGACCACTCCGGAGTTCCTCGTCATGTTCGGGATCTCATCCGGGACTCCGTACAACCTTCGGTAACCACATACTATTTCCCATAACAACTCTAGCATCACCGAACCTTAAGTGGGTAGACCCTACGGGTTCGGAAACCATGCAGACATGACCGAGACACCTCTCCGGCCAATAACCAATAGCGGGATCTGGATACCCATTTTGGCTACCACATGTTCCACGATGATCTCATCGGATGAACCACAATGTCGCGGATTCAATCAATCCCGTATACAATTCCCTTTATCCATCGGTATGTTACTTGCCCGAGATTCGATCGTCGGCATCCCCATACCTCGTTCAATCTCGTTACCGACAAGTCTCTTTACTCATTCCGTAACGTATGATCCCGTGACTAACTCCTTAGTCACATTGAGCTCATTATGATGACGCATTACCGAGTGGGCCCAGAGATACCTCTCCGTCATATGAAGTGACAAATCCCAGTCTCGATTCGTGCCAACCAAACAAGCACTTTTGGAGATACATGTAGTGCACCTTTATAGCCACCCTATTACGTTGTGACGTTTTGTACACCCAAAGCATTCCTACGGTATCCGGGAGATGCACAATCTCATGGTCTAAGGAAATGATACTTGACATTAGAAAAGCTCTTAGCAAACGAACTACACGATCTTGTGCTATGCTTGGGATTGGGTCTTGTCCATCACATCATTATCCTAATGATGTGATCCCGTTATCAATGACATCCAATGTCCATGGTCAGGAAACCATAACCATGTATTGATCAACGAGCTAGTCAACTAGAGGCTTACTAGGGACATGTTGTGGTTTATGTATTCACACATGTATTACGGTTTCCAGTTAATACAATTATAGCATGAACAATAGACAATTATCATGAACAAGGAAATACAATAATAACCATTTTATTATTTCCTCTAGGACATATTTCCAACAGTCTCCCACTTGCACTAGAGTCAATAATCTAGTTCACATCACTATGTGATTGTAATGAATCCAACACCCATGGGGTTTGTTCATATCTCGCTTGTGAGAGAGGTAATTTGTCAACGGGTCTGAACCTTTCAGATCCGTGTGTGCTTTACAAATCTCTATGTCATCTTGTAGATGCACCTACCACGCGCTACTTGGAGCTATTCCAAATAACTGCTCTACTATACGAATCCGGTTTACTACTCAGAGTCATCCGGATTAGTGTCAAAGTTTGCATCGACGTAACCCTTTATGAAGAACTCTTTTACCACCTCCATAATCAAGAAAAATCCTTAGTCCACTAGTTACTAAGGATAAATTCGACCATTGTCATGTGATCCATTCCGGGATCACTCTTGTACCCCTTGACTGACTCATGGCAAGGCACACTTCAGGTGCGGTACACAGCATAGCATATTGTAGAGCCTACGTCTAAAGCATAGGGGACGACCTTCGTCCTTTCTCTCTCTTCTGCCGTGGTCAGGTCTTGAGTTCTACTCAATACTCACACCTTGTAACACAGCCAAGGACTCCTTCTTTACTGATCTATTTTGAGCTCCTTCAAAATCTTGTCACGGTATGTATTCATTTGAAAGTACTATTAAGCGTTTTTGATCTATCCTTATAGATCTTGATGCTCAAATTCAAGTAGCTTAATCCGTTGAAAAACACTTTTCAAATAACCTTGTATGCTTTCCAGAAATTCTACATCATTTCTGATCAACAATATGTTAACAACATATACTCATCAAAAGTTCTATTGTGCTCCCACTCACTTCTTTGGAAATACAAGTTTCTCATAAACTTTGTATAAGCCCAAAATCTTTGATCATCTCATCAAAGCGTACATTCCAACTCCGAGATGCTTACTCCAGTCCTTAGAAGGATTGCTGGAGCTTCGCGTACTTGTTAGCATCTTTCAGATTGACAAAACCTTCCGTTGTATCACATACAACCTTTCCTCAAGAAAACCGTCGAGGAAACAATGTTTTGACATCCTATCTGCAAGATTTCATAAATAATGCACTAACTGCTAATATAATTCCAACAGACTCTTAGCATCGCTACGAGTGAGAAAATCTCATCGTAGTCAACTCCTTGAACTTGTCGGAAAACATCTTAACAACAAGTCGAGATTTCTTAATGGTGACACTTACCATCATTGTCCATCTTCCTTTTAAAATCCATCTGCACCCAACAGCCTTACGACCATCAAGTAGTTCTTCCAAAGTCTATACTTTGTTTTATACATGGATCCTCTCTTGGATTTTATGGCCTCGAGCCATTCATCGGAATCCGGGCCCACCATCGCTTCTCCATAGCTCATAGGTTCATTGTTGTCTAGCAACATGACTTCCAAGACAGGATTACGTACCACTCTGAAGTAGTACGCATCCTTGTCGACCTACGAGGTTTGGTAGTGACCTGATCCGAAGTTTCTTGATCACTATCATAAGCTTCCACTTCAATTGGTGTAGCTGCCACAGGAACAACTTCATGTGCCCTGCTACACACTAGTTGAAGTGACGGTTCAATAAGCTCATCAAGTCTCCACCATCCTCCCACTCAATTCTTTCGAGAGAAACTTTTCTCGAGAAAGGACCCGTTTCTAGAAACAATCACTTTTGCTTCTGGATCTGAAATAGGAGGTATACCCAACTGTTTTGGGTATTCTATGAAGATGCATTTATCCGCTTTGGGTTCGAGCTTATCAGTCTGGAACTTTTTCACATAAGCGTCGCAGCCCCAAACTTTTAAGAAACGACAGCTTAGGTTTTTCTAAACCATAGTTCATACGATGTCGTCTCAATGGAATTGCGTCGTGCTCTATTTAAAGTGAATGTGGTTGTCTCTAATGCCTAACCCTTAGACGATAGTGGTAATTCGATAAGAGACATCATGGTATGCACCATATCCAATAGGGTGCAGTTATGATGTTCGGACACACCATCACACTATGGTGTTCTAGGCGGTATTAGTTGTGAAACAATTTCCACAATGTCTTAATTGTGTGCCAAACTCGTAACTCAGATATTCATCTCTATGATCATATCATAGACATTTTATCCTGTTGTCATGACGATCTTCAACTTCACTCTGAAATTACTTGAACCTTTCAATAATTCAGACTTGTGTTTTATCAAGTAAATGTACTCAGCATCTACTCAAATTATCTGTGAAGTAAGAACATAACGATATCCACTGCGTGCCTTGGCACTCATTGGACTGCACACATCAAAATGTATTACTTCCAACAAGTTGCTTTCTTGTTCCATCTTACTGAAAACGAGGCCTTTCAGTCATCTTGCCCATGTGGTATGATTTGCATGTCTCAAGTGATTCAAAAACAAGTGAGTCCAAATGATCCATCTGTATGGAGTTTCTTCATGCATATCTACCAATAGACATGGTTCACATGTCTCAATCTTTTCAAAAACGAGTGAGTCCAAAGATCCATCAACATGGAGCTTCTTCATGCGTTTTATACCAATATGACTCAAATGGAAGTGCCACAAGTATGTGGTACTATCATTACTATTTTATATCTTTGGCATGAACATGTGTATCACTATGATCGAGATTCAATAAGCCATTCATTTTAGGTGCAAGACCATTGAAGGTATTATTCAAATAAATAGAGTAACTATTATTCTCCTTAAATGAATAACCGTATTGCGATAAACATAATCCAATCATGTCTATGCTCAACGCAAACACCAAATAAAAATTATTTAGGTTTAACACCAATCCCGATGGTAGAGGGAGCGTGCGATGTTTGATCACATCAACCTTGGAAACACTTCCAACACATATCGTCATCTCACCTTTAGCTAGTCTCCGTAGCCTTTTATTTCGAGTTACTAACACTTAGCAACCGAACAGATATTTATTACCCTGGTGCTACTAGGAGTACTAGTAAAGTACACAATAATATAACGTATATTCAAAATACTTCTGTCGACCTCGCCAGCCTTCTCATCTACCAAGTATCTATGGTAGTCTGCTTCAGTGACCATTCCCCTCATTACAGAAGCACTTAGTCTCGGGTTTGGGTTCAACCTTCGGTTTCTTCACTAGAGCAGCAACTGATTTGCCGTTTCATGAAGTATCCCTTCTTTCCCTTGCCCTTCTTGAAACTAGTGGTTTTACTAACCATCAACAATTGATGCTCCTACTTGATTTCTACTTTCATGTGTCAAACATCACGAATTGCTCAAGGATCATCATGTCTATCCCTGATATGTTATAGTTCATCACGACGCTCTAATAGCTTGGTGGCAGTGACTATGGAGAACCATCACTATCTCATCTGGAAGATTAACTCCCACTCGATTCAAGCGATTGTAGTACTCAGACAATCTGAGCATATGCTCAACGATTGAGCTTTTCTCCATTAGTTTGCAGGATTAAGAAACTTGTCAGAGGTCTCATACCTCTTGACGTGGGCACTAGTCTGAAATCCCAATTTCAGTCTTTGGAACATCTCATATGTTCTGCGACGTTTCAAAACCGTATTTGGTTCAACAATTCTAAACCGTTAGCATTACGCACTGAACTATCACGTAGTCATCAAACGTGTATGTCAGATGTTTCGCAACATCTATAGACGACGCTCGAGGTTCAGCACACCGAGCGGTGCATTAAGGACATAAGCCTTCTGCGCGGCAATGAGGATAATCCTCAGTTGACGGACCCAATCCGCATAATTTCTACTATCAACTTTCAACTAAATTTTCTCTAGGAACATATCTTAAACAGTAGAACTAAAGCATAAGCTACGACATAATTTGAAAAGACCTTTTGACTATGTTCATGATAATTAAGTTCATCTGATTATTTAATGAACTCCCACTTAGATAGACATCCCTCTAGTCATCTAAGTGATACATGATCCGAGTCAACCAGGCCGTGTCTGATCATCACGTGAGACGGACTAGTCATCATCGGTGAATATCTTCATGTTGATCGTATCTACTGTATGACTCATGTTCGACCTTTCGGTATCTTGTGTTCTGAGGCCATGTCTGTACATGCTAGGCTCGTCAAGTCAACCTAAGAGTTTCGCATGTGTAAATTTGGCTTACACCCGTTGTATGCGAACATTAGAATCTATGACACCCGATCATCACGTGGTGCTTTGAAACAAAAAACCTTCGCAACGGTGCATAGTTAGGGGGAACACATCTCTTGAAATTTTAGTGAGGGGTTATCTTATTTATGCTACCGTCGTTCTAAGCAAATAAGATGTAAACATGACAAACATCACATGCAAATCATAAAGTGACATGATATGGCCAATATCATCTTGCGCCTTTGATCTCCATCTTCGAGGCGCGGCATGATCACCTTCGTCATCGGGCATGACACCATGATCTCCATCATCGTGTCTTCATGAAGTTGTCTCGCCAACTATTACTTCTACTACTATGGCTAACGGTTAGCAATAAAGTAAAGTAATTACATGGCGTATTTCATTGACATGCAGGTCATACAATAAACTAAGACAACTCCTATGGCTCCTGTCGGTTGTCATACTCATTGACAAGCAAGTCGTGATTCCTATTACAAGAACATGATCAATCTCATACATCACATATATATAATTTGTCACATCCTTTTGGCCATATCACATCACATAGCATACCCTGCAAAAACAAGTTAGACATCCTCTAATTGTTGTTGCATGTTTTACGTGGCTGCTATGGGTTTCTAGCAAGAACGTTTCTTACCTACGCAAAAGCCACAACGGTGATATGCCAATTGCTATTTACCCTTCATAAGGACCCTCTTCATCGAATCTTATCCGACTAAAGTGGGAGAGACAGACACCCGCTAGCCACCTTATGCATCAAGTGCATGTCGGTCCGTGGAACCTGTCTCACGTAAGAGTATGTGTAATGTCGGTCCGGGGCGCTTCATCCCACAATGCCGCTGAATCAAGTTAAGACTAGCAACGGCAAGCAAATTGAACAAATCATCGCCCACAACTACTTTGTGTTCTACTCATGCATAGAATCTACGCATAGACCTAGCTCATGATGCCACTGTTGGGGAACGTAGCAATAATTCAAAATTTTCCTATATGTCACCAAGATCAATCTAGGAGATGCTACCAACGAGAGATAGGGAGTGCATCTTCATACCCTTGAAGATCGCTAAGCGGAAGCGTTACAAGAACACGGTTGATGGAGTCGTACTCGCGGTGATTCAAATTGTAGAAGATCCGATCTAGCGCCGAACGGACGGCGCTTCCGCGTTCAACACACGTACAGCCCAGGGACGTCTCCTCCTTCTTGATCCAGCAAGGGGAGAGGATAAGTTGAGGGAGAACTCCGGCAGCACGACGGCGTGGTGGTGGAGCTTGTGGTATTCCTGCAGGGCTTCGCCAAGCTCTACGGAGGAGAAGGAAGAGTTGGAGGAGGGAGGGGCTGCGCCAGGGAAGGGGTGTGGCTGCCCTCTCTCTCCCTCTCTACATATAGGGGGAAGGGGGGTGGAGGAGGCGCCCTAGGGTTCCCTAGGGGAGGGCCCCCACCTCTCCACGTTACGTGAGATGGGGTGGGAGGGGCGCACAGCCCCTTAGTGGGCTGATGTGCCCCCTCCCCTTGGCCCATAAGGCCCCCCAACACTTGCCGGGGCCTCCGAAACACCTTTCTGTCATGCTGGTCATCACCCGGAACTCCCAGAACAATTCCGGACTCCAATACCCTTCGTCCAATATATCGATCTTCACCTCCGAACCACTCCGGAGTTCCTCGTCATGTCCAGGATCTCATCCGGGACTCCGAACAACCTTAGGTAAACACATACTATTTCCCATAACAACTCTGGCGTCACCGAACCTTAAGTGTGTAGACCCTACGGGTTCGGGAACCATTCAGACATGACCGAGACACCTCTCCAGCCAATAACCAATAGCAGGATCTAGATACCCATATTGGCTCCCACATGTTCCACGATGATCTCATAGGATGAACCATAATGTCGCGGATTCAATCAATCCTGTCGGGGATATACCCCGCGGTGTAAACCGGCCGGAAGTATAACCCGGCCGGACTTGGCGGTTTATTTGAGACCCCGCTGACACTTGGCGGTTCACCGGCGACCTGTTTGGACCTGGCGGTTCACGACTCATTGGTAATCCGGCAGGCGGGTCAGACGGATGACAAGGCCCAAGGCCCAGAAGGCCGGTTTATGTTAATAGTGGGCCGGTTTAAGAGGAAAGGCATAAGGAATATTTGTCTTACAAGGAGTTAAGACCTGGACTTGTATCCGATTTGTATTAGAGATAGACTAGTCCTAATCCTAATAGGACTCCACATGTAACCCGCCCCTTCAACATATATAAGGAGGGGCAGGGCTCCCTAAAGAGGACAAGCTACAAGCAAGAAGAAACAATCTTAGGGCTAGACACAAAGAGGAGAGCCGGTTTACGAAGACTCCCTCGTGATGATAATGAGACCTAGCCTCAAACATCATGTAGGGTTTTTACCGGATGATGTTTCTCGGGGCCCGAAGCTGTCTAAATCCCTGTCTTGTGTTGCGTATCTTGATTCCGCTCAACCCCTCTCAAGCTACCACATAGATGCGTTGGCCTCGCGACTAAGTCCTGACACTAAGGACATCTGCCGTGATAATTCCACGACAGTTGGCGCCCACCGTGGGGCCTGCGCATGGTGGTGATGAGTTCTTGAAGGGATCCCATCTAGGGATCGAGAAGTTCGTAATTTCTTGGATGAAGAAAAGACTCAGTTCGGAGGGATGCGCGTCAGCCTCCGGTTTCATCGATTCAAGAGGGATTCACCGAGTCCGTGTCGAGGATTCTTTTGGTGGCAGCGTTTCTTCAACGATCATCAATCGCTGGTTGCACAAAGACGGACGAGAAATCTCTGTTGCAGTTATTCTACCCAAACCGTCAAGTTGTGTTTGCTGCTCCGCGCTTCTACACGTGATCTGCCGAAGGATCAAGTCCTAAAGCAAATAGTGGTACTATGTCGCTATTAATTTATGGTGTGAGGACCAAGCCAAATAGAAACAGTCGTCAAGTACTACTACTAGTACATCTCATGTAAAGCAAGTCACGGGCAGTCAACCAAGATAAGCCGCTGTTGAATATGTCAGGTCACCAGGATTAAATATCAATATTTGAGGCCTGAAGATTACTCAAGGAAAAAGTGCTAGCTTGAGCACGTTTCGCTAACAAGTGATGGATTAATACCTTTCTACAAAGTATTGCTGGTACAGCCTCACGTGAAGAGTCCAAAGTCGCCAAGCCAAGTTGGCATCATCAGGAAGCAAATCGTGATAAAAAAAGGGACTACAACTCGGGCGTGGGTTGATCCAAATGGACCACGACTCGAAGTAGGGATGGATGTGGTCTCCACCTCGGCTCTGACCTCGCGCCTCGCAGGTGACTCTCCGCCCGCTGTGCGAGGTTTTAGCCACCCGTCTCCAGCCAAGCTTTGAATGGTTTCACTTGTCGAACTGCCCGGGACGACGAGTTGACTCTACCGCGGCGAACAGCCGCCTAGGCTGCCTGTTTCCATCTGCCCCGGCCTCTACTCAAATCGCCGCCACGCACCGAGTTGTCGGCTTATCGCTACCTCCACCGCAACTCGTCGTGTTGCACCTCTGCTGCAGCTCCACCATGGCCGGCCGCTGCTGCTGCCCCTCATCTTGAGCCGGCCGATGCTGAGCCGCCCTGCGTCACGCTGACCCTGCTGCCTCCATCAGTGTGGAGATAGATAAAAAATGGGGGGCCGTCAAGGCTAGCCACAAGTAAAATCAAGCCCAAGGACAATTGGTACTGACACGGAAAGCGAGGATTGATGGATATGCATTATCCAGACCAGCGTTTGTGTTCATCCAACGAAAATTCCAGGACAACTGTTTATGCCATTATACCGCGGATGCACGTTCGACTGTGCCGCGCAGTTTCACGGACACGCACATCGCGGTCCGGTTCACATCAACGCGCCCGCTGACTCGCCCGTCCGCACCACCTTACAACACCACGGACGACTCGCCCATCCGCCTTCGCCGCCGGTTCACGCGTTCGTGCCGGTTTACAACGCGGAGGATAACTTGCTTGTCAGCACCTGCTTACAAACGCCGGGCCGATTCATATGTCTGCCCCCGCGGCCGACTCGACCGTGGTTGATTTCAGCTTCAACGCAATGACCATCAACTCCGCGATGGATAATTTTTGGCCTGAATGAACCAGGTGATATCCATCTATTTTTCTTAACACATTGTTTTTATCAAAGAACAATTATTCTGGCCTATATCTTTTTATACAGGACAAGTGCTCACTATAAAAGTGATGCCCTATTGCGGACGGCGCGCGCTAGCTGTTCTACACCAGCATCTGCGTATATCACACTGATAAATCGGAACACAAACCGCCGCCCTGTAGTCCGGTTTACAACACCGCGGCCGGACCATCCGCTCGCTCGTCGCCGACTCGGCCGTGATTAATTTTAGCATCACCTGGTGATCATCAACTCAATAGCGGATAATTTCTGGCCTAACACATCGGTGATATCCATCTAAAATATATTGTATTAGTGCATATTATTTTTGTCAAAGAGCAGTTTATCTTTGCCTTGGTCTGCAATATTGTATGCAGGACAATTATTCATTATAAACGTGGTTTATACCATGCGTACGAAGCACGCGCTAGCAACGTCCTACCCGGTGTTCGTCCGTGCCACATTACACGGTGAATGGACGCGTGCAAGACGCCGCCCTTACGCCCCGGTTTACATCAGCTTGTCGGGACCGTACACGCATTTGACTTCGCTTTGTCCGAACGGTTTACAACACCGTGGCGGTTCATCTGCCCAAGCCACCTCTAATACTGTGGACGTCTCTACCGTCCATTTATTGCGCCTGGTCTACATCAACATACCAGGCCGCTTTTGTCTGCATGAGCAAGTCACAGCTTGGGTAGCCCGGTTTTCTTTCAAAATGGAGGCAAATTATCATATACTATCAACCGCCGTCTACACTGGATGGCTCAATGGGCAGGCGCACAAGTCACCGCCACTACAGTTTGGTTAACTTCAAATCGCTAGTTGAAAGGAACCATTGGCCGAGTTGCAGACACGGCTCATACGGGATCATTTATAACCCGCCGCAGTCAATTAACCCGCCGCAGTCATCACAACCTTCTTTGGATTCACATCGTGTTATCAACACCAATGATATACAAGTTATGCCGGTTTATATCACGGTCAAATATGGAGAGTTTCAAGCCAACTCCTCGAGTCACCTTGAGACTCGGGGGCTACGATGACATGACTAAGCAAATCTTGCCAGTTTCAGCAAGTTTAAAAACCCCAGGACGATGGAGGGAAAGATAACCCGGTCCCGGAGGCTAGTGTTATATTGATGAAAATTTAAAGGCTGTCAGAAAATTTCCGGCTTATAAAGTATATAACAGTTACAAAATCCCGGCTCAATGAAGAAGTTCCGGGTCATCAGAAAGGATTCCGGTTTAAAATCCGGCTAAAGGGAAGCAGTCTCACTGAAGCTCTCAAATATCCGGTTTACAATCCGGTTCAAGGGAAATATGTTCTCTCACAAAGCTCTGAAACTCTCAAATCCGGTTTAAAAATGTCCGGTTCAAAAAGGAATTAATTTCTCGCAAGCTCGAGTTTAAAGGCCGTCAGATAATTTCCGGCTGAAAATGAAGATTCCGGTTTAAAATCCGGTTCAAGGGAAAGATGTCTCCCACAAAGCTTTGAAGCTCTCAATATCCGGTTTAACATCCGGTTCAAGAAGGATTTATCTCTTGCAAAAAGTTAAAGGGTGCCAAAGAGGACCTGCTGCCATGATGCGCGGTCCAAACATGGGTATCATGCCTTATTGGCTTATCATATTATTGTTCACTTGGGGGCTTGGTCGTATCCGAACCATAGCCACGCCTCTTGATCGGCCTATTGCCACAATATCACTTGGGTGCTTGGTCGTGTCCGAACCAATGCAACACCTTTTGATAGGCGAAAGCCACCAGATCACTTGGGGACATGGTCAAGTCTGAACCGATCCACGCCTCTTGATCGGCCTAAGGCCATAGAGTCACTTGGGGGCTTGGTCGAACCCGAACCATTGCCACGCCACTTGATCGGCATAATGCCATGGTTTCAGTTGGGGACCTGGCTGACTTGAACCATAGCTACACCTTATTGGGAGCTTGGTCATGTCCGACCATGGTAACACCATCTGTTTGGCTCAGTAAAGCCTCTTTTTGCAAACGGTCTTATCACTGCCTTTGCTTCCATATTTTTTTCATAACTGTTATTTGATTTTTGTTGCGTTTTTAAACCGACATTGTTAATCCGTTTCAAACTGTCAATTACAAATTGGCGGAACACGGTCAAATCCTAATCCGGAGACTATCTGCCCGGTTTGATTTTATGTTACCATCTTATTATGGAGTAAACCGGTGTTCATTAACCCGGCTTGACTTTCAATTACAAATTGTCGAGACATGATCAAATCATAATCCGGAGACTATCCGCCCGGTCTGGTTTGACTACGAGTCGCCAGTATTATATATGGTTAATCCGGTGTTTATCACAACCCGGTACGGTTTTATCATAAACCGACACAGTATGAAAGGAGTTATCATTACTCAAGATTGGGGTTATCACCCTTACTACAAAAAGTTGGTAAACCAATGATGTGAGTCAATGTCACAGGTATGATATATTTCACTGATTATTCTTAACTACAGCCTTGGTTATAAACTCGGGTTATATGTTGGGCATTATGACCCGTCCGTGATAAACCGCCAGGACACTTTAAACTTGTTGTATGCTGAGACAAAGTTGAATAAAGCATGATGATAAATTATCCGTGTTTATTAAACCTGCACGGCTTTAAGATGATAAGTCGCCAAGATATGATGAGAAATTATCCGGTGTTTGTTAACCCGGCCTGGCTTTGGACTATAAGTCGCCAGTACATATTTGGATTGCGCCATTGGAATCATGCACTTATAAATTATTGGGTTATATTATTCAAATAGCCAAACTTGGCTGAATTTTCATTATGATATTGAATGAATAAGGTTTTTCATACCAGATTAAATTATCTTGAATAGCCAACATGGCTAGATTTTTATTATGGTTATCAATAACCAATATTATGATTGAGGTTTTCAAAGTCGCTCAAATAAGAATGGCTATTATTTTATCAATGGGTATGATTTATTCTACAATGGAGGGAATAGTCCCGAGTCGCTGCAGCTTACGACCCGGCACTTGGGGGCTACATTATTTAAGTTTAGATTATATCAAATATGCAAGTCTCATGTCGCCGCAAGCATGCACCATGACACTTGGGGGCTAATGCAAAGTAATTTTTGCTCATATTATTGAAGACCCGACTCATCACATTATAACGAGTCGGCCCTTGGGGGCTACCAATTGCTCCTGCCAACAGTTGAAGGTACAAAGCTTTTTATTCATTATATTGAAGAGTCCATCGCTCGATTAAGTAAAGCACAAGGCTCTTAACCTTGTGGACGTGGATTCAAGTCCCATGATGAGGGTTACATCATATGATGTTATTTTCATTGAAGTATATATTAAGTCCCAGCTCAATATTATCTTCTTGAGCCGGCCCTTGGGGCTACACATCATTGCTCAAATCTACATGATTATACCTACAAAGTCCCTGCTCATTATTGCATAATGACCCGGCCCTTGGGGGCTACACTTGGTTGAAGTTTTTATGAGTATAAGACAATTACAAGTCCCGAGTTGTTGCAAGCATGACAACCCGACACTTGGGGGCTACATAGTATGGAGTATTCAGTTTTTACTAGTCACCTTTGGGATGAACAACATGGATTTCTTTGAAAGTGGCAGTATTTATATTTGAAGCAAAGTCTTAAGCCACCACTTTGTTCTGCTCAAAGACTTGGGGGCTACAGGTATTATATTATTATCGAAGAAATATTTTCAAATTCTCTGATTGAGCAAACTAGGTTGACCCGGCGTCACCAATCATTATGACCATGTGGCTGCAACCCGGCGTCATTAATAATCATGAACCAGCGTTGGCAACAATCATGAACCGGTGTCTGCAACAATCATGACTCGGAATTATCAGTTTTATAAACCGACAATGGTGGTAATCATAAACCGGCAAGTTTTACATCTTCAAGCCGGCTGGATATCAGTTGAATATTTCAGAGACTAATATTTTTTTCAAATCAGAGCATTGAAGGCCAATTCAAATGGATTCTTTATTTGAAATATTTTTTCTGCAAGCAAATTGATTATGAAGGTGGTCTATTGACTCGGATTTTCTAGGAGGAAATGACAAGGATTTAAGGATGATCAGATGCCGGTTTACAAGAATTCTTAACCCGGAGCATAATCTGTCAAGTTTGTTCTTGTGTTTATTTCACATGATCAGTTTAACATGGATAAATCAAAATTAAACTGAGGGGCTAATGTCGGGATATACCCATGGTGTAAACTGCCTAAGTATAACCCGGCCGGACTTGGCGGTTTATTTGAGACCCCGCTGACACTTGGCGGTTCACCGGCGACCTGTTTGGACCTGGCGGTTCACGACTCATTGGTAATCCGGCAGGCGGGTCCGACGGATGACAAGGCCCAAGGCCCAAAAGGCCGGTTTATGTTAATAGTGGGCCGGTTTAAGAGGAAAGGCATAAGGAATATTTGTCTTACAAGGAGTTAAGACCTGGACTTGTATCCGGTTTGTATTAGAGATAGACTAGTCCTAATCCTAATAGGACTCCACATGTAACCCGCCCCTTCAACATATATAAGGAGGGGCAGGGCTCTCTAAAGAGGACAAGCTACAATCAAGAAGAAACAATCTTAGGGCTAGACACAAAGAGGAGAGCCGGTTTACGACGACTCCCTCGTGATGATAATGAGACCTAGCCTCAAACAGCATGTAGGGTTTTTACCGGATGATGTTTCCCGGGGCCCGGCTGTCTAAATCCCTGTCTTGTGTTGCGTCTCTTGATTCCGCTCAACCCCTCTCAAGCTACCACATAGATGCGTTGGCCTCGCGACTAAGTCCTGACACTAAGGACATCTGCCGTGACAATTCCACGACAAATCCCGTATACAATTCCCTTTGTCCATCGGTATGTTACTTGCCCGAGATTCGATCGTCGGCATCCCCATACCTCGTTCAATCTTGTTGCCGGCAAGTCTCTTTACTCGTTCCGTAACGTATGATCCCGTGACTAACTCCTTAGTCACATTGAGCTCATTATGATGATGCATTACCGAGTGGGCCCAGAGATACCTCTCTGTCGTACGGAGTGACAAATCCCAGTCTGGATTCG